>BTHU01000004.1:73144729-74344729 GCA_036184795.1 Tokudaia tokunoshimensis | reverse complement strand
TATTGAACCATCCCTGCATCCCTGGGATAAAGCCTACTTGATCATGCTGGATAATTGTTTTGATGTGCTCTTGGATTCGGTTAGGAAGAATTTTATTGAGTATTTTTGCATCGATATTCATAAGAGAGATTGACCTGAGATTCTCTTTCTTTGTCGGATCTTCATAAGGGAAATTGGTCTAAAGTTCTGTTTCTTGTTGGGTCTTTGTGTGGTTTAGCTATCAGAGTCATTGTGGCTTCATAAAGTGAATTGGTTAGTGTTCCATCTGTTTTTATTTTGTGGAATATTTTGAAGAGTATTGGTATTACGTCTTCTTTGAAGTTCTGATAGAACTCTGCTTTGAATTCATCTGGTCCTGGGGTTTTTTTGGTTGGGAGATTATTAATTATTGCTTCTATTTCTATAGGGTTTGTAGGATTGTTTAGATCATTTATCTGATCCCGATTTAACTTTGGTACCTGGTATCTCTCTAGAAAATAGTCCATTTCCTCTAGGTTTTCCATTTTTGTTGAGTATAGCCTTTTGTAGTAGTATCTGATGATTTTTTTTTGTATTTCTTCAGTATCTGTTTAGCATACACTAATAGCTTAACAGCACAGCTGAAGGCTCTAGAACAAAAAGAAGCAAATACACCCAAGAGGAGTAGACAGCAGGAAATAATCAAACTCAGGGCTGAAATCAACCAAGTAGAAATAAAAAGAAATATACAATGAATCAACCAAACCAGGATCTGATTCTTTGAAAAAAAACAAGAAGATAGATAACCCTTACCCAAACTAACCAGAGGGCTCAGAGACAGTACTCAAATCAGCAAAATCAGAAATGAAAAGGGAGGCATAAAAACAGATATATTAGCTTTCTAAGACTGTAGTTTATAAAATTAACAGAGTATATATAAATTAATGGACAAACTCTTTCATACATAATATATCTGTATTAGCCAAAAGAAAAAAATATTAATCAGCAATATGGGGAAAGTAACGGATGGGTTGAAGGTTTTCGGGGAGGAGGGAAACTGGGAAGGGGTATAACATTTGAAATGTAAATGAAGAATATATTCAATAAACAATGAGGGCCTTATTTGAAATTTATGTTCATGACTCTAACATGCACAAAATTTGAAAAATAATTTTGAATCCTATTAGCAGAAGTTGGAACAAACATGAAGGCCAACCCACCAAAAATGGTAATTGCTAAAGATAATACTGTTCTTGAAATGACATAAGTTCAGGTGTTGTTTTAAAAAAAAGTACCTTTGAGGAGAAAAATTGCTACAGCTTTCCCACCTAATGAGAAAGAAAGAAGAAGGCATGTAAAATGAAATGGGTTTAATGAGACTGCGATGTCAGATTTTCCACAAGTTAGAAAAGTTGGAAGAATAAAAATTCTAACACATATAAAAAAATTAAATAGTTGAGTCTGGAAAAAAGTAATAACTAAATTAAAATTTGAACAGATAACCTTAATATTTGAATAAAGAACATAAGTTTGCAAACAAAGAAAAAATCGTGTCTTAGGAGATCTAGGTGGAAATTGTAAAACTAATTTTTGAGTATGCAGGGTAGTGATAAGCCATCCAATATGTCTAAACATAAGGAGGAGCTATGATACAAGATACATAGAAGTTTGAAGGTATATGGTTTTAAAACTATAGAAAATGTAAATACACATAAGAACAGAAAACTCCATTAGAATAAATGTGAAAAAAGCACTAGAAAATGATATTTAGATTTTATTTTTGTAATTTATTTTTTACTAATTATTTTATTTATTTACATAGCGAATGTTATCTCCGTTACTGATCTCTCCTCCTCAAGTCCCCCACACCCTATACCCCCTCCCCTTTGCCTCTAAGAGTGCTCCTCTACTCACCCACACATTCCCAACTCACCATTCTAGCATCTTCTTTCTCTGGGACAAAAATCCTCCACAAGACCAAACACATCCTCTCCCACTGAGCTCAGACAAGATATACCTCTGTTACATATATATTAGGGACTATAGACCAGCCCATGTATTTAATTCAATAAGAGCATAATGATACCTTTCACGTAGATAAATAATAAAACATTAGCTTTGCTGTTATCAGGAAAACATAACTGGTATCATTGAATGTAGAATTGTATACACATTAATTTTTCACCTTCATCAGAGAATCTGCTGATTATAATTACAGAGCTCATTACTGGATAAGATGCCAGAGATATGGAAATAATGCAAAACCTTAAGGATGGGAAGAGCACATAGGCATCTGTTCTTCTGAAGATGACATGGATAGTATGCTCATAAACACCTGTTATTACTTGCCTAAGATGGACTGTTAACAATGCATCTTAGAAAGAAGAGGGGAAACCTTAGGTGGTTAATAGTAGCTGCAGAAAGAAGACTTATATTCCTCAGCAGTGTGGGCACTATTAAGTTGATCTTAAATAGATAAATCATAAATATTTAGACTCCTGCAATCAACTATAATTAAATACAATAGAACACACAAACACAAAAGAAAAAGAAAAAGAAAAGATAAAAGAAGATGTGAATGTAGGAACTGAACTTGTTGAAAAGAAAGGTATTGGGCTAAGTGGAAGAGAAATGAGAGAATGATGGGGTGGACTGATCAATATTCTTTATATGTATATATAAATGTAACAGAAATAAAAATGGATAACAATTACGGTGAATATTTCCCTTTTGCATACTTCCTTTCTCCCTCCCCCTTCCTTCCTTCCTACCTTCCTTCCTTCTTATGTAAATAGTTATTGCCATTTAAATTATCTTCACACACAGCCATTTGATACTGCTCAGCATGTTTATCTGATGGATAATCGACAAACATGAAGAGCTGAGTGCCACAGTAGTTCTTCTCACTGCAAGTTAGAAATGATCAACTCCATATATGAGTAACACCACATTCCATCTGGGCAGGTTCCCTGAGCTGATGTTGGGCTCGAACTCTGCAGTCAGTCCCATAACACCCAGAGGAAGATCCACTTCCAGGTACTCTTACAAACACAGGACCACAGGATGACAGGACCAGAAGATACAGGAGCTTGGTTACACCAAGATCTCAGGGTTCCAGAGGGAGCTTGACTTTCAGGAACTCTGACACACCCAGGATCTCTGAATCACAGGATCACAGAGAAAACTTGACTCTAAGGAGTTCTGACACAACCAGGATCACAGAAAGGACAGACTCCAGTTAGATACAGCGAGGACAGGTAGAACTAGAAATAGTCAGATGGGAGGAGGCAAGCTTAAGAACATAAGCAGCAGAAACAAAGATTACATGGCACCATCAGAATCCAATTCTTCCACCATATCAAGTCCTGGATACCCCATCATACTGGAAAAGCAAGACCAAGATCTAAAATCATTTCTCATGATGATAATAAAGGACTTTAAGAAGGACATAAATAACTCACTTAAAAAATACAGGAGAACACAGGTAAACAGGTAGAAGCCCTCAAAGATGAAACATAAAAAAACCCTTAAAGAATGACAGAAAAACACAATAAAACAGGCAAAGGAAATGAACAAAACCATCCAAGATCACAAAGTGGAAAGAGAAACAATAAAGAAATGAGAAAGGCAGACAAACTTGGAGTTAGGAAACCTAGGAAAGAGATCAGGAGTCATAGATGCAAACATCACCAACAAAGTGCAAGAGATAGAAGAAGAATCTCAAGTGTAGAAGATACCATTAAGAACATTGACTCGATTCCCCAGAATAATAGGGGAATGCAAGTCAGGAAATTGGGGGGAGGGGTAGGATAGGGGATTTTTGGAGGGGTAACTGGGAAATTTGAAATGTAAAAAAAGCAAATATCAAAAAAAAATAAGACACAACTGTCAAAGAAATTGCAAAGGGAAAAAGGTCCTAACCCAAAATATTCAGGAAGTTCAGGACACAATGCAAAGAATTACCCTAAGCATAATAGGTATAGAAGAGAATGAAGATTCCCAACTTAAAACACCAGTAAATATCTTCAGCAATTATAGAAGAAAACTTCTCTAACCTAAAGAAAGAGATGCCCAAGAACATATAAGAAGCCTATGGAACTCCAGGTAGACTAGACCAGAAAAGAAATTCCTCCCATTATATAATAATCAAAACACCAAATGCACTAAACAAAGAAAGGATATTAAAAAGCAGTAAGAGAAAAAGATCAAGCAACATCTAAAGGCTAGCCTATCAGAATTACAGACTTCTCAACAGAGATTGTGAAAACTAGAAGATCCTGGGCAGATGTCATACAAACCCTAAGAGAACAAAAATGCCACCCCAGGCTACTACTATACCCAGCAAAACTTATTACCATAGTCAGAGAAAACAAGATATTCCATGACAAAAGCAAATTTACACAATATCTTTCCACAAATCAAGTCCTACAAAGGATAATAGATGGAAAATACCAACACAAGGAGGGAAACTACACCCTAGAAAAAGCAAAGTAATCTTTCAAGAAACCCAAAAGAAGATAGCCACAAAAATATAATTCCACCTCTAACAACAAAAATAACAGGAAGTAACAATCACTTTTCCTTGAAATATCTTAACATCAATGGACTCAATTCCCCAATAAAAAGATATAGACTAAGAGAATGGATATGTAAACAGGACCCAGCATTTTGCGGCATACAGGAAACATACCTCAGTAACAAAGACAGATATTCCCTTAGAGTCAAAGGTTGGAAAACAAGGGAAAGCATGCATAAACATGGTAGCTGAACCACGCTCTACTCAATGATAACTTGGTCAAAGAAGAAAAAAAGAAAGAAATTAAAGACTTTTTAGAATTTAATGAAAATGAAGACACATAATACCAAAACTTATGAGACACAATGAAAGCAGTGGTAAGAGGAAACTCATAGCTCTAAGTGCCTCCAAAAAGAAACTGGAGAGAAATTACACTAGCAGCTTGTCAGCATACCTGAAATCTCTAGAAGAAAAAGAAGCAAATACACCCAAGAAGAGTAGGTAGCAGGAAATAGTCAAATCCAGAGCCAAACTCAACCAAATAGAAACAAAAAGTACTATACAAAATATCAACAAAACCAGGAGCTGGTTCTTTCAGAAAAATCAATAAGATAGATAAACCCTTAGCCACACTAACCAGAGAGCACAGAGACAGAATCCAAATTGGCAAGATTAATATAGTTAAAATGGCCATCTTGCTAAAAGCAATCTACAAATTCAATACAATCCCCATCAAAATTCCAAATCAATTTTTCATAGAGTTAGAAAGTAAATTGCAAATTCATTTGGATTAACAAAAAGCCCAGGATAGTAAAAACTATTCTCAAAAATAAAATTAACTGCTGGGGAATCTTCATCCCTGACATCAAGCTGTATTACAGAGCAATAGTCATAAATACTATATGGTTTTGGTACAGAGACAGGCAGGAAGATCAATGGAATATAATTGAAGTCCCAGAAATGAACCCACACACTTATGGTCACTTGAAATTTGGCAAAGTACTATGTTTAAATATGGGCCTCGAATTCGTGATCTTTCCAACACCTTTAATATGAAAGGATGCTGAATTTTGTAAAATGCTTTCTCAGCATCTAATGAAATGACCATGTGGTTTTTTTCTTTGAGATTGTTTATGTAGTGGATTACATTGATGGACTTCCTAATATTGAACCATCCCTGCATCCCTGGGATAAAGCCTACTTGATCGTGGTGAATGATCGTTTTGATGTGTTCTTGGATTCGGTTGGCAAGAATTTTATTGAGTATTTTTGCGTCGATATTCATAAGAGAGATTGGCCTGAGATTCTCTTTCTTTGTCGGATCTTTGTGTGCTTTTGGTATTAGCGTATTTGTGGCTTCATAGAACGAGTTGGGTAGTGTTCCTTCTGTTTCTATTTTGTGGAATAGTTTGAAGAGTATTGGTGTTAGGTCTTCTTTGAAGGTCTGATTGAATTCTGCACTAAAACCATCTGGACCTGTGCTTTTTTTGGTTGGAAGACTTCCAATGACGACTTCTATTCCTTCAGGGGTTATAGGACGGTTTAGATGGTCTATTTGATCCTGATTTAATTTTGGTATTTGGTATCTGTCAAGGAAATTGTCCATTTCCTCAAGATTTTCTAGTTGTGTTGAATACAGGCTTTTGTAGTAGGATCTGATGATTTTTTTTTGAATTTCCTCAGTTTCTGTTGTTATCTCTCCCTTTTCGTTTCTGATTTTGTTAATTTGGATACTGTCTCTGTGTCCTCTGGCTAGTCAGGCTAAGGGCTTATCTATCCTGTTGATTTTCTCAAAGAACTGACTCCTAGTTTTGTTGATTCTTTGCATGGTTTTATTTGTTTCTACTTGATTGATTTCAGCCCTGAGTTTGATGATTTCCTGCCTTCTACTACTCTTGGGTGTATTTGCTTCTTCCTATTCCAGGGCTTTCAGGTGTGTCATTAAGCTGCTAGTGTATGCTGTCTCCCGTTTCTTTTTGGCAGCACTCAGGGCTATGAATTTTCCTCTTAGCACCGCTTTCATTGTGTCCCATAAATTAGGGTATGTTGTGTCTTCATTTTCATTAAAATTTAAACAGTCTTTGATTTCTTTCTTTATTTCCTCCTTGACCAAGTTATCATTGAGTAGAGCATTGTTCAGCCTCCATGTGTATGTGGGTTTTCTGTTGTTTTTGTTGTTATTGATGACCACCCTTATTCCATAGTGATCTCATAGGAGGCATGGGATTAGTTCTATCTTCTTATATCTGTTGAGTTCTGATTTGTGACCAATTTTATGGTCGATTTTGGAGAAGGTACCATGAGGTGCTGAGAATAAGGTGTATTCTTTTGCTCTAGGATGAAATGTTCTGCATATATATATATATATATATATATATATATATATATATATATATATATATATATATCTGTTAGTTCCATTTGGTCCAAGGCTTCAATTAGATTCACTGTGTCCCTGTTTAGTTTCTGCTTTCCTGAACGATCCATTTCAGAGAGCGGGGTGTTGAAGTCACCCACTATTATTGTGTGAGATGCGATGTGTGCTTTGAGCTTTAGTAAAGTTTCTTTTACGAATGAGGGTGCCCTTGCATTTGGAGCATAAATATTCAGAATTGAGAGTTCTTCTTGGTGGATTTTTCCTTTGATCAGAATGTAGTGTTCTTCTGTGCCTTTTTTTGATGAATTTAAGTTGAAAGTCAATTTTATCTGATATTAGGATGGCTACTCTGGCTCGTTTCCTGGGACCATTTGCTTGTAAAATTGTTTTCCAGCCTTTTACTCTGAAGTAGTGTTTGTCTTTGACACTTAGGTGAGTTTCCTTCATGCAGCAAAATTTTGGGTCCTGTTTACGTATCCAGTCTGTTAGTCTAAGTCTTTTTATTGGGGAATTGAGACCATTGATATTAAGAGAGATTAAGGAATAGTGATTATTGCCACCTGCTATTCTTGACGCTATCTTTATGTTTGAGTGGTTATCTACTTTTGGTTTTGATGCAAGAAAGTTACTATCTCGTTTTTTCCAGGGTGTTGTTTCTCTCCTTGTATTGGCGGTTTCCACCTATTATCCTTTGCAGGGCTGGGTTTGTGGATAGATATTCTGAAAATTTGGTTTTATCATGGAATATCTTGGTCTCTCTGTTCATCATCCTTAGTCACTAGGGAAATGCAAATCAAAACAACCCTGAGATTCCATCTCACACTTGTCAGAATAGCTAAGATCAAAAACACAGGAGACAACAGTTGTTGGCGAGGATGTGGAGAAAGAGGAACACTCCTCCATTGCTGGTGGGATTGCAAGCTGATACAACCACTCTGGAAAGCAGTCTGGCGGTTCCTCAGAAAACTGGGCATGACACTCCCAGAGGATCCTGCTATAACACTCCTGGGCATATACCCAGAGGCTTTACCTGCATGCAATAAGGACACATGCTCCACTATGTTCATAGCAGCCTTATTTATAATTGCCAGAAGCTGGAAAGAATCCAGATGTCCCTCAACAGAGGAATGGATTCAGAAGATGTGGTATATTTACACAATGGAATACTACTCTGCAATTAAAAACAATGAACTCATGAAATTCCTAGGCAAATGGTCAGAACTTGAAAATATCATCCTTAGTGAGGTGACCCAATCACAAAAGAACACACATGGTATGCAGTCACTGATAAGGGGATATTAACCCAGAATCTCGGAATACCCTAGACACAATTCGCATATCAATAGATTTCCAAGAAGATGAATGGAGAGACCCCTGGTGCTGGAAAGACTGGATGTAGGGGAATGCTGAGACAGAGAAGCGAGAGGGGATTGAATGGGGAAAAGATGGAGAGAAGGTGGCTTATGGGACTTTCAGGGAGGGAGGAAACGGGAAAGGGGAAATGATTTGGAATGTAAATAAAAAAAAAACTTAGAAAATAAAAAAAAGAAATTTGGCAAAGTAGCTAAAACCTTCCAGTAGAAAAACGACAACATTTTTAACAAATGGTGCTGGTTCAACTGGAAGTTATCATGTAAATAACTGCAAATCAACCCATTCTTATCTTTTTGTATAAATCTCAATTCCAAATGGATCAAAGACCTTCACATAAAACCAGATATGCTGAAACTTATAGAAGAGAAAGTGGGGAAGAGCCTGGAACACATGGGCACAGGGGAAAAGTTTTTTAACAATGTTAGTGGGTGGGTGGGTGAGCAGCGGGAGTGGAGATGGGATAGGGAGTTTTCAGAGGGAAGCAAGGAAAGGGGGTAACATTTGAAATGTGAATAAAGAAGGTGTCTAATAACAAATGGGTTACAGAACTAAACAAGGTATTTTAATTGAGCAATATTGAATGTTTGAGAAGCACCTAAATAAATGTTCCACATCCTTAGTCATCAGGGGAAAGCAAATCAAATCAACACATTTGATTATACCTCACACCAGTCAGATTGGCTAAGATCAAAAACTCAGGTGTCAGCAGATGCCGACAAGAATGTAGAGAAAGAGGAACACTCCTCCATTGCCAGTGGGATTGCAAGCTGGTACAACTACTCTGGAAATCAGTTTGCTGACTCCTCTGAATATTGGACATAGTACTACCTGAGGACCCAGCTATGCTATTCCTGGGAATATACCCAGAATATTCTCCAACATATAGCAAGGACACAAGGTCCACTATGGTCATAGCAGCCTTATTTATAATAGCAAGAAGGTGGAAAAAACACAGATGTCCTTCAGCAGAAGAATGGATACAGAAAATGTGGTACATTTACACTATGGAGTACTACTCAGCTTAAAAACGATGAATTCATGAAATTTTTAGGCAAATGGATCAAAGGAGAAAGTATCATCCTGAGAAAGGTAATCCAATCACAAAAGAACATATGTGGTATGCACTTACTGATAAGTGAATAATGGCCCAGAACTTCTAAATACCCAAGATACAATTCTCAGACAACATGAAGCTCAATAAGAAGGAAGACCCAAGTTTGGGTGATCTCCTTAGAAAGTGGAATACGATACTCACGGGAACAAATATGAAGATAAAGTGTAGAGCAGAGACTGAAGGAAAGGCCATCCAGAGACTATCCCACCTGGGGATTCATCCCACATTCAGTCACAATACCCGATGCTGTTGGGGTTGCCAAGAAATGCTGGTTAAAAGGAGCCTGATAAAGCTGTCTCCTGAAAGGCCCTGCCAGAGCCTTACAAATACAGAGGCAGATGCTCACTGCCAATCATTGGACTGACCATGGGTTCCCCAATGGAGGATTTAGAGAAAGGACTGAAGGAGCTGAAGGGTTTTGCAATGCCTTAGGAAGAACAATATAGACCAACCAGAGCTCCCAGGGACTAAGACACCAACAAAGGAGTCCACATGGTTCAACTGCAGATGTAGCAGAGGATGGCTTTGGCAGGGATCAATGGGAGGAGAAGTCCTTGGTTCTATGAAGGCTTGATAGATGCTCCAGTGTAGGGAAATTGAGGGCAGGGAGGTGGGGGTGGGGTGGGTAGAGGAACACTGTCATAGAAGCAGGGATAGGGGATTGGAAAGGGGGACTCCAGGAGTGGGTGAAGCCGAGAAAGGGGTTAACATTTGAAATGTAAATAAAGAAAATATCCATTGAATATATATTAAAAATATTAGTAATACCATTATCATCTATAGAGACATTAGTGGATTTAATATGGATCCAAATATCTAGTTAGCAGATGCACAGCATCATTAATTAGTGTGGAATAGACAAGTATGCTACTGACTGGAATGAAAATGTCATTTAAAAAAAATAATTATCAAAGTTTGAAATAAACACTGTTAGCACACAGTAGAAGATACGATAAGTCTGATACAGTTGATACAAATAGAGAGCCCAGTTTTTCCTAGTCATGCAATAATTTGCCAAAGTCACTTGGAGATTTATAAACAAATTATCATGCTTAAAATCTTAATAATACAGAAGATTAGCACAGCATCTTTGAAACTGTAATGAGCACATCTGTGAAGCATTGCATGCATTTTTAATCTTCATATTTAAGGCCAGCTACATGAAATGGAACCCATATCTGATGCTAATAACTGTAACCACAACACTGAAACTAAATATGTCATGGGCCCTATTATTTTATTAAGGAACAGAGCAATAAAATGACTTTTAATAACTTGTTGGTATATTCTGTATCCATAAATTATTATGCCATTAAACTCTCATTGAGATGTTTCTTCTTTCCATAGCTGATAATTAACATAGATATCCACAATTGCATAACACGTAGACCATGGGATATTCTAGAGCACTAAGTAGTAAACATAATAACTTTACTATATCCCACGTCTACCAAATGGGAATCAGTGTGTGTGTGTGTGTGTGTGTGTGTGTGTGTGTGTGTGTGTGTATGTATTTTGCTAGCCAACTAACTGATTTGAGAGGAGTTTGGGAAACAAAAATAATATAACAAAATATAATGAAATTTTCAAAAACTATAAAATTAAAAAATATAATTAATTAATTAATTAATTAATTAGTTGAAATTAGTATTTTCTATAATAAATAATTTAGGACATACAAATTCCAAAAAAATGGACCTATATCTACCCTGAAATAATTTCCAGCGTTTGACAAAAATCTCTCCAGTTATTCTTAAGACAAGCATCCATCAATGTTAATTAATATAATGGGTACTGGGTGCTCTCAGAACGTTTTGTGTCTTTTTTCACCAGTGAGTCCATCATATTAAATATTTATTGTGTTTAAGGATGCCTCATATTTCAAAATTGTTATTTTATCCTGATTACTTTTTTTTTCTATTTTGAAATTCACATCAAATCTTGATGTAAGTTTTTAACACTTGACCATTTTTAATGCTAATTACTTGTATGTTTTGTACTTTTAAGGGAATAAAATTTTGAATGGAGCACCTATGTATTAGAATGTTTGTTTCTGTCAGAGCTTTATCTATGATAGAATTTTAGTTAGATTTTATTTTAGAAAAATTATACTGGTCGAATTGTTATGCACATACATTGATTACAAGTATTTAGGTTATTTATAAATAACTATTAATACTTTTTTCTTTTAATACTATGTTCCACATATCTGACAAATAGACCTCAAAACGAACACAATTTTTAAAGTTTCTCCATATAAAATATCTTTTAAGATATAGCATAATTTAAAAATGAATAATACGGGATTAGAAATAACAGCTATAGACACATTGTGCTTAACCAAATATCTATATAGAAATGAATATATCAAAAAAGAAATACTATGGCTAAGATCAAAAACACCTATAACATCATAAGTTCATGAGGGTCTGGAGAAAAAGAACATTCCTCAATTGTTGGTGGGATTGCAAACTGGTATAACCAGTCTGGAAAACAATCTGAAGCTTCCTCAGAAAATTCGAAATACATCTACCTGAAGATCCATTTATACCATTCTTGGGCATATTCTCACAAGATGTCCCATTATACCATAGGGGCACATATTCTTCTATTTTCAATTTCAAAGAGCTGCCTCTCTACTGAGTCAGGCACTGAAGTGTATTTTCCTTTTCAGGAAACAGTTGTTGAGTTTTGAAAAAAGAACATAAAAATGCAGCTGCTGGGTTTTTTAACCTTTTTGTAATTGAGATTGTTTGTTACACTTTCCCAAATTATATTGGAGGCAATAAAAGCTGATTCCAAGTAAAGTCATTATCCTTTTTAAACGAGAGTTACATAACTCATGCATTAAGTTATTTGTAAGACAGAAAGATTTCCAGAAAAGTCTCTCATTTTTAACTAAATAAAACTGCATTTAGCCTCAAAACACAGTATATTAATATCTCCCTAGAAGAGTGCAGGCTTGAAAGACATATAGAATTTCTTATTTTCTGTCATTATTTTAACCACTGAGGAGCTTTACAGCTATAAATCTCTTGGATTGATTGTAGGTCTGTGGTAGAATATTTACCTGATATGTACAAGGGCCTGGGTTTTATATCCTATACAACACAGGTTTACAACAACCACAGCCACAAAATTTGGGGAAGGTATATAAGTCAATGTTAGAGCACTTACCAAGCATATAGGAGAGTCTGATCCAACACTCAGTTCTAGAAAAAGAAAAAAGAAAGAAGAAAATAAAGGATGAATGAGTAAAATGAAGTAAAAGAGAAAAAGAAAGAAAATAGGAGAAGGAGGGAAAGATGGAGGTAGTGAGAAAATGAGTGTGTAGGTTGTGGAGAAGGGAGAGAGAGTGAGGAAAGAAGGTTCATAAGAAAGAATGTAACACATTCACAAAAAGTGGGTACTACTATGCCATAGCCAAGTACCTTTGTAATCACAAGTTTGCATCTTTGAAACTTGTACCTGTATCAGTTTGCCCTAAATGACATATAAACATTTAAATAATAGACAGCAAGAATCATAAAGATACTGATTGCCCTGTTTTTCAGTTGAAAGCTAAAAATTCTTAATATGGTGGTTGATCTCCAAAAAGAATTTCCCCAAGTTTCTCTTCCTTGTAGTAACAGATACAAAGCAGCACTGAAACATCAGGAAGTTTTTGCACAAGCTAGGAATGATTTCACCTAAAATAGTAAACATACTCACATATTAAACTATTTCTTCTGAAATTTTCTCTTAATATTGAAATCATTACTCAAATTTGAAATCCATATAAGGATAGAAAAGAAATTTGAAATTGAAATTACATTTAAGTGGGAAAAATTTTTCATTTTGAAAGAATATTATTAAAATTTTGCTTTAAGGTCATGTTTTTAATACTGGAAATATGTATTTTTGCTCAAGATAGGGATTAATTCTGAAAACACTCCAGTAGAACATAGAGTAACAGAAGGGATTACAAGCAAGAAAGATGAAAATAATACAAATATGGAGAAAACTGCAAAGATTTGTGTGACAATTATAGGTAAGATTACTATATATTGAGATTCTTTTTTTTTTATTTTGCGTTATTTATTGTATTTTCTACTCATTATTATGCAGAAAAGAATGAAGCTATGGTAGAACTAAGAAAAAATTCAATGACCATAACAGCAACACAAACTGCACAGAAATAAGCCAGCCAGGTGAAGTAAAGTTAAACAAACATAGGTCTAGTTCATGGAGCATACAGACCACATGCAGCTAGACAGATGTGCATGCAGACAGATGAACCTAGTACTAATGTAATAGTTTTGTGGATCGCCTTCAGTAGACAGACTACTCTCCTCTGCTGAATGGCCAACCCAAATGGTAAATATAGAATAATAACCATTTGCTTATAGTCAGAACATTCTTGAGTATATAGACTCGTTAGTTATTCTTCATGTCTTTTCGGTATTATGAGGAAAAGAAAAAGAATCATTCCCTAACCATTCTTCAACTAAAGGAAGAGGTAAAGGGAGAGAAAAAGGGAGTTTCCACTTAACAATTGTTTTCGAAAAATTTATCTGTGATGATAAAACAGGGCAGCAGATGCCCAACTGGGAGGCACCTTCCACCCAACTAAATCCAACAGGCTGAAGAACCTTAGTTCTTTTATAACTGGGGAGGAATAGTAATGGCTTTTTAACTGCTGCTGTAAGTACGTTTACACAGAAAGGAAAATTGATTTGGGGCAAGAATTAAAGGTCCAAAGAGCACGGATTTTACCTATGTAGTAATTTAAAACACAGAGTCGGTGCTTTTTTGCTTTATGATTAAAATATATTATAAGCTTCAGATGTGAAGGGGACATGCAGATAATCATTAACTCTGTCATGGAAAGCAGGATGTTATTTAAAGAGTGCTTAGAAATTATTCATAAGTATTCTGCTTAGCATATTTTCTTTTCTTTTATTTTTTATACTTTAATTTCCCTTCCTTTTTTTTAAATTTTATTTTCTAAGTTTTTTTTTATTTACATTCAAAATCATTTCCCCTTTCCCGTTTCCTCCCTCCCTGAAATTCCCATAAGCCCCCTTCCCTCCCTCTTTTCCCCATTCAACCCCCTCTCACTTCCCTGTCCTGGCATTCCCCTATATCCAGTCTTTCCAGGAGCAGGGGTCTCTCCTTCAATCTTCTTGGAAATCTATTGATATGTGAATTATGTCTAGGGTATCCGAGATTCTGGGTTAATATCCCCTTATCAGTGACTGCATACCATGTGTGTTCTTTTGTGATTAGGTTACATCACTAAGGATGATATTTTCAAGTTCTGACCATTTGCCTAGGAATTTAGTGAATTCATTGTTTTTAATTGCAGAGTAGTATTCCATTGTGTAAATATACCACATCTTCTGAATCCATTCCTCCATTGAGGGACATCTGGGTTCTTTCCAGATTCTGGCTGTTATAAATAAGGCTGCTATGAACATAGTGGAGCATGTGTCCTTATTGCATGCAGGTAAAGGCTCTGGGTATATGCCCAGGAGTGGTATAACAGGATCCTCCGGGAGTGTCATGCCCAGTTTTCTGAGGAACCACCAGACAGCTTTCCAGAGTGGTTGTACCAGCTTGCAATCCCACCAGCAGTGGAGAAGTGTTCCTCTTTCAACACATCCTCGCCAACAACTGCTGTCTCCTGTGTTTTTGATCTTAGCCATTCTGACTGGTGTGAGATGGAATCTCAGGGTTGTTTTGATTTGCATTTCCCTAATGACTAAGGATGATGAACATCTCTTTAGATGCTTCTCAGCCATTAGATATTCTTCAGGTGAGAACTCTTTGTTTACAATTTTTAATAGGGTTACTTGCCTCTCTGGAGTTTAACTTCTTGAGTTCTTTGTATATATTGGATATTAGCATTCTGTCGGATGTAGGGTTGATAAAGATCATTTCCCAGTTAGTTGGTTGCCACTTTGTCTTTTGGACAGTGTCTTTTGCCTTGCAAATATTTGTAATTTAATGAGGTCCCATTTGTGAATTCTTGATCTTCGAGCATAACCTATTGGAGTTCTATTTAGGAAATTCTCCCCTGTGCCCATATGTTCAAGGTTCTTCCCTAGTTTCCCTTCTATTAGTTTCAGTGTGTCTGGTTTTATGTGGAGGTCCTTGATCCACTTGGAATTGAGCTTATAGAAAGGAGATAGGAATGGGTCAATTTGCATTCTTCTGCATGTTGACCTCAAGTTGAGCCATCACCATTTGTTGAAAAGGCTATCATTTTTCCACTGGATGGTTTTAGCTCCTTTGTCAAAGACCAAGTGACCATACAAGTGTGGATTCATTTCTGGGTCTTCAATTCTGTTCCATTGATCTACATGCATGTCACTGTACCAATACCATGCATTTTTTAACACTATTGTTCTGTAGTACAGCTTGAGGTCCAAGATACTGATTCCCCCAGAGGTTCTTTTACTCTTGAGAATAGATTTAGCTATCCTGGGTTTTCTGTTATTCCAGATGAATTTTTGAATTGCTCTTTCTAACTCTATGAAGAATTGATTTGGGATTTTGATGGGGATTGCATTGATTCTGTATATTGCTTTTGGCAAGATGGTCATTTTTAGTATATTAATCCTGCCAATCCATGAGCATGGCAGATTTTTCCATCTTCTGAGGTCTTCTTCAATTTCTTTCTTCAGAGACTTGATGTTCTTGTCATACAGATCTTTCACTTGTTTGGCTAGAGTCGCACCAAGATACTTTATATGGTTTGTGGCTATCATGAAGGGTATCATTTCTCTTACTTCTTTCTCAGCCTGCTTATCCTTTGAGTATAGGAAGGCTACTGACTTGCTCGAGTTGAATTTATATCCGGCCACCTTGCTAAAGTTGTTTATCAGCTGTAGGAGTTCCCTGGTAGAGTTCTTTGTGTCGGTTAAGTATACTATCATATCGTCTGCAAATAGTGATAGTTTGACTTCTTCCTTTCCATTTTGTATCCCTTTGACCTCCTTTTCATGTCTAATTGCTCTAGCTAGAATTTCAAGTACTATATTGAAAAGATACGGAGAGAGAGGGCAGCCTTGTCTAGTCCCTGATTTCAGTGGGAGTGCTTCAAGTTTCTCTCCATTCAGACGGATGTTGGCTACCGGTTTGCTGTAAATTGCTTTTACTATGTTTAGATATGGGCCTCGAATTCCTGATCTTTCCAAGACCTTTAGCATGACAGGAAGCTGAATTTTGTCAAATGCTTTCTCAGTATCTAATGAGATGACCATGTGGTATTTTTTCTTTGAGATTGTTTATATAGTGGATTACATTGATGGATTTTCTTATATTGAACCATCCCTGCATCCCTGGGATGAAGCCTACTTGATCATGGTGAATGATCGTTTTGATGTGTTCTTGAATTCGGTTGGCAAGAATTTTACTGAGTATTTTTGCATTGATATTCATAAGAGAGATGGGCCTGAGATTCTCTTTCTTTGTCGGATCTTAGTGTGATTTTGGTTTTAGCGTAATTGTGGCATCATAGAACGAGTTGGGTAATATTCCTTCTGTTTTTTTTTGTGTGGAACAGTTTAAAGAGGATTGGTGTTAAGTCTTCTTTGAAGGTCTGATAGAATTCTGCACTAAAACCATCTGGACCTGTGCTTCTTTTGGTTGGAAGACTTCCAATGACAACTTCTATTTCTTCAGGGTTTATAGGACTGTTTAGATGGTCTATTTGATCCTGATTTAATTTTGGTATTTGGTATCTGTCAAGGAAATTGCCCATTTCCTTGAGATTTTCTAGTTGTGTTGAATACAGGCTTTTGTAGTAGGATCTGATGATTTTTTGAATTTCCTCACTTTCTGTTGTTATCTCTCCCTTTTCATTTCTGATTTTATTAATTTGGATACTGTCTCTGTGGCCTTTGGTTAGTCTGGCTAAGGGCTTATCTATCTTGCTGATTTTCTCAAAGAACCAACTCCTTGTTTTGTTGATTCTTTGTATGGTTTTATTTGTTTCTACTTGATAGATTTCAGCCCTGAGTTTGATGATTTCCTGCCTTCTACTCCTCTTTGGTGTATTTGCTTCTTTTTGTTCCAGGGCTTTCAGGTGTGCCATTAAACTGCTAGTGTATGCTGTCTCCCGTTTCTTTTTGGCTGCACTCAGGGCTATGAATTTTCCTCTTAGCACACTTTCATTATGTTCCATAAATTAGGGTATTTTGTGCCTTCATTTTCATTAAATTTCAAGCAGTCTTTGATTTCTTTCTTTATTTCCACCTTGACCAAGTTATCATTGAGTAGAGCATTCTTCAGTCTCCATGTGTATGTGGGTTTTCTGTTTTGTTGCCATTGAAGACCACCCTTATTCCATAGTGATCTGATAGGAGGCATGGGATTAGTTCGATATTTTTATATCTGTTCAGTTCTGATTTATGACCAATTATATGGTCGAATTTGGAGAAGGTACCATGAGGTGCTGAGAAGAAGGACTATTCTTTAGCTCTAGGATGAAATGTTCTATATATATCTGTTAGTTCCATTTGGACCAAGGCTTCAATTAGATTCACTGTGTCCCTGTTTAGTTTCTGCTTTCCTGAACGATCCATTTCAGAGAGCGGGGTGTTGAATTCACCCACTATTATGGTGTGAGGTGCGATGTGTGATTTGAGCTTTAGTAAAGTTTCTTTTATGAATGAGGGTGCCCTTGCATTTGTAGCAAAGATATCCAGAATTGAGAGTTCTTCTTGGTGGATTTTTCCCTTGATCAGTATGTAGTGTCCTTCTGTGTCTTTTTTGATGACTTTAGGTTGGAAGTCAATTTTATCTGATATTAGGATGGCTACTCTGGCTCGTTTCTTGGGACCATTTGCTTGTAAAATTGTTTTCCAGCCTTTTACTCTGAGGTAGAGTTTGTCTTTGACACTGAGGTGCGTTTCCTGCATGCAGCAAAATGCTGGGTCCTCTTTACGTATCCAGTCTGTTAGCTTATGTCTTTTTATTGGGGAATTGAGACCATTGATATTCAGAGAGATTAAGGCATAGTGATTATTGCCACCTGCCATTCTTGACGCTATCTTTATGTTTGAGTGGTTATCTACTTTCGGCTTTGATGCAAGAAGGTTATTATCTCATTTTTTCCAGGGTGTTGTTTCTCTCCCTGTATTGGCAGTTTCCACCTCTTATCCTTTGCAGGGCTGGGTTTGTGGAAATATATTGTAAAAATTTGGTTTTATCATGGAATATCTTGGTCCCTCCATCTATGGTGATTGAGAGTTTTTCTGGGTAGAGTAGTCTAGGCTGGCATTTGTGCTCTCTTAGTGTCTGCATGAGATCTGCCCAGGATCTTCTGGCTTTCATAGTCTCTGGTGAGAAGTCTGATGTGATTTGGATAGGTCTTCCTTTGTATGGTACTTGGCCCTTTTCTCTTACTGCTTTTAATATTCTTTCTTTGTTTAGTATATTTGGCATTTTGATTATTATGTGACAGGAGGTATTTCTGTTCTGGTCCAGTCTGTTTGGAGTTCTGTAGGCTTCTTGTACGTTCATCGGTATCTCTCTCTTTAGGTTAGGAAAGTTTTCCTCCATAATTTTGTTGAAGGTGTTTACTGGCCCTTTAAGTTGCAAATCTTCACTCTCATCTATACCTATAATCCTTAGGTTTGGTCTTCTCATTGTGTCCTGGATTTCCTGGATGTTTTGGGTTACACGTTTTTTGCATTTTGCATTTTCTTTGACTGTTGAGTTGATGCTTTCTATGGTATCTTCAGCACCTGAGATTCTTTCTTCCATCTCTTGTATTCTACTGTTGATGTTCGCATCTATGACTCCTGATTTCTTCCCAAGGTTTTCTATCTCCAAAGTTGTCTCCCTTTGTGATTTCTTAGTTGTTTCTACTTCCTTTTTTAGATCCTGGGTGGATTTGCTGAGATCCTTCACTTGTTTGTTTGTATTTTCCTGTATTTCTTTAAGGTATTTTTGCATTTCCTCTTTCAGGATTTCTGCCTGTTGACCCAAGTTCTCCTGTATTTCTCTAAGCGATTTTTGTGTTTCCTCCTCATGGGCTTCCATCTGTTGATCCATCACCTCCTGCATTTCTTTAAGCAGTTCTCATGTTTCCTTTGTACGGGCATCTATCCGTTGATTCATTTCTTTAAGCACTTTTTGTGTTGCCTCCCTATGGGCATCCATCTGTTGACCCATATTCTTCTGCATTTCTTTATACAATTTTTGATATTCCTTTGAAAGTGCATCTAACCGTTGATTCATTTCTTTAAGCGATTTTTGAGTTTTCTCCTTGTGGGCCTCCATCTTTTGATCCATGTTCTCCTGCATTTCTCTAAGCGATTTTTGTGTTTCCTTTGTAAGGGCTTCTAACCCTTGATTCATGGTCTCCTGTAATTCTTTATTAGATTTATTTGTGTGCTTCTTGTGATCCTCTAATAGCATCATGAGAAGTGATTTTAAATCCAGATCTTGTCTTTCGGGTGTGGTGGGGTATCCAGGACTTGCTGCTGTTGGAGAGTTGGGTTCGGATGTTGCCATATTACTTTGATTTCTGCTAGCAACGTTCCTAAGTTTGCCTTTTGCTGTCTGGTTACCTCTGGTGTTAGTTGGTCCTGCTGTCACTTGCTGTTGGTTGGACCTCCTGTGAGACTGCAAAGCTATTTCTGCCCCCCCCCTGGATTACCAGGATTCCCCTGGCACTGATTTCTGGGGCCTGCCCTGCTCCTGAGTGACTTTGGAGCCCTGATGTGCCTTGCCCCAAGTGATGTTATATTGGGGAGTTCCTGCACATCCAAAGGCTCAGCTTAGTGGATTCCCAGAGCAGAGGTCACCAAAGGGAGGCTGGTAGGCTCCCTCCCTCTGCAGGGGTGTGTGATCTCTCTGGGGGGGGAAGGCGAGGGGGCATCCCTCTGCAGGGCAGAAGTCCCACAGCAGGGCTGGCGAGTCGATTACTGAAGACCTGCCTAGCTCTTGGAGCAGGTTACACAGAAGCTGCCTGAGACTGAAGCAATATTATGCCTGTCTGTCTCTGAGCCTGGTGGTCCCAACTACCTGGGCACTGGAGCAAAGATGGCAGAGTGCACTCTGCACTCTCTCGGAGGAGGCGCAGGTCATCCAGCAGGGGGGATGGCCCATAGCAGAGCTGGCGCCCAGACCACCACAGCACTGTCCAGTTCTTTGGAGCAGATGGAAGCCCCAACAGGCCTCGTCCCAAGCGACGTTATATTGGGGAGAAGCTGGGTACCTGTCTCCTCAGTGCGGTAGATCCCTGAACAGAGGTCGCCAAAGGGAAGCTGGTAGGCTCCCACCCAGTGCGGGTGTCCTTCTGCAAGGCAGAAGTCCCACAGCAGAGTTGGCACGCTGGTTACTGCAGATCTGCCCAGTTCTTGGAGCAGGTTACACACAAGCTGCCTGAGACTGAAGCAATATTATGCCTGACTGTCTCTGAGCCTGGCTGTCCCAACTACCTGGACACTGGAACCATATATTGAGATCCTTAATCTGTATGGACACTATTTCTGTAAGATTGTTTGGGATGTGTTATTTATGACAACTTTAACAATTTAACATAGGTTTTACCCACCTAATATTAATACTCAAATTTTGAGAATGCAAATATAATTCACTATATTTTTTACTTTTGCTATGTAAATACATATTCTTTTATTTTTTATATTTTTATTTACATTCAAAATCATTTCCCCTTTCCCGTTTCCTCCTTCCCCGAAAGTCCCATAAGACCCCTTCCCTCCCTCTTTTCCCCATTCAACCCCCTCCCGCTTCTCTGTCTCAGCATTCCCCTACATCCAGATTTTCCAGGACCAGGGGTCTCTACTTCCATCTTCTTGGAAATCTATTGATATGTGAATTGTGTCTAGGGTATTCTGAGATTCTGGGTTAGTATCCCCTTATCAGTGACTGCATACCATGTGTGTTATTTTGTGATTGGGTTACCTCACTAAGGATGATATTTTCAAGTTCTGATCATTTGCCTAGGAATTTCGTGAGTTCATTGTTTTTAATTGCAGAGTAGTATTCCATTGTGTAAATATACCACATCTTCTGAATCCATTCCTCTGTTGAGGGACATCTGGATTCTTTCCAGCTTCTGGCTATTATAAATAAGGCTGCTATGAACATAGTGGAGCATGTGTCCTTATTGCATGCAGGTAAAGCCTCTGGGTATATGCCCAGGAGTGGTATAGCCGGATCCTCCAGGAGTGTCATGCCCAGTTTTCTGAGGATCCGCCAGACTACTTTCTGGAGTGGTTGTACCAGTTTGCAATCCCACCAGCAGTGGAGGAGTGTTCCTCTTTCTCCACATCCTCGCCAACAACTGCTGTCTCTTGTGTTTTTGATCTTAGCCATTCTGACTGGTGTGAGATGGAATCTCAGGGTTGTTTTGATTTGCATTTCCCTAATGACTAAGGATGATGAACATCTCTTTAGGTGCTTCTCAGCCATTAGTTATTCTTTAGGTGAGAACTCTTTGTTTAGCTCTGTACCCCATTTTTAAATAGGGTTACTTGCCTCTCTGGAGTTTAACTTCTTGAGTTCTTTGTATGTATTGTATATATTGGATATATACACTGGTTAGTCTGGCTAAGGGTTTATCTATCTTTTTGATTTTCTAAAAGTACCAACTCCTAGTTTTGTTGATTTTTTTATGGTTATACTTATTTCTACTTGATTTATTTCATCCATGGGTTTGATGATTTCCTGCCTTCTACTCCTCTTGGATGTGTTTGCTTCTTTTTGTTCCAGGGCTTTCAGGTGTGCCATTAAGCTGCTAGTGTATGCTCTCTCCAGTTTCTTTTTGGAGGCACTCAGGGCTATGAGTTTTCCTCTTAGCACCGCTTTCATTGTGTTTCATAAATTAGGGTATGTTGTGCCTTCATTTTAATTATTTCTTCCTTTACCAAGGTATCATTGAGTAGAGCATTGTTCAGCTTCCATGTTTATGTGGGCTCTCTGTTGGTTTTTGTTGCTCTTGAGGACCACCCTTATTCCATAGTGATCTGATAAGAGGCATGGGATTAGTTCTATCTTCTTATATCTTCTGAGGTCTGTTGTGTGACCAATTATATGGTCGATTTTGGAGAAGGTACCATGCGGTGCTGAGAAGAAAGTATATTCTTTTGCTTTAGGATGAAATGTTGTGTGTGTGTGTGTGTGTGTGTGTGTGTGTGTGTGTGTGTGTATAAATCCCTTTGGTTCAATTAGTTTCATTGTGTCCCTGTTTATTTTTCGTTTTCTTGATCGGTCCATTGCAGAGAGTGGAGTGCTGATGTCACCCACAATTATTGTGTGAGTTGCAATATGTGCTTTGAGCTTTAGTAACATTTCTTTTATGAATGAGGGTGCACTTGTATTTGAAGCATAGATGTTGAGAACTGAGTGTTCTTCTTGGTGGATTTTTCCTTTGACCATGATGTAGTGTCCTTCCCTGTCTTTTTTGATGACTTTAGGTTGAAAGTCAATTTTAAACAATATTAGGATGGCTATTCCAGCTTGTTTCCTGGGACCATTTGTTTGTAAGATTGTTTTCCAGCCTTTTACTCTGAGGTAGTTAGTGTTTGTCTTTGACACTGAGGTGCAGTATAAAATGCTTCCTCTAGCTATTCCACCTAGTGTTTGGGTGTGAGTCTCTGCATATGCTCCCATCAGTTGCTGAATGAAGCCTCTCTTTGATCTGGCTAAATAGATGAATGTGATGTGATGTGATGTGATGTGTGTGTGTGTGTGTGTGTGTGTGTTGTAGTCATCTCGGAGAGGCTAAGGCTAGCAAGTGACTTACTGTAGATGTCCCACCTTTTTCCATGACCTAAGATAGGTAAAAGATTTCATCTTAGGATTGTTTCTTGTAGCTTATATGCCTGTCACAATCACATAGCCTAAGGATTCCTTGTCATTAGTCCACTCTATTGAGTAAATTTCCTGCAGACCAACTTAAAAATAAACTTTCATGAATTAATGCTGTTTAGATAAATTAATGATTTCATTACATTCCTGATTTAATTCACATAATTTTAGAAAGAAAGTTTTAAGAAGTGGTTTTAGTTATTATTCTAGAAAAATATGTAATAAAGTTAAAATCAAGAATAGAATATGCCCACTCCTTATAAATAGTAAGCAAAGACTGCATAATAAGAAATACAATGAGCTTTCATAATTACACTACAAAAGAGATATAGTTTTGGGACAAATTTTTGTTGAAGGAAAAACATTCAGGCCTAATGATGTAGCAACAGGTGTGTACTATGAATAGGTAAGGCCATTTAAAACTCTTGCTTTGGATTTATAATAAGTTTATAGAACAAAACACCACATTGGCCTTTTTCCTGATGTCCTCTTATTCCCCCTTTACAAAAACATTTTATCTCTGATGTAATTCTTTCATAGAGAACATTTTGTCTAAAATCTATAGAAGGCTAAAAGTAATAAAGGTGATGTAACCATTTTTGTTTCATCTGGTGTGTGTGTTGTAAGTGAGTGACTTCTTTCTTCCCTTTTTTTTTCTCTCATGGTCACAAAGAGTTAATGAGTTCCAAACCTCTCACCAGGCCAGGGAGAGGTCTGTGAGCCAGAGAAGAGAGAAAGCAGCACTTACTTAAAGCACAAATAATAAGAGAGTTCTAGAGTAAGGAATCAGTGCTTATTTAAGCCCAAAAAGACAAGAAACCAGCACATACTAAAGAATAATAAGAGAGTTACAAAGTAAGACCAGCATGTATTTAAGTACAAAGGGTTACATTCCCAGCACTTATTAAAGGACAAAAGAGTAAGAAACAATTACATTTCCATCACTTAATAAAGCACAGAAAGTTATAAAGTAAAAATACAGTGCTTACTAAAGTACAGAGAGTTAAGGAAAAAAGAAACCAGCACTTAGTTAAGCACAAATGGTAAGATTATAAGGTCAGGGGTCATTCAGTATTTAGGCTTCATCCATATCTATGTTCCACCCCGTCTTCCTCTAAAGGATGGGCAGGTCCCAACCATATATATATATATATATATATATGAAAACAGATCACAAATTTCTAGCAATTTATAACTGAGAATATTTTAGATGGAAGTTAATACTTAATTATCTAACATAATTAATAAGTTAACAAAAGAAAGATACAAGTAGAGACTAGAGAAATTATGTAATTTGCATAACAGTATATAATATTGTATCTGGAAAGAAAAGAAGAAATTTCTGTTCACATCACATGCAACATTGACAGACCAAAGAGAGAATATCCCCATAGACTCACTTGGTCAATAAGTGAAGCTTTATTGGGGTTGTTAATTACTTTTAAGAGCTTAAATGTCTGTAAGACAACTGAATCAATCACCAAAGCAATAATGTACAGCATGGGTAATAGCTCACAAAATTTGGAAAAAAAAAATAGGAGACTGAAAAACCTGTAGGCAGTTCCAAAGAAAGCAGAGAGCCCTTCCCAGGTTGATTACTTATGAAAGAAAAACCTAACCATAGGGTGTTTAGCTCAGGCTCTGAAAAGTTTTCAGAAGACTGGGAAAGAAAATTGTAAGAATCAGATATCTGGATAGATACTGTCTTCTAGATAAGACAAGAATTCTGCACACATGAAATCTCAACGGTGTGGGTGTTTGAAGAAGACCTATACAATGACTATACCAGTTGACATGTCCGTTTCATTAGTAAACTTCACAAAAGCTCATAGATGCAGATTTACAGAAAATAAATGGCTTCTGAAGGAAAGAGACAGAGTTTTGTCAAGAGACAGGCTACCTGATATGTTTTCTATTTCAAACTGGTCAGAACTAATTATATAACAGAATGGGAAAAATGTGCTCAGCAGGCTTACACAATACACTTTTGTCTCATATGTGTGAATAAACAAGTATGTGTTATATTCTTACAATATATATGGTTTCCCAAACACATTCACACAAATGGGTATGTATTACATATTTATAATTTATATTTATATTTGAATTTATATTTGTGTATGTGTTTATATTTATATGTATGCAGTTTGTTTTTATGTATGTATTTGTAACATGAATAGTCACAAGAGTAGAGATTATGAATGCAAGATGTGTGTCAAGGAATATGGGAAGATTTGGTGGATAGAGATGGGCAGAAATAATGCAAACAAATTGTATTTGTTTATATAAATTTTAAAAGATAAATGAATGCATACTTCAATTTTCAAATACCTATATTTCTTATCCAAACATCTCATAAAATTAGAGACCACAAATTACATATATTATCACATTTTAGCTTATTACAGTATACTCAACAAAAAATAAGCAGGAAAACAAGGAAAATTTTCTATTAAATAAGAATTGAGATTTTTATATTTCTTTTATTGAGCAAAAAATATTTATTTTTTAAAATATAACAACATGTTAAAGCCTTGATGGAAAATTCAAATGGACTGCAGAGAATAATTATATTTCACTGCAAAACTCACACAGTGAGCAGATGGTACAGGATTTCTGTTTCCTGTTAAAATGAAGTAACAGAAAGGTAGGTATTAACTGAAAAAGAGAATACAAAACTCATTGAAATAGCTATTGTGAGGAACACCATCAACATTAAGGCAGAAATGCAACTCTGGTTAGGCCTATATAAAAGGGCTCTCTACTCACTAGACTAGGTAATGCTCCATCAAACACAGTAGACATCATATACTGTACGTATCATTACTGCTTGGAGAGTGCATGTGCAGCCCTGAAAATGTAAGAGAGATCCTTATATGAATCACATCCCAAGAATATTTTGATTTATAGAGTAAGAAAGTTTTTTGTCCAATGTTGACAACCATAAAGGTTATGGCCAACACTCTTTAAAAAAAATTACATGGTAAGGGAGGAAAATAACAGATTTGTTTAATCAAGGTATGGGCTAGGGAGATGGCTTGGTGACAAGAGTATTTTCACACATGAATCCCAATGTTTAGACCACAGGTGACACATTGCCAGAGCAGAGAGAAACTGAGTGCTTGTGAGTAAACTCAAAGAAAACAAGACAAGAAACTTGGAACTTTCAGATCATTGTTCTTGGATTATTTTTTTTTGTGCACCTCCCAGATGCAGCAGATCAAAGTGAGTTTATTTTAGATTATTCTTTACAACTGGCTATTGTTATTTGTTTATATGGTCCTACAGAAAAGTGGCTCATTGACTACCATATGCAGCTTGCCCACGCTGTGCCTCCTGGGTGCCATGGGAGGCTCGCTTTTTTTATTGTATGCTTTACTCATGTGACTCCTATTAACCATAAGAGTAAATGTTTTCTAATTCTCTAAATAAAGCAGGCTATTGCATGAGACTTTAGTCTATCCTGTCTCTTTACTGACTCCATTCTCCCAGATTCCAACACCCCTAGAGTGGTCAACAATTGGCACCTGAAACAAGATCCTGTAGTTGGCTATGACAGAGGAGAGTAGAGACTCAATCAGAAGAAAATGAGTGAGAGTAATGTACTAGAAACCAGTGAATAGTTTGCCTGTATCAAGTTTGTGCATAATTTTTTTAATGGAAGTAAGAATACAGGTATTAAAATCACAAGAATTAAAATATTTGCAAGTTGTTTATGATTATAATACCTGATTTCATTAAGAAGGAACTTTAGATGAAGAAACATGGAAAAGGTCCTTGAAAGATTCCTGGAAAGGCATACAAACAAGGGGAAGATAATTCTATTCAATTTCGAGTCACTTAGGTATTATTAGTTCTGTTATACAATGCTTAAGGAATATAAAAAGGATATTAATTATGAAAAAGAGATGGCCAATTCTTCAAATGGTTACAAAGTGGATGATCAAATAATGAACTTGTTAAAGAGACAAAAACGGAGTATTTTTTCTATGCAGGCAAAAATGAAAGTAAAGACTGCACCAAAAACTCTACAGGAGATTACACACTGGGCTTTTATACTGGAGCTTCCTTTAAATATGTATTCTCCATTGTTTGAGAACGAGTCTGAAGCATGAGGTGAGGAATTTGAGAATAAATTCTGTCCACTTTCTGGTAAGTATTTAAGAGATACTATGAAAATGTTATGTTTATAATCTAGTCAAGCTAGGGAACACCAGAAGAGAATTTATTTACTAATTTTGTCTGACCTCATGACCCATGTTTGGTATTTACAGAGCAATTTTAACAAAATCAATGTACAAAACCATCTATTTAAAACTGTAGAAGACATTAATTAGATAGTCCTTACATATGATCTCCAGGGCAAAAAAAAAAATAGATTACATTATATGAATCCAGACAAAAGTTATTCTGTGGATCCTTCACTGCCTTTAATTACTTTCCCCTCTAAATTGTCTGTTCGAGGTATTGTAGCACAAGAGGATAAATTTTGGGATGGACTTATTTACACCCCAAAGGCCAGAAAATATTAATGGTTCCTTTTACTCTTCTTGGTAAATTAGTAATTAAACAGATGACCCAATATCAATAATTATATGTATATGGTCTTTGATCTATTATGTCAACATTAATTAACAATCAGTTTAGAAGGGCATTATAGAACTCTATTGATTTTCAAATTTTATTTGCAAGTCACTGTATAAGAAAGGGAATCATTATCCAATTGGTAAACTATTAGATATTCATATATGAAATGAATGGGTGATTACAAAAATTTTCTAACTTTCCTTCATTCCACAGATATTTATTTTATTGATGGTTCATCTAAGTCTATAGGAGGGATTCACAGTCCAGATATTTATCTATCAATTATTCCTTTTTCCTCAGTCCAATATGTGGTACTAGTTGTTTTGATGATTGATCTTTGTAGTTAAATAATGATCCCCTAAACTTTGTTTCAGATTCTGCTTATGCTGTATGATTATTCCCAGAAATAGACTCATGCTTGTGCACACTCTAACCTCCCTCACTTGTTTTATTGAAGAAATAAATCAGCAAAGTACTTTGACTGATTTGGCTTTTTTTTTTTTTTTCTTCTCCAGAATAAACTTGGGAGGTGGTAGTTGGTACTACTTTGCTCATTGCAGATGGATCCACTGAAAAATCACTGTTTTCCCTTCAGTTCCTCAGCCACACGACATCAAGTACAATTGTGGTGTGAGAGGAATCAAAGGAAATCACAAGAAAGATAGTAAATCTTCAGTTAAAGGGCTAAAGGGAATATTGTCCATCTATCCTTACACACAAAGTCTACCAAAGTTGATGTCCTACGCAATAAGGGAGATGTTATTCTATGAAACATCCAGAGCCTTATGTCCCTCGAGAATCTCTTTCTGATTACATTAACTGCTTTGACATTTGTATCAGTAACCACTAAGCATATGTATTTGTTTTATATTCTCTGTTCTTCTTTAGTTCAACATGCAAGTTGGATGAATCCATCTCCTATTATTTTTAGTAATGATTCAGTACTTATGACTGCAATGTGGGTCTGTATAGACAGACTCATTCATTCAACTGGGTAAGCGACAGCATTTTCTTCTCCCTTGGGAGTGAATCGCTTCCTAATTACATAAGAAACCATAACATTTGTCTTTTAATTAAAAGGTAAATATGGACTTATGTTCAACTTGATAGCAGAAATACTAATCATACGGGTCTCTTTCCAAGCTATTCTCTCATTTTTATGACCAATAGTACTGGACATATATGGAATCTTTCTTCTTGATGATAGAGTATTATACACAAGGCTGTCAACTGTCCTTATATTACATCATGTTTATAATTCACCTGCTTAAAGGATACTTATATGTCAAATGACAATTAGATTCATCTACAATATCTCAAATTAAAGACATTCTGGGTATCCTATACTTAAAAAATAATGGAGGAAATATTGAAATATGATACAAGAATAGTCATTTGAAAAGAATTCTGAGTGCTTGTGAGAAAACTCTTAGAAAATAAAACAAGCGTCATGTGACCTCATTTTCGTCAAAACCATGAAATCATTCTTAGATTAAGATTTCATGCTCCTCAGATGTAGTAGAAAGATCTTATGAGTTTACTTTATGTTATTCATTACAATTGGTTATTGTTATTTGTTTATATGGAAAATAAAACATGCTTTTGTTGCACGTTGCTTGTCTATCATGGGAAGCTTGTCCTTGTGATTGTACACTGGACTCATGTTACTGCTCCCAACCCTCAGAGTATAAATTGTTTGATGCTCTGAATAAAGTTGGCTATTACATGAAAATTTAGTCTGCCTTATTTATTGGCTTCATATTTTAGGTTCCACCACCTCTAGAGTAGTAAACAATATATGACAAGTTTTTGTTTGGAATGATGCCATTCTGAAAGGATAATTTCCAAAATCACAGAAAATGTTTACCTCTATCCTTCGGTCCCATTAAAAAGGATATCCATGTGTGAATGTGATAGGAAAAAATATGACCTAATCATAAATGACCAAGTTCGGCAATTCAGAAAACCTCTCTTCTCTGATTTGTCTACAATCAGGTGTTGCTGAGAAACTTCACAACATTCCTTTCAAATGAATTTCATTTTAACACCATGTAAATGAAGACCTCTTGACTTACTTTCAGTCGTCATAAATCTGAATATTTATTTATGAATGCATCTCACACAGAATGTTGGGGGAATATCAGAGTAACCTTCATGCTTCTGAGGAACTTCTGTCTCATTCATTTTAAAGTAGTTGGGGCTATTATTTTCTGAATCCCTCAAAGCATTCAAGTATATACTACACGTGAAAATAATGATAATACTGGAATAAAGCATCTAAAATGCGATGAAGCCAAGTTTGAGAATACCAAGGGAATTTGCATGTGATAATTTAATCTGTCTATCAAAACAAAGTGGATAACTCCTCTCGAGAAGATAATATATTTCAGACATCTTAAAGCATGTCATTCACAAATCCTAGTATTTAGAAAAACATGCAATAAGCATCAAGCTTCCACTTACAATCAAAGACAATGAGGATTCATTTAAATAGAAATTGAATATAATGTAACATGCTCAGAGTTTACAATTAGCAGACAAGGACATTCTCAGCTCTTGTCAGGACACTGAGAAATGGATCTCCATCATAGTAACATATAACTTATAAAGATAAAATAAGTAGAAATTATCGTATAGAAGATTTCAATAGCTAAAACTGAAAGTGTGCATGGCAAGAGGAAAAACAAATTAAAATGTAGGAAGGATAGATAATTGCAACAAAGTAAAAGCTTCCAATGTAAGGAGTTTAGAGATGAAAGACTGAAGTAGTAACCAAGTAGAGTTGCCCTCATTCAGCAAATAGTGATGGTCTCTAGATGCCAACCAAAGTGCAAGAATCCACAATCACTCTATGAAAAGCAATGTAGCTCTTGCACATGTATTACATGTTTCCAAGGCTTAGTCATTTCTAGGCTACATGATTCAAGTAATGAATTTGTTCATCAGCATCTTGTTTGTCAAATTTATGCTAAAATTTTAGGTGTGTTTAGGATAGAGTATGCTTTGTGCAGGTATTCACTCTACTACTGACTGAATTTGTGCATTCAAAATTTGAGTGTATGGAATGCTGGCAATATTACCCAACTTGCTAATATTGAAATATAAATTTAGTCGGAAACATATGGGTAAAGAATTTACTTTGCAGGAGAATATTTTCAAAATATCTCGTGTTGTAATAACGTACATTTAAATCAATACTCTATTGATATTTTAGCTTGTCCTTGTCAGAACGTCAAGCATCCAGTAACAAACCATAGATACTGGTGAAGAGCCAGTAAAGACAAAGACTTAAAAACTTGCTTGAAATTTGTGGTTTTTAAAGAATTTGTTCAGAGAACATTTATGTCATAACAAGAAACAAAATAAAACTGTAACTTGAAATGTCTACAAACCAATTTTAATAATAAAAACAATTTATTAAACTACTAATATGTAATATTTCATAGATCAATAATAGGGGCATTTCTAAAGCATTTTACGATCATTAGAAATAAAGTTAAAATCTAGTTTCATCTATAAAATATGATATGTCTGGAAGTTATGTTTCATAAATTTAATACAAATAAAAGCTACATTGCTAAAAATGAAGTGTTTGTGGAGAAAATAAAGTGGAGGCTTTTATAAATTGCCAAAATGTAAACCTAATATATAGCTTGATTCAGAAAGATACAGCTAAGTGTTTATTCAAGGAATATCCTCATAGAATCCTGAGTATTGCTGATTTTACTTTTAGATGTATATTTAAGGTCTTAAAATAGTTGAATTCTTGTTATAACACAAAACTTCAAAGGGAAGGATAACTTTAACTTTCATTCAGAAAAAGATTCAGAAAGTTAAGTGTAGAACCTACATTAATTTTCTCAGTAAGACTTCTATCACTTTGATAGAATAAATTTGGGGAAGAAATGGCCTATCCCATCCTATAAGTCCAGGAACAGTCTATCATTGAAGAACAGGAAATAAAGTAAAACAGAGTCCTGGAGGCAAGAACTGGAGCAGAAACCTTGGAGGAACACTGATTGTTCTCTAGGGCTTACTCAGAAAGTTTTCTTATAATATTCAAGATAACTTGTACAGGGTTACCACCCTTTGCAGTACACTGGGCTCTCCCATGTCAATGATTAATCAAGAAAATGTCCTACATACTTGCCCACAGAAATGAAATGGAGTCAGTTTCTCAATTGAGGTGCTTATCCTCACATAATTCTAACTAGTGTCTAATTGGCAAACCAAGGAGTGTTGTACCAATGAAATGAAAAAACAAAGCCATCAGAGAGACTAACAATGACATCTAAAATGAGTTATTAAAAAGAACAATATTGGGAGGGTCCCTAGATGCTGAGAAAGCATTTGACAAAATTCAGCATCCTTTCATGTTAAAGGTCTTGGAAAGATCAGGAATTCGAGGCCCATATCTAAACATAGTAAAAGCAATTTACAGCAAACCAGTAGCCAACATCAAACCAAATGGAGAGAAACTTGAAGCAATCCCATTAAAATCAGGGACTAGATAAGGCTGCCCTCTCTCTCCATAACTTTTCAATATAGTACTTGAAGTTCTAGCTAGAGCAATTAGACAACAAAAGGAAAAACTGGAAAGGAAGAAGTCAAACTATCACTATTTGCAGACGATATGATAGTATATTTAAGCGAACCAGAGAACTCCTACAGCTGATAAACAATTTCAGCATAGTGGCCGGATATAGAATCAACTCAAGCAAGTCAATAGACTTCCTATACTCAAAGGATAAGCAGTCTGAGAAAGAAATAAGAGAAATGATACCCTTCATGATAGTCACAAACAATATAAAGTATCTTGGTGTGACTCTAACCTAACAAGTGAAAGATCTGTATGACAAGAACTTCAAGTCTCTGAAGAAAGAAATTGAAGAAGACCTCAGAAGATGGAAAAATCTGCCATGCTCATGGATTGGCAGGATTAATATAGTAAAAATGACCATCATGCCAAAAGCAATATACAGATTCAATGCAATCCCCATCAAAATCCCAACTCAATTCTTCATAGAGTTAGAAAGAGCAATTCAAAAATTCATCTGGAATAACAGAAATCCCAGGATAGCTAAAACTATTCTCAAGAGTAAAAGAACTTAGGAGGGAATCAATATCCTGGATCTCAAGCTGTACTACAGAGCAATAGTGTTAAAAACTGCATGGTATTGGTACAGTGACAGGCATGTAGATGAATGGAACAGAATTGAAGACCCAGAAATGAATCCACACTTGTATGGTCACTTGATCTTTGACAAAGGAGCTAAAACCATCTAGTGGAAAAAAGATAGCCTTTTCAACAAATGGTGCTGGTTCAACTGGAGGTCAACATGCAGAAGAATGCAAATTGACCCATTCTTATCTCCTTGCACTAAGCTCAATTCCAAGTGGATCAAGGACCTCCACATAAAACCAGACACACTGAAACTAATAGAAAGGAAACTAGAGAAGAACCTTAAACATATGGGCACAGGGGAGAATTTCCTGAACAGAACTCCAATAGCTTATGCTCTAAGATCAAGAATTGACAAAAGGGACCTCATAAAATTAAGGCAAAAGACAATGTCAAAAGGACAAAGTGGCAACCAATTAACTGGAAAATGATCTTTACCAATCCTACATCCAACAGAGGGCTAATATCCAACATATACAAAGAACTCAAAAAGTTAGACTCCAGAGAGCCAAGTAACCCTATTAAAAATGGGGTACAGAGCTAAACAAAGAGTTCTCACCTGAAGAATATCTAATGGCTGAGAAGCACCTAAAGAGATGTTCATCACCCTTAGTCATTAGGGAAATGCAAATCAAAACAAACCTGAGATTCCATCTCACACCAGTCAGAATGGCTAAGATCAAAAACACAGGAGATAGCAGTTGGCGAGGATGTGGAGAAAGAAGAACACTCCTCCACTGTTGGTGGGATTGCAAGCTGTTCCAACCACTCTGGAAAGCTGTCTGGCGGTTCCTCAGAAAACGGGGCATGACACTCCTGGAGGATCCGGCTATACCAATCCTGGGCATATACCCAGAGGCTTCCCCTGCATGCTATAAGGACACATGCTCCACTATGTTCATAGCCGTCTTATTTATAATAGCCATAAGCTGGAAACAACCCAGATGTCCCTCAATGGAGGAATGGATCCAGAAGATGTGGTATATTTACACAATGGAATACTACTCTGCAATTAAAAACAATGAATTCACGAAATTCCTAGGCAAATGGTCAGAACTTGAAAATATCATCCTTAGTGAGGTAACCCAATCACAAAAGAACACACATGGTATGCAGTCACTGATAAGGGGATATTAACCCAGAATCTCGGAATACCCTCGACACAGTTCGCATATCAATAGATTTCTAAGAAGATGGAAGGAGAGACCCCTGGTCCTGGAAAGATTGGATGTAGGGGAATGCCAGGACAGAGAATCGAGAGGGGGTTGAATGGGGAAAAGAGGGAGGGAAGGAGGCTTATGGGATTTTCGAGGAGGGAGGAAACGGGAAATGATTTGGAATGTAAATATAAAAACATAGATAAAACAGAACAATAAACTGGAGGGATGAGAAGCACTTTTTTCCTCCTTTTCCTCTCATTTCTGTAGCTAATGATCCCTCATCAAGGAAATTCAAATTTACAACAGGTGAAATTCATTACCCAAGCTAAGACTGGAAAAAATGCGGAGTTTTGAAGATTCGTCCCAACTGTACATCTACAAAAGTTCTCAAATATCTGAAGTTCACAATTCATTTCAGAAGAGTGATAGAGTGGGAGCAGTGATAGATGTTAAGCGACAAAGAAAAGAAAGCTGTGAGATTGTGTCTCCTAGAGGAACTACACAAATGAAGTCTCACCTCTATGTTTGCTCAAACAGGAGCTGAACAAAGATAACAGCAATAAAATGAAAATTAGGAAAGGAGAACTACATACAACTAAGAGAAGATGAGACAGAAGAAATTATCCTCTTCCAGGAAGACTAACACACCTGCTAATTATTCAATGACATATGGTCAGTCAAAAAACATACATACAAGTAGAATTAAACAGATTGAGTGGATTACATTTATGTATTATGAACACACATATGCATGCATATACACACAAATAGGTCTTTGTGTGTGTGTGTGTATATATGTGTGTGTGTATATGTGTGTGTGTGTGTTGGGGGAGAGAAAAAGGAATATTGCTGTGATTAAATTATAATCTGAAAAATTTAACAAAATTTAAAATTAAAGTCACACCAAACACACTGACTTAATCATAGCTCCTATTTCTGTGATGAAGCATCATGACTAAAAGTGAGTTAGGGAGGAAAGAGTTTATTTAGCTCACACTTCCCCATCAGTGATCATCATGGAAGTCAGGTCACAATCTCAAATAGGGCAGAAACCTGGAGGCAGGGCCTGACACAGAGGCCATGGATGACAGCTGCTTGCTCCTCATGGCTTGCAGAGTCTACTTTCTTTTTATTTATTTATTTATTTATTCATTTATTTTTATTTTCTATATTCCTTATTTACATTCCAAATGATTTCCCCTTTCCCGGTTCCCCCCTTCCCGAAAGTCCCATAAGTCCACTTTCCTCACCCTGTTCCCTTGTCAACCCCCTCCCACTTCTCTGTCCTGGTATTCCCCTACACTGTTGCATGGATTCTTTCCAGGACCAGGGGCCTCTCTTTCTTTCTTCTTGTGAATCAATTGATATGTGAATTGTGTCTTGGGTATTGCGCTTCTGGGCTAATATCCATTTATCAGTGACTGCATACAATGTGTGTTCTTTTGAGATTGGATTACCTCACATAGGATATTTTCCAGTTCTAACCATTTGCTTAATAATTTCATTGTTTTTAATAGCTGAGTAGTATTCCATTGTGTAAATAGACAACATTTTCTTTATCCATTCCTCCATTGAGGGACATCTGGGTTCTTTCTAGGCTCCAGTGACTGACCAGACAGGGACAACCAGGTATACAAAGATATCCCAAGTGTAACATGGCTTGGAACACCGCCAGCTAGGTAGCTCTGCGGTCGTCTGTGTACCAGCCCTGCCTTGGGACGTTTGCCCTGCAGGTTGACCTGTGCTTGGAGGGGGTCCTGGAGTCTACTTTCTTATCATATGAAGGGCAACCAACTGAGGAGTGGCCTTACCCACTATGAGCTGGCTCCTCATTCAGTCACTGATTTTAAAATGTGCTGTGCTCTTTGACACAAATATCATAAAAAATTAATAAAAAGGACATTCTAACAAATGCTATACTTGTCAAATTATTTAACTCATTTTAAATATGTCAAGTTCGGACCTCAAGTAAGTACACCACAGTGTGTATTATCTTATTGAAGCAAGCACTAGTCCACAGGGATTACAAGGTTGCTTAAAAGCAAAGGTTTTGTTACATGCTTATAATCGAAGCATTTTTTCTTTTCCCCTAGGAATAAGGGAACAGAAATAATTGCTATCCCTCTGATACATGGTATTTTTGGTAAGTTGAAGTTCACAGAATAACTCAAGCATTCCAAAACACCAATCAACAGCTTGTTGTTGAATAATTGCAAACATATCTTTATCTATCCTACCAAATAGATAGGAAGTTATAATTAACTCATAATGTAGAAAACAAGGTAGATGTGAGCAATTGACTTAAATATGGAAAAAAAATCAATTCTGGAATTGGCAGATCATGACTACGAAGTGTTTAATCCTCTGTAACTTGTATGTGGCAAGAAACCTTAATGCCTAGAACTGAGACTCACAATGTGTTCTTTAGTCAGTAGAATGTACAAATTTGGTGAGTAGCAAGATTTAAAAATAAATTCAGCATGGACTGACAAGCAAATGAGAAATAAAAATCCACATCTCTATGTGATATAGTTGAATGGCCACACTTTTCTGAAACATTTCTCAAAGTGTAGGCGTATCTTCAGAGATTTCAAAATTATTTGAGTTGTATTTCTTTCCTCAGAAAGGAAAGGGAAAAACTAGAGATTAATTTATTATTCAGAAAACCAGGATTTAATTTATAATTCTTTAGTTCACTGAAGATTTGCAGATACAGCAGTCTCAGCTCACTGGCTAGTGAACAAAAGCTGTTTTTCTTATTTTATTTATTTATTTATTTATTTATTTATTTATTTTAGAAACAAATATTATGGTGCCATCATCTTTAGCCCAGCTAGGGAAACCTAATGTAGCTTGAAATAAGTTTTGTTATGATGAAGTAGTGCTGCTGAGTTAGAATGCCTGATCCTTCTGGTCATGGGTGTTTACAGAGTCTAGCACCATCATGAGAAAAAAGAAATATGAAATACAAACATGCATTGTAAGGAATTATAAATACTGCTTCATCTGCAGACCCAAAATTTTGGTTTAATTTGATTCAGGCTCTGTTTGCCTCCAGCACTTTCTCTTTCTCTGGTATTTCTAACTTGAGCTTCCCTTGTTTCCATAGTGATATCCTTAGGGACATCCTTTTCCACATGCTATTTGGCTTACTTTTGTTGACTTCTGGTCTTATTCTGCTTCATAAGCCTTTCTTTTTCTTTTTCTTTTTTTTTTTCTTAACAGTATTGAATGGTATTAGGGAATCTTTTTGAAGAATCAGTTTGCCAGTTTTCTCTTTTTCCAAAACCAGGTAAGTCTTGAGCCTCTGAAATGAAACATCTCTTCTAAAGTTAATCAGGATAAATCCTTGAAAATAGGCAATCCTAGTTATTTTCCAAATAAATTCTTTAAAAACTACATTTAAACAAATATTTCTAAATTAAACCAGAAGCAATGAAAATGCTTACCGTGACAACACACAACTGATATTCAGCTTAATTATAACTGAAATGAGTTCACCACCAGAGTCCAGTTTCTTAACCAGGATCGTGTATGTCAGTTTTCAGGAATAAATAAGGTATTATATAGTAGTAAACTAAGGTTAATTAACTGTGTGGTAAAACTTAGCAGTTGGTCGTGCCTAATTATGTATTTGGCTTTATTTTTAAGAATACTTATCAACAGTATAATGATTCTATCTTTTTAAATCTTTGCTAGGAGAAACTAGAGATCATCAATAAAATTCTTATAAAATAAGTGGAAACAATGAACATATACTAAATAATTCCTATACTAGCCTCAAAGTACTTTTTTTGATATTTTTTATTGGTTATTTTATTTATTTACATTTCAAATGTTATCCTCCTTCACAGTTTCACCTCCACAAACCCCCTTTCCTCTCCTGCACCACCTGCCTCTCTGAGGGTGCTTCCCCACCAACTCCTACTCCTGCCTCAGCGCCCTAGCATTTCCCTATGCTGGGTCCATCAAGCCTCCACAGGACAAAGGACCTCCTGTCCCAGTGATGCCAAATAAAGCAATCCTCTGCTGTATATCTAGCTGGAGCCATGGGTCCCCCCATTTGTACTCTTTGGTTGGTGGTTTAGTCCTGTGGAACTTTGGGGCATCTAGTTGGTTGATATTATTGTTCTTCTTATGGGATTGCAAACCCCTTCAGCTCCCCCAGTCCTTGCCCAAACTCTTCCATTGGGGTCCCAGTGCTCAGTCGGATGTTTGGCTATGAGCATCCACATCTGAGTTGATCAGACTCTGGCAAGAGCCTCTCTGGGGACAGCTAAACCAGACTTCTATCAGCAATCTCTTCTTAGCATCAGCAATAGAGTCTGGTGTTGATGACTGCAGATGAGATGGATCCCTAGGTGGGGCAGTCTCTGGAAGTTCTTTGTCTTCCTTTCTGCTCTCTACAGAACCTAAAGTAAAACATCAGTATTAGAAAATAACTGGAATCTGTATTCGTGTGCATAGCATCATTTTCACATTTGTCAAGCAGGTTCATTGTTTACCTATATTTTTAAAATTTATTTTTATTGATAATTTATCCTCTACAGATACAGTTGTGAAGTTATTTTTGATGGAAAAATATTAAAGCTCTATTTATGATGATCTTTACTTCTTTGATAGTGTTCCAAAGAATACTATTTTCATTAAAAATACTCTTTTCAAGTTATCATAACTTATATATTTGTAAATTTATTAATTAAAGAATGCTGTGATTTCATTTGTGATTTCTTTTTAGAGAGCTAAAGAGCATGAACTTCGATGGGTAGGTAGGATATGAGGATGCAGAAAGAGTTGAGGAAGAGAAAAGTATATGATCAAAAAATAGTTGAGGAGGTACTGCGAGGAGAGGGGGCTGATAGTGGGATGTAAAGTGCCTAAAATAACTAAAACATAAAATGAGCTATTATATACAAAAAATTACTAGTAAATAGAAACCAGTTACGTATTTAACAATCATATCTTCTCTATCAAAGACACAGATGAGATACATACAAGTGTCTGGATCTGTGTAAAAACTTCTGTATCTTCTATAATTCTTTGAATAAGTTCTGCGTCTCAGATCAACTATATATCATTTGACAACTGAGAATAAAGGACAAAATCTGTTTTTCCCCAAAACCAAGGTGTGGTTGATGAGCCAGAGGTGACAAAAGAGGCATGTTATGACTTTTTTTTAAATCAAGAAGAACTGAAGGTCCAAGATCACCTGCAAAAGAAACTATGGTGTTAATTATCGAAGCGGAAGGTCTGCATAATTCATGTAATTTTCCTAAAATAGAAAGATACTATAGAGTGCTTCTAAAAACATATAGGAAAATACAAAGGTATTTAATATGCATAATTTTAAGTAAAGCAGTTTATATGAAAATACTCTTTGTAGTAAATATTTATTGCTTCTACTAAAAATTATCTTTCTGACAATAGTAACAGGTACAAAAGTCATATCTAATATTGTGCTTCCTGGGAAATGAATCATATAAAATTCCAGTTTCTTATTAATCTCCACTTAGATAAAATCTAGATACATTGTGGTCCTGTTTGAAACACTGGCATGTGTACTTAGTATTTGTTTTCCCTTTATTTACATTCCAAATGTCTCCCTTCTAGGTCCCCACTCTAAGAGTTCACCCTATCTCCCTTTCCCTTTGCTTCTTTTTTTTTTTTATTTTATTTTATTTTTTTTAATTTACATTCCAAATCATTTCCCCTTTCCCGTTTCCTACCTCCCCGAAAGTCCCATAAGCCCCCTTCCCTCCCTCTTTTCTCCATTCAACCCCCTCTCCTTACTATGTCCTGGCGTTCCCCTACATCCAGTCTTTCCAGGACCAGGGGTCTCTCCTTCCATCTTCTTAGAAATCTATTGATATGCGGATTGTGTCTAGGGTATTCCGAGATTCTGGGTCAATATCCCCTTATCAATGACTGCATACTATGTGTGTTCTTTTGTGATTGGGTTACCTCACTAAGGATGATATTTTCAAGATCCGACCATTTGCCTAGGAATTTCATGAATTCATTGTTTTTAATTGCAGAGTAGTATTCCATTGTGTAGATATACCACATCTTCTGAATCCATTCCTCCGTTGAGGGACATCTGGGTTCTTTCCAGCTTCTGGCTATTATAAATAAGGCTGCTATGAACATAGTGGAGCATGTGTCCTTATTGCATACAGGTCCAGGGGGGGCAGAAATAGCTTTGCAGGCTTTTCCCTTTGCTTCTGAGAGGGTGCTCCACACCCCACCTCCCCACTCCCCTCCCCCCCCATTCCCCGCAGCTCACCCTCACAGTCCCCTTCCCTGGTGTACATCTGGCCACTGATGGAAGCAGATACAGAGATGAAAGAGTCCAAATTGGAGAACTCCACCAGATCCATTTCCTAGGAGCGCATAGAACTCTACAAATCATGTGGAAGTAGAATTGTAGGAGGCAGAGAGGTCAAAGACAGAGGAGAATAAGGACTACAGCATAAATTCTGAAGTGTTCACAGGGCCTCACATAGACTCAAGTAGCAATAAAGGAACCTGCGTGGATTTGTGTTAGGTCCTCTGAAGTAAGTTGTTACCTTGGTGTTTTGTGTCACTCCTAACAGTGGACATAGGGGTTTCTCTGACTTTTTACCTGCTCTTGGGATCCTCTTCCTCATATTGATGTGCCTTGTCCAGACTCAATATATGTGTTTGTGCCTAGTCTTATTATATTTTGTTATTCCACATACAGTTGATATCATTTGGAAACCTGCTCTTTTCTGGAGGAAAATAGAAAAGAGTTGGATGTGGATTAGAGAGAAAGTGAAGGAGAAACTGGGAGGAGTGGAGGAAGGGGAAATTGCAGTAAGGATATATTATACAAGAGAATAATAATGGTAATAATATAATAATAAAAGTAATATTTTTGGTATTGATTTTCTAATTAATACCATCACCCAGATATAACTATGCCATTGTTATTTTTAGTAAGAGAACACTAAATTATAGAAACTTCAAACTCTATACCTATTGCAGTATATTTGTGCTGATGCATCAAAATACTATAAAATGGATGATTTATACACAGTGGTAATATAATACTTGCAGCCTGGAGCCTGCAAAGCACAAAATTAAACCACAGGCTGAGTCGGTATCTCATAAGGATGAACTTACAGCTCCCCTCGCATCTATTTTTAACCATATCTCTTATGGTAGAAAGATCAGCAAAGTATTTTTTTTATAATGGGACCAGCCATAGGGCTCTACCTTCCTCACCAAATCTTTTTCCCATATCTGTGCCTGCTAATACCATTACTCGCATGATAATAAATTTAACAATAAATTTCAAGTGAATAGAAATTGTTACATTTGGAAGTATAATTTTGATCTCCAGCCATACTTTCTTAGTACATAACTTCTTAAACATATTCAATCTTCAAATAGTTAAGCATATTTTATTCTATCTTGCTATGTTTTAAGACAGCAGACAACATTTATATGGCTGTAGAATGTTGGGTAGAAATCAAAAAGAAAAAGATATTTTCAGAGGGTTGGGATTTTATTTCACCCTTTAAACATCAGAGAAGAAAAAGAGGCTGAGATACAAATAAATCACCTAGGTGCAATATTTAGTGCTGTGTATACATTGCAAAGCCACCTTAACAAATGGAAAATGTTTCTAGATCTTATAGACATCACTGAAATGTGATTCACATTTAACAGCATAAAATGTATGCTTTCTATCTCTATATATTTCCTCCCAATTCATATATTTTCATATTTCTTCTGTAGTCTTCCTTCCTTTCAATATACCAGTAAATTCAGATAACATGTCCCTCATGAATTCTGTGACCTGCTGCAACCAATTAATCATACCTAAGAAATATTTGGGGAGCCCTTCAGCCCAGAAATTGCATATATCACATAAAGGAGGCACAGAAAGATCTCATGCTCTCTTCATTGAATTACACAGTATTGGCAATGTCCACTGCAGAAGCTGGGGGATACTTGTTTGATGCAAAATCCTGATAGGCTCACCCTTAGTGTAGTTAGTGTACTGAGAGTTCAGAAGGAAGAAAATTAGTTTGTTTCTCACAGTGTATATAGCTGCTATTTTACTATCTGGAAATACAAACTTTAGACTTTATTAAAATGTAAAAAATACACTAATTTACAAAAACCATGCTTCAGTTGTGATTTTGTTTATTTGAAAGTACTTCAAAATGAATGATTATTCCTACAATAAATTCATTATTAATACATGTGATATGCAATAACTATGTCACAATCTGAACTAACAATGTTAAACTCTAAGATCTATCACAGTTAGAATTTGAACCATCAGAGTGATATTTTTATAATTGCATTTCTAATATGTAAGTTTTTGTACAGTGCTAGTCAGTAAAAATCATGTCACATGTATTTAATTCTGAATTACAATTCTGAACTTAGAACTTTTATGCTTGGCCTTTAATTCTTTTGTAACCTTTTCTTGATAGTTTAATCACAAACTTTCATTATAGTTGACACTTAATTATTTTTTAAGATTCACCCATGAAAAGTTATCTAAATTTTACACCATAATCACATATAAACAAAAACTTTAAACAACTCTAAATTAAATTATCACACCTAATAATACCCTTACACTTATATAGATTAAACTTTATTTTCTATCACTGAATGTTGTACATTTTTATCTTAAGAATACATTTACTTATGTAAAATGATTAAAAACTAACTAATATTATTTCTTCCTCTATGAAATTCTGGTGTTATCTGCTTTGTATTGACAAATTAAGTATATCAGAAATTTCAGTTTTTGTCAATTATTTCTCCATGAATATGAACATCCATATACAAGAACAATATGCAATTTATTTTAGTTCAGTTAAATTAGTATAATTATTTCTATACTAATTTAGTGAAATTAATTTCTTTGTAGTCTTTCCATTCAAATATCTGCCAAGACTTACATGTCAATTAAATCAGCATTCCTTCTATGGACACTGTTCTGTCTGTATTGTCAGTTAGTTTACTTTCAACAAATTATTGATTGATCAGTAAATGTTACTACCTTATCCTCTAAGACAGTTTGATTATCTAAATGCCTCATAAATCCTGGCTCCATGGATCTCAGTGAGGCATTATTGTACATTTCAATAGGTCTTATTTTGCCATTTATATTCTATTTTCTGACGACTCCTTTGTCAAGTAGTCCCATAGTTAAGCTAATCTACCTTAACTATTTTTTCTCATGCTATTACAATTGCAATTACATTAAGAAAACATTAGGTTTAACCTTTCTGAGTTATGAACAGAGGTAGGAGATTGTCTTTGGTTGAGGTTCTTAAATTCAATCTAGATTCCTTTTACATGTTAATTGTGTGCATGTGTTTGTGAGACAGGAAAAGAAAGAGAGAGAGAGAGAGACAGAGACAGCGAGACAGAAAGGCAACGAGAATGAACATGTGTGCATGTGCTTATGTGTGCAGATCAGAGGGCAGCCTTGGGCATCATTCTTCAGGCACTTTCTATTTTTGATATAGTTGCTCATTGAACTGGAACTTAAATTCTTTATACCAGGAATCCACCTGTGACCCCATTACTTCTTCCCACTTCTGAAACTATAAGTATACTCTACTTTTTATTTGGAGTTTTATATGGGGATTCTTAAATCAAGCTTATTATCATATTTATTATGCTAGCTTTGCCAGTTTATCCACCTCCCAGTTGAAACTAGGAACTTATTATGTTAGCAGTTAATGATAAAAGTTTTTTTCACTATCCTGATATCTAAGAACCTATATGTGAAATAATATGTACATATACATACATATTGTTCTAGTTTTATTTTATTGTTTTGTTTTCTTTGAGATACAGTTGCTATGTGTAGTCCTGACTGTCATGGAACTAGCTTTGCAGACCAGGCTGAACACAAACTCAGAGATCTGCTTACCTCTCCCTCCAGAGGGCCTGGATTAAAGGTGTGTTCCAACACTACCACCACCACCATCAAAACCACCAGACAGGCATAATGTTTGTAATAGCATGCCATAATTCATAAAATCCAGTCCTCTGTCATTCCTTAATGTGAAGTATTTGGTACAACAAAATAAAGACAAAAAAAAGTGAGAACAAGAAAAATGTTGATAATGACATAAAAAGATGAAATTAAAGGATTGTGAAATAGCCCAGTGTTTAAGTCCACTTGTTATTCTTCCAGAATACTGGGGTTAATTTCCTAGAGCCCATCTTAAATAGCTCACAATCTCCTGTGACTCCATATCAACCAGTTCTAATATCATTTTCTGTTTTCCTCAGACATATGCACATATGTAGTATATATGCACATAGACAGATATTTGAATTAATTAAGAGAACAAAAATATAAACGGGCAAATTACTGCTATGAACAGGAAAGTTAGAGTGACGGTTAACAAAATAAATAGATTTTATTATATTTAACTCAGGTTTTCTTTATTATGTTTCTAATACAGTTAAAGTCTTCCATAATTCTATTCAAATATTTAATTTGTAGTTGTCATATATCCTTACCTTTGCAACCTGCTCTATACACTGATTTTGTGTGTGCAAAGTTTATTTCATTATTCTAGATAACTGCTGTATTTTATACACAATTTTTAATTCTATAAATGTATATTTTATATTATTCCTTGTTTATGGTACATCTGATACCATTTGACATTTTCTGTCTTTTACTGCATGATCACTAGCAAGAAAATTACTTAGTTTATCTGAATATACCTTTATTTCTACTTTTTTATTGCTTCTATATCTCATTCTATAAACAATTGTAGAGACTATGGTTTACTTATTTTTTGACAACTTAAACTTGTTATTATGTTGCCATGTCTCATTTTTGCTGTTCAAGTATCAGCTGTCAATTTTAGTACTCCTTTATTTAAAATAATGTCTCTCATTTTCTCTCAAGGCTTTAATATTTCACCCTTGTTTTCTGCCTTCAAGATTTTTATTTCAATGAGTGTAAGAAGGTATTTTAAAATCTTTACTACATGTGGATTACTGCATTTATTGACTATATAAATAGTTCATTTTTCCTATTATATAAGAAAGAGTCCTTTATCTTAACGTGTATAATTTATTAGTTTTACTTTCCTTGTCTTCCCTCTTTGGTCTTTTTGTTCTGGCAACTTCTTTTAGTTTTTGTTGTGTTCTATCTTATTAACTCAGTTTGGGTAACTTTTATCTGTCATGCTGACATATTTATACACATACAATTCTGGTATGCTAAAATAATTTCCACTGTTTTCATCCTATTCCTATAATATCTTTAATATGTCCATCATAATCTCTAATCTATGAATTATCTACTATTTACTTTTATTGTAGGCAAAATATCATATATTTCAAAATCTGTACCTATTCTCTTTTATTGCATACGTAAATCTAGTAAGAAATGCACAATAAAAACAGCAATCAGAGTTTTCTTACCTCTGGGGAAAACTAAATTTGTATGTGTGTTGTTCTGTGTATATGCTTACATGGGCATGTGTATGAGTAGGCATTCCTCTGGCCAGAGGTTGACATAAGATTTCTTGATCAATCATTTCTCTACTTGATGTTTTCAGCTCATTGACTCAGATTGAGTTTTCAATGATCGCCAGGGATCAGTAAGGGGGTTCCCTTACTTCTTTTTTTTTTTCAATTTTTTTTTATTTACATTCCGAATGATTTCGCCTTTCCCGGTTCCCCCCGCCCCTAAAGTCCCATAAGTCCTCTTCCCTCCCCCTGTTCCCCATTCAACCCCCTCTCACTTCTCTGTGCTGGTATTCCCCTACATCCAGTCTTTCCATGACCAGGGGCCTCTCCTTCCATCTTCTTAGAAATCTATTGATATGTGAATTGTGTCTTGGACAGTCATACCCAAATCTACAACAGATCATTGAGAAACAGAAGTCAGGCCCTCGTGCTTTATGTCAAGCATGTCTACCTATTGAGCCCTCTCAAAATCTTTAAAGCAATGCTTTTTATTCATAAGAAAAATATCAACATATTCCAGGTTGATAAATAAGAATGTGATATGAACAGTTCCTTGAAAATATCCTACCATGAAGTTTTCACAAATTGTATTTCGGTTCAAAAATAAATGTAGCATTTTCAAGGTTAAAGAATCTACTGTACCTTGTATCTTGGAAGATAAAATTCCTCTTTGTATCATGGGACTAGAAATATCCTTCTTACAGGACTATTGTCAAACTCACAGTGATGGGGTCTGGCAGCCTGTCATGATTAGTTGTGCTTCAGTCCCCTCTTACACTAATTTAACAGTATATTTGAAGTGAAATACACTTTCAAATTGGCAGGACGTCAGGCAGGTTCCAAAATAACTCTCATTAGCTGCAGACAACCTAAGCTGGTCAGCAGGTGTTATTATCTACAGCAATGATTTCCCTGTGTCGATTAGATTATTTCTCAAGATGGGACTAAACTAAACTTAACAGGACACATTTTAGCATGTCACTTTAAAACACATAATTGAAAAGGTCTCGAGTTCTGTTGCAGTAAAAATGTTGTGGCTAAAATTCTCCTCCCTTGAGACACTCATTAGTTTTCCAGAAGTTCTTTGTGATAGTATTTCAGTGCCTAAAAATATTCTGTTGGATAATGTGACTGTTCTTCCCAAAGGCTACAAATGTCTCTCAAGAGCAAAATCACATTTGTATTAGTAATGCAAATTATTTTGAATATCAACATTTTCCACAATCTTGAACAATGGAAATTATGTTAAAGCAGTCCAAGACAAACATGAGGTCAGATTTCTGAGGTAGCACTAATTGATTCTGTGGACTTCTCTGAATTTTTTCTTTACCAAACTAAGGAATGACTGGTCTTATGTCAATTTCTTCCTGTATTTCTTTATATAAATCTTAAAATTTAACAGACAATAGAGTACAAAGTTGTTAAAAGAACATGGTTTGTGTTGGCTTGTTTTGTTAATACATTCTTTGAACTATTCATACATATAGAATGATATTCATGTCTAAATCAATTTTATAATGTTCCTTCTATTGACTAATGGAAAACCATCATTCCTGGTTATGTTTTAAATAAATAAAAACACTATAATAAGAAGCAGAGGCTGTTTGAATTAGTTTTATATAAATAACTTCTAATTCAAAAATTCAAATAATCATAATTGACATAATTTGCAAAGTCTTTGTTTAATGGGAAGCTGATAAAATTATCAATTTTTCAAGTTATATTTTATATGTAATAACATATGTGCGTGTGTGTGCTTTAAAAAGTAAATTTGTAATTCAGAATTGTATTTGTCATCAATCATTATATCTTGAAAACAGTTACATAGCACCATGGTTGTTAATGTATTTAGAAATTAACTTCTAATAATTTATTTTTTATGGATAGTTTGCCAGAAATTTTTTTAAATGAAGATGTGAGGACATTGGTTTCGTCTCTACTCAATGCCCAGAATCCTTCACCATGTATGACTGTAAGATTTCAGTGTTATAGGTAACCAAAGAGTGACCTTGAAAGGGAGAGTCCATTCTATATAAAACTTATCTTCTCTTTTCAAATATTACTTGATTATTAACTAATCAACAGTAAATAATCATGCATTAGGCAAAATATAGAGATGTTTCAGATATTAAGAAACAGGAAATTCAAGGTTGTAATATCTAAATAAAAGTAAAAATGTTGACCCCCTAATTCTATTCTGATAAATAGACATAAAATTATAGTGACTCTTATTAACACATTTCTATGCCTATAGATCAGGACATCTTTCAACTCTAATCGGATTAATTTTTCCTTATGATAAATAGTAACTAAGACAAAGATTTTAATTAGTTGATATTTATATAAGAGACTATTGGGACTAATAATTAAGGCATAGATATTTAGACTGTGAGCTTAATATTTAAAATCACTTTTTGTTTTCACATAGAACCCATGGTCAGTTTCCTAGCATCATTCACATAGAACCTCACAAATACCTATCATGCCAATTCCAGGGTATCTGATGCCTGCTTATAACCTCCAGGCATGCATCTTTAAATATACATGATTGCAAGCAAACTACACACACACATATACACATACACACACACACATACACATATGCATATATGTATGTGCACATACATATAAGCATATGCATATGCATACACACACATATATGTATACATATACATATCTAAGACAGATCAGTCAACAGAGTCTCAAGGGAGGGAGGGAGGATTAAAGAAAAAAGAGATCATTAGACCACATTATAAAATAACTCCAGCAAGTGCTAAAGCAGGTTTAATTTCTTCCAGTCTATGTTTTTATCATTCTAGGTATATGCAAAGAATATGGTCAGTTCTGAGGCATAAACAAATTAGTCAAGGAACAAACAAGGTACAAACAAAGGTCCAATGGTATTCAGGGACTTATCAAGATGATCAAGATCTTGAGCCTACTCTCTTGTCCTAGCCTAATATCAAATTCTTGTCTGAGCCTACTATCTTGTCCTAGTCCACTGTCAATTTCTTGGCAATATCCTGAAGCAGCACCTATAGTTATCCACACATACATATACATATGTGTACAAATATGTAATTGTATATATCTATATTTATATATATGATTCTTAAAAACATAAATTACGTACATATAATTAAATCTAAAAAATAAATCTCTAAACTCTTCTTTTTTATCTTTTCTTTATTTTTATTATTATTACTCACTCCATTCACTTACATCTCAAATGATATCTCACTTCCCAGTTACCCCCTCCACCAATGCCCATCCTATGATATTCCACTTCCCGGATATCTCTCTGCCATCAACACTCCCCATCCCATATCTGTTCCTTTTGCCTATATGAGAGTGCTACCCCACCCACCCATACTCTCTCACTCCAAAGCTTCAGCATCTTCCTATTCTAGAGCATTAAAGTTCCCCAGACCAAGGGCCTCCCCTCACATTGCTGTCAGGCAAGGCCATCCTATGCTACATATGTATCTGGAGCCATAGATCCCTCCAGATACACTCCTTGGTTGGTGGTCTAGTGTCTGAAAAACTGGGTAATCAGACCAGTCTATGTTGTTCTTCCAATGGGGTTGCAATTCTCCTCTGCTCCTCTAGTCCTTCTGTCAGCTCCTCCACCAGGTTTGTTGAGTTCAAGGAAGTGAACTGAGTTCAGATGGTTGGCTCCAAGCATCTGCATCTGCAATGGTCAGTTGTTGGCCATATCTCCCCAGGAACGGAAACACTTGGTTCCTGTCCACAAGTTCCTCTTAACCATGGCAACAGTATTGGGTTTGGTGCCTGCAGACATGATGTATCCCCATATGGGGCCATTGCCTTCTTGGCCTTTCCTTCAGTCTCTGTTCCATTTTTGTTGTTGTTGTTATTGGTGGTGGTGGTGGTGGTGGTGGTTTTTGTTCCTCTTCTTTCTTTGGACAGTAACATTTCTGGGTTAAATAAAACTTTGAATTCATTGTTTTTAATTGCAGAGTAGTATTCCCTTGTGTAAATATACCATATCTTCTGTATCTATTCCTCTGTTGAGGGACAACTGGGTTCTTTCCAGCTTTCATCCTTAGTGAGGTAACCCAATCACAAAAGAACACACATGGTATGCAGTCACTGATAAGGGGATATTAACAGAGAAGCTCAGAATACCCTAGACACAATTTACATATCAATTGATTTCCAAGAAGATGGAAAGAGAGGCCCCTGGTCCTGGAAAGACTGGATGTAGCAGTGTAGGGGACTACCAGGACAGAGAAGCGGGAGGGGCTTGAATGGGAAACAGTGGGAGGGAAGAAGGCTTATGGGAGTTTCAGGGAGGGGGGAACCGGAAAAGGGGAAATCATTGGGAATGTAAATAAAAAATATAGAAAATAAAAAAAAAATAAGAAAACTTTGAGATGTTTGGGTGGCCCCATCCCTAGACCAGAGGCCATGCCTATCTACTGGAGGTGGTCTCTACAGGTTCTATTAACCCCTTCTCTTCTCTTACAGCTAAAGTCAATCCCATTGGTTCCTGGCAGCCTCATGTTTCTCTGGTATCTGTGACCCTCTGATTGCTATCCCCAGTTCCTCATTCATCCTGCTACCTCTCACCTATGTACCTCTCTCTCACACATCTCCTTCAGATTCTGATACTACCACTTTTATCTCCTCTTCTTTTTTCCCTCCCTTGTTTCCTCTCCTTCCATCTTCTACTGTTGTACTGTTCTCCCCTCAATGCAGGACTGAAGCATCCACCCCCATCTTCCTTCATTCTACACTCTGTTTGATCTGTAGGTTGTATCATAGGCATTGTAAGTTTTGGGTTAGTATCCACTTATTAGTGAATACATACAATATATGTTCTTTTGTGTCAGGATATTTTCTAGTTCCACCCATTTGCCTGCTAATTTCATGAAGTCATTGTATTTAATCACTGCTTAGAAAAGAGTTTATAGAAAATAAATCAGCATAGGTATTTTAGACAGCATCTTGGAGTGGCTGGTTAGTGGGGTGCAATTCCAGCACTATAGGACCAAAGGGAGAAAGTCCAATGAATTTCGAAATTCAGCATGGTCAACATAATGAACTTTAAGCAAGTCAGTAATATACAATAATATCTCATCTGAAAAGAAACAATAAAACCAAAAAGAAAAAAAACAAACACAAACAATAAAGAAAGTAATAAATTGAACATTTGCTCTATCTACGAAATTGCTTTGGAGAATTTAAAAGTGTATTAGAATGCCATTGTATCTCTAGAGTGATGTCTATTATGGGAACTTGGTGTGTAGTTAAATAACAATGCGCAAACAAAAGCCCACGAGGATTGTTTTCTTGTTCTTCTTCTCATCCTGTTCCTCTGATTGAGATCTGCCCGGAATGAAGAAGGTAATAAAAGAGCAGAATACAATGCAGTCTTCTCTTCCCTTTCCTCCTGCAAATACTTCTGTTATGACCCAACACATACAGAGCATGTATGTCAGTTTCAAGCTGCTTGGAAACCCACTGATTTTTTTCTTCATTACATTCTTCTCCAACCAGAATTCTTTCTGAGTTACATAGGAGGTCTCGACAGGAATCCACAGGAGAACATTTAATTAGCTTTTAAGAATTCTAATAAACATACTCTAAGATATTTTAAATCCTGAAGGAAAATGCTAAAGACATTTAGATAGCTTTTCTGAATATAGTGACCCAGAACGTGAGTTTCTGGGCCAGCAGAAATCATTCTTAGTGAAAAGAAATTATTCACGTGATCTATAATCAAAGTATTGTCTCCTTCTGAGAAAGTATTGGAGAAATTTGCAAACATTCTATGAAAACAGTCTAGCACTGAAAGCAAGTAATCAATTTTTGGAAAAAAGTAGCATTGGCTTTCTTATTTCATTAATTTATTATATAACCTTTACATTTACTGTATAGCATCGTATTAGACAATTTGGATATTGCAGTGGGATCATTGTTGTGGTCGTACAGACTCACATGTCCTTGAAGACAGTATTGATAGTGCATGCCACACAGCATACAAATCCTCAGACCACAGAGGATACCACTTGCCTATAGTTCTTTCTCCATCCCATTGCACAAATTCCTTGGAATTGCTTTGTTTATGTAAATGTACCAGCTCCTCTTACACAAGAGTAGTTTCAACATAATTTAAAGGGCATTTATGAAGGGACACTTCACAAAATAGGAATATTTTCAACAAGAGTAAGGACCAATTAACTACAACTTAAAGAAAGACATGTTAAGGCAGACACATGGTATCACTGAGTATATAGTCTTAATGGACTAGCACCTGTACAGAGTAAAAACCCATCCAACATCAAAGACTTTTATTACTGTTTGAAATATTCTCCAGCAGCTGTCCTCCTTATTGTTTGCACTTGAAAAACATTAATACAACCATGGTGATATGAATACTGGAAAACTTACAACATTTGGAAACAAAAATGTGTTTGGAGTTCTTCAAATATGATTATGCACACCACCCATTGTGATTCAGCATCTTAGAAATCTTCTTATTCACTAAACATAGAAATTATTTGACATGAGGCTGAGTTCCTTCTACTAAAGGAAAACTTTTATCTCTGGGGAGTGCTTTGCAAACAGCAAGCAAAAAATTTTAAAACAAGCACTGCCAAAGTCTGTGAAACCAGTGTGATAAAAGCAGTGAAGAAATACTTATCAAGTAAGATTGTATTTGAATAGGATTTGGAATTTTTAGACATAGTACTGAAAACCTACATGTCTACAATGACCAGGAAGTACTCTTAACCATATTGGCTTCCCTTAGGTCCTACAATAAAACAAAACCTAATTCGTAACTAAAAATAATACCTGCTTGTGGAATCTGCTCTAGTGTACATGTTACAGTACCAGCAAAAACTAGATCTGTGGATTCTCCCATTAAACATTTGCAGAATATTTAACCTGTATGATTGCTACAATTAAGGTACAGATGGAAACCATAGTAACTGTACACTGTAGGAAACATGAATTTTAGAAAGGTTACACATAAGGAAAACACTAGAAGAATGACTGTTTAAATTCTAGAGAAAGTAGAGAAACATGATGTTCAAATGAATCAACTTACATTATCACATGTGTCCATATAAACATTAAATTATATGCTATGAAAGGAAAGAGAAATTCCAGTCTGAATAAATTCTAAAATATTAGCAAACAATTCTCTAAGAGGTACCATAAATCTTGACTTATTAGACAAAACAATTTCAAACTAGATAGAAGGATTTTAAATAAATAATAAAACCATATTAAAGATTGGAATGAAAATTGAGAAAGTGTTCTAATAAAGAATTAACATGAGCAAAGTGACATTAAAAAAATTAAAAAGGGAGTTTGATACTGAACAGAAAAAAATGGTTAAGATGTAAAAACTCACTAGAGCTAAGTAGAGAGGATTGGGGAAAAATATTCAGATGAACTAACTGTCTTGAGGCAAAAAGACCTGTGATCTTAGATATCAAAGGAACTGTGCATGTGTATGTTCCTGTGTGCTTGCATTTGTGTGTGTGTGTGTGTGTGTGTTTGTGTGTGTGTGCATGTGGGTGCATTTGTGAATATGTGTGTATGCATGTATCTCTCTGTTTATTTGTATGCATATGTGTATATACACATGTGTGTTTATATGTGTGTGCATATGGGTGCTATATTAAATAATTTCACATAAGTTATATTTCATTTTATGACAAGAAAAGCCATAGCACTTGGATGTGTTGGAAAAAAAATCTGTGGCAACTGTTTAAGACAATAGGTACTGGATATTATAAGGGTAAACATATTAGTATCCAAAAGGAATTCCAGGATTATAACAGAAAGAAAAAGAGTAAAAATGATATTTAAAGATATAATGGTTCAACATTCTATATATGATATTTGGAAATGTATTGCTTATATTGAATATGCTAAATAAATTAGAAAGTGAATAAGTGATGAAGCTTTTATATAGATGTATCAAAATTAAATTCTTGACTGTGAAGTAGTTAATGGTACAAATAGATACTTTTTATTGTGTATATTTTCTCATACCAACTCAAAAGAGAAAGAAAAAAATAATGAAAACTGAATGAAAAGGATTTATCATAGGAAATATCAACAGACTGGATACATGATAATATGCTCTCAAAAATCAACATGGTTGAATGTCCTGATAGTCTCCCAATTTGTCTATTGCCAGGCCACTACAGTGGGACTTGGAGGGAGCAACCACCTTCACTACAGCAAAAATTGCAAGCTGATACAACCACTCTGGAAATCAGTCTAGCAGATCCTCAGAAAATTAGACATAGTATACCTGAGGACACAGCTATACCACTCCTGGGCATATGCCCAAAAATTCTCCAACATATAACAAGGACACTTTCTCTACTACGTTCACAGCAGCCTTATGTATAATATATAATAGCCAGAAGCTGGAAATAACCCAGATACTCTTCAACAGGGGAATGGATACAGAAAAATTGGTATATTTACACAATGGAGTACTACTCAGGTATTAAGAACTATGAATTTATGAAATTCTTAGGCAAATGGATGGAACTAGAAAATATCATCCTGAGTGAGGTAACCTAATCACAAAAGAGCACACATGATGTGCATTCACTGATAAGAGGATATTAGCCCCAAATGTCAGAATATCCAAGATACAATTAATAGACCACATGAAGCTCAAGAAGGAAGACCAAAGTAGGTGTGCTTTGGTCCTTCTTAGAAGAGGTAACAAAGAGTGCAGAGTGCACTCCGCCATCTTTGCTCCAGTGGCCAGGTAGTTGGGACTGCCAGGCTTGGAGACAGACAGGCATAATATCGCTTGGGTCTCAGGCAGCTTGTGTGTACCCTGCTTCCAAGAGCTGGGCAGATCTGCAGTAACCAGCGCGCCAGCTCTGCTGTGGGACTTCTGCCTTGCAGAGGGACGCCCACTCCCCCACACTCTGGGAGAGATCACACACCCCTGCACAGGGCAGGAGCCTACCAGCCTCCCTTTGGCGACCTCTGCTCCGGAAATCCACTACGCTGAGCCTTTGGATGTGCAGGGACTCGCCAATATAACATCACTTGGGGCAAGGCACATTAGGGCTCCAAAGTCACCCAGGAGCAGGGCAGGCCCCAGAAAACGGTGCCAGGGGAATCCTGGTAATCCAGAGGGCCCAGAAACAGCTTTGCAGGCTCACAGGAGATCCAACCAACAAACAGTAACAGAAGGACAAACTAACATCAGAGGTAACCAGATGGCAAAAGGCAAACATAGGAACGTTACTAATAGAAATCAAAATAATATGGCAACATCCGAATCCAACTCTCCAACAGCTGCAAGTCCTGGATACCCCACCACACCCAAAAGACAAGATCTGGATGTAAAATAACTACTCATGATGGTATTAGAGGATCACAAGAAGGACACAAATAAATCTAATAAAGAATTACAGGAGACCATGAATCAACGGTTAGAAGCCCTTACAAAGGAAACACAAAAATCACTTAGAGAAATGCAGGAGAACATGGATCAAAAGATGGAGGCCCACAAGGAGACAACACAAAAATCGCTTAAAGAAATGAATCAACGTGAATTCATTGTTTTTAATTGCAGAGTAGTATTCCATTGTCTAGATATACCACATCTTCTGAATCCATTCCTCCTTGAGGGACATCTGGGTTCTTTCCAGCTTCTGGCTATTATAAATAAGGCTGCTATGAACATAGTGGAGCATGTGTCCTTATTGCATGCAGGTAAAGCCTCTGGGTATATGCCCAGGAGTGGTATAGCCGGATCCTCCGGGAGCGTAATGCCCAGTTTTCTGAGGAACCGCCAGACTGCTTTCCAGAGTGGTTGTACCAGCATGCAATTCCACCAGCAGTGGAGGAGTGTTCCTCGTTTTCCACATCCTCGCCAACAACTGCTGTCTCCTGTGTTTTTGATCTTAGCCATCCTGACTGGTGTGAGATGGAATCTCAGGGTTGTTTTGATTTGCATTTCCCTAATGACTAAGGATGATGAACATCTCTTTAGGTGCTTCTCAGCCATTAGATATTCTTCAGGTGAGAACTCTTTGTTTAGCTCTGTACCCCATTTTTAATAGGGTTACTTGCCTCTCTGGAGTTTAACTTCTTGAGTTCTTTGTATATATTGGATATTAGCCCTCTGTCGGATGTAAGGTTGGTAAAGATCATTTCCTAGTTAGTTGGTTGCCGCTTTGTCTTTTTGACAGTATCTTTTGCCTTGCAAAACTTTGTAATTTAATGAGGTCCCATTTGTCTATTCTTGATCTTAGAGCATAAGCTATTGGAGTTCTGTTCAGGAAATTCTCCCCTGTGCCCATATGTTCAGGGTTCTTCCCTAGTTTCCCTTCTATTAGTTTCAGTGTGTCTGGTTTTATGTGGAGATCTTTGATCCACTTAGAATTGAGCTTAGTGTAAGGAGATAAGAATGGGTCAATAAGAATTCTTCTGCTAGGCAAATGGTCAGATCTTGAAAATATCATCCTTAGTGAGGTAACCCAATCACAAAAGAACACACATGGTATGCAGTCACTGATAAGGGGATATTGACCCAGAACCTCGGAATACCCTAGACACAAGCCGCATATCAATAGATTTCTAAGAAGATGGAAGGAGAGACCCCTGGTCCTGGAAAGACTGGATGTAGGGGAACGCCAGGACATAGTAACGAGAGGGGGTTGAATGGAGAAAAGAGGGAGGGAAGGGGGCTTATGGGACTTTCGGGGAGGGAGGAAACGGGAAAGGGGAAATGATTTGGAATGTAAATTAAAAACATAATAAAAAAAAAGAAATGAATAAATGGGAAGATGCACTTTCAAAGGAATCACAAAAATTGTATAAAGAAATGCAGAAGAATATGGGTCAACAGACGGATGCCCATAGGGAAGCAACACAAAAATTGCTTAAAGAAATGAATCAACGGATAGATGCCCTTACAAAGGAAACACAAGAACTGCTTAAAGAAATGCAGGAGATGATGGATCAATTGATGGAATCCCATGAGGAGGAAATACAAAAATCGCTCAGAGAAATGCAGGAGACCTTGGGTCAACAGGCAGAAATCCTGAAAGATGTAATGGAAAAATACCTTAAAGAAATACAGGAAAATACAAACAAACAAGTGAAGGATCTTAGCAAATCCACCCAGGATCTGAAAAAGGAAGTAGAAACAACTAAGAAATCACAAAGGGAGACAACTTTGGAGATAGAAAACCTTGGGAAGAAATCAGGAGTCATAGATGAAAACATCAACAATAGAATACAAGAGATGGAAGAAAGAATCTCAGGTGCTGAAGATACCATAGAAAGCATCGACTCAACAGTCCAAGAAAATGCAAAATGCAAACAACGTGTAACCAAAAACATCCAGGAAATCCAGGACACAATGAGAAGACCAAACCTAAGGATTATAGATATAGATGAGAGTGAAGATTTGCAACTTAAAGGGCCAGTAAACATCTTCAATAAAATTATGGAGGAAAACTTCCCTAATCTAAAAAGAGAGATGCCGATGAATGTACAAGGAGCCTACAGAACTCCAAACAGACTGGACAAGAACAGAAATACCTCCAGTCACATAATAATCAAAACACCAAATGTACTAAACAAAGAAAGAATATTAAAAGCAGTAAGAGAAAAGGGCCAAGTAACATACAAAGGAAGACCTATCCGAATCACATGAGACTTCTCACCAGAGACAATGAAAGCAAGAAGATCCTGGGCAGATCTCATGCAGACACTAAAAAAGCACAAATGCCAGCCTAGATTTCTATACCCAGCAAAACTCTCAATCACCATAGATGGAGAGACCAAGATATTCCATGATAAAACCAAATTTTCACAATATCTTTCCACAAATCCAGCCCTACAAAGGATAATAGGTGGAAACCGCCAATACAGGGAGAGAAACAACACCCTGGAAAAAATGAGATAGTAACCTTCTTACTTCAAACCCAAAAGTAGATAACCACTCAAACACAAAGATAGCATCAAGAATGGCAGGTGGCAATAATCACTATGCCTTAATCTCTCTTAATATCAATGGTCTCAATTCCCCCAATAAATAGACATAGACTAGCAGACTGGATACATAAACATGACCCAACACTTTGCTGCATGCAGGAAATACACCTCAGTGTCAAAGACAAACACTACCTCAGAGTAAAAGGCTGGAAAAAATTTTTTCAAGCAAATGGCCCCAAGAAACGAGCTGGAGTAGCCATCCTAATATCAGATAAAATTGATTTTCAACCTAAAGTCATCAAAAAAGACACAGACGGACACTACATACAGATCAAGGGAAAAATCCACCAAGAAGAACTCTCAATTCTGAATATCTATGCTCCAAATGCAAGGGCACCCTCATTCGTAAAAGAAACTTTACTAAGCTCAAAGCACACATCACACCTCACACAATAATAGTGGGTGACTTCAACACCCCGCTCTCTGAAATGGATCGTTTAGGAAAGCAGAAACTAAACAGGGACACAGTGAAACTAATTGAAACCTTGGACCAAATGGAACTAAGGGATATATTTAAAACATTTCATCCTAGAGCTAAAGAATACACCTTCTTCTCAGCACCTCATGGTACCTTCTCCAAAATTGACCATATAATTGGTCACAATCAGACCTCAACAGATATAAGAAGATAGAAATAATCCCATGCCTACTATCAGATCACTATGGAATAAGGGTGGTCTTCAATGGCAACAAAAATAAAAGAAAACCCACATACACATGGAGGCTGAACAATGCTCTACTCAATGATAACTTGGTCAAGGTGGAAATAAAGAAAGAAATCAAAGACTTTTTGAAATTTAATGAAAATGAAGGCACAACATACCCTAATTTATGGGACACTATGAAAGCAGTGCTAAGAGGAAAATTCATAGCCCTGAGTGCAGCCAAAAAGAAACGGGAGACAGCATACACTAGCAGCTTAATGGCACACCTGAAAGCCCTGGAACAAAAAGACGCAAATACACCAAAGAGGAGTAGAAGGCAGGAAATCATCAAACTCAGGGCTGAAATCAACCAAGTAGGAGCAAATAAAACCATACAAAGAATCAACAAAACGAGGAGATGGTTCTTTGAGAAAATCAACAAGATAGATAAGCCCTTAGCCAGACTAACCAGAGGGCACAGAGACAGTATCCAAATTAATAAAATCAGAAATGATAAGGGAGAGATAACAACAGAAACTGAGGAAATTCAAAAAATAATCAGATCCTACTACAAAAACCTGTATTCAACACAACTAGAAAAGCTCGAGGAAATGGACAATTTCCTTGACAAATATCAAATACTAAAATTAAATCAGGATCAAATAGACCATCTAAACCATTCTATAACCCCTGAAGAAATAGAAGTCGTCATTGGAAGTCTTCCAGCCAAAAAAAGCAGAGGTCCAGATGGTTTTAGTGCAGAATTCTATCAGACCTTCAAAGAAGACCTAACACCAATACTCTTCAAACTGTTCCACAAAATAGAAACAGAAGGAACACTACCCAACTGATTCTATGAAGCCACAATTACACTAATACCAAAAGCACACAAAGATCCAACAAAGAAAGAGAATCTCAGGCCAATCTCTCTTATGAATATCGATTCAAAAGTACACAATAAAATTCTTGCCAACCGAATCCAAGAACACATCAAAATGATCATTCACCACGATCAAGTAGGCTTCAGCCCAGGGATGCAGGGATGGTTCAATATAAGGAAATCCATCAATGTAATCCACTACATAAACAATCTCAAAGAAAAAAACCACATGCTCATCACATTAGATGCTGAGAAAGCATTTGACAAAATTCAGCATCCTTTCATGCTAAAGGTCTTGAAAAGATCAGGAATTCGAGGCCCATTTCTAAACATAGTAAAAGCAATTTACAGCAAACCGGGAGCCAGCATCAATCTAAATGGAGAGAAACTTGAAGCAATCCCACTAAAATCAGGGACTAGACAAGGCTGCACTCTCTCTCCATATCTTTTCTATATAGTACTTGAAGTTCTAGCTAGAGCAATTAGACAACAAAAGGAGGTCAAAGGGATACAAATTGGAAAGGAAGAATTCAAACTATCACTATTTTTTTGTTGTTTTTTTGGTTTTTTTTATTTATTTTATTTTATTTTTTTAATTTACATTCCAAATCATTTCCCCTTTCCCGTTTCTTCCCTCCCCGAAAGTCCCATAAGCCCCCTTCCCTCCCTCTTTTCTCCATTCAACCCCCTCTCGTTACTCTGTCCTGGCGTTCCCCTACATCCAGTCTTTCCAGGACCAGGGGTCTCTCCTTCCATCTTCTTAGAAATCTATTGATATGCGGATTGTGTCTAGGGTATTCCGAGATTCTGGGTCAATATCCCCTTATCAGTGACTGCATACCATGTGTGTTCTTTTGTGATTGGGTTACCTCACTAAGGATGATATTTTCAAGATCTGATCATTTACCTAGGAATTTTGTGAATTCATTGTTTTTAATTGCAGAGTAGTATTCCATTGTGTAGATATACCACATCTTCTGAATCCATTCCTCCGTTGAGGGACATCTGGGTTCTTTCCAGCTTCTGGCTATTATAAATAAGGCTGCTATGAACATAGTGGAGCATGTGTCCTTATTGCATGCAGGTAAAGCCTCTGGGTATATGCCCAGGAGTGGTATAGCCGGATGCAATCCCCATCAAAATCCCAACTCAATTCTTCATAGAGTTAGAAAGAGCAATTCAAAAATTCATCTGGAATAACAGAAAACCCAGAATGGCTGAAACTATTCTCAAGAGTAAAAGAACCTCTGGGGGAATCAGTATCCCGGACCTCAAGCTTTACTACAGAGCAATAGTGTTAAAAACCGCATGGTATTGGTACAGTAACAGACATGTAGATCAATGGAACAGAATTGAAGACCCAGAAATGAATCCACACTCCTATGGTCACTTGATCTTTGACTAAGGAGCTAAAACCATCCAGTGGAAAAAAAGATAGCCTTTTCAACAAATGGTGCTGGCTCAGCTGGAGGTCAACATGGAGAAGAATGCTAATTGACCCATTCTTATCTCCTTGCACTAAGCTCAATTCTAAGTGGATCAAAGGTCTCCACATAAAACCAGACACATTGAAACTAATAAAAAGGAAACTAGGGAAGAACCTTGAACATATGGGCACAGGGGAGAATTTACTGAACAGAACTCCAATAGCTTATGCTCTAAGATCAAGAATAGACAAATGGGACCTCATTAAATTACAAAGTTTTTGCAAGGCAAAAGACACTGTCAAAAAGACAAAGCGGCAACCAACTAACTGGGAAATGATCTTTACCAACCTTATATCCGAGAGAGGGCTAATATTCCATATCTACAAACTATCACTATTTGCAGACGATATGATAGTATAATTAAGCGACCCAAGGAATTCCACCAGAGAACTCCTTCAGCTGATAAACAACTTCAACAAAGTGGCCGGATATAAAATCAACTCAAGCAAGTCAGTAGCCTTCCTATACTCAAAGGATAAGCAGGCTGAGAAAGAAGTAAGAGAAATGATACCCTTCACGATAGCCACAAACCATATAAAGTATCTTGGCGTGACTCTAACCAAACAATGAATGATCTATATGACAAGAACTTCAAGTCTCTGAAGAAAGAAATTGAAGAAGACCTCAGAAGATGGAAAAATCTGCCGTGCTCATTGATTGGCATGATTAATATAGTAAAAATGACCATCTTGCCAAAAGCAATATACAGATTCAATGCAATCCCCATCAAAATCCCAACTCAATTCTTCATAGAGTTAGAAAGAGCAATTCAAAAATTCATCTGGAATAACAGAAAACCCAGGGTAGCTAAAACTATTCTCAAGAGTGAAAGAACCTCTGGGGGAATCAGTATCCCGGACCTCAATCTGTGCTACAGAGCAATAAAGTTAAAAACCTCATGGTATTGGTACAGTGACAGGCATGTAGATCAATGGAACAGAATTGAGGACCCATAAATGAATCCACACTCCTATTGTCACTTGATCTTTTACAAAGTAGCTAAAACCATCCAGTGGAAAAAAGATAGCTTTTTCAACCAATGGTGCTGGCTGAACTGGAGGTCAACATGCAGAAGAATGCAAATTGACCCATTCTTATCTCCTTGCACTAAGCTCAATTCCAAGTGGATCAAGGACCTCCACATAAAACCAGACACACTGAAACTAATAGAAAGGAAACTAGTGAAGAACCTTGAACATATGGGCACAGGGGAGAATTTCCTGAATAGAACTCCAATAGCTTATGCTCTAAGAACAAGAATTGACAAATGGGACCTCATTAAATTACAAAATTTTTGCAAGGCAAAAGACACTGTCAAAAAGACAAAGCATCAACCAAGTAACTGGGAAATGATCTTTACCAACCCTACATCCGACAGAGGGCTAATATCCAATATATACAAAGAACTCAAGAAGTTAAACTCCAGAGAGGCAAGTAACCCTATTAAAAAATGGGGTACAGAACTAAACAAAGAGTTCTCACCTGAAGAATATCTAATGGCTGAGAAGCATCTAAAGAGATGTTCATCATCCTTAGTCATTAGGGAAATGCAAATCAAAACAACCCTGAGATTCCATCTCATACCAGTCAGGATGGCTAAGATCAAAAACACAGGAGACAGCAGTTGTTGGTGAGGATGTGGAGAAAGAGGAACACTCCTCCACTGCTGGTGGGATTGCAAGCTGGTACAACCACTCTGGAAAGCAGTCTGGTGGTTCCTCAGAAAACTGGGCATGACACTCCCGGAGGATCCGGCTATACCACTCCTGGGCATATACCCATAGGCTTTACCTGCATGCAATAAGGACACATGTTCCACTATGTTCATAGCAGCCTTATTTATAATAGCCAGAAGCTGGAACGAACCCAGATGTCCCTCAAGGAGGAATGGATTCAGAAGATGTGGTATATTTACACAATGGAATACTACTCTGCAATTAAAAACAATGAATTCACTAAATTCCTAGGCAAATGGTCAGAACTTGAAAATATCATCCTTAGTGAGGTAGCCCAATCACAAAAGAACACACATGGTATGCAGTCACTGATAAGGGGATATTAACCCAGAATCTCAGAATACCCTAGACACAATTCTCATATCAATAGATTTCCAAGAAGATGGAAGGAGAGATCCCTGGTCCTGGAAAGACTGGATGTAGGGGAATGCCGAGACAGAGAAGCATGAGGGGATTGAACGGGGAAAAGAGGGAGGGATGGGGCTTATGGGACTTTCAGGGAGGGAGGAAAGTGGAAAGGGGAAATGATTTTGAATGTAAATAAATATATAAAAAAAGAAATAAAAGAAGTTGTAACAAATACTCACAGGAGCAAATACAGAAACAAAGTGTAGAACAGAGACTGAAGGAAAGGCCATCCAGAGACTGTTCCACCTGGTGATGTATCCCATATACAGTCACCAAATGCAAACTCTACTGTGGATGCCAAGAAGTGAATTCCGATAGGAGCCTGATATAGTGGTCTCTTGATATAGCTGCCAGAGCCTGACAAATACAGAGGCAGATGCTTGCAGCCAACCATTGGAGTTAGCATGGTGTTCCCAATGGAAGAATTAATGAAAGGACTGAAGGAGCTGAGGGGTTTTGCAACTCCACAGGAAGAACAACAGTTATCAACCAACCAGAGCCCCCAGAATTCCTAGGGACTGAGCCACCAACCAAAGAATACACATGGAGAGATCCATGGCTCCAGCCACATATGTAGCAAAGTATGTCCTTGTTGGCATCAATGGGAGAAGAGGCCCTTAATCCTGTGAAGGCTCAATTTCCCAGTGTATGGGAATGCCAGTGTGGGGAGGCAGGAGTGGGTGGGTAGGTAGAGGAACACCCTTGTGGAGGTAGGGAGAAGGGGATAAGATAAGGGGTTTTGAGCAGGGCGAACCAGCAAAGGGGATAACATTTGAAATGTAAATAAAGAAAATATCCAATAAAAAATAAATAAATAAATTTATTTTTTAAAACAAAATTCTTCTTTTTACATTCCAAGTATTTCCCCCTTCCCTGTCCATCCTCCTCTCTGCGTCTCAGAGAGGGTGCTTCTCCACCCACCCCACACATTCAACTTTACCCTTCCCACACCCCCAACTAACACATACTTTCACATTTGTGTTCTTTGGGGCATCAATTCTTGATAGAATTTGGCACATCCTCTCCCACTGAGGCCAGACAAGGCAGTCCTCTGATTCATATGTGCCAGCAGCCACAGAACAGTCCATGAATGATATCTGGGTGGTGGTTAAGCCTCTGGGAGCTCCCAGGATTCTGGGTTATTTGACACTGTTGGTCTTCCTGTAGTATTTGAACCCCCTTCAGCTCCTTTAATCCTTCGCTTAACCCTTCCATAGGGGTCCAGGACCTCAGCCCAGTGGTTGACTGTGAGTATCTCTATCAGTCTGAGTCAGCTGCTGGAATAACCTGTCAGAGGACAGCCATGCTAGGCTCCTGTCTGCAAGGAAAACACAGCATTAGTAATAGTGCCAGTGTTTTGGTGCCCATGCATGAAATGGATACCAAGTTGGACCACTCACCGAATGGCCTTTCCTTCAATCTCTGCTCCATTTTGGTCTCTGCATTTCTTTTAGAGAAATGAATTTCAGGTTCTACATTTCACCAATTAGAATGGCTAAGCTTAAAAACTCAAGTGACAACACTTGCTGGCAAAGATATAGAGAAAAAGTAATTGCAAACTGGTACAATCATTCTGGAAATCAATCCGACAGTTTCTTAGAAAATTGTAAATAGTTTTACCTGAAGACACAGCAATACCGCTCCTAGGCATATACCAAAAATCTTTTATTTTTTGAGATTGTAATATAATTAAATATTTTCATAGAAAAATAGAGTGATCTCAAATTTAGATAGCAAAACTAACAGTTTCTGAAATAATATTGACTACCTTTCTCTTCTCTATCTCCTATGGATTTATGTCATTTTTTGCTGTGTCTTCCCACAGAAAATAATCATTATCCTAAAAATAACTTCTTAGATTTCAAAGACAACATTTCTATTTTGATGCTCAATAATTTCAATTCTCATGTATGAAGGTCTGTATTTTGATTCATGCAAGTAATTGTTTCCATCAAGAAAGTTATTGAGTTGGATTGGTTATTGGTTGGTCATTCCCTGAATTTCTTTAGACAGTATAAGTTTTGGGTCAAAACTTTGTACGTGGGTTGGTGTCCCCACTGCTCTGCTGGAGTTCCTGCTTGGTCACAGGAGGCAGCCTGCCTATACTCCATATCCCCAATGCTGTGAGTCACAGTGAAGGACACTCCCACCCCCATGGATTCTTGGGCACCTCCCCTATCCCAGGTCTCTGCCACTTTCTGGGGATGCCCCCTTCCTCTTACCACCTGTCAGTTGCAGATTTCCATTCATTATCATGACCATTTGGCTAGAGAATCCTCTCTGCCTCTCCCCACACCTGACTATGAATCCCATACTCTCCTTCCAATTTCCTCTCCCACCCAGTTCCCTCCCTCCATCTGATTTCCATGAGCATCCCATTACTGCTTTCAAGTGAGAATCAATCACCCTTGCTTGTACCCTCCTTCCTATCCAGCCTCCTTGGGTCTGTGGAAACCCATCCCAAGGACAAGCACCAATCCCTGACACTATTACTGATATTCTTCTGTTAGGCATGTAGGCATCAGTATAACATAGCTGTTCTCTGAGAGGCTCCAATCACACTAGGATCCTGACACAAGGCTGCAGCCCTCCATAGATTTGTGGCCATCAGTCACATAAGGGCAATGCTCCAAACCCCTCCATTGGTAGAGGAAGTGACCTGTGATCATGTATCCTCAAGACAGATATCCATTTTAATGAGGTGCCTAAAGGCCTGGAGGCTTAGCCAATAAACTTCCCTTCTCAGACATTCCTCCCTACAAAAGGTATTTAACTTCAGGCTTGCCCTGAAAAGTGGGGTACAATTTTATTCATATACTCTCTGCCATGACAATAAATGTCTTAAAACGGTGGACTGCCTCTTTTCATCAGGATCTGCCATAGGGAGCAAAGAAACAGGCCTTCGCCTGAAGAGCTGGCCATCTAATCTCCTGCAGAAAGTCTCTCAGCTCCCAGTCATAGCCTCCACCAATCCAACACACCCACCAAACAAACCAAGGACTCTATGCCCTCGGGATCCAGCTGGAGCTCTCCTGGGTGTCCATGAGCCTGAGAAGCATACAGGTAGACAGAGAGAGACAGAGAGAGAGAAAGAGAGAGAGAGAGAGAGAGAGAGAGAGAGAGAGAGAGAGAGAGAGAGAGAGAGAGAGAGAGAGAGAGAGGAGACACACAGAGGCAGAAAGGAAGACAGAGAGAGAGATTGACTATTTTGTGTACATTCCTTGATGAAATAACACCTATTTATCTTTATTTTTAAGATGAGGAATATATTGTAATCCAAAAATTCCCCCTTCATATGATTTCTTTATGCCTAATTCTTTTTAAGGCCATAGTGTGAAATATGTAACATTTAAAGTATAAAATGTTTTGTATTTAATCTACTACTGTTTAAAAATAGACACAGAGTTGAAACAATTTGAATGCAATTGCCTGTATCTAATGCAGAGTCTTTACTATAAAATTCCATTTTAATTTGCTTAATATGCTCAGCCTATAACTGTGCTGCACTCAGGAACAATGAGGTTCCTTTTCTTATCAACTTTGGCTTCTTTAACTGAAGGTAATTTATTGTTTTCTAGTCCTAGAGCCAAATTATATTTTGACACATTTTTAATTTAAAAGTGTTTTATCTAATATAATATACTTGACAATGAGAAACAATAAAGGATAACCTCTCCAAACCTCACTATCCATTCCACTCCTAAGCATGTAGTGAAGTCTTCTATCAAATGTTGTTATTTGAAACAGTTCCAGGTGGAGTCACCTCATTCACGGGGTGCCATACATTTCTTATTGTGTTAGTTTATCCTTATAAATTGATGAAGTATGAAACTCGGTAAAATGACTTCATATTTTCTCTATTTAAACCACTAATATCTTTCCTTCTCTTATTCTTTTTTGCTGTCCTTGAGATAAGCCAAGCTTGTGCACGTTTTCAAGGTTTTATCAGCTTCTTACTAGATTCTCCCTGAGGAATAGTTATAGCCTTATATTATAATCTCATAAATTGAGTTGATGCATTCAGACTTACTCTCAGTAGATCCAATGTGTTCAACAACTCATCCTGTAGTTATTTCTGCAGATACAGAATATAATTGGGGAAGATATATTGGGAATTCTTACATTGATTCCTGACAGGAGGAATGAGGTCTATCATGTTTGCAAAGACCAAATGGAATCCATTGGAGTAATGTCTACCAGAGAAAATAATTTATATAAAAAAATCACATGGCAGGGAAAATTGAAGAAATTAGTGTCACTATCAAGGACTTAAAAGATGCAGGAGGGGTGATTCAAGCCCCCTCATCCTTTAACTCTCCTGTCTACTGCAGAAGAGAGATGGATCTTAGAGAATGCCAGTTCACATTCAAAATCCTAATCACGTAGTGAGTCTATTTGTACCCAGTGTTATATTTGTGTTGTCTTTACTTGAACAGATTAACATATTTCTAATACATGGTTTGCAACTATTGATCTATCAAATGCATTTTTCTCTGTACCTGTCCATAAAAATCACCAGAAGCAATTTGCTTTATGCTGGCAAGGTTAGCACCGTACCTTTTTACAGTTTTCATCCAGTTTCCTCAATATGTTAATGATATAAATTATGCACATTGCATATTGCTTCAGGCATTTCATTGACTGTCTCTTCCATAAAAAATTGCATTGGTCCACTCTATTAATGATATTATGCTGATAGGACCAAGTGAACAAGAGATAGCAACTACTCTAAACTTGGTGGCAACACATATGTGTAAATGTGGATGGGAAGTAAATCCAAACAAAATTCCGCAACCTTCTAACTCATTGAAATGTTTAGAGGTCCAGTGCTGTGGGACATGGAGATATATTCCTTTTAAGGTGAAGGATAATTTATTCCATCTGGCTCCTCCCACTCCAAGAATGAAACTTAAAATTTATTGGGCCTATTTGGATTATGGACACAGCAAATTCCTCAAGTGAATGTGTTACTATAGCCCATACACCAAGTGACTCAGAAATCCATGAACTTTGAAAATGGCCTGGATTAGGAAAAAGGCTCTTCAAAAGATCCAGGTTGCTGTGTAGACTGCTCTACAACTTTCACCATAAGATGCAGCAGACCTTAATAGTACTTAAGGTATCAATAGCATATAGAGATGCTTTTTGAGACTTTTAGCAGGCTACTATAGATGATCACAAGGAGATTTTGAAGAAAGGCTCTACCATCATCTGGAGACAACTACTCTTCTTTTGAGAAACAGCTCTTAGTTATCTATTGGGACTTAGTGAAAAGTGAATGTTTGGCAATGGACCACCAACTTACCTTGTACTGGGTGATATGTTATCCACAAAATAATCCAATTGGGCATGCACAAAAGCAATCAATTATAAAATGGAAATATTCCAGAAGGAACAAGTTACATGAAGAAGTTGTCCAAATGCCTATGATTTGCACTCCCATTACAATGTTGTCTGATTCCCAAAATTTACCTATAGTCTCATTTGTATTCCCTATGATCAGTCGATTGAGTAATATATGACTGCGTTCTGTTTTAATGATACTTCCTTATGTTATGCAGGCACCACTCAGAAGTGGACAGCTGCAAAACTATGATCCCTTTTCTGGCATAACCCTGAATGATACAAGTGAGGTGAAGAAAAAATATCTTCATAGTCAAGAGAACTTTGGGAAGTATACATGGTGATACATTTTATTTGAAAGAAGAAATTCAGGTGTTCTATGCTCATTAATTAAAGGGTGATAGCTAAAGGACAGAAGAATATTAAAAGCAGTAAGAGAATAAGGCCAAGTAGCATATAAAGGAAGACCTATCAGAATTACACCAGACTTCTCACCAGAGACCATGAAAGCTAGAAGATCGTGGACAGATCTCATACAGACTCAAAGAGAACACAATTGCTAGTCCAGAATACCATACCCAGCAAAACTCTCAATCACCATAGATGGAGAAACCAAGATATTTCATAATAAAATCAAATTTACACAATATCTTTCCACAAATTCAGTCCAACAAACACCAATACAAGGAGGGCAACTACACTTTAGAAAAAGCAAGATAGTAATCTTCTTTCAATAAACCCAAAAGAAGATAACCTCTCAAACATAACAATAACATCAAAAATAACAGGAAGCAACTATCACTATTCCTAAATATCTCTTAACATCAATGGACTCAATTCCCCTATAAAAAGACATAGACTAACAGACTGGATACATAAACAGGACCCAACATTATGCTGCATACAAGAAACACCTCAGTGCCAAGACAAACACTACCTCAGAGTAAAAGCTGGAAAACAATTTTCCAAGCAAATGGTCCCAGGAAACAAACTGAGCTAGCCATTCTAATATCTGGTAAAACTGACTTTTAACCTAAAGTCATCAAAAAAGATAAGGAGAAGGGCAACCTGGCACAACCAGTCTGTAAATCAGTCTTGTGGTTCCTCAGGAAACGGCATAATACTACCAAAGGACCCTGATATACCCCTCCTGAGCATATACCCAGAGGATTCTCCAGTATGTAATAAGGACACATGTTTCACTATTTTCATAGCAGCCCTATTTATAATAGCCAGAAGCTGGAAAGAACCCAGATGTCCCTCAATGGAGGAGTAGATACAGAAAATGTCCTATGTATTCACAATGGAGTACTATTCAGCCATTAAAGGCAATGAATTCATGAAATTCTTAGACAAATGGATGGAACTGGAAAATATCATCCTGAGTGAGGTAACCCAATCACAAAAGAAGACACATGGCATGCACTCACTGATAAGTGGATATTAGCCCAGAAGCTTGGAATACCCAAGACACATTTTACATATCTAATGATGCCCAAGAAGGAGGAAGAACAAAGTATGTATCATTGGGTCCTTTGTAGAAAGTATGAAAATACCCACAGAAGGAGACACAGAGACAAAAGGTGGAACAGAGTCTGAGGGAAAGACCATCCAGAGACTACCCCATCCAGGGATCCATCTTATATACAGTTACAAAACCCAGACACTATTGTGGATACACACAAGTGCTGGCTGACCAGAGCCAGATATAGTTATCACCTAGGAAGCTCTCCTAGTGCATGACAAATAAAGAGGAGGACATTCTCAGCCAGGCATTGAACTCAGCACAGAGTCCCCAATGGAGGAGTTAGAGAAAGGACCCAAGGAAATGAAGGGGTTTGCAGTGCCATAGGAGGAACAACAATATGAGTCCCCCAGTGTTCCCAGATCTCCCAGGGACAAAACCATCAACCAAAGAGTATACATGGAGTTACCCATGGCTCCAGATACATAGGCAGAAGAGTTAGCCTTGTTAGACACCACCGGGAGGAGAGGCTCTTGGTCCTGGAAATGCTCGATGCTGCAGTGTAGAGGAATACCAGGACAGGGAAGAAGGATAGGGTAACAATCACTTTTCCTTAATAGCTCTTAATATGAAAATTAATATTTCCAACTTATCCTAATCAAATAGAAATTCAAAAGTATGAGGAATTATAAATTTGTTGGCTGTCACCCAGTGGTCTTTCTAATTTGGTAATTAGAGAAATATGTCCAATATTGTACAATCCATATATACTTTCTCCTTGTTTGTACATGACTGTTTCTTGTTATATACCACATATTGATCTTGAAATCATGCTTCTTCTATCTCAGCCTCTCCATAAGTAAGTAGGATTGTTTATTTGATGTTTTTACTATGGTTTTCAGAACAGCTTACATATTTCAAAATTATTTAAATGGCCAAAAGAAATGTAGACAATTTGAAAGGTGGCTTGTAAGAGAACAAAAAAGAGTGAAACTGAATGTTTTACTTGATATTCATAACTATTATATCAATTTTGAAGATGACCTTATAAGTTACTCTTTTTCTGAGATGAATGCTTTACAAAATTGTCATAGCCAATGAACCAGAGGCTTGCCCTCATCTAATGTATGTGCTACCCTCTAGGAAGAACAATTGTTCATTGAAACAGTTGATGGATGGCTTTATGGATAGACCATCTTAATACACACACCACTTCTTAAATGAATGTAACCTGTTCCCTGTTGACTGAGAATTATGACAATCACTCAATCAAATAGCTTTGACCACAGCAGGAAATCTATATCCAAATAATCATGCCTACAATTCATTCCTTGGTACAGAGAACTGTTAACTCTTAGCTTAGCTACTAGGGAGGTTAAATCTTTTGGTGATGTGAGGGACATTGAAGTATAGCCTTATTACAAGACTTCCAATGTCTTAAAATTGTTCTTATTTTGAGTTTGTACAACAGTAAGAGCCAAGTTTTTAAGCTCTACTAAGAACAAAACAAACACACAAAAAGACTTTATCTTTTAATGTTCATTTAATAGTGTGTCTATCATTTTATAATTGGTATAAAATATATATTGTGTTGATATAATAAAAAATAAAAATAAAAATTATAAAAAAAGAAAATTGATAAGAAAGTCATCTGGGGATGAAGTATGTGGAAAGATCTTACCAAATGGGCAAGGATGTGAAGATAACTGTGTTCCATGCAAATGTTCATTAAAAGGTGAGTTCAGCTAAGAATGAGTTCAGTAATCAAGTAGATACAATGACTGATTCTGTAAACAGTCTCTTTTACCAGCGATTCCTGTAACTGTCCAAAGAGTCCATGAACTAAAGTGGCCATGGTGGCAGAGGTGAAGGATATGTATGGACTGGACAAATGTTTCAGATTACCAAGGAGAAATTGATAACAGACAATACCTTAAGGTGTTTCTTATTGCTTCTATATCCTGTGATCTAAGTCAATGGGATACTACAACATACTAATCCAGAAAGAATGACAAAGGACACAAACCCAACAAAAATGAAAGTATGGAACATTCCTCCAGGAAAAGAGCCAAGATCTGGTGAGGTGCTTAGTGAACTTGGAGGAACTCCAGAGTTGATAGTAAAGTAAGGCCATTATAAGTACTAAGGTCAAATAAACAATTCTGAAAAAGTGATTGTAATTGACATGTTTCTGTCATAAATTGTTTAAAATGTGTTTGTAACAACATGTTTTCTTTTTTGTCATGTAAAGTGAGATTAATTAAAAGAATATCAATGGTTATCATATTTACCTTTGAGATTCTAAAAAAATGAGATTTTAAAGACATCTATTTTAAATTTATAATGCATTTGGATTATATGTATAATAGTTATATCATTTTAGCCACAGTTATTACCTAGATATTTCTTTCACTTGGAAATTAAGCATTAAGGCAATATGGATGTCTGTCAAGTTGTCACGGGATGAATTTGGCTATTCTTGTCTGTAAAATTGACTCCATATGGAATTAGAGAAAAATCTAAGTAGCTGGACACATCTGTAAGAAAAAAAATAGTTAATTGGATTGTTTTGGGTAGTAGCCCTTAAAGTCTGGAATACCCATTCTCATGACAGTTTACATAAATTATATGAAAGAAATAAGCTTTCAGTTTGGTTTTTTTGTTTTTTTGTTTTTGTTTTTGTTTTTTGTTTTGTTTTGTTTTTTTGTTTTTTTTGCACAAGATCATATATCCTGCTGTTGAAGCCCTCCTTTTCTAGAATTATAGCTTACTTCTTCTAGATTTAGAGGTATACCCATACCCAATACCAGTTGAGACATCCATGTTCATACACTGATCAACTATTGGATCCTTAAACAGTCCACTGAGAGACAACAGTGTTAGACTAACTGGGTCTTTTAGAAGAATAGCCAATATCTTTCATAGTTTTGTTATCTCATTGCTCACCAATAATATTTTCAAAATAGATATATTTCTGTCTATACTTGTCTGAGTTGTCAACTATTGTCCTACAAAACTGAAATACATCTAACCCATACAATTCTAAAGATATATACACAAATCATATATGCATCTAATTTTATTAAAAGTTTTACTAGATATAAAATCACAAATTAACTCCAACAGACTGATAGTATGCAGCATTAAGCTCCAACTCACCAATAACTTCATCTGGGGAAATTTTAAGCACAGTAATACTAGAGATAAAAGACAACATAAATATACAGACATAATGGGAAAGGAGACAGTTCATGTCTTCTTGGCCATGATCTACCAGGATAGTGATAGGTGCTACTGTGCTGCTCAGGAAAAACCATATGAACCAACAAGTACCCCCAGAGCTCCCTGGGACTAACAGACAACCAAAGAGTACACATGGAAGGACCCATGGCTCCAGATACATATGTAGCAGAGGAGGGCCTTGTTGGACATCAAAGGGAGGAGAGGCCCTTGGTCCTGAGAAGCCTCTATGCCCCAGTATAGGGGAATGTCAGGACAGGGAAATGGGAGTGGGTTGGTTGGTGAGCAAGGGGAGAGGGGATGGGTTAGATGGGTTTTGGAGGGGAAACTAGGAAAGGGGATAACATTTAAAATGAATATAAAGAAAATATCTAATTAAAAATAAACTTAATTGTGTGGGACCATGAATATATTATTTGAATCAGAGACACAAAAACCAACATTTGTGAATTAGAAACTCAGCTTTACCACAGTACACTTTCGATTCTAATGGCATAAAGTCGACTTACCAAGATAGAAAACACCGTGCTAGAAAGGATGATGCACCATTTTATGAAGGAGAAATTGGAGAATAGAAGATACAAATCTGACTTGGCAATCTTTTTTAATTCTAATCCTTCAGAGTCACAGACAAGTGACCTCTGGTAAAAGTTATTTAGTAAGATTAACTAGGAATGATGGGTTCTAGTTTCACTGAGAGTTCAGGCTTCAACATATAATGTAGAAGACATAATGAGAAAATGAAGTCACACATATACCAACATATATCCACATACACAAATAAAAATAAACATGCACACACACACACACACACACACAGTTTCTGTGTCATAATATATATCTAATATTTCCAGAATCTATTAATTTTGATATATTGGTATCATAAAATATTTTAGTATTTGAAAATACAGGTTAAATTCCTCAAATTATATACTCTTAATAAAGGGGCAATACAAACATTTACAATTCTGGCTCCAGAAGGATCTGAATCCTTTTTCTGTCCTGTATGAGTACTTGTACTCACATCACATACAATCACATTTTTAAAATATTCAACAAAGTGATTTTAAGATCATTTATTAGGCTCCAATGTTTGTGTTATATATTTTTAATAAATTAGTTCAGTTGCTACTAGTAATATTTTTGTAATTAGCAATAATTTCTCTAATCAAAGCATGATAAAAATCAGTTACTCAGATTACAAAGTGATAAACTCTAACACAGGGATAACTCACCCGTATGCATTAAAGCTATCTCAGGGGTTGGAGTATCATTAACGTTCAATAAGTGTAGTCATAACTAATTGTCTAATTGCAGCACAGAAAACAGATGGCTATAGACTTTAATCAGACTGTTCCACAGGAGCTCTTCTGAATGAGTTCTTTCTTTCTCGTTTATGCCCAGAAACATACATTTTCCCCTGTACTTTTTCTTGGGCAACTACTTAACCAGGTATCTGTTGTTTACCTGTGTTCCTATACACTAGAAAATTTCTTTATTGTGGCAAATGAATTCTTGAATATTAGTTGAATGTACCAGAGAAAATGTGCAATTGTGATAATCAATTAAAATATATGTATAAGTTTTAGTATATTTGCACATAGAAAAAATAAGTACATATATATAATGATATATGAAATCTCTGTAATTATAGTCATTTATATGTGCATACATATTTATAAATATATGGGGATGGTTGTGGCATAGACAAACCTTGATACACAATTACATAGCTATGTATACTATATATGTTTTTACATAGCTATGTATACTATATATGTTTATTTAGCTTAATATATATTAATCTACAATATATATATATTCCTTATTCTTATTCTTTCCTGTTTTGATCAGGCTCTGGGGGTGGGAGGTAGGTGATGTGTTTATTAAAAGTTAGAGAGGGGATATGTTTGGTGGAGGTATAGACAGGTATGGGGGAAAGGGGTGCCTCCTCGGCAGGCCCAAGCTGAGATATCCCTTCCCCCTGAGGGACCATCTACACAGTGGTATAGTATACAATAGAGTTTATTTGGGGCATGGGAAAGAGTTGAGAGGGTAGTATAGGCAGAGAAAGGCAGAGAGAAAGAGAGAGTAGAGGAATAGAGAAGTAGAGGATGGCCATGAGCACATGGAGAGAGAGGGGGAAAGGGGCAAGGGGAGAAGGCAAGAACAAGGGCAAGAGAGAGAGGAGGGGGCAAGCATCTCCTTTTACAGTGAGTCAAGAATACCTGGCTGTTGCCAGGTAACTGTGGGGCAGAGCATAGACAAAATGCTAACAGGGGTGACCCTCTACAAAGTACCAGAGACCAGGGAGGTGAGAGAGACTCAAGGAGAGTGACCTTATTCAAAATGCCCAACAGTGAGGAGAAGGATCTCGAAGAGTCTACCTCCCGTAGATAGACAGGACCTCAAGTGGAAGGATAGGGGTACTAACACATAGTCAAAATTTCTAACCCAGTATTGTTTATGTCTAAAAGAACTACAGGAGGGACAAGAATTGAGAAGAGACAGAAGAAAAGGCGGTTCGAGACAAGCACAACTTGGCATCTATCTCATAGAGGTGGGAGGTTCCAAGGCCTGACAGTATTACTGATGCTATGATGTGCTTACAGACAGGAGTCTAGCTTGGCTTTTCTGTGAGAGACTCTACCAGCAGCTGTTTGAGACAGATGCAGATACTTACACTCAACCACTGGATTAAACTCAGGAACCCCCTATGGAGGAATTAGGGGAAGGATTGAAGAAGCTTAAGGGGAGGTTGACTAGCAGTCTCAATTAACTGGGACTTCTGGAAGCTCTCAGAGACTGTGCCACCAGTCATGGACCATACATAGGCTGGTCCAAGCTCCCTCCAACTTCTGCCTCCCAGCACATATATAGCAGAGGATTGCCTAGTCTGACCTCAGTGGGATAAAATGCATCTAATCCTCAGGAGACTTGAGACTCTAAGAAAGGGGGGGTGCCAATGTGTGGTGGGAACACCCTTTCATAGGCAAGGAGGATGATGAATGGGATGAGAGCTGTCAGGGGAGGACTGGGAGGAGAACAACAGCAGGAATGTAAATTAATAATAATAATAATAATAACTAAGTTGATTTGATTTGTCTGTTTATTTTCTCAAATTCAATTACTTTGCCAAATTACTGTGTTATAATGGGACTGGAAAATTTGGTCAGATTTTTCATCTTACAGAGGTTCACTTTCAGCATGCACATGGCCATGAACAACCATCCATAACTTGAGATTCAGGAATCCACAGTCCTTGCCAATCTCGACCTCACTATATACATTTGGTGCCAGATATTCATGGAGGTAAAACACTTTTATACATAGAAATAGAAATAAATCTCTAAAACTATTTCAATTATTATGTAATTATGTACATTTTAAAAAACATGTACATTGCATATCTATCCCATATCCATATCATCTCCTAACTATTCTATAATGAAAAACTGGATTTATATTTATATCTACATCTTCAGAAAAATTGAATTTTCATTTAAATGATTAAAATCCCTATTATAAACTGCATTAATGCCCTGTTGTTACTGAAATATAAACTGTCCTCACAACTTTAAAATATGCTGTCTTATAAGAGCTGGGCAAGCTAACCACTACACTTAAAATAATTGATTCTAATTATCTAGTCTGATGCATTCTATGATATACACCATTAAGTTTAATGATGCTCTTCTGATTCTAAATATGTATCTTTGACCAGTGAGTTGAAATTAATATTTTCAATAATAGTTTGTGGACATGGTGATCTCCAGTTTCAAACTAACTACATATTAAATTTATTTATAGCATAAAATATCACCAAGGAATTCGTCTTCCTCCTATTTCTCTCAGATGTTTTGAAATTAAGCAAGAGCATGCAAAAGATTCACTCCCTCAGAGATCAAAGCTTTCAACAAGCTAATAAGCTTTTATTAACCTACAGCATATTATAGATTTACCTTCTAAATGGTAATCTAGGATGTGTGTTTATAAATTTGGAAGTTTTTTATTAACTTTAGTGAAACATCCATGTTGTGTCTACATGAATAAAATTAAATACATTAAATATTAAGTATTAAATATTAAGTATATCATTTAAAAATATCAAAAAACATGAAAAGGCTTGCTAATGATTTTCATAAGAACTTACATCCCCTGTTTTGGAATTGCTGACAAATGTCATCAGCCCAAAGGAAAATTTAACATACTGTCCCAGTCAGGGTCTCTATTCCTGCACAAACATCATGACCAAGAAGCAAGTTGGGGAGGAAAGGGTTTATTCAGATTACAGTTCCAAATTGCTGTTTAACACCAAAGGAGGTCAGGACTGGAACTCAAGCAGGTCAGGAAGCAGGAGCTGATGCAGAGGCCATGGAGGGATGTTTCTTATTGGCTTGCTTCCCCTGGCTTGCTCAACCTGCTCTCTTATAGAACCCAAGGATACCAGCCCACATATAGTACCACCCACAAGGGGCTCTGCCCCCTTGATCACTAATTGAGAAAATGCCCCACAGCTGGATCTCATGGAGGCACTTCCCTAACTGAAGCTCCTTTCTCTGTGATAACTCCAGCCTGTGTTAAGTTGACACACAAATGCATCACTATTAAGCCTCAACCCTTACTTTCTTATTCATTCCCAAGATCTAAATAACTTTAAATGTCCTGCAGTCTTTACATACTAAAAATTCAATCCCTTTAAAAGGTCCAATAGCTTTTAAAATTCAAAGTCTCCTAACTGTGGACTTCACTAAAATACCTTCTTCCTTCAAGAGGGAAAAATATCAGGGCACAGTCACAATCAAAAGCAAAACTCAAAATCCAATGGTTCAATGTCTGAGATCCAACTCACGATCTTCTGGGCTCCTCCAAGGGCTTGGGTCACTTCTCCAGCTCTGCCCTGTGTAGCACACACCTTGTCTTCAAGGCTCCAGATACCTGTACTCCACTGCTGCTGCTGTTCTTGGTGGTTATCTCATTGTACCGGCATCTCCAAAACACTGCTGTCTTCCATTGTAACTAGGCTTCACCAATAGCCTCTTGTAGTCTCTTTTCATGGTGCCAATCCTTAATTCCTATGCATGAACCCTTCAGTCCTGGGTCATCAATTGCAACTGAGGTTGCACCTTCACCAATGGCCTTCTGAGACCTCTCACAATGCCAAGTCTCAGCTGTTCTTCATGACCCCTTCATGCCTTCAAAACCAGTACCATCTGGGTGACTCTCACACAATACCAAGTAAAGCCACAGCACAAAATACAACTGTGGCTAACTCTGTAACACAGCTTCTGTGTTCTCAGAAAACACTTCCCAGAAGATTTCACCTCAGTGATGCTGGTCCTTCTTAATCACCGCTAATTTCTTAGCTCCAGCTAACCAGCATCAATTGTCCCAGTAACACAGAGGTTTGCCTTAGTGGTTCTGGTGTCTTGTAAATCACAGCTGATTCTTCAGACCCAGCTAACCAAAACCACAGAATCTTCACAATCAGAGCATGGCCCTGATAAGAGTCTTTAATCTCCCCTCAGAAATTTCACAAGCCAGGCCTCCATCTTCTACGCTGTTCTCAACATTATCTTCCAAGCTCCTACACAACATCCCCCAGAGCTCTTAACACTGAATGGATTGTCTAGCCCAAAGTTCCAAAGTCTTTCCACAGTCCTCCCCAAAACATGGTTAGGTTGTCACAGGAATACCCCACTATGCTGGTACCAATTTGTCTTAGTCATTGTTTCTATTCCTGCACAAACATCATGACCAAGAAGCAAGTTGGAGAGGAAAGGTTTTATTCAGCTTATATCTCCACACAGCTGTTTATCATCAAAGGAAGTCAGGACTGGAACTCAAGCAAGCCAGTAAGAAACATCCCTCCATGACCTTTGCATCAGCTCCTGCTTCCTGACCTGCTTGAGTTGATGTAGTGTTGTTAAAAAACTTTTCCCATTTTGTTGGTTGTTATTTTGTCCTATTGACATTGTCCTATGCCTTACAGAAACTTTGTAATTTTATGAGGTCCCATTTGTCAATTCTTGACCTTAGAGCATAAGTTCTTGGTGTTCTGTTCAGAAAATTTTCCCCTGTGCCCATGTGTTCAAGGCTCTTCCCCAGCTTCTTTTCTATTAGTTTCAGTGTGTCTGGATTTATGTGGGGGTCCTTGATCCACTTGTACTTGAGTTTTGTACAGGGAGATAAGAATTTTCTCCATCTATGGTAATTGAGAGTTTTGCTGGGTATAGTAGTCTGAGCTGGCATTTGTGTTCTCTTAGGGTCTGTACGACATCTGCCCAGGAACTTCTAGCTTTCAGTGTCTCTGGTGAGAAATCTTTTGTAATTCTGATAGGCCTGCCTTTATACGTTACTTGACCCTTTTCCCTTACTGCTTTTAATATTCTTTCTTTGTTTAGTACATTTGGTGTTTTGGTTATTATGTGATGGGAGTAATTTCTGTTCTGGTGCAGTCTATTTGGAGTTCTGTAGCCTTCTTGTATGTTCATGGATATCTCTTTCTTTAGGTTAGGGAAGTTTTCTTGGGTAATTTTGCTGAAGATATTTACTGAGCCTTTAAGTTGTAAATCTTCACTCTCTTCTACACCTATTATGCTTAGGTTTGGTCTTCTCATTGTGTCCTGAATTTCATGGATGTTTTGGGTTACAAGCTTTTTGCATTTTGCATTTTCTTTTTGACTGTTGAGTCAATGCTTTCTATGGTATCTTCAGCATCTGTGATTCTTTCTTCTATCTCTTGTATTCTGTTGTTGTGTTTGCATCTATGACTCCTGATTTCTTTCCAAGGTTTTCTATTTCCAGAGTTGTCTCTCTTTGTGATTTCTTTGTTGTTTGTACTTAAAATTTCAGATCCTGGATGGTTTTGTTCAGTTCGGTCACTTGTTTGTGTAATTCTTTAAGGGATTTTTGTGTTTCTTCTTTAAGGGCTTCTGCTTGTTGACCCATGTTCTCCTGTATTTCTTTAAGTGATTTTTGTGTTTCCTTTTTAAGGTTTTCTACCTGTTGATTCATGTTCTCCTGTATTTCTTTAAGAGAGTTATTTATATCCTTCTTGAAGTCCTCTATCAGCATCATGAAATGTGATTTTAAATCCAGATCTTGCTTTTCCTGTGTGTTGGGGTATTCAGGACTTGCTGTTGTGGGAGAACTTGGTTCAGATGGTGCCATGTTACCTTGGTTTCTACTGGTAATGTTATTGTGTTTGTCTTTTGCTATGTGGTTATCTCTGTTGTTAGCTGGTGTTGCTGTCTCTGACTGTGTCTTATCTGACATGCAAGCCTCTGTTATCTGTTCTACTGGGAGACATATTCTCTTTGTGTACACAGGTATGTAGGTAGTCCTGTGTGAACAGCTCTCTTCTGGTTGTATTTGGGTATGTAGCTCTGTGTCCCTGGATCAGCTCTAGGCATGGATGGAAATCAGAAGACTACTGTCCTAGGCTGTTCCTAGATTCTTGTGTCCTCAGGGTTTCTGGTTGTTTCCTCTGAGCTGCAGGGGTGGTTCTACCTGGGCTGTCTGGCGTTTCTGCACTACTGGGTGGTTAACTACCTCTCCATGCCACTTGGATATATTGAACTGTGGCAGAAGATGATCCTGAGCTGGAGACAGAAACCAGAAGACTCTTGCCTGAGGGTTCTGGATGTGATACTGTGAGCAGCAGGGGTGGTTCTATCTGTGCTCTCAGACATCTCTGTACTCCTTGGTGGTTAGCTACCTCCCTATTCCACCTGGAGATGGTGCTCTGTGGTTAACATCTTAATAATATGATCTTCAACTCTATTAAATGTGTATACAGTGTACTGTCATGATGACCTTGAATTTCTGTGTTTCTGCTTCTGAGTGCTGGGTTTCTGGCTAGGTGTCACCAGGTTCAGTGATAGAATCTGTGATTTTGTGACTTGAGGGAAATGATGTACAAACTAAGCTATGTCTTCAATTCTAAAGATTCCACTCTATAGATTTTAGGACAGAATATGCTAGGATAGCACGGAAAATTATGGAAGCTGTACAAGTAAATTATCTATGGAAATCATGACTTCATCTTTGTTTAAAATGACCAAACACCATAGAACTATCAAGATTTCTATTCATCATCTTATACATCTATCAATCGGGCATAGCAATAATAGCATCTTTGTGGAGTTGCTAATGCATTCATCTTGTTAAATACTTAGAATAGTTAAATTTTGTTAATAGTTATCTTATTGTTGTTCTTATTACTATTATTTTATAGTTTAATATTACTATTATTTTATATGCCAAATTTATGAGAATCAATATTTTCTTTTGTTGATGAGACTTAAAAATTTTTCCTGACACCCTAATGTTTTACAGACAATAATGACAAAACATGAATGTTCTGTTTTCAACATGCTAGATGTAGAAGTTTTCTATCCATGAGGACTAACATTGCTACCCAGAGCAACACAGAAATGTGGCATAAATATTGCATGTATCCATGGAATCCTGATAGTTAATATAGAATAAATATCAATCTTTCTGAAGTTTTATTTTCTCTGTGCAATGGATAGCTAAACAATGAATTTATTTTTCCAAATATTAGATGGACTACTTTCATTTATTCAAATATCTCTTGGTTTAAGTCTACCGTATCTGTGCACTTCTAAGCAGCATTTAGATAGCTTGAAAAACTGAGCAACACCAATTCTTGGGCCACTGCTTTCCTCTGGATTGTTCTAGAGGGCTATGGCATAGTCTATTCAATGTAAAGAACAAAAAATAAAGTTTATTTTCCTAAGAATCACTAAAGCAAATGTAATTGATTTCTAAATTGAATAATTTTCACCCATTCAATATAAAAAAAAAGGAAAAATTAAGAATTGTTGCTACTTGGGGTTATTTCATTCTTGAGCTGAATGAAGGGAGAAAAAAAATCCTAACCCTAATTCCTTTTATACAAAACCTAAATTAGACTTAAAAAGCAAAGTGTTTCTTTTCTCCATGGGTAGCTCCTTGATCTTGTTAAGTTGGCATTTTCTCTCTCTTTTCTATTAAGCCACTGATCAGTTGGTAAACTGGAGCTTATTACCAGCATGCCAACTGAGCAGGAACTGAAAGCCATTGGTCAGAAACCTATATATCACAATCTATACAGAGACCATAGAAACATAATACCTTGAGGCAGAGGCAGATTGGCCAGATAATTCCTGATGTGACAGTATTTATTAATCTCATTCTTTTACCACTCAAAAATAATTTTATTATTTTATCTTTTAGTTTTTTTAAATGAAAATATAATTATACCATTTCTCACTTCTTTTTCACCCTCTAACCTTTCAATACCCTCTCCTTGCTCTCTCTCTATTTAGTGGGCCCTATGTTTTTAATAATATATATAATATATATAATTTTATATCATATATTAATATGTAATTATAATTAATGGTATATGTTATATAATGCTTATATTCTTTTATTATATCATGTTATATAATAACAATTATGTTGTTCTCGTATATATATATATATATATATATATATATATATATATATATATATCCCAAAATATAAATACAACTTTCTCAGTCTGTGTAATGTTACTTATATGTGCTTGATTTCAAGACAGTTATCTTCCTGTTAAATAAACCTTTTGGAGGTTCTTCTTTGAGAAAGGATATTCCTCCAACTCTCTGTAAGACAGTTTGTGACTTTTTGTCTAGGGTTGAAGCCCCATAAACATTTCTTTTTGTATGTTATCATGTCTGCTTATGTTGTCCTTATTCAGGTATTGTTAAAATAAACATATTAATGAAATTTCATGGGTATAACTTCTCTAATATTTTTAGGATATGAAACCTCACAGTAAATTCTTTTTCCTCTGACTCTTGGCATTTTTTTTTTCTGTTCTTTTGCTGTGTTTCCTGAGATTTGGATACATGATTTGGGTTGTATTTTTATCAGTTGGACACAGTAAGGAAACTTTTTATTTTACATCTTGATGAGCTATAGTTTTATGTTATGGTCTCATCATCTGAAAGGAGACATTTCATTAGATATTACGTATCACTGTCTTTTATCTGTATAAGGACAGATATTTAAAATGAAGGTAAAGGTTATGCTGTCTTGGTATAGTGGTGATTATAGGTATATCAGCAAGATCTATGACATCACTATCTCTGGGTATTTTACTAGGTTTAGGGTAACAGCCTTCATTTCTCCCTTGTTAAGTGGACAGTACATCCAATTGGAGGCCTGTTGGCACTTACCATGTATTTGTGTCACTATTATAACCTTAGGAATATTCTGCCATGTTTATCTTTGCTTGAGTTCATAGGATCATTGTTGGAGAGAACTTTAAGTTGCTTCCTTTTCTAGGAAACTTACATGACATCTTCTGATACCATGAAAGCTAACCCTTCTGGTTGAGACCTTCAACTGACATGGAACCAATATATGCACAGCAAGTTCAACAATAGGAAACTACCTCCCTACTCTGGGAAGCTACACAGTGGAAGACAAGCAGCTTAAAATTCCTGGGGAGTCAACTGGACAACTCTGATTAACAACTCTAAAAGCTATCTTCTTAATCTTAGTGTTAGCTTCTTTTTTTTTCCTTAGAAAGTTATGACTATTGATGAGATCATTGTCAGACTAAAGGTGAAATTACATTTAAACAATATATGTACCTAAAGGTTAAAAAAAAAATATTGCATGTTCTTTCCTGTAGATTTGAGCTTAAGCCTTCAGATATGAGCATATAAGCTGGAATAACTACAGAAAGCAGAAAAGATAATAAAGGACCATAATAGTATGGAGGAATAAATTGGTGCATAGCAAGGTACAGGTGATTAAAGGTAAATAAAGGCAAACTTCTTAATTAGGGAAGAAGAAAGGAAATAAATACAGAAGAAGGATATAAAGTAACAGTAAGGGTGTTTAAAAAGTCACAAGGAATTAGATTACCTAAGTAACTAAAATTATATATTAAATATAAGTAAAAATAATTTTAAAAATCTGATATCATCCTGAATGTGAGTATGTACTTATTGTCATCCCTTTTCTAGGACTAAACAAAGAGAAAGGAATTCACTGTGGTCATCCACATAGCAGTGTAGGGGAATACCAGGACAGAGAAGCAGGAAGGGGTAGAATGGGGAACAGGGGGAGGGAAGCGGGCTTATGGAACTTTCGGGGAGGGGGAACCGGGAAAGGGGAAATCATTGGGAATGTAAATAAAATAAATATGGAAAATAAAAAAAAAATTGCTCTGACAAACAGCCTTAGTCAAGTATGTCTCTGATAGTTCACAATAATTCTCCTAGAAAATGAAAATGTAATCATTTGCTATTTTTCAGTAAACCATATTTATATTAACAAACATTTTAAAAGCCCCAAGTAGAAATGTCAAAAAAAAATTTTGGAGACAGAGTCTTGTATCTCAGGCTACATTTGAACTCACTACGTAGTGAGGATGACTTTGAACTTCTCAACATCTGTTTGTTTTCTTATTTGTTTATTTGTTCATTTGCTTTTTATGATAGACTGAACACAGGGCTATATAAAAGTTAGACAACCACAATAACAACTGAACTATATAGATCTCAATCCATGGCAAGGACTAGATTTGTCCTTCAGAAACTTTTTCCTTTAATGACAGTATATCTTGATTATAGTTTATCCATCCCCTACTCTTCCCAATTCCTCACACCTCCTTTTCCATCCTTATCCACTGCCTATCTATTTCTCATTAGAACAGAATTGGTTTCTAAAAGATAGCAACCAAAAATGATAAATGAAATAACATAAAGCGAAAGCCAATATACTGAAGTTGAACAAGAGAAGCCAGCATAAGACCAGGCACAAGAATCAGAAACCCACTCCTTCTCACACTAAGGAATTTCACAAAAAGTCTAAGCTAAAAGCTTTGATACATACACTGAGGACTTAAAAAAAGGCCTGTGTTTGGCTCATCAGTCTCTGTGAGTTCATATATACTTGCATAATTGATTCTGATTGTATTGTTCTCCTAATGTCTTCCATCCATCCCTTCTGGTACTTACATTCATATGCTTGTACTGTCTCTATTCCTCTGAGTTACTGGAGCTGTGGGGGAGGAATTGTTGGAGATATCCACATACAGCTGTGTGTTCCAAAGACCCTGATTCTGAGTAAAAATCTGGCTATGAGTCACTCCATCTTTCCTCATCTGCTGATGGAAGATGCTTCTATGATGATGACAGAATAAATCACAGATTTATGAGTATAGCCAAATATGAAGTGTCAATTTATTGAAAGTTTGTTTGTTTGTTTGTTTATACCAGAAGTATTTGGCATTACCCTAGGTTTCTGGGCAATATAGATTCTAGTCCTTGGTCATCCAAGCCGTATTTTATATATTCAGTCAAATCAGAGATTCATTGGCCACTCCCCAATGTTGAAGACTTGAGGTTGGGTTGTTGCTAATGCTTTTCTTTTGGTAGCCTGCATTGTATCTTCTAGTGACCAAGACAGTAGAATTTAAGATAAAGCTTCCATATAGGCACCTGCTGGACTTCTTCATGTTCAGTGACTTGTGTTGATATTGTCCTTGGCAAGGGAGCTTTTTGTTTTTTTCACAGAGCAATTCATTGTCAGCCTGAGTTGTTTTGGATTTACATGGGACTCCCTTGGGTAACAACCAAATTGAGCACAAGAGAATTCCTGTATTAAAAGTCTCATTTGTTAACAGAAGATGGGCATTTCAAACCCCATAATCTCTATTATTAGGTGATTTTGTTAGAACCACATTCATATATTTTAGTAAGTGTTGACTTTGCTAGGTTTTTTACATCATCTCTCAAATGCCCTTCAATTATTGTCAACTCTCCCTGTCTAACCTCCCTCTACCCTATCTTCTTTTCCTCTCCACATCTCATCCTCCAGTTCTTAAATGCACATACATCCAATCTACCCATAAATTCTATTCTATTTTTCCCTCCCATGGAGATATGTGTACGATCCATAGACCTTTATTTGCTACCTCATATCTCTGAGTGTACAGTTTGAAAATTGGTTATCATTTACCTAATGTCTAATATCTACATATAAGTGAATATATACCATATTTATCTTTCCATGTCCTCTGGGTTACTTCAATCAGGATAATGTGTCTAGTTCCATACATTTGCCTGCACTTTCTTGTTGTCTTTTTTTTTAAACAGTCAAGTACTACCCATTGTGTGAATGTAGCATGTAATATTTATTGATCTCTTTTGATGGGCAACTAGGTTCTTTCCACTTTCTATCTACTATGACAAGAGCAGCAATGAACATGTTTGAACAACTGTCTTTGTGGTAGAATAGAGCATTTTGAGGGTATATACCCAAGATTACTATAGCTGGATCTTGAGGTAGATCTATTCACAACTTTCTAAGAACCACCATATGGTTTTCCATAGTGGCAGTACAAGTTTGCATGCCCAGTAGCAATGGAGAAGTGCTCCCCTTGCAAGATATATTTGTCAGAAGGAACTATAACTAGTATTATTGAGCTTAGTCATTCTGTCAAGTGTAAGATGGAATCTCAAAGTAGTTTAGATTTGCATTTCCCTGAAGGCTAAGGATGTCGAGCTTACATTGCTGTGAAGAGATAATATGACCAAGGCAACTCTTATAAAGGACAACATTTAATTGGAGCAGGCTTTCAGATTCAGAGGTTTAAAACATTATCATTAAGCTGGAAGAACGACACCATCTAGACCAACAGGGACAAGAAGGAGCCAAAAGTTCTGCATCTTGATTCAAAGGCAGGTAGAAGACTATTGTCTTCCAGACTACTAGGAGGAGGGTTTCAAAAGGACACACCTCCTCCAACAAGGACATACCTACTTCAATGAGGCTATATCTCCTAATATTACCACTCTCTGGGCCAAGCATATTCAAATCATCACATTTCACTCTCATAGGTTTGTTCAAATACCTGAGTCTATGGGGGCCATAACATATCGATATCATAATGCAATTTCAAAAGTCCCCATAGTGTGTCATAGTCTCAACAATGTTTAAAAGTTCAAAGTCTCTTCTGAGATTCATCCAATTTCTTAAGTAATCACTGATAAAATCAAAATCAAAATACAGATCACATACTTCCAACATCACAGGATATACATTACCATTCCAAAATGACATAGTAAGGAAATCCTGGACAAAAGCAAAGCCAAAAACTATCTGGGGAAACTCCAGACTCTAGCTGCATGTCTGATGTCAAAGCACTCATCAAATCCCCAACTCCTTTCTGCTTTGATTATTGGAACACACTTCTTTCAGTTGAGCTATTTTTTCTCCCAGTTAGCAGCTTTCCTCAGTAGATATTCCATGACTCTGAAATCTCTAATATCTTGGGGTATCCAAGGTAACATTAACTTTACAGTTTCTTGTTCCAATATCTTCGATCCACACATGATCTTTTGGGCTCTGTCAAAGGGTTTGGGTCAATTCTCCAGTTTTGCACTCTGTAGCATTCTGGCTCTGGTTGACTCCACTCCACTGCTGTTCCTGTGGTTAGTGATCATCCCATGGTACTGGCATCTCTATTATGGTGGGGTCTTCTGTGGCAACTCATGCTCAACAATAGCCTCTCATAGATGCTCTTCAGGGTGTCAAACCTCAGCTTCTTTGTATGATCCCTTCACTCCTGGGCTGTCAACTGCAATTGAGGCCGCATCTTCATCAATGTTCTTCCCTGCTCTCCCACAGTACCAAGCTTCAGCTGCTCTCATTGACCTCTTCATTCCTTCAACACCAGTACCACCTGTGTGATTTTTACACATTGCCAAGTTCAGCTGCAACATGAGGTACAACCTTGGCTGTCTCTGGAACACAGCTTCTTTGTCCTTTCAGAAAACACAACCCAGAAGATTTCACCATAATGATGCTGGTTTCTTCTTAGTCACTGTGAATTTCTTAGTTCCAATTAACCACTCTCAGTAGTCTCTTTTATTTTTGACTCTAAATCCAGAGCCATTACAAAAGTTGCAGAGTTCTGCTGTTTACTGGAGCTGGAACATGGCCTCCCTGTTCTATTTCCAACTTCTTCACTGCCAAAGCTTGGTTGTCCTCGAATTTGTAGATTGTCTTTGAACTCAGAGATCTGCATGGTTCTGTCTCCTGAATGCTCTGTTAAAGGCAAGGACCACCAGGCCTGGACCTAAGCTTTCTCTACTTGGATCTTGCTTTATACCAGTCTTTTCTTGAACTCAGAGATCTGCTTGCCTTTGTCTCCTGGGATTAAAGATATGTACCCCTATGCTTGGGTCTAAGCTTTTAATGGACACTATTCCTTAAGATCCATATCAAAGGGTTGTGCATTCCTGTTGTAGATAGCCCTGTTGCTGTTTGTATTTTGATGCTAATTCCACTTCACCAAGAGGGGCTGCCTGGGAAGACAGTGAATCACATACTCAGATGACTTCCTGTGAACCTTCCCCTAATGAATAAAGAATTCTAGGAACCAATCACTGGGCAAGGAGTAGTCAGGACTTCCAGCTCTGAGATAGGAAGAGGAGAACAGAAATGATTTCTGGGTTTTGGACCAGAGACAGGTGGAGGTCAAGATGTAGGTAGCAGAGGACCTCCCCTCCCCTGTCCCCCAGTTCAGGTGACTGATCTGTTGGGATCCACCACCAGAGAATTTAATTTAGAATGACTTACAAATTAGGTTGTTAGTTGCTGTGCCCAATGATTCTGTTACCTGTTAATTTTGAACTAAGTTTGTGGTGTTTTCCTTCACACAGTGACTCAACTGGGTTCCAGAGAGAAAGGTACACTGACAAAGTATGGGTTTATGAGAACTGTACCCCAAAAGGCTATGGAATTTGGAAGTGTGTGGGGGGGGCTGGCATTGCAGCAACCCTCCAGTGGGAAGTTAGCGAACTGGGTGGAAATATTTCAGAACTCCAGGTCAGAGAGTCTCCACTAGATGAAAACAGGTAGGCCATGCCCTCCTGTGCCTGGATGGCACAGCCTATAGCATGGATTATTTTTTTTTTTAATATTTCACAATACATCTTCCAGCCTCAAGTCGTGGACCACAGTTGTGCTCAGCATTTCTGGTTTGTAGTTCACTTCAGATTAAAAGTCCAAATGAAAATAATAAACAAGCCAACGTTCAACTGCAATAGCATAAACAACAAGCTTAGCAGAGTGGAATCTTGCTTCCATGTCACCATTCCCTTAATCTGTTTATCTCCTTGAACATAGGATTTAGTTCCATTCTACTTCCTGGTGCCTCTTTATTCTTTGAATCATATATTTTGTACTTTTTAACTAAATTGTTTTATTTATTTACATTCCAAATGTTGCCACCCTTCCAGTCCCCCATTTTTGGTCTTTCTCCATGAGTTCTTCACCCCATCCTCCCTCCCTTTTGCTTATGAGAGGGTGTTTCCCCCTCAACTAGGCAACTCCTTTGGTGGAGTATCAAGTCTCTAATGAATTATGCACATTCACTTCCATTGAGGCCAGACAAGGCAGTCCTCTGCTACATATGTGCTAGTGTCTAGGGACCAGCCCATGTATGCTCTTCAGTAGTTTAGTCTCTGTGAACTCCAGGTTAGTTGATACTGTTGTTCTTCTTCTGGGGTTGTGATCCTCTTCAGCTCTTTCAATCTTTCCCCTAACTCTTCCATAGAGGTCCCAGACCTCAGTCCAATTGTTGGTAGTGATTATCTGCATCTGTCACAGTCAGCTGCTAGTAGAGTCTCTCAGCCATGCTAGACTTCTGTCTGCAAGTACATCATGGTATCAGTAATAGTTTCAGGGTTTAGTGCCTGCTCATGGGATGTATCCCAAGTTGGTTGAGTCACTAAATGCCCTTTCCTTTAGTCTCTGCTCCATTTTTGTCTCTGCATTTCTTTAGACAGGAACAATTCTGGGTTAAAATTTTAATGGTGGGTAACTGGTTACCTATAATACAGACCATATGAAGATTAACCAAAAGGAAGGCCCTTGTGTGGATGCTTCAATCCCACTTAGAAAGGGGAACAAAATAATCACTGGAGGCAGAGAGAGGGAGATACCTGGGTAGAAGTGGGGAGGAGGAAGTGGAAAAGAAAAGGGGGACAGGATCAGGTATTAGGGGAGACAGGAGAAAACTCCAGAAGGTCGGGTGAATGAATAGAAATAAATAGCAACAGGGGCGGGGGAATAGGGGGAACCTCTAGAAAGTCCCAGAGTTCTAGAATGTGAGAGGCTCCCAAGACTCAATGGGGATGATGTTAGTGAGGAAATGGAACCTGAAGAGACTACCTCCAATAGATAGACATGGCTCCCATTTGAGGCATGAGGCCACCCACCCATTTTAAAATTTTTTGATATTTTGTATTTTTCCTTTGCCTGCTTGCTCTTTTTCATAAGAATATTCTACATTAAAGTAAACTTTAGTAACCATAAAACAAAATTTATTATACCAGACTAATTTGAGACTTCCTTTGCCAGTCCTATTAGTCTAAATATCTTCATCTTAGCCTCAGAAAGACTCTTTGGGCAATGGCAAAAAGAAGGCATATTCATCACCTAAATATCACAAAATTAGTCTCTAGGTTATATATTAGCATTCTTCTCCACTGAAACCTCTTTTTTTCCAGGTCTGCACAGTTCAAATCATCCTCAGCACCAATGACTTCCATATTTCTACTAAGATAGACCATAAGCTTCACTTAAAGCATTCCATTTCTTACTAAAGTCCCAACATGTACATTCATCTAAATAAAATCATAGTCCGCCTATCATAGTAATATCCCAGTCCCTGGTACCAACCTAGCTCTTACTTCAGATTTGCATTGCTGTGAAGAGACAACATGACCTATGTAACTCTTATAACAGACAACATTTAATTGGGGCAGGCTTACAGGTTCAGGGGTCCAATCTATTATCATCAAAGTGGGAGCATGTGGCAAACATTCTACATCTTGATTCAAAGAAGACAGGAGAAGACTACTGTCTTCTAGGCAGCTTGGAGGGGGATCGCAAAGTCCACTCCCACAATAATGCACTGCCTCCAACAAGGTCACACCTCCTTATAATGCCACTCCCTAGGCCAAGAATATTTAAATCACCACAGATGTTTCTCCGAAATTTGAATTTCTTCAGTTAAGTATTCTCTTTTTAAAAATGTACCTTATTTTTAAAATTGTGTTATTTGTTTTTTTATATCTAGTTTTTTGAGTTGTTTATATATTTTGGATAGTAGCACACTATCAAATATGAGGTTCAGTCTTTTCCATACTGTAGGCTGCCACTTTGGCTGAATAAAGGTTTCCTTTACTTACAGAAGATGTTTATTTTAACTATGTCCCAATTACTAATTATTGATCTTAGTGCCTGTGGTATAATCGTTTATTCAAAAATTCTTTTCTTGCATCGATGTATTTAAGGCTATTTCTCACTTTCTTTTCTGTTGGATTCAATGTACTTGCTTTTAGACTGAGGTCTTTGAGCCACTTGGCTTGAGTTTTGTGCAGGATGATAAATATGTATGAATCTATTTTCATGCTGCTACATAAAGACATCCAGTTAGACCAACACTATTTGTGGATCATATCACTAAATTCAGAAAAGCCCCTTGACAAAAATCTAACATCATGTCATAATAAAAGTCTTGAAGAGATTGGGGGTCCAACAGACTTACCTAAAAATAACAAGGCAGTTCACATTGAACTTATAGAAAACATCAACTTAAATAGAGTGAAACTTAAAACAATTCCACTAAAATCTAGAACAGAATGGTGTTGTTACTTCTTTCATGTCTATTTAATGTGGTACTTGAAATCTTAGCTAGAGCAATGACAGAACTGATGGAGACCAATGGAATATAAATGGGAAAGAAAAAAGTCAAAGTATCATTTTTGAGGGTGACATGATAACATAAATAAACAACCCTAAAATTTCAACAGGTACCTAATAAACACTTTCATCAATAGGACTGGTTACAAGATTAACTAAAAAAAAATCAGTAGTCTCCCTTTGTATAAAATCCAAATGACTGAGAAAGAAATTATTGGAAAAACACCATCCCACATCTGCCCTCTCCCCCTTCCCTTTGGACTGTATGAGGGTGCTTGCCCACCCCCCTTACCCTCTCCCTCCCCACTGCTCCAGTAGCTCCCTATGCTGGGGCATCACAGGACCAAGAGCCTCCCCTTCCATTGATGTCAGGCAAGGCCATTCTCTGCTACATAAGTATCTGGAGCCATTGATCATTCCTGGTACACTATTGGGTTAGTGGTCTAGTCTCTGGGAGCACTGGGAGGCTCAGTCAGACTATATTGTTCTTTTTATGCGGTTGCAATCCCCCTCTGCTCCTCCAGCACTCCTGCCAGCTCCCCCAACAGGTTCCCTGAGCTCAGTTTGATATGATGGTTGGTTTCAAGCATCCCCTTCTTGATTGGACAGTTACTGGGCAGATCTCACAAGTTACTGCCATACCAGGTTCTTCCTTTGGACAGGAACATTTCTGGGACAAAAATTTTGAGATGGGTGGGTGGCCCCATTCCTCGACCAAGGCCCTTGCCAATCTACTGGAGGTAGTCTCTACAGGTTCTATCTCTCACTTCTCTGTGCAATTTGGCCAAAGACATCCCCACTGTGTCCTGGGAGCATCACATTTCCCTGGCATCTGGGACCCTCAAGGCACTATCTCCAGTTCCTAGTTACCCTCCTCAACTCTCACTACATATGTTTTTTCTTGTTCCCTTACCCTCTGAATCTCCCATCCCCTTCATTTCCTGATATTGCCCCGCTTATTTCCTCCACTTCCTAACTGCCTCCCAGGCCTCCCCTTTCCCTACACTTTCCACAATCATCCTATCTTCCCATGCAGTACTGAAGCATCCACACCATGGTCTCCTTCTAAGCCCTATACGGTCTGTGGATTATATCATGGACATTGTGAGCTTTTGGGCTAATATCCACTTATCAGTGAGTACAAACCACAGGTGTTCTTCTGTGTCTCGGTTACCTCAGTCAGAATGTTTTCTAGTTCTATCCATTTGCATGTGAATTTCATGAAGTCATTGTTTTTAATAGCCGAGTAATATTCCATTGTGTAAATGTATCACATTTTCTGTATCCATTCCTTTGTTGAGGGATATCTGGGTTGTTTTAGGCTTCTGGCTATTATAAATATGGCTAATATGAACATAGTGGACCATGTGTCCTTATTACATGTTGGAGCATCTTTTGGGTATATGATCAGGAGTGGTATAGCTGGGTCCCCATGTAGTACTATGTCGAATTTTCTGAAGAACCACCAGACTAATTTATAGAGTGGTTGTACCAGCTTGAAATCTCACCAGTAATGGAGGAATGTTCCTCTTTCTCCATATCCTCACCAGCATCTGCTGTCACCTGAGTTTTTGATCTTTGCCATTCTGACTGGTGTGAGGTGGAATCTTAGGATTGTTTTGATTGCATTTCCCTGATGAATAATGATGTTGGACATTTTTTTAAGTGCTTCTCAGCCATCTGAGATACCTTTGTTGAGAATTTTCTATTTAGCTCTGTACTCCACTTTTTAATAGGGCTAATGGCTCTCTTGTGTCTACCTTCTTGAGTTCTTTTTATGTATTGGATATTAACCCTCTGTCAGATGAAAGGTTGGCAAAGATATTTTCCCAATCTGTGGGTTGCTGTTTTGTCCTATTGACAGTGTCCATTGTCTTACAGAAGCTTTTCAAATTTATGAGAAGGACCTCTTTATTAAACCAGATATGCTGAATCTAATAGAAGAGAAAGTGGCAAAGATCCTAGCATACCTGGACACAGGGGAAAACTTCCTGAACAGAACAACAATGGCTTAAGCTTTAAGATTAACAATCAACTAATGGGACCTCATAAAACTGAAAAGCTTCTGTAATTTTAAGTTTAATAAAAAAATGTATATCATTTGAAAATAATGCAGGAATCTTGATATGCATGTTCTTAAATATGGTACATTTTATAAGAGAGTTGATGAGTAAGAAAGTAACTGAGAGTCTTCCATTTGAATATGAACTTAAAACAATATGAGTTAATCTTAAAACTACTGGGTGAATAGAAATTGTTAATGATAGAGGTGAAATGGAGCACACAATAAATAATGCAGATCATATACTTGAGATGTCATAATTGCTGGTGTAGCATTGTTTCTACATGTGAAACAAAAAATAGTGACTGAATAGAATGAAAGAGAGAAAATGGTAACAATATATAGTTAATATGGGTTCTCTGTACTATGCATTATTATTTTTTAGAAATACTGAAATATAGAATCATACCTATGTTTTAAGGAACATAATACCAGATGTTCACCTGCATTTCTTTACTGGCATGCTTTATGCTGTACTTATGCAGTGAAATCCTGACAGATCAGTATAACTGGAAAATTAGGAGATCGCCCTTCTCTTTGAGTGAGAAATCCTAAGGTAAGTTGCACCTACCATAGTGGAAATCAAAAGATGTAACAGAGAATACAGAAGAACATGTAAGAGTATGCAATGAAGTAGAACTAGCTTTACCACTTTTCAGAAGACTCATAGCCAAAGAATGGAGCTGCCAATTTGCATTTCCTATGATGTGTTTCCTTAAAACAAGTTCAGGTTGTCCAGCTTTTGAAATGGTTCTACAAACTCTTAGGGAGTGTTTCATCACCTCAATTATTCCTACATAGATACTTCCTTAATGTTAATCTAGAAAATTTTCCATGGTGAATCTAAATCTCAGAGCTGAGAATCAGGATTAAGCATCATAATTGTACCCTTACCCAAACCTATAACATTAAATCATAACATTCTGTGTCTGTTCACTAAAGCTACATTTCCCCCTCATAGTTCAAAATTTATTTAGTTCAGCTTGAACACTATCCTTAGTCTTTGAAAATATCAGCACTGTTCAAAAGTGTTCAGTGCATATTGTATTCTGAATCTTGGAAAATATCTTCAATTTGAACCTTTATCTTATTAAGAAACAAACTACTTCCAACTTACAATGGCACAGTCATCATTCTCATTCAAATAGGGAAGAATGGCAACAGATCCAAAACATGGGAGGAACAGGATCAAAGCCAGCAAGGTAAAATCATAGGCAACAACTCTGTCTGGGGCCTGTGGTTGAGTTTTCCAGAATCTAAATGTCCTAGGTATCCCTGACAAATAAGCTATACTGACTGTAGTACAAATCTGCCTGATTCTTGGGCCAACTTTATCCTTTCCTACAGCTTTCCTTTAAAGATAATGGCCTTACCTTTTCAACATTCTGGGGGCTTATTTCAACTTAGACTTCACCTACATACGTTCCTGGAATAGTCTATAATCATTTTTTGGAAAGACTCTGGCACTAACACATATTGGTCTACCTCAATTGTATTTGAAAATATGGACAAGATTCATTCTCCAACGCAGTCTTAAATCTATCAGTTTTGTGAAATAATACTAGTAATTTGAATTTCTTCTGCCAGGTAAGGATCAAACCCAATCCTTTTCGAGCATAGTTGTGTAAATTTTTGTGTGCAGATCTCAGAAACACTTCCCAGGAAAGCTGTTGTTGCAGGATTTTCCCTGACCAATCATATTATGGCAGTGAAAGGCCTATGATTGGACAGGAAAAGGGAGGTGGAGTTAGGAATTGGGGGGGGGGCATAGATCACAGGAGGAGAAGAAGAACCAAGGTGGCTTCAGACATGGACCTGCATGACATTTACTAGCCACAAATAGCTAAGTTTTTATAAGGTTAGAAATATTGGGATAAAGGTTTTATCATTATCAATTGGCTCTAAAATTATTGTATTGACATCTTGTAAATTGTAATATTATTTACACATTAATCTCATTGGTTAATTAAGCATTAAGAGTCTTGATTCTAGCAGATAATTAGGTGGTGAGGAAGGAGATCTTGGGTGTTTGGGGCATTGCATAGTAGCGAGAGGAACTCAGGTCCCCCACAGGATAGATGGCTAACAGAGGGGCTGCCAAATGAGAATGCCCAGCAGAGGCCCTATGGCCCCTCTGGGTTGGAGAGTTTGAGGGCCTAGAGACCAAAAACTCTAGAGAGTTGGCAGTGGCTGGAGCACTGGAGCATGGTCAGTAGACATGGAGAGTTGGCAGATCGACATTTTTAATATTTCTGTCAAGTTGCTTTTTTTTTTAATTATATATATTCTTTATTTATATTTCAAATGTTGTTCCCTTTCCTGGGTTCCCACCCAAAAATACTCTAACCCATCCTCCCTCCCCCTGCTCACTAATCCACCAACTCCCTCTTCCCTGTCCTGGCACTCACCTATACCGGGGCATCTAGACTTCTTAGGATCAAAGGCCTCTCCTCACTTTGATGTCCAACAAGGCCATCCTCTGCTGCATATGTATCTGGAGCCATGGGTCCCTCCATGTGTACTCTTTGGTTGGTGGTTTAGTCCCTGGGAGCTCTGGGGGTACAAGATGGTTCATATTGTTGTTCCTCATATGGGGCTACAAACCCCTTCAACTCCTTGGGTCCTTTCTCCAGCTCCTCCACTGGGGACCAAGTGCTTAACTCAATTGTTGGCTGAGAGTGTCCCCCTCTGTATTTGTCATGCACTGGCAGAGCCCCCCAGGTGACAGCTATATCAGGCTCCTGTCAGCAAGGACTTGTGGGCATTGATAATAGTGTCTGGGTTTTGTAACGATATATGGGATGAATCCCTAGGTGAGGCAGTGTTTAGATGGACTTTCCCTCAGACTCTGCTCCACAATTTGTCTCTGTATCTCCTCCTATGGGTATTTTGTTCCCCTTTCTAAGAAAGACCAGAGTATCCATACTTTATTCTTCATTCTTCTTGAGCTTCATTTGGTCTGTGAATTGTATCTTGGTTATTCCAAGCTTCTCAGCTAATATCCACTTATCAGTGAGTATATACCATGTGTGTTCTTTTTTTTTTTTTTTTTTTTGGTTTTTTGAGACAGGGTTTCTCTGTGTGGCCCTGGCTGTCCTGGAACTTACATTGTAGACCAGGTTGGTTTCGAACTCAGAAATCTTCCTGCCTCTGCCTCCCAAGTGCTGGGATTAAAGGCGTGCGCCACCACCGCCCGGCAAATATTCCATTCTAAATTCTGTTTTTTTGGTTTTTTTTGTTTTGTTTTTCGAGACAGGGTTTCTCTGTGTAGCCCTGGCTATCCTGGAGACCAGGCTAGCCTCGAACTCAGAAATCCGCCTGCCTCTGCTTCCCAAGCGCTGGGATTAAAGGAGTGCGCCACCATCGCCTGGCTGATGTGTGTTCTTTTGTGATTGGTTTACCTCACTCAGGATGATATATTCTAGTTCTATCCATTTGCCTAAGAATTTCATGAATTCATTGTTTTTAATAGCTGAGTAGTATTCTTTTAAGGGGGGGCAACATTTAAATGGTTTTCATACTTTAAATTCAAGATGGAAAATTGGTAGTCAAGACACTTTCCCTGCTTTCCCAGTTCATTCTTTTCATTTTGTTTTTAATTGTCCTTATAGTTTCAAGAGTTTCAGCTGCTTTTAAATATCACTTGCCTGTAACTTTAAACTTACATACTTTTTCATTGCTAGACTCTGCACTTTCCATTCATTTCCCTTGGGTCATTGCTCTCTCACTGTAGACATTGATAAAAGCAGTGAGGAGGAATATTATGTTGAATAATATCTGATCTTGAAATTTTTTGACAAATAGATACATTGATTTTCAATTGGGAATCACTCATGGTCTCAGGACACAGAAATTATGTAGCCAAATTTGTTACAAGAAAAGCTGTTCAATTCAGGAGAGCAAAACTATTCTCAACAATGGAAGAACTTCTGGGGGAATCATCATCCCTGATTTCAAGCAGCACTACAGAGCAATAGTAATAAAAACTGCATGGTACTGGTACAGTGACAGGCAGGTATATCAATGGGATAGAATTGAAGACCCAGAAATGAACCCATACACTGATGGTCACTTGATCTTTGACAAAGGAGCTAAAACTATCCAGTGAAAAACAGACAGCATTTTCAACAAAAGGTGTTGGTTTAACTGGTGGTCAACTAGTAGAAAGAGTTCAAATTGATTCATTCATACCTCCCTGTACAAGACTGAAGTCCAAGTGGATCAAGAATGTCCAAATAAAACCAGATACACTGAATCTAATAGAAGAGAAAGTGGAGAAAAGCCTCAAACACATGGGCACAGGACAAAATTTCCTAAACATAACACCAGTGACTTATGCTCTAAGATCAAGAATTAACAAATGGGACTTACCTCATAAAATTGCAAAGTCTCTGTAAAGCAAAGGTCACTGTCAATAGGACAAAACTACAACTAACATAATATCCAATATATACAAAGAACTCAAGAAGGTAGACTCCAGAGAATCAAATAACCATATTAAATCATTCAGAATGTAAATAAAAAAATATAGAAAATAAAAGAGTCATTAAATCCTTAGTCATTAGGGAAATGCAAATCAAAACAACCCTGAGATTCCATCTCACAGCAGTCAGAATGGCTAGGATCAAAAACACAGGAGACAGCAGTTGTTGGTGAGGATGTGGAGAAAGAGGAACACTCCTTCACTGCTGGTAGGATTGCAAGCTGGTACAACCACTCTGGAAAGCTGTCTGGCGGTTCCTCAGAAAACTGGGCATGACACTTCCAGAGGATCATGCTATACCACTCCTGGGCATATACCCAGAGACTTCCCCTGCATGCAATAAGGACACATGCTCTACTATGTTCATAGCAGCCTTATTTATAATAGCCAGAAGCTGGAAAGAATCCAGATGTCACTCAACAGAGGAATGGATTCAGAAGATGTGGTATATTTACACAATGGAATACTACTCTGCAATTAAAAACAATGAACTCACGAAATTCCTAGGCAAATGGTCAGAACTGGAAAATATCATCCTTAGTGAGGTAACCCAATCACAAAAGAACACACATGATATGCAAGCACTGATAAGGGGATATAAACCCAGAATCTCAGAATACCCTAAACACAATTTGCATATCAATAGATTTCCAAGAAGATGGAAGGAGAGACTCCTAGTCCTGGAAAGACTGGATATAGGGGAATGCCAGGACAGAGAAGTGAGAGGGGGTTGAATGGGGAAAAGAGGGAGGGAAGGGGGCCTATGGGACTTTCGGGGAGGGAGGAAACAGGAAAGGGGAAATGATTTGACATGTAAATAAAATAACTTAGAAAATAAATTTAAAAAAAAAGAAAAGAAAATAAAAGTGGAGTACAGAGCTACACAGAGAATTCTCAACTGAGGGATCTCAAATGACTAAGAAGCACTTATAGAAACACTCAACATCATTAGTCATCAGGGAAATGCAAATCAAAACAAACCTGAGATTCCACCTCACACCAGTCAGAATGGCTAAGATCAGAAACTCAAGTGACAGGTGCTGGCAAGGATGTGGGTTGTACCAGCAAGCAATCCTCCATCGCTGGTGGGATTGCAAGCTGGTACAACCAGTCTGGAAATTAGTCTGGTGGTTCTTCAGAGAATTGGACATAGTACTACATGAGGACTCAGCTATACCACTCCTGAGCACATACCCAGAAGATGTTCTAACATATAATTAGGAGACATGTTCCGCTCTGTTCATAGTAGCCATATTTATAGTAGCCAGAAGCCTAAAACAACCCAGATGCCCCTCAACAAACGAATGGATATAGAAAATGTGGTACATTTACATAATGGAAAACTACAAAGCTATTAAAAACAATGACTTCCTGAAATTCGCAGACAAATGGTGAAACTTGAAAATATCATCGTGAGTGAAGTAACTCAGTCACAAAAGAAAACACATGGTATGTACTCACTGATGAGAGGACATTAGCCATCTCATATACAGTCACTATTGTGGATGCCAGGAAGTGCTTACTGACTGGAGCCTGATAGGCTGTCTCCTGAGAGGCTCTGCCAGTGCCTGACAAATACAGAAGCAGATGCTTGCAGCAAACCATTGGACTGAGGGGGAGGAGGTGTCTTTGATGGAGGAATAGGAGAAGGGACTGAAGGAGCTGAGGGGATTTGCAGCCCCAAAGAGGAAGCAACAGTGTCAACCTGCCAGAACTCCTGGAGCTCCCAGCGACTGGATCCCCAACCAAAGAGTACACATGGAGGGACCCATGGCTCTTTGCATATGTAGCAGAGGATGGACTTGCTGGCTTCAGTAGGAGGAGAGGCCCTTGGGACTGAGTGTTTTGGATGCCCCAGTGTAGGGGAATGCCAGGGTGGGAAGATGGGACTGGGGTGGATGTGGTTAGTACCTTCATAGAGTCAGGGGAAGTGGGGATAGAATAGGGGATTTCTGAAGGGGAGACCCTGAAAGAGGAAAACATTTGAAATGTTAATAAAGAAAAGATTCAATTAAAAAAACAAAGAAGAAAAGCAGCTCAATTTCCAGGGGAGACTTTGTTCTGTTCTAAAGCCTTGTGTTCTGTGTCTCCATTGCCAACATAACCCTTGACATTCTAGTCTTCTGCTGCTCTCATGATGGCCCATCAGTCTCTGTTGTGCAACACTCTAGGAATTCTTAGCCTTTAGTTTCAAAGTTTGACATATTTCTTCTGAAAATAGTTTATCTTTTCATTATCAACATGATCATTTTTTATCAAAACAGTGGCACCATTTCTCAATAACAATTTTCTCTATTAGTTGTGTAAAACAATTTATGTATAGTTGTTGATAATTGCCACCTAAGGAAGTATAGTTAAACATTTTGTACACACTGGAGGAACCCATCTTACTTTTACCATTTTACTCAACCCAAGACAATAATGCAAGGAATGATAATACTCCAATTACACAGTGTCTTGTCACCTTAGTGAAGGCAACCTAGAAACTATCTCTTAGATATAGACAAAAAAAAAATTGTTTCCATGGTGATTTCAAATTCCAAGAACATGACAATCAAAATTATTGTTCACAACTCTCATCAGTCTACCTTTAATTTTGTGAACAGTATATGGACCCCAGTTGTTTTATTTAATTTTTGATTTTGCAATGATTAGCCAGTTGAGGATTTCTTGCAGTGAAATTTGCTTATGTAGTTTTTAAAGTGTCTCTATGAGCATCCTTATTTATCCCAATTCCCTAATTCCCTGCTGAAGCAAACAGCAGCTAACAAATGACCTAAAGACATGACTTACCTTTGTTGCAAAGTATTTTTAGAATGTAGATGAAGTCCCAGTTTTAATCCTCAGCATTGAAGTTCAGAATAAAATGTCAAAAAGGATTCAGTGAAGATACCATAGGAGTTTCTCAATATTCTTAGAGTGGAAAAAACAAAGAAGGTGTCAGACTCCAATTTTTTATATAGGATTTAATTTAGAGCCATTTGCAATTGAATAAATTGAGAAGAGTGGCTATATAGAAGGTTTGGAAAGTTGAGTTCAATAGTTAACTTTTAGATGGATATGCATTTAAAATGTGTGTCAGAAACCCACAGGAAAATTTAATAAATAATCAAGGAGATCAGTAGAAAAACAAGAGAGTTTCAAACTTGGATGACCAATAAAGGTGAAGATGAAGGTCAAAGGAGTAATCAATAAGATTACTAATGTAAGTTATGTAGACATCTAAAAGGATATTTACTGAAAAATTGTAAAAGAGGGACAGAAAGACTCACAGTACCTTCCACACTTCTAATGCCTCATTTCTCATCATGAATAAATTCACAATTTTCATTCTTGTTTTCTGAAACTTTCTTTGTCTCTAAGGTCTAAACTATCACAGAGTATTTTGGTTTCAGGATCTTCTTGCCTACTCATCAGTTAGTAACCATGACATTTATTTATTTAGGAAACCTCTTTTAGAGATCCAAAGGCACAGGCTTCCTTCTTTACCATCAGATTTCCTGCCACACACCTTTAATCCTAGCACTTGGGAGGTTTGGCACAAAAGTTTATGAATTTGAAAGGATACTGGGATGCATAGCATGATCCTGATCCTTTCTCAAACAAAAGAAAAACACACAGAAACCTCAATAGGAATCACTGGTGGATGATTGAAGTTATAAACATATCACATCTTTATCTATTTCAAGGAATTTTGTAAACCAACTAAACTCCCATCTACATCACTTAGTTCAACTTGGTAACCACCTCTAAACCAGAGCTCATAGTTGCTGTCCCTGTTGGTGCAATTTTAGTCAAAGGAGTAGTCAGTGTGCCTCTCTAGCCATCCTTAAGGGGGGAAGCATTTTGAAGAGGCAGGTTTGGATTGTGCTGTGCGTGCTGTGCAGGGAACAATTACACAGCCCATTACCAGTCAATGGCAGGTGCTTGCAGAAATCACTTCTGTCTCTTCCTCTCCTCAGTCTCAGTACACAAATAAACACTAGTGCTGCTCAGCTTTAGAATCTTGGGGATGAAGTGAATGTTTACAATCCTTTAGAAAAGTCAGCATATGTATTTACATGTATGAACTATTATTTAGATGGACTATTATTTAGAATATACATGTGAATATTTTTAAAAAATGACTCATAAATAAACTTCCATTTGCAAGTTTGTTTTTTGTTTGTTTTGTTTCAGTTTAGTTTATAAGCATGATTTCACTTTTATAATGAAATCCATTTATGGAATCATGGATACATTACTAAATTATGTATCAATTATTAATGCATGCCTATTGTTAATATAAAATAGACGGAGGACAATAAAATTTGAATACTGAACAGTACTTTTCATTAAGAAAAAAGTGCCCAACCTAAAAAAGGCCAGTGATAAATATAATAAAATATATATTTTGCATAAACTAGAGTTATAATGATGGGATTGAAGTTGTTTGCTATACAGATTTTTTTCAATTATTCTAAGTGAAAGTATATTATTTTCAAAGTAATTGAAAATTGCCTTTAATTGACTTTTGTGATATATTTACTTCAAATTGCTTTGGGTATCCAATGGTTTAAAAGTTTTCTTCTTTATTTTAATTCTATCAGTAATCCTTAAAGTAATTCTGTGGTTCTAAAGAAAACCATCTGATTTTTCAGTGTTATCTCTAAGGAGTACTTAAGGCTAAATAGCAAAGTGGCTTCATGAATTAACACGAAATTGCAACAACATTAAAAAACACCGTTTCTCATTATCTCCCTGAGACATCTGTCAATATTTATCTGTTAATAGACTAACCTGTCAGATCTTATAAATAAATTATCATTCTCTCTGTCTCATTCTATCTCCCTGACTTTTCTTGAAATGATTACTGGGATGCTTAGGGATGTGATATTTGTATGACATTTATGCCAAACACACATATTAATATAGGTTGTTCTTTCTGTAAAAGTCAGGGGCAGTGAAGCCAGCAGGATAATAATGACCTGGTTCCATCTTCCTCTACAATATAGCCCTGCTTCTTTAATACTCACAAAATACTTTCTTGGAAAGGACTTTTATAGTGAACAGGACTCCAGTTGATAAAAGTAAGACAGAATCAAAGTTGTTTGTTAGGAGTACACTGGTAGAATTTTTGCTCATGTTGTAGGTGCACTCCTGTGACCCTGGACTGGGTGGCTGCTGTGTAGAGGTTTTCAGGTCTCACAGCCTTCACCTGGTTGTTTGTACTGAAGGATACTATTGAATATTTTGGAAGTATAAGAAAATTATTTACAGAATTAGATTATATTTCATGTTTATCTGTATGGTAATATTGAGATAAATTATAAGCTATTCACCAGGATCTCCCTCACTAAAAAGAGTTTTCAGCATAGAATTCCTTGGTTACCTATAACTATTAAGAGAAAACTAAACCAATACAAGCTATTAATCAATTTAAACATCAGTAATGCTTTGCTATGATGTACAAAATGTTGTATATAATGATAGGTATAATCAAATCCTGAAGTGGCTTCATCATTTTAGACAAGCATGGAGGTACAGACAGACAGCTGTAGATTTCGACATGTTCATAGAAATTCTGAGACTTTTTCTGAAAGGCGAGTGTTTCTTAAAATATTTTTCTTCTCACTGCATGAGGAAGGACAATCAAGCCAAACAACAGAAAACAGATGAAATGGATATGGAACTTCAAAGAGTGGTGATGAGATTCCATCTCTCATCTTTGCTGTTCCATTGAATATTCAGCCCATATTTGTACATAATGACTAGAAGTACCAACTTCATAGTGTTCATAAGATGATGTAATGAGATTACAAATGGACTAAATACTCATGAAAGAGTAGATTAGGAATAGATTAGTATATGACCAACTAAACCCCTTCTTCCTTATTCAATAATAACCATTAAATCCCAATTAAGGTTGGATTATATAAGTAGTCCCTCTTCATACAATGTCACTGGGGAAGGCTATAAGCTAACTATATGAGTAAATTATGAATAAAAGTAACAACTCTAAACTGAATAATTTCTGAAGCTAAACACAGAAGAAACACTAAGCTAAGTGATCACATTTCCTGTGAGTTGATATAAATACTTATTTCACAGAATCCTAAAGCAATAGAAATCTATTTTTAATAAAATATATTTTTTATTTCGGTAACTTCACATCAATTACTTGTTGTTGACATGACTTAGCAGCACTTAGCAGGTACTCAGTGAACGTGAGGAGTAGATTCAACTTGAGGCCATGTCTTGGGAAAAGTGACACAGAGATTTCTTTGTAAAACATGACAAACATTCTATTTATAAAATGCATTTTACAGTGCATAACAACTTTTTTAAAAGTCCATTATTTTGGGAAGGGAGAATGCAAGATTTGCCCTAAGAAGAAACTTTCTGTCAGTCAATTCTGACTTAGTGCTGCTATCCAAGAGAACATTGGACCAAAAGAATCTGTGTTATGACCATGGCAACCAGTAGCTAGACAGGGCTGTTATACTTTGCCAAGACATCCAGATGACTAGGCATGCAAGAAGAGTGGCTACTCCTTTATCAGGCAGAATATTTCTAGGTAATTCAAGTAACTCTTTTCAGTTGCATATGTTAGCATTCTGTCTAAGCTCCACCCCACAGTTACCTGGCAACAGACAGGTAGCCTGGAGCACTATTATAGGGGCTGCTTGCCCCCTCCTCCTTCTCTTGCCCTCTTGGTCTCTTCCCATCTTTCTCCCACTCTGTCATCTCATCCCTTCCCCATTCTTTCTCCCCCTCTCTCCCTGTGCTCCTGGCTGGTCTCTGGTCTCTACTCTTCTATTCCTCTTCTCTCCTCCTCTCTCTCTCTCTCTCTCTCTCTCTCTCTCTCTCTCTCTCTCTCTCTCTCTCTCTCTCCCTCCCTCCCTCCCTCCCTCCCCTCCCTCCCTCCCTCTCTCTCTCTCTCTCTCTCTCTCTCTCTCTCTCTCTCTCTCTCTCTCTCTCTCCCCCTCTCCCTCTCCCTCTTTCTGCTTTTTTCTGCCTTTACTACCCTCTTTTGTTTTTACTGAACATTTTATTTATTTACATTTCAAATGTTATCCTCTTTCCCAATCCCTCCCCCCAGAAGCCCCCTATCCTATACTCCCTGCTCCTGCTTCTATGAGGGTGTACACCGACCCACAGACACACCCACCCCCACCCACTCCCACCTCCCCGCCCTCACATTCCCCTATACTGGGGCATTGAGCCTTCACAGAACCAAGGGCTTCTTCCCCCATTGATGCCCAAAAAGGCCATCCTCTGCTACATAAGCAGGAGCAATGGGTCCCTCCATGTGTACTCCTTGGTTGGTGGCTTAAACCCTGGGAGCTCTGGCTGGTTGATATTATTGTTCTTCCTATGGGGTTGCACACCCCTTCAGGTTCTTCAGTCCTTTCTCTCTCTCCTCTATTCGGGACACAGTGATCAGTTCAGTGGTTGCCTTCAAGCATCCACCTCTGTATTTGACAGGTACTGACAGAGCCTCACAGGAGACAGTTATATCAGGCTCCTGTCACCATGCACTTCTTGGCATCCACAATAGTGTCTGCATTTGGTGACTGTATATGGGATGGATCTCCAGGTGGGGCAGTCTCTGAATGGCCTTTCCTTCAGTCTTTTTCTCCACACTTTGTCTCCGTGGTCTTCAATTCTATTCCATTAATCAATTTATCTTTCTCTGTACCAATACCATCCAGGTATTATCACTATTGCTCTGTAGAAAAGCTGGAGGTCAGGGATGGTGATTGCCCCAGCTATTCTTTTATTGTCATGAATGTTTTGTCTATTCTAGACTTTTTACCTTTCCAAATGAATTTGAGAATTGCTTTTTCCATATATTTAAAGAACTGTCTTGGTATTTTGGTGGGGATTTTATTGAATCTGTAGATTGCCGTTGGTAGGATGGCCATTTTTACTATATTAGTTTTGCCAATCCATGCACATGGGAGTTCTCTCCATTTTCTGAGATCTTCAATTTCTTCTTTGAGAGACTTGAAGTTATTGTCATATAGGTCTTTCACTTGTGTGGTTAGAGTTACCCTAAGATATTTTATATTATTTGTAGCTATTGTGAAGAGAGTTGTTTCCCTAATTTCTGACGCAGCCTGTTTATCATTTGTATAAAGGAAGGTTACTGATTTATTTGAGTTAATTTTATATCTAGACACTTTGCTGAAGTTTTTATCAGGTGAAGAAGTTCTCTGGTAGAATTTTTGGGGTTGCTTATGTATATTATCATATCATCTGCAAATAGTAATACCTTTATTTCTTCATTACCAAGGTGCAACCCCTTGATCTCTTTTGTTGTCTTATTGGTCTATTTAGCATGGTGAGTACTATATTGAAGAGATTTTGGGGGAGAGGGCATCCTTCTCTTTTCCCCAATTTTAGTGAAATTGCTTCAATATGTCTCTATTCAATTTGATATTGGCTGTTGGTTTGCCATGAATTTCTTTTATTATATTTAAGTATAGGTCTTGAATTCCTGATCTCTCCTATACATTTAACATGAATGGAGGGGTGCTGTAGTTTGTCAAATGCTCATTCTGCATCTAAGGAGATGATCATGTGATTTTTTTTGAGTTTGTTTATATAACAGATTTCGTTAATGGGTTTTCATATATTGAACCTACCTTGAATCCCTAGGATGAAGCCTACTTGATAATGGTAAATGATGGTTTCGATGTGTTCTTGAATTTAGTTTGCAAGAATTTTATTGAGCACTTTTGCATCGATATTCATAAGCGAGAATGGTCTGAAGTTCTCTTTTTTTGGTTGGGTCCTTGTGTGGTTTAGGCCCTTAATATTGCTCAGTAAAGTTTGCTTCCTTTTTATCTTTAGAGTTAGGTAGTATAAAAGGAATATTGTACATCATGTTTTTGAGATAGAAGATTATGCTTAGAGGGACCTCTGGCAAACAAATCCGCCAAAACTGTGAGCCTCTTCTTAGCATTTTGATTTTTCACCTCTATAATTTGTCTTCATGATACACCATTTTTTGTAAACTAATTATTCAATGGCTTGTGTTAACAGGAAATTTTGATCGAGGAGCCTTCTGCATGTTGAGATATATTCCTATTTGGGATGACTACCAGGAAAGAAAAACAGATTGCAATTCACATGTTTGTATCTCTGTGAGCACAACTAGCTTGACTTTAGAAGCAACTAGGTATAACATGAAGAATTATCAGAACTACCTTTGGGAAAACTGTATTTTATCTGCACTCACTGAAGTATAATTGCTAACATAATGGGTTGTAGGTTTACAGAATTTCTTCCAGTGACTGATGCTGTTTTCTGATAGATCATTTAAGGTAAATGGAACATGTTCCTCTGGGAAGGCACACCTGTTCAAACTCATCACCAGGTATGCAGATTTGTAAATTGGTGTCAGAGTTCTGTTGAGTGGGAGGAACTGAAGATGGCACCATGGCTTCGACCAAGATGTCCTTTAATAAAGCACACTGTATTCTCACTCAGTCTTGGGCTGTTACTATTTTCCCAGTTGCTTTGTTTGCTGTACTACAAATTACAATGTTCAATTAAATATTCTACTCTTTATATTTTTTTATATTTCATTTTAGTTACTTTTATTATAGTTTAAACACTATAATTTTATTTTAATTATTCTACATTTATAATTTTCTTTGGTAGACTTGGGTGTATAATACCCTTAGCTAATCCAAAATTTATATCAGTAATGTATCTTTACTTCTTGAAGCAATATGCTTGGTTCAGTTATATAGTGCATTTCAAAATAAATTTATCTTATAATAAAGTAGGAATCATATTTTTATGTTATGTTATTTTTCTTAACATTATATTCACTTAACATTATTAAATAATTGAAAATACTTTTTCATATTAAATTAATCTAATAACCTAATTAGTAAAATGTGTAAAAGCTATTTTAAAAACTGTATTATAATTTTATGATTTATATCATTCATGATTTAAAGAATGATTAAAAATACATATTTTGCTGTACCTAATAAATACACTTTAAATATATTCAATCAACACAACTAAAGAAAATAGGACAAAATGGCATAAGCTGAAGAAGGAAGATTTTTGCACATGGCATTCACATACAAAGAAGCAGGCAAGAATATGCACACATATAGGAAAAAATGAATTGCAATTATTTAAATAATGACATTTACAGAAGAAAAAAATCATCATTGAATTTATGAAGAAATTAATAACAATTTTGTGCTTACTCAATTTAAAAACTGAATATGTCCTTGAGCATATAGAGCTTTCTTTCAAACTTGCTGTAGAAAAAAGTAAACTTGATAATAATATGTTTTAAATGTTTTCAATTATTCTATATTAATTTACTCCTAATTATATATTCAAAATGAAAACCCATAAATTTTTGTATGTATATGTAAAATCATGTTTGAAAACCCATATATATATAATACACATTATACATTTATATACATATGAAATATATATATAAATATATATGTATATCCATATATATTTACCCATAAATAAGCAATCCAGTACATTTTACACAGCAGTGAATATCTGAAAATGTTATTACTCTTTAAGTTATATCATAGAAAAGAGCAAAACATTCAAGACAGAAGAAAAGCTTTAAAACTCAATATTGTCAAAAGTATATGTATTAAAAATCCACAAGAAACTACGTGAATCAAAAGTACACTGTAAACATGCAGTTAAGTCATAAGGAGAACAGGAATTGAGTATCTGATTATAAATTATTAATAATAATTTAGCATTAAGAAGAATAATTTCATTGTACTTATTAAAATAGTTATGAAAATACACATTTGAATGCATGAATGATATTAAGAATACACATCACAAATGATATATTATGTATAAATTATGTCAATGTATTGTTATCCAAGGATAATACTAGATTACATTTTGGGTACATGAATAATTACTAAAAAGGAAAATATAAGTAAAACAAATCATACATCACTGTATCCCAGCCCTCAACTCTAGGAGACATCTACTTCTACACCACAGGCCATGACTGCCAATAAACCAACTAGGCTGCCTATAAACCTCCTCCTCTCTCTCTGTTTTCCCATACACAATCCCCCATTCTTGCCCTTAGCACTAAGTGCTTGCTGACAGGAGCCTGGTATAGATGTCTCTCAGAGGCTCTAGCAGTGCTTGACAAATACAGAAGTGGATGCTCACAGCCAAACAATGGAGAGAGCACAGGATCCCCCATGAAGGAACTAGAGAAAAGACTGAAGGAGCTGAAGGGGTTTGTAGCCCCACAGAAGGGAAAACAATCTGAACCAACCAGTAAGTACCCCCTGAGCTCCCAGGGACTAAACCAGCTAAAGAATACACATGGAGGGACCCATGGCTCCAACAGCTTATGTAGCAGAGGATGGCCTTGTGGGGCATCAATGGGTCTGTGAAGGCTCGATGCACCAGTGTAGGGAAATTCCAGGTCAGGGAAGTGGGAGTGGGTGGGTTGGTGATGGGATGGGGGTTTTCAGAGGGGAAATCAGAAAAGGGGATAACATTTGAAATGTAAATAAAGAAAATGTCTAATAAAAAAAAAAGAAAAAAGAAAAGAAATCAAGCTGGAGCCTTTCTTCCCTACTCTCCAAATCTCCTATGCATCCCACAGAAACGCCCCCTCCCCCATCCCCACAACTTCTGTCACTCCTCCTCTTGTTGCTTTGTCCAGACAAGCACACCCTGGTAATCCACAGACTGCTTCCAGGGAAGCAAATAGGCAGAAAGCTGACCCATACCTTTCCTTCTGCTCTGTAAGACATTACTATTTCCCATTCACTTTTCCATCTCTCTAGCTGAAAGTCTGCTCTGGCCTCACTTTCCTCTCTAACATTATTCCCTACTGAATCACAAAGAACTTTTCCTCCAAACTTCCTTTTTCTAAATCATTCCAGTACCTGAGCTTCTAACATCAGCAGACATTTCCTGTAAACACACCAATTGAACAGGTCAAGAAAATAGGAAACAACAGCTAATATATTTTCCCAAAATCCAGAGAGGAGACAGAAACTAAAGAACAAAACACTCACCCAACAAAACAAATTCAGAAATTAGCATATAAACTTTTCATCATCCCAAAATTAGATGCCACACTACCGGTATAAAAACAAAATCAGTAAGAGCCAGGACACTGTTTCCAGTAGAGCCCTGCTATCCTGCCCTATCAGGCCCTGGCTATTCTAATGTAGCCAAGCCACAAAGAAAACTACCTTTACAAAGCTGTTATTAATGTGCTAGAAGTCCTTAAAGATAAATGAATAAACCCTATCAAGAAATCCAGGAAAACATAAACAGTGTAAGGAAATGAACAAAACCAATCAGACATGAAATTGGAAAAAAAATGGTCAAAGAAAATGTTAAATCTAAAATTTACTGACCCACACCATCCAGGAAGTATTGGAAACAATGAAAAGATGAAATCTAAACCTAATATGGAAAACAAAAGAAGAAGAAACACATACTAAAGGGCAGAAACTATTTTGAACAAAATCATAGAAAAAGTTTTTTGAACTTTTTTAAAAGAAGAGATACTATACAGGTATAAGAGGTGTAAAGAACACATCATAGTTCAGACAAGAGGAAAAAAGCTCTTGTCAGCAAACTCTTCTTGGTATCAGCAATAGTGTCAGGGTTTGGTGTTTGCAGATAAGATGGATCCCTAGAAGGGGCAGTCTATAGATAGTCTTTCCTTCAGTCTCTGTTCTACTCTATATCTCTGCACTTCCTCACTCAGGATGAAATTTTCAAGTTCTATTCATTTGCCTGTGAATTGCCTGTGAAGTCATTGCTTTTAATAGCAGAGTAGCACTCCATTGTGTAAATGTACCACATTTTCTGTATCCAGTCCTCTGTTAAGGGACATCAGGGTTGTTTCCTGCATCTGGCTATTATAAATAAGGCTGCTATGAACATAATGGAGCATGTGTCCTTGATATATGTTGGAGCATCTTTTGGGAATATGCTCAAGAGTTGGTATAGCTGGGTCCTCAGGTAGAAGAACTATTGCCAGTTTTCTGAGGAACCACCAGATTGATTTCCAGAGTAGTTGCACCAGATTGTTATCACACCAGCAATGGAGGAATGTTCCTCTTTCTCTACATCCTCACCAGCATCTGCTGTCACCTGAGTTTTTGATCTTAGCCATTCTGACTGGTGTGAGATGAAATCTTAGGGTTGTTTTGACTTGTCTTTCCCTGATGATAAAGAACGTAGACCAATTCTATTTTTTAATTTGTTTATTTATTTTTATGTATTTTTTTACACTTCAGGTTTTATCCCTGATCCCCCCAGTCAACCCTCTGATTATTCCACATCCTATACCTACTCCCCACCTGCTGTCTTCACAAATATATCCCTACCCCCACCCCACCCCCACCCCACCTGATCTAAACTCCCAGAGGCCTCCAGCTTCCTGAGGGTTAGGTGCATCATCTCTAATGGAACACAGCAGTCCTCTTCTCTATATGTTTTGGGGCACTCATATCAGCTGGTGTATGCTGCCTGTTTGGTGGTCCAGTGTTTGACAGGTCTTGGAAACCCAGATAACTTGAGACTGCTGGTCCTCTTATAGGGTCACCCTCCTCCTCGTTTTCTTTCAGCCTTTCCTAATTCAACCACAGGGGTCAACAGCTTCTGTCAATTGGTTGGGTGCAAATATCTGCATCTGAATCTTTGTGCTGCATGTTGGGTTTTCCTGAGTGCATTCATGCTAGGTCCCTTTTTGTGAGCACTCCATAGCCTTAGTAATAGTGTCAATCCTTGGGACCTCCTCTTGAGCTAGATCCCACTTTGGCCTGTCACTGGTCCTTCTTTTCCTGAGGTTCCTCTCCATTTCCCTCTTTGTAGTTCTTTCAGAAAAGAACAATTATGGGTCAGAATTTTGATTGTGGGATGGCAACCCCCCCCTCATTTGCCCTGTCTTTCTGCTGGAGGTGGGCTCTATAAGTTCTTCTATAAATTCTCTCTCCCTACTGTCATCTAAAGTCCCTCCTTTTGAGACCTGAGAGTTTCTCGCCTCCCAGGTCTCTGGTACATTCTGGAGGTTCTCTCCAACCTCCAACCTCCTGAAGTCACCTGTTTCCATTCTTTCTGCTGGCCCTCAGGATTTCAGTCCTAAGGGTTAGGGTTAGGGTTCAGGTTACCAATACCAGATCAGGTACCCTTCTCCCTCATAAACCAATTTCACTTTCGCTCCTAGGTCCCTCCCTCCCTACTTGTGATCTTATGATTGCTTTCTTCTCCCTCCATAGTGGGACTGAAGAGTCCTCATTTGGGCCCTTCAGCATGCTGATGTTACAGAAATTTTTGAGTTCTTTGAACTTTATCTTGGGTATTCTGCACTTTTTTTTTGACTAATATCCACTTATTAATGAGTACATGCCATACATGCATTTTGGGTCTGAATTATCTCACTCAGGATGATATTTTCTAGTTCCATCTATTTGACTGCAAAACTCAGGATGTCCTCGTACTTAATAGCTAAGTAGCATTCCATTGTGTAAATGAACCACATTTTTTGTATCCATTCTTTTGTTATGTGACATCTGAGTTGTTTCCAGCTAGTGAATATCACAAATAAGGCCACTATGAACATAGTGGAACAGTTGCCCCTGTGGCATGGTGTGGTATCTTTTGGGTATATTCCCAAGAGTGGTATAGCTGGGTCTTCATTTTTCAATGTTCTGAGGAAACTTCAGATTGATATCTAGAGTGGTGGTACCAGTTTTCAATCCCACCAGCAATGGAACACCACCAGTGTTCCTCTTTCTCCACATCCTCTCCAACATGTATTGTCACCTGAGGTTTTGATCTTAGCCATTCTGACTGGTGTAAGTTGGGATCTCAGGGTCGTTTTGATTTGCAATTCTCTGACCACTAAAGACTTTGAACATTTCTTAGCCACTTCTCAGCCATTTGACATTCCTCTGTTGTGAATTCTCTGGTTATTTCTCTACCCCATTTTTGATTGGGTTGTTTGGACTTTTGGTGGTTAGCTTCTTGAGTTTTTTATATATTCTGGATATTTGCCCTCCATTGGATGTGGGGTTAGTAAAGATTTTTTTCCCAAACTGTAGGTTGCTGATTTGTCTTATTGACTATGTCCTTTGTCTTTAAGAAGCTTACCAGTTTGCAGATGATATGGGGGACCCTAAAATGCATGCAGATAAGTAAGGGATCCCAAAAATTCTACCAGAGAACTTCTCCAGACGATAAACAACTTCAGCAAAGTGACCGGATATAAAATTAACTCAAACAAATCAGTAGCCTTCTTATATTTAAATGAAAAACAGGCTGAGAAAGAAATTAGGGAAACACCATCCTTCACAATAGACACAAACAATATAGAATATCTTGTGGTAACTCTAACCAAACAACTGTAAAACCTGTATGACAATAACTTCAAGTTGCTCAAGAAAGAAATTGAAGAAGAGCTCAGAAATTAGAGAGATCTCCCATGCTCATGAATTGGCAGAATTAATATAGTAAAAATGGCCATCCTACTAAAGTCAGTTTACATATTCAGTGCAATCCCCATGAAAATTCCAACACAATTCTTCAAAGATGTGCAAAGAGCAATTCTCAAATTCATCTAGAAAGGCAAAAAATCAAGAAAAGTGAAACAATTCTTAACAATAAAAGAACAGTTGGGGGAATCACCCTCTTTGACCTCAAGCTTTACTACAGAGTAATAGTGATAAAAACTACATGGTACTGGTACAGAGACAGAAACATTGATCAATGGAATAGAATTGAAGATCCAGAAATAAAACCACACACTTACAGATATCTGATATTTTACAAAGATGCCAAACATATACAATGGAAAAAAGAAAGTATCTTCAAAAATGGTGTTGGCCTAACTGGCTGTCTATATGTAGAAAAATGAAAATAGACCTATATTGGTCACCTTGCACAAGTGAATCAAGGACCTCAGTATAAAACCAGATACACTGAATCTAATAGAAGAGAAAGTTGGTCATTGTTCCTGTTAAATTGTTGTTGATAGTAGTAGTGCCAGCCCAGACTACTATGTACAGAAAAACTTCCTGTTACCATAGATAGAAGAAATAAGGTAGTCCATAATCAAATCAAATTTAAATATTATCTATCTACAAATACAGACCCACAGAAAGTTCTAGAAGAAAAACTCAACCTAAGGGCACTAACTATACCCATGAAAACTCAGGAAATGTCATATGAGAGAGAGAGAGAGAGAGACAGAGAGAGAGAGAGAGACAGAGAGAGAGAGAGAGCAAAATATTCTCAATCCTTTATTATTGAAATATTTGAGGTAATTTGTAAATGACCTTCACACTGAGTGTTAGCAGGAGGCTTGCTGCTGACTGATCACAGGAGGATGACTGCTGTCTGCATTGAATCTTTAAAGAAGCATGTCTGTTGAAAACTTGGAGGTTACAATTCCATGTGGGTTACCTCTTCATGAAGCCTGAACTACAGTGTGGTTGTAATTCCTTGTGAGAGTGACAAAATTTAGTATCAGCCAAGTTTTACTCCACAATCCAGACTAATTGAACACTATTAATCTCCACACAATCTACACAAATAATATCACACACTGATATGTTGTAATTATACCTGAGGATTTCAAGCTTATTCAGGATGCTGATGCTTTTGATATAAACAAAGGAAATGAGGAGGAATGAAATCAAGCAAGCAAGCAAGAAAAAAGAAATGGTAACAGAAATTATAACTACATAAATGCAGATGCTTTGTGGTGTTTCTATCACATACATGGTAAATAAATAACAAGAAAAAAGATGAATATCTAAATAGATGCTGACAACTTGATTAGAGGAGAAAAAATGAATTGAGCACAACAGGTGTAAGTGGGTTAATTAGAATCTGGGATGAATTTTGGACATGGGAATTCTTATCAGCACTCTGTCATCGGAAGAAGGATTTTCTTCACTTAGCCACATAGACATGGCAGGTGTGTAGCATTTGGATGGATTGTCTCATACTAGTTCTTTGGGACAAAGCTTGCTCCCAAAACTGCAATTTAGCAGACTGCTGCAACATAAGTTGAAAATGCCTAAGGCTCATTTTATTCCACTGTCTAGAAGTAATATTATGTGGGAGATGGATGAGAGTACACAAAGAAGAGGGAGAACAGAACAAAAATATTAGAAAATATATGTTGGGAAAATTGAGAAACAGAATGAAAGAAAGAAAAAAGAAGGAAAAAGGAAGGAAGAAGGAAGGAAACAAATTAGAAGGAAGGCAGCACTACTGGAAGCCTCAAGTCTGGTGGTAGCAGCCAGAAGTTGAGAACTGGCAACTGGAACTGAAAGACATACCAGAAAGAACAGGCTGGAAACAGGACAATGCTATTGTATGATATCAAAGACCAACCACAAAGATGTACTTCCTCCTCAGAGACCAAGTGTTCAAATATCTGAGCCCACGGGGACATTCTCATTGAAAACATCACAATACTTAAAATATTAAATAAGTTTTATTTCAGTGTAGGATTATATTTCTATTTTTATTTTAATCTCTTTTACTTCTTATTTAATACTCATTTCCACCCTTTTATTCTCTTATTTCTGAATGCCTTCATGTATATGATAGGACTTTAAACCAAAAATTCTGTCTCAAACTTCAAGAACAACAACACACTGAAACTCAGCCATAGAAAAGGGTAATGCAAAAAAAAAAAAAAAAAGCCAAGGATCTATGCAGAAGAACAGATGGAAGAATCGTAAGATGCAGACACTCTAAGAAAGCAGTGTCTTCCAGACACAGCATCACTGATACACACATGAACTCACTAGAGACTTTGACAGCATGTACAAGACATAACTAAGATCAAAGCAGAAACAAATCCTAGCACTACAAAAGGAAAATTGACGCAAATTCTCAACCTTCAGCAAGAAGCTATTTGCAGTTGATGCCTGCTGTAAAAGGTAAAATCAGTTATATCCAATAGCGTGTCACAAGGTTTATAAACCACACTCCAGGGCAGACCACAATTCCAGCAGACCACTATTCAAAACAGACTTCATGTTTATTTAAGTAGATTTTCTTTTGTTTTGGTTTATTTTTTCATATTGCTTTTCTTTCTTCTTTTTCTTTTGACTTTCATTTATTTATATTTTGAGGGAGGGAGTGAAAGACTATAAAATTGGCCTAAGAGGATATGGGAGAGAAGGGAAGGAAAAATAATATAATCAAAATATATTATTTGTAAAGCATTTTAAAATAAAAACTAGAAAAATGTTTCCATTGCATTTTGAAAAAGAGAAATATGAATAGAAGATGCATTTACTCGACATCGATGGCATTACAAATAATGCTATGTACTTGTGACATTGCTTGTCTGATTGCTTTAAAATTTTAAGATTATATATGTTTATATATATGCTTATATAATCACACTGGCCCCAGAGACACCTAAAATGCATGCATATATACAAACACACACACAAGCTTACTGAATGTTAAAGATTATGGAAGAATGGGAAGCATTTTTTTATCATTTACTTTCTCATCCGTGATGGACGTGAAAGACATGCACACACAATATATTATAGACCTTAGGCTTATGACTTCAGGCTTCCTCTTTAATAACTAAATGTATGTCCATATAATAGTTAGTGTTTTGAGCTAGAATCTAAAACATTTAAGACATAACTACTGATGCTGAACAAGCCCATAAAAAATATTTTTCACAGCCTTAGGATCGGCTCCTTCATGTAGCTCCATGCCTTATTGAATTTCTGCTCTGACTGCTTTCAATGATGAACTGTTATAGGGAACTGTGACTGAAGTTAAGACCTTCATTCCCAAGTTGATTTTGGCCATAGTTTTTCACTACAACAATAGTAACTCTACAACAGAAACGGTTTTGTTAAAATCTAATTGCCATAGTAAAAATTATTCAAAGTATATAAAACATTCAAATTACATTTCATTGGACAGAGCTTCAGTTGTATCTCCTGTTGCTTTGTTCCATGAGAATATCCACTTTCATTATATTACATATTTTATATATGTAATATATATGCAATATGTATAAATAATAAATACATACATAATATTTAATATATAGCATGTAACATTACATTTTAATGTGCAACATGCAATGTATAACATGCGACATGCAAAGTGTAATATGATATGCAACATATCATAACATATATATGATATAGCATATCATATATATGATATATATGTATATGCTTCCTCAAAACCACAGTTAATATTAAAGATAGAAAATATGCCATTTCATAGTAATTTTAATATTTATTTGCTTTATGTTCTGTAATCTCTCAGAGAATAAAATATATGTGTTATATTTGAAAGCTCCAAGATTTATTGTTCATGCAAAATTAAAAGTCATATATTTTACTGATGATGAGTTTTATTATGATGACTTGTGGATAGGTGTTTCACCTTTGTACTTTGTGTCTTTGTGCTATGTGCATGCAATATCTGAGGAGGCTTGAAGACAGTGTCTAATGCCGTGGAACTGGAGTTAATGTGAGTTGTGACCCATATATCTTAGTTAAATTTTATATTGCTGTGGTGAAATACCATGAGCAAAGGTTGGGGAGGAAAATGTTTATTTGGCTTACACATAGGTATCTTTGGTCATCATTAAAGGAAGTCCAGACCAAAAACTCAAACAAGGCATGAATCTGGAGGTGGCAACTGATAACAGAAGATATAGCAGATGCTGCTTATTGGCTTGGTTCCCACGGCACTCTCAGCCTGGATTCTTATAAAAGCAGCCCTCTAGAATAAGGGTGAATAAAACCACAGTGAGCTGTGTACTTACTCATCAATCACTAATTAACAAAAATCCCCTCTGGCCTTGCCTACAGCCCCACCTTATGTAAGTATTTTCATAATTGAGATTTCCTTCTCTTAATTATTTTAACTGGTGTCAACTTGACATGAAACTGTGCAGGAGACCATTCAGTATGTGAGTGTAGGTCCTCTGGGAAAGTAGCCAGTGTGTTCTGCTTCTGAGGCATCTCTCTGTTCTCTAAGATAATTTAGCTTAGTTACTTTGGTTAAATTATCTCAGGAAGTTAATTTAAAAAATATTTTCAAATGTGAAAAATTTTCGTTATACAATCCTTAATTTTTCCATGGTGATTTAAAAACTAATTTTATAATTTTGAGTTTAGACCTCTTCCTAAAATAGAATAAAAGTACAGAATTCCGGTAATATGCATATAGTCGACCATGGGTAAATGTCTTTAGACTTTTGCAAAACTATCATTTTCTAATTTAGTAAACAAAGCCTTGACAGCAATAAAAATAAGTATATTATTATCAACAATTTCTTTTAAAGATTGATTTTATTAATGGTATGTGCATGTGTCTGTGCATTTAGAATTGTTTGAATGTTTTTGAAGCGTTTAGAGACATTGGATTACTAGGATCTGGAATTACAGGGTGTTATGACACCCTGACTAGAGTGTAAAGAGTTCTGTGTCTTCTGTGAGAGCAATACTTGAACATAACTACTGATCTGTCTCTATAGTCCCAAGCATTTAATTTTTGTAAGTGATACTTGCATATATACTATTGGCATTTTAATACTTAAAGTATCCTTCATTTCTTTCACTTGTATTTTATAATGTATTGCATGTCTCATATCATTTCTCTGACAAACACTTTCATAGTTCTATTATATATTTTGGCAAGATTGATAATTTCATTAATTAATAAAATTCATTAGGTATTTTGCCACATTTACCAAAATTAGCTGAAAAGAAACAGCATACATAAGTACATAATTTACTTTGTAATCTCTGCTAATTAAATATTGCCATTTTGATACATGAACTAGAACATTTTAAATATCTCATCAGAAACCTGTCCCTGTCTTATCAATATTGTTCTATACAACATCTAACAATTTTCATCCTATTTGTTCATTTGCTGCTGTGTCTCAGAGATTTCATGGTCTACTGGTTTCAATCTTTAAACTGATTCAGATTAGAAAATATATTACCAAAAATATGAAAGTTTAGAACAAATAATCAGGAAATATGAGTACAAGAATGAATAGCAAAATTATAGTTAATCTCTGTAGAAGATAATAAATCCAGAATGAAGAACAACACATAAAAATGAGAATCTTACTCTTGCTGAGTTCTAAACAACCTGCAAGGATGACTTCAGCTTTCCCAAAAGACTAACAAAGGGTATGAAAAAGTCCTCTTTGTAGCATATTATGACTACTACTACATCACTCCTTTACAACTTCTGTGAATTTCTCTTTTCTCCACTCAGATAAAACTCACAGAGTTTGAAATTTAGAATGGAAGATAGACAAGTAACCAATCCATGTAAATGCAAAGATAGGTGACTACAGAGAGTATTCAGAGTAGAACTGAAAAAGCTTATACCCAGAAGATGCTCCAACATGTAATAAGGACACAAGCTCCACTATATTCATAGTAGCCTTATTTATAATAGCAAGAAGCTGGAAAGAACCCAGATGTCCCTCAACAGAGGAATGGATATAGAAAATGTGGTACATTTACACAATGGAGTAGCTATTAAAAACAATGAATTCATGAAATACTTAGGCAAATGGATGGAACTAGAAAATATCATCAGAATGATGTAACCTAATCACAAAAGAACACACATGGCATGCACTCACTGATAAGTGGATATTAGCGCAGAAGCTTGGAATACCCAAGATATAATTCACAGGCCACATGAAGCTCAAGAAGGAAGATCAAAATGCAGATACTTCAGTCCTTCTTAGAAGGGAGATAAAAATGCCCATGGGAGGAGATACAGAGACAAATCCATCCCATACACAGTTACAGAACCCAAATACTATTGTGGAAGCCCACAAATGCTTGCTGACAGGAGCTTGATATAGATGTCTCCTAGAGGCTCTGCCAGTGCCTGACAAATATAGAAGTGGATGCTCACAGCCAACCAATGAACTGAGCACAGGGTTCCCAATGGAGGAGCTGGAGAAAGGACCCAATGTGCTAAAGGAGTTTGCGGCCCCATAGAAGTAAATTATATGAACCAACCAGTACTCCCAGAGCTCCCAGGGACTAAACCACCAACCAAAGAGTCCACATTGAGGGACCTATTGCTCCATCTGCATATGTAGCAGAGGATTGCCATTATGGACATCAATGAGAGGAGAGGCCTTTGTCCTGAGAAGGCTCAGTGCTCCAGTGTAGGGGAATGCCAGGACAAGGAAGTGGGAGTGGGTGGATTGGTGAGCAGAGGGTCGGGGCATGGGATAGGGGGTTTTCAAAGAGGAAAGAGGAAAGGGGATAACATTTGAATTGCAAAAAAGAAAATTTCTTTCTTTTTTTTTTATTTTTGACTATATATTTTTTTCTTTTTATTTTATTTTATTTTATTTTTTTTAATTTACATTCCAAATCATTTCCCCTTTCCCGTTGTTTCCTCCCTCCCCGAAAGTCCCATAAGCCCCCTTCCCTCCCTCTTTTCTCTATTCAACCCCCTCTCGTTTCTCTGTCCTGGCGTTCCCCTACATCCAGTCTTTCCAGGACCAGGGGTCTCTCCTTCCATCTTCTTAGAAATCTATTGATGCGAATAGTGTCTAGGGTATTCCGAGATTCTGGGTTAGTATCCCCTTATCAGTGACTGCATACCATGTGTGTTCTTTTGTGATTGGGTTACCTCACTAAGGATGATATTTTCAAGTTCTGACCATTTATTTGCCTAGGAATTTCGTGAATTCATTGTTTTTAATTGCAGAGTAGTATTCCATTGTGTAGATATACCACATCTTCTGAATCCATTCCTCCGTTGAGGGACATCTGAGTTCTTTCCAGCTTCTGGCTATTATAAATAAGGCTGCTATGAACATAGTGGAGCATGTGTCCTTATTGCATGCAGGTAAAGCCTCTAGGTATATGCCCAGGAGTGGTATAGCAGGATCCTCCAGGAGTGTCATGCCCAGTTTTCTGAGGAACCGCCAGACTGCTTTCCAGAGTGATTGTACCAGCTTGCAATTCCACCAGCAGTGGAGGAGTGTTCCTCTTTCTCCACATCCTCGCCAACAACTGCTGTCTCCTGTGTTTTTGATCTTAGCCATCCTGACTGGTGTGAGATGGAATCTCAGGGTTGTTTTGATTTGCATTTCCCTAATGACTAAGGATGATGAACATCTCTTTAGGTGCTTCTCAGCCATTAGATATTCTTCAGGTGAGAACTCTTTGTTTAGCTCTGTACCCCATTTTTAATAGGGTTACTTGCCTCTCTGGAGTTTAATTTCTTGAGTTCTTTGTATATATTAGTTATTAGCCCTCTGTCGGATGTATGGTTGGTAAAGATCATTTCCCAGTTAGTTGGTTGCCTCTTTGTCTTTTTGACAATGTCTTTTGCCTTGCAAAAACTTTGTAATTTAATGAGGTCCCATTTGTCTATTCTTGATCTTAGAGCATAAGCTATTGGAGTTCTGTTCAGGAAATTCTCCCCTGTGCCCATATGTTCAAGGTTCTTCCCTAGTTTTCCTTCTATTAGTTTCAGTGTGTCTGGTTTTATGTGGAGATCCTTGATCCACTTAGAATTAAGCTTAGTGCAAGGAGATAAGAATGGGTCAATTTGCATTCTTCTGCATGTTGACCTCCAACTGAGCCAGCACCATCTGTTGAAAAGGCTATCTTTTTTCCACTGGATGGTTTTAGCTCCTTTGTCAAAGATCAAGTGACCATAGGAGTGTGGATTCATTTCTGGGTCTTCAATTCTGTTCCATTGATCTACATGCCTGTCACTGTACCAATACCATGCGGTTTTTAACACTATTGCTGTGTAGTACAGCTTGAGGTCCAGGACACTGATTCCCCCAGAGGTTCTTTTACTCTTGAGAATAGTTTTAGCTATTCTGGGTTTTCTGTTATTCCAGATGAATTTTTGAATTGCTCTTTCTAACTCTATGAAGAATTGAGTTGGGATTTTGATGGGGATTGCATTGAATCTGTTATTTGCAGACGATATGATAGCATACTTAAGCGACCCAAAGAACTCCACCAGAGAACTCCTACAGCTGATAAACGACTTCAGCAAAGTGGCCGGATATAAAATCAACTCAAGCAAGTTAGAAGCCTTCCTATACTCAAAGGATAAGCAGGCTGAGAAAGAAGTAAGAGAAATGATACCCTTCATGATAGCCACAAACCATATAAAGTATCTTGGTGTGACTCTAACCAAACAAGTGAAATATCTGTATGACAAGAACTTCAAGTCTCTGAAGAAAGAAATTGAAGAAGACCTCAGAAGATGGAAAAATCTGCCATGCTCACGGATTGGCAGGAGTAATATAGTAAAATGAGCATCTTACCAAAAGTAATATACAGAAAATTTCTAATAAATAAAATAAAATAAAATAGGAAAAGCAGCTTCCTGCAGTCTGTTAACATGGCTGGATATGATTAGGCAGGTAAGAGGGCTTTGTGAATGGGCTGCTCTGAGTGTTAAAATCTGAAAACTGAGGCATTTGCCCTGGGGGACAACGTGAGAGAAAGCTTTTGTATGTGTCCATGTCTTCTTTTCTGGTATTGCACCTCTCAGTGATGGCAGTTGGGGGATTAAGAGCTACTCAGGCATCTGTGGAAACATGTTAAAAGTGAATGGAGACCGTGACAAGTTTGGATAATATAAACTGTCACATAATTGATGGAAAGTGTTTGTTTGATGAATCTGACAAAATCAAGCAATGTGTAACTAATGTGCTGCGGGAAAAGTGGCAGGAAAATAAGACATCTGCCCTGGGAAAGGGGTGGAAGTGACTTTTCATCATCTTCGGGAAAATGACATGTCTTCTCAAGCCACTGAATTTTCATTACCTACCTGACAATCTTCAGGCACTAATGCTCCTGGGGAAAGAATGGGATGGGGACTTGTTCTAAGGACAAAAGACACTTGTCACTTAAAGAAAAGCCAAACAAATCTTCTGAAGCCCTCAGAGAAGGTTGTACCTTGATATAAGTACGCTCTACACAAAATCTGACCTTTCCCATAGCATCTGTGTAGTCAAAGGTTCTGAGTGATTGACTGCAATGATAGAAGTCAAATGCTAATGAGTTCAGAAACATAACTGAGATGTTGTGATCCATTCTTACTTATTTGAAATTTTGAAAAATCCAAATAATGCTACAAAATACCGAGGAATTTATCCACTGAATCACTCCATGCTTTCTATTAATTCAGGGCTTCTTTTAAGCAATATATTAATTAGCATTTTATACAAATTTACCATTGTTTTAAAAGTGAAAGTAACACATGGAAAAGTCTTATGAGGTGCCATTTCTGGTCTAATAGAATTAAAAAAAAATCAGCTCTAAAAATAAATAAAAACAGGAAACATGGTCAAAAATAAAAAATATTCAATATCTGTATATTTAAATTTAAAATAAATGGAGATACATAAAAAAATCACTGCAGCTTTAAACAAAACATACAGTAATCAACAGCACAAAAGCCTGAGAAATAAATATGAAATATTCATTATTACACACCATTAACAGAAACAAGACAAGCTCTCAAGTAGCTAAAAGGAAAAAGCTAAAATAGTGATATATTTTTTTAACTTTTATTTTAGTAGCATTTTAAATTCACAATGGTTCATGCTTAATGAATAATAAAATCACATTTTAAAAGTCTCAAATCAATAATTTTATATGTATCATAAATAATACAATTATTTTAATAGGTTGATAAGCAGAAAGGTAAATAATATTTTCATAGAGTAGATAGGGATAAACTATGTAATTTGCAAGTGTGTAATTTCCAAAATTATACAAATAATACTGACAGTTTAAATAACATTACTTATTTTGAAACGTTAAAAAATAAAAACACTTTCAGAACTAGAAGGATAATTTCCACATGTATAAGAAAATATATAATAACCTAGTATTGAAGGTATCACCCCAGAACATTTTTTTTCTCAGGAAAAGGAATTCTCTTAAAAGTATTTAAACTACCTTTGAATGGCTAACTACTTGGTGAATTTCAAACTGATTTTACAAGTGATACAAATAATTGGGATGAAATTTGCATCTCTATTGTCTTTGACTTGGGAGTTATTTCACACATTATAATCTCCTACCTGAATACATCATCTTGTTCCTTACCCCTGAGATCTGAGCTAAGTGCAGATCCCACTTGATTAAACTCAAACAGCAACAGTGTAGCAGGGCTTTGAAATTAGAAGACCTAGTTTCCATGGTGGCTTTCTACTTTTCAATAAATTCTGTGATCAAGTTTCCATTTCTTATTTTGTATATTTGTTTGTTTGCTTGTATAAGACAGAACATTTTCTCTGTAGTCCTAGCCTTCCTGTAACTCACTATGTAGAGCTTACAAGCCTCAAAGTCAAAGTGAAACTCCTGTTTCTGCCTCTTCTGTGCTGGAATTATGCAGTGTGGTATCATACCTAGCTTAGTGATCACTTTTTGAGGGGGGAAGGGGATTTCAAATTTGAGTATTGTTGAAATATATATGTATGTATATATACATATAGATGAAAACTATTTTTGAAAAGTTTGAGTATACATATGTCTGTGCATATATAGTACATATATACATATATGTGTACATATTTCAATAATATTATATGTATATATAATATGTGTGTAGATGACACCATATATATCAGTATGTATCTATCTACTATATGTTTATGTCATATCATACATATTAATATCCAAGTGTTGGTTTCTAATAAGTGAGTGAACGCCTATTACTTTATCTTAAGTCTCAAAGCTGTTGAATACCAGGATTAAAAGCCAAGTACAAGGTAAGATTTGCTAAAGCTGAATTTCTTCTCCTTGTATCATGTTCTAACATTCTCAATCTCTTGCCCACAACAAATAATAGAAGGAATAATTGTTAGGACAGGATGTGAGAGAAGAGAGAACAGAAATTTAACACTCCCAGAGGACCGTGTGACACCACTCCTGGGCATATACCCAGAGGATTCTCTGACATGCAGTGGAAACATGCTCCACTATGTTCATAGCAGCCTTATTTATAATAGCCAGAAGTTGGAAAGAACCCAGATGCCCCTCAATGGAGGACTGGATATAGAAAATGTGGTATATTTACACAATGGAATACTACACAGCATTTAAAAACAATGAATTCATGAAATTCTTAGTCAAAAAGTCAGAACTGGAAAATATCATCCTAAGTAAGGTAATCTAATCACAAAAGAACACACATGGTATGCAGTCACTGATAAGTGGATATTAGCCCAGAAGCTCGGAATACCTAAGACCCAATTCACATATCAGTTGATTCCCAAGAAGAAAGAAGGAGAGGCCCCTGGTCCTGGAAAGACTGGATGTAGCAGTGTAGGGGAATACCAGGACAGAGAAGCAGGGGGGTTGACTAGGGAACAGTGGGAGGGAAGAGGGCTTATGGGACTTTCGGGGAGGGGGGAACCTGGAAAGGGGAAATCATTTGGAATGTAAATAAAGAATATAAAAAATGAAAAATGATATATTTTATAATTGTGTGTAGAAAAAGATTTTCTTGAAAAGAAATAAAAATAAATGATATTGAATATCTATTGAATTACATCTTACATTAGCAGACTACAATATATATTATTTCCTAAAATACAGGGATGAAACAAATATGGATCTATTGGATAATAAATACTAAACATTAGTCTCTTCTATTAGAAACTATATAATATTTGTTTAACATAAAGAATTCAAACAATTTAATATTACCTATCAAACCTTTTATGAAAATTTTTGGTCTTCTCCCACCTTGGAAAACCGTTATGTAAATATTTAACCTCCTCCTCTCCAGGATCACTATAAACCTTTGTTTGTTTCAACAAAGATCAGTAATCTTGGAACTCAGTTGAGTAAAATCACTGCTGTACTTGATTTCCTTTGTGAGGATTGTTTTAAAACTAGACAATTGCTAAAAGTTGTGAGATTCAGGCCCCAACCAGTGAGAAAAAATAGTCAGTACCTTCCTTAGAATGAATACCAAGAACACTTTCTTCCCTTGTGATTGCTCTCCTACTTTTGTGAGAAGAGACCCCTCAGTGTGAGACTTCAATTAGATAATTGGAGTCTTTCCTTCTGACCCTAAACTCATTTCTGAAAATCATTACCATTCTAGAATACACTTAGCTACAGCAATAGTCTGACTTGTATCAGAGAAGACTGATTTCTATAGGCAGGTTGATTGTCTGAGTTTCTGAAATAGTGTTTAGAATAACTGTGTTTCTCTTATATATACTTTTCTCCACGGATGCTCAGGACCACAGTGTGTTGCTGTAGTTAACATAGGCACTGAGTAAACTGAATTAATAATTTGTATATTTGCTTTACTCACACTTTGAAAGTGAAAATAATGTGTAATGCCGTTTCTTTCTTGTTTTCCAAACAAAAGGACAGCTGCGATCCTGTTTCTTCTTCATACATCTCTTGTGTTACTTGTGGTTTATATAAAAACCCCTTTACCTACTAGGAAGGTTTGAATCAAAAATGACATGCTCAGACTCACAGATGTGAATGCCCCATCCTTAGTTAGTAGAACTATTTGGGAAGGATGAGGAGGTGTGGCCCATCAAGAGTAGATATCGCCCTGGCTTTGGGATTTCAAAAGTCTATTCCCTTCTCAGTTATCTAGTCCATTCTCCCTCTCTCTCTCTCTCTCTCTCTCTCTCTCTCTCACTGTTCCCATTTACTCTTCCTATTCATGTACTTCTCTGATCTGTCCCTTTATCTTTGAACTAATACAGTGATTCTTACTACATAATATTTGATTTATCTTCATGTCTCCATTCTGATCCACAGACAACACTTTGAAAAATGTAAGATGCCTTTTCTTCCTGGAGGTCAACTGCATTCTCCTTCTTAAACTTCTGAGGAGAACTTAACACTTCTTATGAATTTTACTATGTATTCTCATTCCCAGAGTCATTAGACTCATACTCAACCACATTAGAAGAGGAGACTATGTGTCTATTAAAAGCAGTCTATGGACATTTTACTTGCCTACTTAGGTTACATGGGAGAAAGGTCACAGAAATTTTTCTGTCTTTCTTCTCTGTCTGCTTTGGCTTTAAGATATTTTCTCTATCACTCAATATCACCTTTAATAGATAATAGCATATCTTTTTCCTTCATATTCATTAGTGAGATTCATTTGTTAAATTTGTGTCAGCTACAGATTATACTGAGCATCTAGCATTTTATAGGAGCTGTAAAATTACATATACCTTAATTTGAATGCCTATGTTTGTTTGTTTAGAAAGAAACATTAGGTTGACATATTCTAGAAGAACAAGTTATATACAAGGAAACTTGTTCTGAATTCTACTGCTATCTTAATTATGTTTCTCCAACATTCTTGGGAAATATGAAATAAATTGGATGAGCAAATATATAAAACATTGAAGATGTTTCTAAAACCTAGTTTCCTAAAACCTACATTATTGTTAGAGTACAACATTGTTCTGTATTCTAATATAAAAATACACAATTGTGGAAGGAAAATTTATAGGATTTTCATATTTTTGCTCTGCCTTAATTGCTGTGTAAAATGAGCATCGGGCTGTTGAAATTAGAGTCTACATATATAATGCCAGACAAATTTCTTCTACTTAGATTTTTCTTCATAACTACCTGATATTTTATTACCTCCCTTTCCTGAAATATGTACCAGGTTTGGAGCATGAATCATATAATAAAAACATATTATGGGATCAGTATTTTGTGGTTTCAAATTTTTTTTGTAATCTCAAGAGAGATAGGTATTTGTTTAGAGACACTCTTAACTAACACACTGAAAACATTTAAGTGTAGCAGTGGCCTAATGTGCAGCAAAGTATCACTAGTCCCCAACATACATTTAGATGAAGATATCTGCATCTCAGATGAGATACCAGTTAACATTAACTCCACAACTTAACAACTGACATTTAAACATATTGGATTACACAATGAAACACATATATTGTTTCTTTGAATTTTTGAATCTATTCTATGTAGAGATTGCAAAACATGATAAGATTAAGGTTTAAAATTTCAGTAAATTTTCTGGCATTTTTCAGTTCATATGTGATGTTGCTTATTGTTTTAATGAGTCACTGTTGGAAAGTCATTAATTAGAAAACTTTTATGTAGAAACATAATACATCATTACCCATGTATAAAAGTCTTAGCTTGTAGAAATAATTAGTTTGTATAGTTTCAAATGTAGAAAATTTTATCATAGTTAATAGAAAAAGTTAAAGGTTATTCTTTCTACATCACAAATAAATCAAAAAATGACTTATTTCCACTACTCAAAGTCCTCTCACTGGAATTTTGGCAATTAAGACCAAAAAATTCATGCAGGTGACAAAAAGCATCTCTGATTTTAGGTGAGATGATCTTAATATTCTGATGAAAAGGTAAGTGATTTACTGAAACTTTTTCAATCACATTCTCTGTGACTTTCATTAATTTTATTAAGAACAAATGTTTATCATTAGTTTTCATATATTAAGATGTGTAAGAGGACAAATCTGAATTTAAGCAGTACTAATCGATTTTGATAGTTATTAATAAAAATTATTAATTTACATCAATTAATAGAATTAAATATTAATATTTTTCCTAAGATTCGAGTCCTATGCTTATCTTTAAAACATAAAAAGCCGCTATTATTGCTCCCTGTTTTAAAAGCATGGTGACTTTATTTTCTTCAACAGTAAGTTTTATCAACTAGTTCTAGTGAGCAGCAAGTTGAGACTCTGGGTCTCCTTACCCAACCCCTCACAAGGAATTATCTTATTCCTCACATTGAGATTTTTGCTTAACACACACTTTTTTGAACAGTATTATCCAGTAATACAAATTTTAATTTAAATTCTTCTTTATTCTCTTCTAATCTTTGATCTTCTTGCCTTTCCTCTCCTCTCCTCCAGTCTCTTGTACTGTTTTCCTCTCTCATCCCTTCCCTTCTCCACTCCTTTATCCTCCTCTACCCTACTCTCTTCCCTTTTCCCATCCCCTGTCCTCTCCTCCCCTCCCTACCCCTCCACTCTGCTGCTCTCCTCTCTTTCCCTCTCATTTCCTCTTTTCTCTCCTCTTCTCCTTATTGCTCTTCTCTCCTCTTTTCCCCTTCGTTTCCATCTTACTATATAGTAAGTATCCCTATAGCTTTTTCACATACCATATGTTTAGGTTAGCAATCACTCCCTATCCTTTTATCTCCTTCATCCATGATGCTGAGAACATTGAGGGATAAAAAGACACCCATGCTCTAATGTTGCTGTGAACCTTACACAGTACAGTACAACATTCCAGGCAACATGTACCCACTGTAATACTAACATGTAACCACTGTAACATGTACCACTAGCATAACCATTACAGGAAAGCCAGCAGCTCATTGATTGCATATGAATCCTGCTCCAAATTATGGACTTCATCCCTGGTAATTTAAATCTTTTCAAAAATTTGTGGCTGCTAGCAATGTTATGCAAATAGTCAGAGGGATAAGCTAACTTGTAAATTTATATGCTTGTATTTAGAAATGAATGTTCCTCTTCATTTTAATTTGGTAATTTTTTTTCTGAAAAATATAGAAATGAACACAGAGATACATTGCAACTAAAAGTGAAAATATTTAATTCTTGAGTGCTCAGTCTTAAACAAACAAAACATTTATAATACAACATTTAAGACTCAAGAAACATTGTAAAATAGGAGACAGAAAAATGTAAGAGCCAGAAAACAGGGAGAAGCATTGTGAGTTGTTATCTTCTGTATAAGGACACAGTTGATGCAATTAGTATCTTACAAGGTTTGTGGGAACTGCTCAAGATGGGATCATCCAAACTCAGTTGGGAATTGAGAGGGACTCATACATTTCCCTGCTGAATTATTTGGTTTTGAATTCTGTGGGAGAGACAGGCATTGTTTTTAGTTATATACCAGCTAAACCACCAGTCTTCTAATAGATATCTTCTAACACACAAGCACACATATAAGACACTGGATAAACTCAGCAAGTCACAAAACAAAACAAATGATTGACATGAGGAGAAAAAATACTATTAATACTATTAGGAAGATAACAGATTAAAATAGGTTTGGACAGTTTACTGTGTGTGGGTATCAGGAGTGACATTAATCAGAATGCACCGTATACATATATGCAATCAGGAAAGAATAAATGTAATACAACATATATTTACAAACCTTAAAAAATAGCTTCATTTAATTATACTAAAAGAAAGTTTTTCATTTACTTTCAATTATTTAGGGAAGTGAATTTAACTGTTGCACATCAAAAAAATGTTATGTACCACATACCCCATTATTTAACATTTATGAAAATTTTTTAAATTCCTAATGCCATGACCCTCCTTAAAGTCAAAATCTAAATAAAGTAACATGTTTCTCATATATATATGAATATATATGAATATGTATATACATATATATGTATGTAATTTCAAAATTTTATCTGTTCTAGCTTTCTATTCATCCCAAATTAGTTTTTTGTTATTCCTGACAGCACAGTATGCTAACAAACTTGAAAGCACACAGTTCTTTGTTTCATTCACTTTCCCTTAGCACAATGTGTTCATTGTGCCTAAACTCTTTGGATCTGTGAGCTAAATTCATGTTCTTTGCTTTTTTTTTATAAGCAAGCTACTATGAAATTTGAATTTATAGATACAAATACTCTAATCTCTTCACTATTCAACAAAGTTTAAGAAATAATATTGAATACCACATGAAGCTCAAGAAGAAGGAAGGCCAAAGCGTGCATACTTTGATCTTTCTTAGAAGGTGGATCAAAATGCCCATGGCTCACAGCCAACCAATAGACAAAGCATAGGGTCCCCAATGGAGGACCTAGAGAAAGAACCCAAGGAGCTGAAGAGGTTTGCAGCTCCATAGGAGGAACAATAATATGTACCAACCAGTATCGCCAGAGCTCCCAGGGACTAAACCACCATCCAAAGAGTACACATGGCTGCAGGAGCTACACATGTGGCAGAGGATGGCCTTTACAGACGTCAGTGAGAGGAGAGGCCACTGGTCATGTGAAGGCTTGATGCCACAGTGTGGGGGAATGCCATGTCAGGAAAGTGGGAGATGGGGATTAGTAAGCAGGGGGAGGTTGGATGGGATTGGGGTTTTCAGAGGGATAAGGAGGAAATGGGATATCATTTGAAATGTAAATAAAGCAATTATCTAATAAAAGAAAAAAAGGAAATTATGTTGAGCCATTTTAAAATCATGTAGAATAAAACAAGAACTTAATTCTTCATGAATTAGTTCCTATTTATAATCTGTAGCCTAAAATAAAAGAAAGAAATAAAAATTGTTTTTGAATTATTACTTCGGGTTTCAAGGAGCAATTTACTGGTTTTGTGCTTAGGAACAGATGTTGTGTCTAGAACATACAAGAAGTAAATAAGGGCACTGATTTTATCCTAGCAATTATCTATTTGTGTTGAAATATAGAGAATTATACAACTGTACACTTAACCACAATGTATAAATTATAGTTACAGAACATAAATTTCATAATATTTTGTGTACCTTCTAAAGATTGTGATAATATGTACTAGGAAGAAACTGTTAGTGAAAACTTCATTCTTCGCACTTAAAATTTTTGATTCACTACAAATGAGATTTTCACTGAAAGAACGAATCAAAGATTAAAAAGAAAACATCAATTTGAAACAATGCAAGTCTGCATATCTAGTTAACTGACAAGAGTGTATAAATGTCAGCATGACTTTCAAACAGATCAGTTTCAGTTCAAAGAGTTAGACAATGTTTTTGACTTTGAACAAGTAGTGGAGATTGTACAAAGCTGCTGCCATGATTCTGAAGCAAATGTGGCGATGTGTAATGAGAAATTGTGTGTGCATGAAAAGGAGGCTGCACTACATGTCAATTTACAACTAATACTTCTTTGGGGGAATCTGTTTGGTTTTATGTTCTAATAAATGACATGTCTGCTGCCAGTGACATTTATAGTTCCTTGGAGATCTGGGTAGGGAATAATGTTATTCTTTCACAAGCAGCTGCCTGGCTATTTGTCATTTTCCATATTTTCTTCAAAGCTCTTTTAGAAAAAATTGAAACTGATTGAAAGGAAACATAGAAAGAAATCATGAAAAATCTGTTGGAGAATGTGATAGACTGTATGAGACTGAAATACTCTGTTCCCACAGCTTGGGAAATAAGTGGGTTACTCCATTCCTTTCTATATAATACGAAGACCTGAGTTCAGATTCAAAGGAGCTGTGGAGAAGTTTGGCATGCGTACTCATTCTTGTAAGCATCTGTAACCCTAGTGCAAGGAGCTATGAATTCAAGCACCTCCGTCCACCTCGAGCTTACAGATAAGCTACTCTAGTCAGTGGAAGAGAGGTGGGATTAGTAAAAGACTTTGTCTCAAAAAGAGATGATGAGATCTCATTTGTCAATCCTTAATCTTAGAGCATAAGCTATTGGTGTTCTGTTCAGGAAATTTTCTCTTGTGCCCATGTGATCAAGTTCTCCTGTATTTCTTTAAGCAATTTTGTGTTTCCTCCTCATGGGCTTCCATCTGTTGATCCATATTCTTCTACATTTCTTTAAGCGATTTTTATGTTTCCTTTGTAAGGGCATCTACCCGTTGATTCATTTCTTTAAGCGATGTTTATGTTGCCTCCTTATGGGCCTCCATCAGTTGACCCATATTATCCTGCATTTCTCTAAGCAATTTTTTAGTTTCCGTTGTAAGGGCTTCTACCCGGTGATTCATGTTCTCCTGTATTTCTTTATGAGATTTATTTGTGTCCTTCTTTAAATCCTCTAATAACATCATGAGAAGTGATTTTAAATTCAGATCTTGCCTTTCAGGTGTGATGGGGTATCCAGAACTTGCTGCTGTTGCAGAGTTGGGTTCGGATGGTGCCATATTGCCTTGATTTCTGTTAGTAACGTTTCTATGTTTGCCTTTTGCCATTGGTTACCTCTGGTGTTAGTTGGTCCTGCTGTCATAGGCTGTTGGTTGGACCTCCTGTTAGCCTGCAAGGCTATTTCTGACCCCCCTGGATTACCGGGATTCCCCTGGCACCGATTGCTGGGGCCTTTCCTGCTCCTGAGTGACTTTGGAGCCCTGATGTGCCTTGTCCCAAGTGATGTTATTTTGGGGAATCCCTGCACATCTGAAGGCTCAGCGTAGTCAATCCCCAGAGCAGAAGTCGCCAAAGGGAGGTTGGGGAGCTCCCTTCTTGTGCAGGTGCGCTCTCTCCCAGTGCGGGTCCCTCTGCAGGGCAGATGTCCCACAGTAGAGCTGGTGCATAGGTGACCACAGAACTTCCCAGATCTTGGGAGTAGGGAGAACACAAGCTGGCTGAGTCCCAAGTGATATTATGCTTGATTGTCCCTAAGTCTGGCAGTTCCAATTGCCCTGTTGTGGATCAAAGATGGTGGAGTGCACTGTGCACCCTCTCGGGGCAGATCACTCTACAGGGCTGATGGCCCACAGCAGAGCTGACGCCCACAGGACTGCAAAGCTGCCCTGCTCTTGGGTGTAGATGAAAGCCCAACAGGCCGTGTCCCAAGCGATGTTATATTGGGGAATCCCTATGTACCTGGAGGCTCAGTGCAGTTGATCCCTGAAGCAGAGGTCTCCAAGGGGAGGCTGGTGTGCTCCCTCCCTGTGCGGGTGCACTCTCTCCAAGTGTGGGTCCCTCTGCAGAGCATACGTCCCACAGCAGAGCTGGCACATAGGTGACCACAGAACTGCCCAGCTCTTGGGAGCAGGGAGCACATAAGCTGGCTGAGTTACAAGCGATATTATGATTGATTGTCCCTGCACCTGGAGGTTCCAATTGCCCTGTTGCCAGAGCAAAGATGGCGGAGTGCACTCCACAAATCATTTCTAAGAGGTATGTACTTTCATTAGTCCTAACTCATTATGTTTAATTGTAAGAAAAAAATAAATGTGTTTATGTTTGCAGCATTTTCTAAACAATACTCTGCTAGATATCAAAAGAATACAGACATTCCTCCATTGCTTTTTAAGCTCTGCTGTTTAATATTTGTTTGGTTCTGTGTGTGTGTGTGTGTGTGTGTGTGTGTGTGTGTGTGTGTTTTCTAAGTTGCACTCCCGCATTTTCTGTAGTACATATGAAATGGATTTGTATTTGATTTTTGTCTAAGTTAATATCAGGAAAATCATACATAATTTCTACATTGTAACAAAAGTGGTTGATATTGGCAAGCTGAAGAAATTACCCTACCTATTGGGAAAAAAAAAAAGGTTTTTTGTGATCTAATTTTACTACTTCTAAAATTTCAAATTGAAGTCATTTATTTGATTGTATGAACATGTTTGCTTGTTTTTCACTATACTAAAGACGCTTCTATATCAAACTCCTTAAATTTGCATTTCTCCAACACAAGAACCTTGAGATCAGTATTAGTAGACATACTAATACTTTTTCCTTAGAAAAAGGAAGCAAGTATTTTTTTTTTAAACATGGCAAATGAATCAGAGCTATACCTGCCTTTGTAAACAAAGACAATAAGCTAGTTTCATGAGATCCAGTTCTGAGACTGCCGTTTCCACCATTCCTGGACTTAAGTTTGCACTTTCCTGACCCTGAATTCAAGAACATGCTTAGACAAACAATAAACTTATCTGGATTGAATCTTGCCGTATGATCACCACACCCCAAATGTCTTTATCTCTTTTCTTAATATCTTTCTGACAAGTTGGATCATAGTGCAGCTACTTCTGTTCTTTCAGGTCCATGAAACACTTTATATAATCATATTGCATCCTTATATTTTGCATAGTTGAGAAATTCTGTTTATATATTTTGAACTCATAATTTTAGAGTTCTTTCCAACAGCATTTAGGGTTGTGCTGAAAGTCACAGCATTAACCATTTGTCAAGGAAACTAGACACAGGCTTTCCTCCCTCAGTCTTGCTGTCTGATTATGATGACATCATTAACCTTGAGATGACCTTTCCTGATAACCTTGGCAGGGAAAAAAAATTCTTGAAGAAAGAACATTAAGTAAATTATGTACATTATTATGCAAACCAGTCCGATGCCAACAGCAATTGTTAACACTCATGGAGGCATACACCCTAAGGACTCTGCTCCAGGGGTAGGTACCATGCCATGCTGTCCCTTCCATGGCCATGCAGGACTCAGCAGAACATCATGTTAGCCTCCCATATCTTCCTCAAAAAAAGGAAGACTTATACTTGTGTTCAAGTAGATAGCACCATTTCATATAAAGGCTGTGCCCTTTATAAGAAAAAGATGAAGCACCATGATTTTAGGAAGTGTTTAGTAAAGGAAAGACAAGATTTCTAACTTATAGACCTGTGAACCTGTAAGGAAAATCAGACTTTTACTTATCAAATCAAAATATTTTACTTATGACATACATAAGCATATACTGTTAGAGATCTAAATAAAGTTCCATACACACTCTATATGAGTAATAATGACATTTTCCATATTCTTTCTCACATTTGCTGATAGTGAGATTAACCATAAATCATTTCTAATGAATGTTTATATCAAATACTATGAAAAATGTATCTTAAGTTAATTAATATAATTATCTGTATTTTATAAGGTGTACCTTGAAATATTATTTTAATAAAGTTAATCTGAAATTTTAATTTAATTTTTAATAACAGTTAATAATGCTGTATTTCTGAATTGAGCATTTTCCTCAAAAAAAGAATATTTTATAGCTTTGCTCAAGTAACTTCATTTCTTATAAAGGCTTTGCACTTTATAAGAAAAAGATGAGGGACCACGATTTTAAGAAGTGTACAGTCAGGGAAAGACAAGGCTTTCAACCAAAGGTCAAAATTTGCTGCATTTGTACACAAACACACATTTTTTTGTGGCACCTGTCAATGCATTCAAGCAAACATGTAAATTTACCAGTTGGTACATAAAATCTATTGTGAAACTTAGTTAAAAATGGATAATATGTTCTGTTTAAATACAGGTTTAATTGTAGTTCTTAGGTTTATAGGTTTGAAAGTGACAGGCAATTTGATATTTGTAGAATTAAAGTAAGACAAGTGGAGTAGATGAATGGGCAAACTAAAAACAAGTTGTTGAAATGGAAATATCAGGAGTGATTTAAAGGTAACAAAATTAGATTGTAAGCTACACAGGAAGCCTTTGACATCAACACCCATAGCACCATTATTTATAATAATAATTCAGTGAATTCAGCCCAAATATATTTATGGGTGTTTTCTTGTGTGCATGTGTGTGCACCACATGTGTCTGGTTCATGAAAATGAGAATAGGGCATTGGATCCCCTTGAACTGAAAATGCAGTGGTTATGAATATCTATGTGGGTACTGGGAACTGAATCTGGATCTTCTACAAGAACAATTGACTTCTGAAACATTGAAGTAGGTTGATTTTGGATAACCATCTGGCAAGGCTCTTAAAGAAGTACTGAACAAGGACAATAGCAGTAGACTTGCCAGGTGGATGGTGCAAAGTCTAAAGATGACTGGCAACCAAGAAATGCAAAAGGCAGTAAATATAGCCTTACATAAGGAAGAATGCTCCAACTGGAACACTTTGTTGCCTTTTATCACAGTGCTTTATGAACCTGTGTTTTCTGGCTAATATCTACTTATAAGTGAGTACATACCATGCATGTCCTTTTGTTTCTAGGTTACTTCATTCAGGATGAGATACTTCTTAATGTTATTGCTTGAAACATTTAAAATGAGATCACATGCTATATATTATTATAATTGCTTAGAGTTATTTCATAAATTTAGAGCCAAAGTATCAGTAAGCTTTTGAATAGATTTTCAGAAATGTATTATACAGTGTGATGGTTAATATTCTATCAATGAAGTAAAACATAAGGCTCAGTGCATTCTTTCTGCCTAAGAAAACAGCAATCAAACATTTTCCTTGGCAAATATCTATGTACAATATATCTGAAGAAAATTAAATATTGAGGAAAATAATAAAGTCTACCTTGTGAAGCAAGGTTTTGGAGTCTTTATTTTGTTTGTTTTGGCTTTCTAACCTGGAGAATGATAATTCAGTTACAAGCATAAGCAGTGAATCATACATGCAATATAAAGAATTTTCTCTGCTATTTGGCAGTTATTTTGGCTTTTTCTTCAAACAGAATGAACTCTGAATGTGTCTTCAGCAAGTTGAATATCAGATATAGACATTCAATCAAGTGGAGGTTCAGCAAGATCACCTTTGAAAAAAATCATACCTGAATTTAGAAAAATAAGAAAGGAAAATACCAAAAGATGTTTTGTGAAGTCTAAGATAAATAATGGCTACTGAATTGATGTTGTATCCATTCAATTATCTATAAATGTGTTCAGCTTTGTCACTAATAAGATATCATGTTGTTGCTTATCCCATTTTTTTAGATAAATAGCTTCATATGTTGATGCAAAGGAGAGTGATAAACAAAAACCTTGGACTAGAGTGTTAATTCAGTAGGCAAACTGCTTGCCTTGTCAGCATTAGGTCGTTAATTTGATATGTGAGAATCCAAAAATTAGAAACAAATAAATAAGCATATATGGGCACCTACCATAATCTTGTAAACCCTGGTTAGAGATGCAGAGACAAATACATCCCTAGCTCCTCATCCTTCTAATCTAGCTATTTGGTGAGTCTTAGACCAACATATGTGATCATTTATGTTGACAACAGGGGTTATTCTCTGAACTTCACATGCTGTCACATATACACACACAGCACACACACACAAACACAAGCACATACACGCATCCTTATACAACAATATGTTCACACATTAAAAACTAAATGAAAATTAAACTTCTTCATAGTTTCTTCTTAATAGTTTCTGCAAGTCTAGCCCAGAATCATATGATCTAAATAAAACCCATAATATTTACTATAAACATTTTAAGACAAAATTCAGGATTGTGTATTCATATTCAGTACTTTTTGTAATTTCTTAATTGTTTGTTGTTGTTGTTGTTATTGTTGATTTTTTTCTTTCATACAGACTATCTCCACATTGTCTAATTCATTTCTACTTTTTTTTTTTTGAGCTATTTGAAGATTTTTGAAAACACTTCTCTCCTATGTATGTGAGGAAGTTTCTTTAAGGAAATAAAAGTGTAAGTAGTTATCAAATTAGGCTATTACAGTATTTGAAACCATCTGTAGAGCTCTGTCATTTTTACGCAACATCACTTTAACAAGTGTGCTAATCTATACTAAGTGTGACGCATTATGCTATGTGAAAATTTAACTATGAAAAACAGCAAAGAATTTTCAGATTTTTATCTCACTGGTTAATTTCCCAACCCCCCTGTTTTCTCTCAAGTGCTGTCTAGCCAGTCTCTGCTCTCTGACCATCATTCCTGTTTACAGTTTACATACAGACTTTACAATATATGTCAGCAACCTTTTCCCATACAAGACTTTCACAATAGACATCACTCTCATGTTGGGTCATTAAGTTAGTTGATCATTACTGCTCAGCTCTGCCACCACACCCAAATACATTCTTTTTTTTTTTTTTTTTTTTTTTTTAGTTTTTCGAGACAGGGTTTCTCTGTATAGGCCGGGCTGTCCTGGAACTCACTCTGTAGACCAGGCTGGCCTCGATCTCAGAAATCCGCCTGCCTCTGCCTCCCAAGTGCTGGGATTAAAGGCGTGCGCCACCACTGCCCGGCCCCAAATACATTCTAATGCAACACAAATATCAAATGTTGTGACTCTGTTAAAAACCGCTTTATATAAAAAGGAGATAGTTGATTTTGCCCAAGAATTCCAACCCTTTAGTCTAGCACATCCCATTATACAATCATCATTAATTAATACATTTGAATCTTAATTAGAATTCTATTTGATGATGAAGTAGAACAGTCATTCTTTACCCTTGCTATTATGAAGAGTTGTGTGATTTAAACTACACCATTAGAAAAGCTGCAGTTTGCCATCATAGTTCTCATATATATCAATATTATCAAATATTAATTATTCTGTGTCCTACTTTCTTTTCTATTGCGATGGAAAACCCTCTGACCAAAAGTGATCTAGAGAAGAAAGGACCTTACAGCTGAAGGAAAACTAAAACTGGTAGCACAGGAAGAACTTGGATCTAAAGCAGAGATCATAGAAAATTGCTACTCATCCAGGTTCACATTCTGCTTCCCAGGGATGATTTTACTGAGAGTGGGATGGACCCTCCTATATCTATCTACCAGTAATCAAGAACATGTACCAAATATGTTCCTGCATGTCAACATGAAGGAGACATTTTCTTACCTGAGGTTCCTTTCTTCTAGATAACTTTAACTTGTGTCATGTTGGAAAAAAAAAACAAACAAAACAAAACAAAACAAAAAAAAACAACTAACCAGTACTGTCTACCTCACAGAACTAAAATTTCTTTATGTACCTTAGCCAATAACTACCATTTTTAATATTTGCATATTGATGCCTGAATTTAATTATATTGTGTCTAAACCCATTAGGATAATTGAAAGACAGCACAGATCTCTTGAGGAGAAATTTTCTGACCTGACCCTGAAAAAATTTGAAATATGGTAAACAAGAAAGCAATATTAATATTGAGAAACTTGCTAACTCTTTATTCCATGAGGTCCCGTGTAACCAGTTAATCAGGAAACAGACGTAAAACACAGCAACTTGTCTAAAACTTTGCATGTATTAGTGGCCAAACACCACCAAGAACCCAAAGTGTCAGGAAAACTAGGACTCTGTACAGATGAAAATAACAAAGTCATGAGATGTATGTTTTTATTTCTTTTTATTTGTAAATTCATTGTAAGCTCATGTGGTTTAGTTAGCATGAGATTATTGATACGAAAAGTTAATGTGTTACTTTCTGTACTATCTAGATAATGTGGGCTCTGTCAGTACCTTCTGGATAGTTCCTGTCACATTTTGATTTGCAATGCCTTATTTTCTTTAGTAGATGCAATACTCCATCAGCTAAGTTTCAGAATTATTTAAAAACTATTTCTCTTTTTCATTAAAATATATTCTTCATTTCTTTCTGGCTCCTCTAATTTCTCCAATGCTCACCTCCATGTCAAATTTCTTTCCTCTACTTTGTTATTTTTACACTCACAAACACATGCATAAATGTATAAATTCAATCTGCTGAATCCATTCAGTATTACTTTCAAGTACACTAATTCAGGATTGACATTTAGAGAGTAGATTAGTTTAACTCTATATTAGCTAGACCAGAGAAGCAAAATAGTTAAGATTTTGAATGAAAAATTAATTCTGTGAGAGAAGAACCCTAGATAAATCTTATAGAAACTTCCCTTATTTCTACTATAAGAAGATAGAAGAGAATGTTTGAAAGTTGTCAAGTATATCAGTCTATATGTCTCATTATAAGCCTTTGGAATCTACCATTTCTCAATGAGGGTGTTCATCATGGTAAAGTAGAACTATCAATGATGATAAGCCAACATTTCTTAGAGACCTCTAAACATAATTACATTCTGGTCTAGATTCTCAGTTTCTTTTTGTCCTCTAATTCTTCAAATTTGTCCAAAGCACATCCAAGAGGCACAATATACTTCATATTAATTGTGCTTAGCTTCCAAATGTATCTACTTTATCACTGGTATTTAGAAAGGCACATTTAGCTCAGTACATATGAATCCCATCTTTCTCTCTGTTAACTGCTGATATACTACAAGGATTTGCACATTATGGCAAGTATACTGCCACTGTGCTACAGTGAACTCCCCTTTTCTTTTTCTTTTCTTTCTTTTTCTTTTCTTTTTTCTTTTTCTTTTTGAATTATTATCTTTAATTTGTTTATTTTTTACTTATTCACCTTATATCCCATTCACTCTTCCCCTACCGGTCACTCCATTCCTCAATATCCCCCCCCTCCCACATACCCTTCTCCTCTGAGCACATGAAAAACAACCCTATGTATACCCACACCCTGGCACTTCAAATCTCTGCAAGACTAGGTACTTTTTATCCTATCAAACATAGACAAGGCAGCCTAGCTAGAAGAACATATCCCACATACAGGCAACAGATTTTAGGATACCCCCCCATTCCAATTGTTCAGAACCCACATGAAGCTCAAGCTGCACATCTGCTACATATGAGTAAGGAGGCCTATATCCAATCTATGTATGTTATTTGGTTGGTGGTTTAGACTGTGAGAGCCCCAAGGGTTCAAGTTAGTACAAAATTTCTCCTGTCTACAAGTAATGCAAGCATGGGGGAAGAAAGCAGAGATTAATGGAATGGCCAGTCAACTGGCCCAACTTGAGACCCATCCCATGGACAAGCACCAGTCCATAACACTACTAATGATACTCTGTTAAGCTTACAGACAGGAACATGTTATCACCTGAGAGGCTCCACACAGCAGATGACTCAGACAGATATAGATACGCACAACCAAACAGTGGATGGAACTTGGGGACACTTACAGAAGAATAGTAAGAAGGAATGCAAACTGGGAAAAGTATAGGAACTAAAAAAAAATGGAAAAGGGATTTTAATCTTTATTTCTTAGTTCTTCTTTAATAAGTTCTTTAATTTTTTTTCTTTAAAAATTTACTTTTAATTTCTTGTTGCAGGAAATATTAAAAGAAGAACTCCAAGTACCCATGCTTCTCCCAGCTACTGTCAGTCCCAGTGGTCTCACTGGCCAGTTCTTATCTCATGGAGATTCTGATTCAGAACTCCAAAAACTCTCCACCCAACTAGCTAAGTTCCCACTGGCGGGTCGCCCCATGCTTTGGGGTGCACATCAGACAAACCCATGCTTTGGTGCAATACCTTTCTTTCTTAAACCCAAATGAGCTGCTGCATGAAGGAAAACACAACACAAACTTAGTTCAGAAACAATGGCAACTCAATCACTGGGTACAACAACTAAAACCTAATCTTGTAAGCCTTATTAAATCTAAATCCTCTGGTGGAGAATTTGAACAGATCTTCCACTGAAACTAGTAGTAGTTTCAACTAGCAGTTACATCTTGTCCTCATTCTATCCATGTCCAAAAGGACCCTCTCTCCATCATGCTTCCCCTCTTCCCCTATCCAATCTGGAAGTCCCACCTACTCATCCCAGTGATTGAGTCAGTGTGTTGCAGAATATGTTATCAAGGTAGTTTTGTATAGATAAACCCAGTCAATATTTTATCTTCTGTCCTTGCACCTACAATAAATCATAAGCTCCATTTTTAAGAACTTTGGTTATTTACAGACTCTTGAAATGTATTCCACATTGTAAATGCCTGTTTTCTAACAGAAGTAATTGACTCATGACACTGAAATACTGACAGAGTTCTCATTGCACTTTTAATCGCAGAGAGGATTTTATAGCAATCCTCTTATAAAGGGCTTACTGATTACTAGTACAATTTTAGGAATTCTTATAGAATCATCATTAAGAAATAAGAAATCTCTTTAGGTGCTTCTCAGGAAATGCAAATCAAAACAACCCTGAGATTCCATCTCACACCAGTCAGGATGGCTAAGATCAAAAACACAGGAGACAGCAGTTGTTGGCGAGGATGTGGAGAAAGAGGAACACTCCTCCACTGCTGGTGGAATTGCAGGCTGGTACAACCACTCTGGAAAGCAGTCTGGTGGTTCCTCAGAAAACTTGGCATGACACTCCCGGAGGATCCGGCTATACCACTCCTGGGCATATACCCAGAGACTTTACCTGCATGCAATAAGGACACATGCTCCACTATGTTCATAGCAGCCTTATTTATAATAGCCAGAAGCTGGAAAGAACCCAGATGTCCCTCAACGGAGGAATGGATTCAGAAGATGTGGTATATCTACACAATGGAATACTACTGTGCAATTAAAAACAATGAATTCACGAAATTCCTAGGCAAATGGTCAGATCTTGAAAATATCATCCTTAGTGAGGTAACCCAATCACAAAAGAACACACATGGTATGCAGTCACTGATAAGGGGATATTGACCCAGAATCTCGGAATACCCTAGACACAATCCGCATATCAATAGATTTCTAAAAAGATGGAAGGAGAGACCCCTGGTCCTGGAAAGACTGGATGTAGGGGAACGCCAGGTCAGAGTAACGAGAGCGGGTTGAATGGAGAAAAGAGGGAGGGAAGGGGGCTTATGGGACTTTCGGGGAGGGAGGAAACGGGAAAGGGGAAGTGATTTGGAATGTAAATTAAAAAAATAAAATAAAAAAAAAGAAACAAGAAATCAATTCTTGATCTTAGATCCTGAGCAACTAGAGTTCTGCTTTGGAAAATTCCTCACCCGTGCTAATGAGTTTGAGGCTGTTCCCGCTGTTTATTCTGTTAGATTCAGTGTATCTGGTTTTATGATGAGAATCTTGATCTACTTGGACTTGAGCTTTGGGAAAGATGACAAATATGGATCTATTTTTATTTTTCTACCTACCGACTTCCAGTTGGACCAGCACTAATTATTGAAGATGCTTTCCTTTTTTTCCATTGCATACTTTTGTTTTCTTTGTCAAAGAACAAATACTAATAAGTGTGTGGTTTTATTTTTGTGTCTTTCATTCTATTCCATTGGTCAACCTGTCTCTGTATCAACACTATGCAGTTTTTATCATTATTGCTCTCCAGTATAGCTTGAATTGAGAGATGGTGATTTCTTTCCCCTAGAAGTCATTTTATTGTTAAGAATTTTTTTCCTTATGAAATTGAGAACTGCGGGCTCTAAGATCAAGGATTGATAAATAGTACCCCTTGGAACTGCAAACCTTCTGCAAATCAAAGGACATAGTCAATAGGACAAATTGGCATTCTTCTATATGCAAACATCCAGTTAGAACAGCACCATTTTTGAAGATTCTTTATTTATTTTCATTGTGTATTTCTAGCTCCTATATCAAACATCAGGTTTCCATAGGCATGTGGACTTATATCTATCTTTGATTCAATGCCATTAATCAATGTGTCTGTTTTCATGCAATACCATGTGGTTTTTGGTACTATAACCCTGTAGTAGAGCTTGAAACCAGGAATTGAGATTATTCTGTATGTTCTATTACTTTTTAGGCCTGCTTAATAACCCTGTCTTTTCCCCTATGAAGTTGAGATTTGTTCTTTCAAGGTCTGTAGCATATTGTGTTGATATTTTGATGGAGATTACATTGAATCTGTACATTATTTTTTTGTAACATGATCATTTTTATGATGTTAATCCTATTGATTCATGAGTATGGAAAATCATCTAATCTACTGATATCTTAAGAAACATGATATCTAAAAACAAAGAAATCTAATTAAAAATAGGGTATAGTTCTAAATACAGATTTATCAATAGAGGAATATCACATGACTGAGAGAAAAGTAAAGAAATATTCAACATCCTTAGCAATCAGAGAAATATAAGTCAAAACTACTTTGAGAGTCCCTCTTACACCTATGAGAATTGTTAAGATCAATAACATGAGTGATGGCTCATGTTGATGAGGCTATGGAGCAAGGGAATACTCCTCAATTGCTGGTGGGAGTGTGAACTTGTATTGTCACTATGGAAATCAATACTGGAGGTTCCTCAAACAATTGGGAATTCATCTTCCTCAAGACTCAGCTATACTCAAAGGATATTCCATCCTGCAGCAAGTAAACTTGAACAAATATGTCCATAGTGGCTTTATTTATAATGTCTGGAAAATGGAAACAATATAGATGTTCCTTAGCAGAATAATGAAGAAAGAAAATGTTCTGTATTTACACAATGTAAATTACTCGGCAGTTAAAAGAGAAAAAAAGGACATCATGACATTTGCAGGCAAATGGTTGGAAAGAGCAGAATTATCTCAAAATCATCTAAAGAGAATACCAATAGTGTCAAACCCAGAAAAGAAAAACATGATGTTTACAAGTGGATATTAGCTGTTATGTCAGTGATAATCATGAACAAACCAGAGAGGGTAAATAACATGGAAGGCTCTGGCATCAGGGGCAGGGAGAGCAGGTAATCGATATACCTAGGAAAGAGTAATTGAATATATTCTGTGGTTATATTTCAGGTTGATGGGGATGAGAACAGGAGGAATCAAATGGCATGCCTGATATTGCCTGGATGACCAGGAACAGAAAATTAGATAGACCAGAGGCCTATGATAGAACCAAATACAACTGGTAGAAAAAAAAAATTAATGAAATCATTACTAATGATGTTCAGATCTATTCATAGATTGGAGCGTAGTCTATTTATTCATCATCAGAAAGTCTGCCTCTGGCAGCTGAAAGGAGCAAATGCAGACACCTACAGGTTTGAGGTTTTCATCCTGTCCTTTTGCATAGTATCAGGGAACCTCAAGAAAAGGGGAGGGAATTGTGGTTTCGAGGACACCAAAAGAACACAGCTCACAAAATCAAATATGTAGGGCTCATAGGGGCTAATGGAGAATGAAAAAGAAATCACAGAGCCTACAAGGGTTTGTAGTGGGTCATCTGAATATATGTTATGGTTGTTTGTTTGGAGATTTGGGGGAACTACTGACTGAAGAGGAATTTTATGGTTTCTTTGGAGATTCAGTTGTATCATGTCATGTTTTTCAAAAACTGTCTTATGAGAAGATGTTGCTGAAAACAGACACACAATCTTTTTTTGGAAGCTGGCTAGAAAAAAGGTATGTGATGTTTTGAAGAGCAGATGCTTGAGAGGATACAGTGTGTTTGGAAAAGGTGTAAGTATAACCCAGCAGACAGTAGATTATGCTATGATATTGGTTTACTTGCCACTCTTTGTTGGTCTCCCTTGGGTTTTATTGATGATGGTCTTTGATGATGACACTGAGGCATTGATTTGCCTCACCTTCATTGTTGATCACTGTTTGTCGTGACTTTATAGAAAGAAAGTAAGCAAAGAACTTCTCATGATAATCAGGTAGCTTCTTGCTGCTTCTATGAACTTGAGCTGACTGTCAAAGTCTCACAGTTTTCTCAGGATTGAACTCCTGCTCCTGATGTGCATGAACTGAACTGCTGATATCTTAACACCAGAGACTGGAATCACCCAAAGAACTATTTCTAAATAGGTCTATATCCTCATTTGCCCTATTAACCTTTCCTTTTCACTTCTTCTGGTGGCTGTTGAGATGGAAGGAAGGTTAAAGCACTTAAGATCTCTTACTAAAGTAGGCTTTCAAACTTCTAAGCCTATAACTGACAACTGGAGTAGGAGTGGCTTTGAGTCTTTTCTCTACTCTCAGAAACCTGAAATAGAGCTTTTGTTTTCTTAACAACACTGTTGTGCCATATGATGGCATTCTAGAAGTTGTCTTATGATGTTTCACTGAAAATAGACACTTGAGAAGGTGTGTGCTGTTTAGGACGAATATAAAACAGAACCCCACAAACAGTAAGAGAAAACTCTTGCATGGCTACACCATGCAATGCTTCACTGGTCTTTTCTGAGTTTTGCTGGTCTTTGAGAAATGGGTCAAAGAACTTTTCATGGTACTCTAGCTGATTCTTGCTACTTCTACTGACTCATGCTGATTCTTTGCTCTTTCTGCTGCATCATGTTGCTGATACTGATTTTTCATTTGATGTTTGCTATTGACCTGTACTTCTAATAATGAGTGGAATTGTCCCAAGGAATTACTTCTAACCAGGTCTATGGCAGCCTTTTCACATTAACCTTCTTATCCCCTATCTCTGGATGGGCTAGAAGGGGGATGGGTGAAACACTGAAGAACCCTAAATAAAGTAGGTTTTGACAATTATAAGTCAACAGGAGTCTTTTCCATCTATTGAATTGCTTTGCCAGCCTTTTTGTGAGAGTTTGTGCCTGGTCTTATTGTATCTTGCTGTGTGTTGTTCAGTTGATGTTTCTGGGAGACCAACAATTTTCAGTAGAGATAAGAGGGAGGCACAGGGGAGAGTACATATGCAAGATAAGAGAGTTGGAGGGTGAACTAGGAGAAGTGAAGGCATTGGAAGCTGCAGTTGGGATATATAGTATAAAAGAATAATATCTGCTCCTCCTCTGCTGCCTGCCCCATTCCTTCTGCTGTGGTAGACCCCTTGCCAGTTCTGCCACAGAGAAGGCCTCATCTGATTCATTCTAGAGAACCAGGAGCACACAGGGCACTTGGTAAGAACCACGCCCTACACACACCTCTGGAGACTCTGGCTGGGACTCACTACTCAGCAACCACCAAAACCATGCCCACCCCCCCAGAATATGACTCCCCTCTGTTCCTTCTACCCCCTTCTCTGCTGCCTGCCCCATTCCTTCTGCTGTGGTAGACCCCCGGCCAGTTCTGCCACAGGCAAGGCTCCATCTCCTAATACTTTCTAGAGAACCAGCAGCACACAGGACATTTGAGAACCAGCAGCACACAGGACATTTGACCCTTGTCAGGTCTGCTGCAGGGAAGACCACATTTCCTGATACTTCCTGGAGAACCAGCTGTATGACGGCATTTGAGAGAATGGGAATCCCAGGAGTACAAATAAGCAGACTTGCAGGGCAGAGAGTCCACAGTCAGAGACAGCAAGACCAGCTAACACCAGAAAAAACTAGATGGCCAAAGGCAAACACAAGATCACTACCAACAGAAACCAAGGCAACATGGCACCATCAGAATCCAGTTCTCCCACAACAGCAAATCCTGGATACCCCATCACATCAGAAAAGCAAGAGCTGGATTTAAAATAACATCTCATGATGCTGATAGAGGACTTCAAGAAGGACATAAATAACTCCCTTAAAGAAATACAGGAGAACATGTTTCAACAGGTAGAAGCCATCAGAGAGGAAACACAAAAATCCCTTAAAGAAATAAAGGAGAACATGGGTCAACACAGAGAAGTCCTTAAAGAAGAAACACAAAAATCCCTTAAAGAAACACAGGAGAACATGAGTCAACAGGTAGAAGCCCTTAAAGTGGAAACAAACAAACAAACAAAAATCCCGCAAAGAATTTCAGGAAAACACAAACAAACAACTGAAGGAACTGAACAAAGCCATACAAGATCTAAAAATGGAATTAAAAACAATAAAGAAATCACAGTCAGACATCTCTGGAGATAGAAAATCTTGGAAAGAACTCAGTAGTCATAGATGCAATTATCAAAAACAGAATATAAGAGATAGAAGAAAGAATCTTGGATGCTGAAGTTTCCATAGAAAATATTGACTCAACAGTAAAAAAAAAAAAGCCAAATGCAAAAAGCTTGTAACCCAAAACATCCAGGAAATCCAGGACACTATGAAAAGACCAAACCTAAGGATTATAGGTATAGAAGAGAGGGAGGATTTACATCTGAAAGGGCCAGTAAATATCTTCAACACAATTATATAAGAAAATTTCCCTAATGCCATGAACCTACAAGAAGCCTACAGAACTCCAAACAGACTGGACCAGAACAGAAATTCCTCCCATCAAATAATAATCAAAACACCAAATAAACTAAACAAAGAAAGAATATTAAAAGCAGTAAGGGAAAAGAGTCAAGTAACATATAAAGGCAGACCTATCAGAATTACACCAGACTTTTCATCAGAAAGAATGAAAGCTAGAAGATCCTTGGCAGATGTCATACAGAACCTACAAGAACATAAATGTCAGCCCAGACTACTATAATCAGAAAAACTCTCAATTAGCATAAACGGAGAAAACAAGACATTCCTTGACATAAACAAATTTACACAGTATCTTTCCAAAAATCCAGCTTTGCGAAGGATAATGGGAGGAAATTACCAACATGAAGCAGCAAACCACACCCTAGAAAAAGCAATGATGTAATCATCTTTCAACAAACCCAAAAGGAGATTGTCACACAAACAGTATTTCACCTTTAAAAAAGAAAACAATAGTAAGCCACAATCACTTTTCCTTAATATCTCTTAACATCAATGGTTTCAATTCCCCAATAAAAAGACATAGAATAACAGACTGGATATGTAAACAGGACCCAACATTTTGTTGCATACAAGAAACCCACCTCAGTGACAAAGGCAGTCACTACTTCAGGGTCAAAGTTTGTAAAACAATTTTCCAAGCAAATGGTTCAAAAAACAATCTGGAGTGGCCATTCTTATACCAGATAAAATTGACTTTCAACCAAAAGATGTCAAAAAAGATAAGGAGAGACACTTCATACTTATCAAAGGAAAAATATACCAAGAAGAACTCTAAATTCTGAACATATATGCCCCAAATGCAAGGGCACCCACATTCATAAAAGAAACCTTACTAAAGCTCAATGCACACATTGAACCCCAAACAATAATAGTGGGATACTTCAACATCCCACTTTCAACAATGGACAAATCATGGGAACAGAAAATAAACAGAGACATAGTGAAACTAACTGAAGCTATGGACCAAATGGATTTAGCAGATATTTATAGAACATTCCATCCTAAAGTAAAAGAATATACCTTCTTCTCAGCACCTCATGGTACCTTCTCCAAAACTGACCATATGATAGATCACAAAACAGGCCTCAACAGATACAGAAATATTGAAATTAATCCATGCATCTTATCAGATTACCACGGCCTAAGGCCTTGTCTTAAGTTCAATCAAAAAAAAAAAAAGGAAAACAAACATACACGTGGACTTTGAACAATGTTCTTCTCAATGATAGCTTGGTCTGGTCTAGGAAGAAATAGAGAAATTAAAGACTTTTTAGAATTTAATGGAAATGAAGATGCATCATACCAAAACTTATGGGACACAATGAAAACAGTGCTAAGAAGAAAACCGATAGCTCTAAGTGCCTCCAAAAAGAAAACAGAGAGAGCTTACACTAGCAAATTGACAGTGCACCTGAAATCTCTAGAACAAAAAAAAGCAGATACACCCAAGAGGACTAGATGGCAGGAAATAATCAAACTCATGGCTGAAATCAACCAAACAGAAACAAAAAGGACTATACAAAGAATCAACAAAACCAGGAGCTGGTTCTTTGAGAAAATCAACAAGATAGATAAATCCTTAGCATGACTAACCAGAGGGAATAGACACACTACCCAAATTAATAGAATCAGAAATGAAAAGGGAGACATAAAAACAGAAACTGGAAAATCAAAAAATAATCAGATCCTACTACAAGTGTTTATACTCAACAAAATTGGAAAATCTGGAGGAAATGGACAACTTACTAGATACATACCAGATGCCAACATTGAAACAGGATCAGATCCACCATCTAAATAGTTCCATAAGTCCTGAGGAAATAAAAGCAGTTTTTAATAATCTCCCATCAAACAAAAGCCCCAGATCAGATTAGTTTAGTGGGAAACTCTATCAGATCTTCAAAGAAGAGCTAATACTGATACTCTTCAAACTATTCCACTAAATAGAAATTCAAGGAACAAGACCCAACTCATTCTGTGAAGCCACAATAACTCTTATACCTAAACCAAACAAAGACCAAACAAGGAAAGAGAACTTCAGGCTAATCTCCCTTATGAACATTGATGCAAAAATACTCAACAAAATTCTGGCCAGCTGTATCCAAGAATGCATCAAAACAATAATTCACCATGATCTAGAAGTCTTCATTCCAGGGATGCAGGGATGGTTCAATATACGGAAATCCATCAATGTAATCCATAACATATACAAATTCAAGAAAAAAAAAACACAGGGTCATTTCATTAGATGCTGAAAATGCTTTTGACAAAATCTAGCATCCCTTCATGATAAAAGTCTTGGAGAGACCGGGAATCCAAGGCCCATACTTAAACATAGTGAAAGTGATATACTGTAAACTGGTAGCTACCATCAAACTAAGTGGAGAGAAACTTGAAGCAATCCTACTAAAATAAAGGACCAGACAAGGCTGTCCACTCTTCCCCTATCTACTCAATGTAGTACTTGAAGTCCTAGCCAGAGCAATCAGACAATAAAAGGAGGTCAAAGGTATACAAATTGGAAAGGAAGAAGTCAAAATATCACTATTTGCAGATGATATGACTGTATACTTATGTGACCCCAAAACTTCCACCAGAGAACTCCTAAAGCTGATAAAAAAGCTTCAGCAAAGTGGCTGGATATAAAATTAACTCAAACAAATCAGTAGCCTTCCTATGCTCAAAGTATAAAGAACGTGAGAAAGAAATTAGGGAAATGACATCCTTCAGAATAGTCACAAATAATATAAAATACCTTGGTGTTAACTCTAACCAAGCAAGTGAAAGATCTGTATGACAAGAATTTCAAGCCTCTGAAGAAAGAAATTGAAGAAGATCTCAGAAGATAGAAAGACCTCCCATGCTCATGGATTGGCAGGATTAATATAGTAAAAATGGCTATCTTGCCAAAAACAATCTACAGTTTCAAAGCAATCCCCATCAAAATCCCAAATCAATTCTTCATAGATCTTGAAAGAGCAATTCTCAAATACATCTGTAATAACAAAAAACCAGGGATAGCACAAACTATTCTCCACAACATAGATCTTCTGGGGGAATCACCTTCCCTGACCTCAAGCTCTAATACAGAGCAATACTGATAAAAACTGTTATTGGTACAGTGACACCAGGAAGATCAATGGAATAGAAGTGAAGACCCAGAATACCTAAAGTTACTTGATATTTGACAAAGGAACTAAAAACATCCAGTGGTAAAAAAGACATAATTTTTAACAAATGGTGCTTGATCAACTGAAAGTCAGCATGCAGAAAAATGCTAATCAACTCATTTTTATCTCCTTGTACAAAGCTCAAGTCCAAGTGGATCAAGGACCTACACATAACACCAGACACACTGAAGTTTTTAGAGGAGAAAGTGGGGAAGAACCTTTAACACATGGACACAGAGGAAAATGTCCTGAATAGAACAACAATGACTTATGCTCTAAGAACAAGTATTGACAAATGGCTCCTCATAAAACTTCAAAGCTTCTGTAAGGCAAAAGAAATGGTCAATAGGACAAAATGGCAACCAACAAATTGGCAAAAGATCCTTACCTATCCTACATACAATAGAGGGCTAATATCCAATGTATACAAAGAACTCAAGAAGTTAGACTCCAGAGAGTCAAATAACCCTATTGATAAATGGGGTCCAGAGCTAAACAGGGACTCTCAACTAAGGATACTCAAATGGCCCTAGAGCACCAAAAGAAATGTTCAGCATCCTTAGTTATCAGGGAAATGCAAATCAAACAACACTGAGATTCCACCTTACAGAGGTCAGAATGACTAAGACAAAAATCTCAGGAGACCTCAGATGCTGGAGAGGATGTGGGGAAAAGAGAAACACTTCTCCATTGTTGGTGGAATTGCCATCTGGTAAAACCACTCTGTAAATCAGTTTGGTGGTTCCTCAGAAAATTAGACATAGTGCTACCTGCGGACTCAGTTATACTACTCCTGGGCATACACCCAGAAGATGCTCCAACATGTAATAAGGACACATGCTCCACTATGCTCATAGTGGCCTTATTTAAAATAGCCAGAAGCTGGAAAGAACCCAGATGTCCTTCAACAGAGTAATTGATACAGAAATTGTGGTATATATACACAATGGAGTACTATTCAACTATTAAAAACAGTGAATTCATGAAATTCTTAAGCAAATGGATGGAACTAGAAAGTGTCATCCTGAGTGAGGTAACCCAATCAAAAAGAACACACATGGTATGCACTCACTGATAAGTAGATGTTAGCCTAAAAGTTTAAAATAAACAAGTTTCAATTCACAGACCACAGGGAACTCAAGAAGATGGAGGACTAAAGTGGGGATTCTTGGGTTCCTCTGGGAAATGGATCAAAATACTCACAGGAGCAATAATGGAGACAAAATGTGGAGCAGAGACTGAAGGAGAGGCCACCCAAAGACTGCCCTACCTCGGGATTCATCCTATACACAGTCACCAAACCCTGACACTATTATAGACGACAAGAAGTGCACACCACAACGAGCCTATTATGGTTGTCTCAGGAGGGGCACTGCCAGAATCTTACACATACAGAAGCAGATGCAGCAACCTACCATCGGACTGGGCGTGGGGTGCCCAATGGAGGAGCTGGAGGGCAGACTAGAGGAGCTGAAGGGGTTTACAGCCTCATGGGAAGAACAATGAGGTTGGCCACCCAGGTGCCCCAGGACTCCCAGGGACTAAACAGTCACACAAGAGGTACACGTTTCCAGCAAAAAAATGGGGCAGAAGAATGCCTTGTTGAGCATAAGTGGGATGATTGGTCCTTGGTCCTATGAAGGCTCAATAGATGCCCCAACAATGGGAAATTAAGGGGGTAGGGAAGGTGGGAGTGGGTCAGGTGGAGGGGCATATACTTGGAAGCAGGGGGAGTGGGAGGAGGGGTTGAGTTTTTTTCGGGAGGGAGGAATCCAGGAAAGGTTTTAGTATTTGAAATGTAAATGAAGATTATATTCAATAAAAAAAGAAAAAAAAGAATAAAATATTCTTTTAATTTCCTAATTTCCTATGTGTTATAAACAATCAGACTTTGTGTTCAATCTTCATTATATGTTTGTGACCATAACTTTTCCATAGTCCTATATTAAATTCTCACATTTAAAAATTAATATTCACAATGATTGGACTAGTTTATTAATATTATGGCAAATGTTAGAAAAGAAACATTTTTCCAATTATGTGAAAATTTAACATTTAAAATCTCAACATGTTTCAAACTGTGTCCATATCTCCATATATTCTTGTGTGTCAAGTTTTTTAACTGACAAAACTAGGATGTAAAACAAGTTAGCTTCCAATTTTATGGATTCTGCAATGGTCTTTAGGTAGTTTTTTTCAGAAAGTTAATATGGATACCATAAGTGAGTTTTATCCAAAGATATTTTTCTATTTTTTGTTGCTCTAATTCATGACCTCATACATTACAGTGCTCTCTCATTTAGCTGAATCTCCAGTCTTAGATGATTCTCATATTTTGAGATATCATCTCACTACATCAAAGAACCTGACTTTGAACCTGTTATGTAATCAGGGCTGTTGTTGAATTTACATTCTTCTTTTTCCAGATTCTGAAGGTACAGGGACTTTAGGAATGTACCATCATACCCAACAGAAATCAATTATTTGTTTTTGGTGTTTTTTTGGGTTTTTTTTGTTTGTTTTGTTTTTTTGAGACAGGGTTTCTCTGTGCATCCTTGGCTGTCCTAGAACTTACTCTATAAACCAGGCTGGCCTTTAATTCAGAGATCTGTTTGTCTCTGCCTCCCAAGTACTGAAATTAAAAGTGTGCTCACCGACCACCGGGCTAAGTCATTTTTTAATATAAATAATTTAGTGGATCATTAATCAAAAAACCCTATTAAACGTAGAGGAACAAATTCATTTGTTGTATTTTAGATGAGTATGTTAAAGATTCTAAATTAAACTATTAAGAACTAAAAGTGTTAAAAATTATAAACACTGGAAATGAAAACAATAATACTCAATATTTATTCTATTTGAAATGAAGGGTTATGTTAACATTATAACATATGAATTATTCCATGTGCCTTATATAATTTCTTGCTTTGAAGAGGTTCTATTTCTATTTGCAACTGGAAAGTGTATAGAACTCTATCATGCTTGAACTATAAAATATGTTGATTTATTCTATGTTCACTAAGAGACATTCAGTTGAACTTCATTTCTATCCATCAAGCTCTTCCATTGTCACTACTGGATATTTTATCTTGATACCAATAGTGTTCTTCATAGTAACCTTTAGTTGGGACTTGCTTACTTGAAAGTATTTGGAACCAGCTCAAGGTGACTTACACAAAACAAAGTGCTATCACTCATTCATTTTGTTTCTTTTTCAATACACAGGGACAGAAGATAGTTTGTTCAATGTTTTCAGCTCCACTGACCTTGGGTTGACTTCAGGTTTAGCTGAGCTAACTTCTTTTAACCTCTATAGGATTGACAGCTGCTCCAAGGAGAACATTTACCCCAAGGTACTCACAACAACCAGCAATTACCTTTTTTCCAGCATTGATATAGAAAAGAACTGAATGCCTATAGAGAGATCGCATTGTTACTTCTCTGTTGTCCAAACACTGATTATAAGGATGTAATGGGTTGCTTAGCTTGTATATCCATCCTTTGCTCTGTTCTGAAGAGCTAGTGTTCAAACAAATATAAACTGCTATTATACCAATTTGACTACAGATTTTGACAAAATAAATATTAATAACTTTTACATAGAGAGTGACCTAGTATTGACATATGCATTAAATAGTTGCAATAAGTATAGAATTTCTAAAAACTGTGGGACTCTAAAAGTGTGATGGAAATAAAAAGCAAAAATTTTTTTATTTTTAAACAAAGTATTAAAACATATAGAAACTTATGCTAATAAATTAAACTTGAAATACATTTCAGAAATCATAATGATTTAAACAAAAAAATTCAAAATCGTAAACCTTTAGAACTCTATGTCCCAAGAAGAAATAATAGTACATTTTCACACTCATTGGCAAGGGAGTAGTTTGAAAAATATTTCCCATTATAAAACCGTGTATCAAAATAAATGGCAAGGCTATTTTCTCCTCATTTCATACTATCTTTTATCTCTATACCTCATCTTCCAACCTGAAAAATTGCAGCTGTAATGAACCCCAAAGATGTTGGCAGTGTGTCACAGCTGTCATAGCTATAAGCCATGTTATTATAGAAAAAAATGTTCGTAACCAGCTCCAGAAATAATATATTATGTTGTCGTTTATATGGCAGTTTTAGAAACTAATAAGTGAGAAATATTTTATAAAATCATCCTAAATTTAAAAATAAATGTACATTGAATGAACATTTTGATGATAAATATGCATATGCAATTCTTAAAACGAATTCATCCTAAGATAATAAAATTAACCATGATTCCCTGTTTTATCAAATCTTAAAATATAATGCAACCTTGATGATATATACCTAATTTTTAATCTTATGTTTTCCAAATATACAGGGTTACTACTCATTTTTCTGTAGCAACTCACATAATAAGAGAAATTGAACTAATGAATAAATATATAACTACCTGTTGCATTTGAAGGTCAGACAGAAAATTAACCAGATCATTGCACCACAGTACTTAATAGTATTCATTACAGAGCATCAAGACCCATTAACACTGAGTTCAGACACTAAGTCTTTTTCTGAAATGTATATGTTACAAAATGAAAGCAGAGAATAAGAACAATATTAGTGGTAAAGTGTTTGCTAGTACTATACTATAACTTAAGCAAAAGTATCCAGCGTCCTGAATCAATGACTTCATTGTGGTTCCTTGCTGGAGTAAGGGTGAAGGGTTGATTAAAGAAGCATGGACATCTCAAAGACAGTTGCATCATTGAAAGCCTACACCAGCATAGGTGATGTACTATTAGGATTTCCATTGCTGTGATGAGATACCTTGACCAAGGTAACTCTTAAAAAGGACAACATTTTATTGTGCTCTCTTACATGTTCAGAGGTTCAGCACATTATCCTCAAGTCAGGAGCATGGCAACATCCAGACAGGCATGGCATGGGAAGAGCTGAGAGTTCTACATCTTGATCCAAATGCCTACAGAAGACTGGCATCCTCAGGCAGCTAGGAGGAAATTCTCTCAAAATCCAACTCTACAGTCATGCACTTCCTCCAACAAGGCCACAACTACTCCAAAAGGGCTAATCCTCCTAATAGTGCCACTCCCTGGGTCACATGATAAATCACAAAAGTCAGAATGCTGGACCTCCCTGCACAGATTGTGTTGGCTATACAGATTAGATTGCATTTCCCCCTCAATCATTTCATAGTCTTTCATAACCTAGGGCCAATGGACCTGTAGAGTTTCAAGGAAGTCCAAATACTTACGAGTATTTTGCTTAATGAGTATTAATGACTCTCCATCCAAAATGGAAAGCTTCAATTTGTAACTTCCCGAGTCTTGCATTCTCCTTGTAGGACTATCTGAATTTTATGTGTGTTTCTGCAGAATTGCCTGCATCTTAGAGAGTTTCTTTCCAGAATAGGATCTTACAGTCCTAAGGAAATTGCTATACAATGTATGATGTGTGATTTTAAACACAATATTTTGACCTCAAAATATTTTCATTTTTTTTTTTTGTGAATGAGTATTTTGCCTGAATGCATATATGTATACCATAAGCATGCCTAGTGCTTATGGAGGTAAGAACAGTTCCTGAACCACTACAACTGGAGTGATGGATAACTGTGAGCTACTATGTGTGTGGCTGAACATGGTCTGCACAAACAACAAGTGCTCTTAACCATGAAACCATTTCCCCAAGCCAAAACATTACTAATTTCTGTCATACAAAGTATATCCTTATCATATAGAAAATCTAACAAACTGGTTTAAATTTAAAGAAGTAAATACATAACCCAAGAAAAAACGTTGATTAATCACCACAGGCAATGTATTCTCATGCTAAAATAATCCTCACAACTTAAGCATGGCTTTGCAAAATGGGCTTAGAAAATTGCAAGTCAAGATGACAAATTTTTCAATTTGAAACACTTTTTATTCCTATGAGCATGACATTAACAGTAAAATGAAGAAGGGAATAAAAGAAAAAAAAACCAAAAAAAATATGTCTTCCTCATAGCGTCATTGGTAGTGGGAATGGTACACCTCTTTTGACCTGCACTTATCTAAGTGTTTCCTGAATTGGTGTAGTTTTTTCTATAATCTTTAAACTTCTTACTCCTTCTTATCTTCCTACCATCTCCTACTATCTTTCCAAACACCTCCTTGATCCTTTCTGGCTCAAGATATTTGATCACACTGTGTTATTTACTGGAAAAAAAAAAAACTACTTCTACTTGTGGTGTGCCCTTAGCACACACCTTTAATCGGAGTTTTCCGCTTATTGTAAACAGGGTTAAATAAAGTCAGTGATAGATCAAGATGTGAAGCATCAGATGAAAAGGAGTGAATATGGGGAAAAAAAGTGAGAAAGTAACAGAATGTCAGAAGGATAGGTAAAGAGAAAAAGATGCACAGGAATTAGAGGGAGTTTGAGGAGTTTTTGAGATGGCACTTTCTTTTGGGAGGTCTGCTTGTTTTCTCTGCCTCTGTGACCTAGCAAGCTTGTACCCCAGAATTTGCTCCCCAGTATTGATTGACTTATAAAACAACACCTTATTCTTTCATTTTTTTTTTTTTGTTTCGTATCTCCTATATATTTCCTGTATTTAATTTTTAGGTACACATAAGCAAATAATCTCTATAACCAAAAAAATAACTAATTTATACTCTTTCCTCGGGATCTGTTTTGGAAGTTATGACTCAATCAAAATCAGTATAAATTTACATAAAATATAATCTTCTAATTTTATTTATTTATTTATTTATTTATTTATTTATTTATTTATTTATTTGAGACAGAGTTTCTCTGTGTAGCCCTGGCTGTCCTGGAAGTCACTCTGTAGACCAGGTTGGCCTCAAATTCAGAAATCCGCCTGCCTCTGCCTCCCAAGTGCTGGGATTAAAGGCATGCGCCACCACTGCCCGACATATCTTCTAATTTTAAGTGAGAAATATTATTATTAAAGAGTATGTTAATTGAATCTTTACTATGAAAGAAGAGATTTATTAATTAGTATGTAATTCCTAAAAATGGGAAATTTTACTCTTTGTATATATAAGTATTTTCTGGGTTCATTAGAATGTTTTTTACATGTTGAGTTTTTCTTAAGTGGCTTATTTAATACATAATAGAAAATACTCTGTTAATTAAATATTCTGCATCAAGTATGGTGGCTTTAATATTAAAATCAAATGTCAAAGAACATTTATATTCTTCCTTGAAAGTTCAAGTAACTTAGGTCATGAATTTATCAGCTGTTACTTCCTGAATCAGAGGGCAATATCATGGAAGGATACAAAAACTTCAACTTAGAAAATCAAAGAACTTGTGTAGTCTCTCTGACATTTGGAAAAGTCATCACTTTTACAGACTCTAAACTACAGAGCAACCAAAAGTGTATAATATTTTAAGACTGAGATTGGCCTGAATATGTCTAGGACTTTAGCCAGTAACAAGAAATCTCTTTATATTTAATCTTCTCTTTAAATGTTTGGAAGATATTGGAATGCATGTTGGGGCATTAAACTAAAGCTCTGTTGATAAGACATTACTGTGACAATCCTACATTTTTACCATGGGGCCTCAATTAAACTTAGTGGTTCTGAAAAGATTGCTCAGTTTCTATATACAGCCACTTCCCAATCATATAAAAAAGAGAGGGAAAAATAAGTTTTTCTTAATTTTTAGATGTACATATTAAGATTGAAAACTTCATTTCACTGAAAGGTTTGCTTCCTACACTGCCTAAGCTGACAGAAAAAGAAAAAAAGTTAAAACCAGAATATTCTGTATTATGTTTTGTACGCAGAAAATTCAAGTTCCAAAAAAATGGGTGCCTATTTATTTTTTTGGGAAATGTTGACTGTTAATAAAAGAACATTCTTTTATTTAGTTAAAACCAAAAAAATCTTAACCACTCTATTTAACCATCACTTGAACTGTTTACATGAAACAACAACAAGAAAGTATTCATTTTTTAACACAATTTTGGCATGATATACACAAAGTTTATATTAGTGCCTCAGAGAACACATTTTAAAGAGCACATTTAACTCTTAAGTCTTTTTAGATTTCCAAGTTTAGTTTTGTGATGTGACCTGGGAACTGTAGTAAAATCAAATGATTCTATTTTAGATTAGATAATGTATCTGGGTATGTTTTTTTAAATATAGCATCTATGATAACCATCATGTTTAAAAAAGCGAATCTTTATTAGAAAATTTATATATATAATGTGACATCAATTTTATATATTATATATATTTATATATATTATAAAGTATTTTATTATAAAATTTTATATATTTAAAATACATAACCTATTGAGGCACTAAATTAAATGATTTTAACACTTCTATAGTATCCTACTAACATAATAATGAAGCATAATAAAAACATTGCAAAAGCATCTCTCTTTATTGTATACTTTTAAAGGATAAGACTGATATCTCAAGCGCTACCACACATTGTAGGTAACAATCTAAAAAAGTAGTTGATTTTTATTGATCCATTTTATTTTACTATTCATCAAAGAGGAAGAAAATTTTATTATTTTTTACATTCCTATCATTAGCCCAGGCTCAGTTCATCCTCCCTCAGTTCCTCATCCCATCCCCCCTTCCATCTTTCTCTAATAGGATGTCCCCAGCACCCACCTCCTGAGGTTGCATATCTCCATTCCTTTTGCTGGCCCTCCAGGCTTCTCTCCTGTCTCCCCACCTCCAATACCTGATCATGTTCCCTTTTCTCCTCACCCTCCCCTCTCTCACCGAGGTCCCTCCCTCCCTCTGCTTCCAATGATTGCGCTTTTTTTCCACTTCCCAAGTGGGATTGAGGTGTCTTCACTTAGGCTCTTTGGCAGTGTTAACTTTCTTGAGTTCTGTGGATTGTATCCTGTACTTTTTGGCTTATGTCCACTCACTTATTAGTGAGTACATACTATGCATGAACCTTTGGGTCTGACTTAATTCCCTCAGGATGGTATTTTCTAATTTCATCCATTTGCCTGCAAAACTCATGATATTCTTTTTCTTAATAGCTGTGTACTATTCCACATTTTCTATATTCATTTGGAAGACAGACATTGTGGGACATATGAGTTGTTTCTAGCTTCTGGCTATCACAATATGGCTGCTATGAACATAATGGAGCATGTGTTCCTGGGGTATGGTGAACATTTTTGGGTCTATGCCCAAGAGTGTTACAGCTGGGTTTTCAGATAGATGTATTTCCAATTTTGAAATCAACCCCAGATTGAGTTCCAGAGTGGCTGTACCAGTTTGCAATCCCATTAGACAGGGAGGAGTGTTGCTCTTTTTCCATGTCCTTGCCAACATGTTTTATCACCTGAGATTTTGATCTTAGCCATTCTGATTGGTGCAAGGTAGAATCTCAAGATCGTTTTGATTTGCATTTTCCTGATGACTAAGGACTTTGAACATTTCCTTAATTGCTTCTCAGTCATTTGAGATTCCTCTGTTATGAATTCTCTGTTTAGCTCTATACCTCACTTTTTTATTGGGTTGTTTGGTGTTTTAGAGGGTATCTTCTTTAGTTTTTTATATATTTTGGATATTACCCCTCTATCAGATGTGGGGTTAGTAAAGATTTATTCCCAATCTATAGGTTGCTGATTTATCCTATTGATTGTGTCCTTTGCCTTACAGAAATCTTTCTAGTTTCATGAGGTCCCATTTATCAATTCTTGATTCTTGACCCATTGAGTTCTGTTTAGGGAATTTTCCCCTGTGCTACCTTCAAGGATGAAGAGTTACTTTGAAATGTAATATATATAGTTTTTTATTTCTCAAGTTGCTTGGGTCATGATGTTTTATAATGGCAATAGTAACCCTATCTAAAATATTCACACAACGAACTTATTCTAATAAGTTGTTCTAAGTAGAAGCCTCATAGCCTAATGTAAGCAGCTACGGTAAATAAAATGTCAAGCATCACCATTAGAGAAAAAAAGGGTATGATTATAAGAATTATTTAGCAGAACAGAAATTCCAGTGGAAGGATAAGGACCCCAACCCATCCAGAAATCCTTCAATCCAAAATTTTTTCTCTCTACAAGAAGGACAGAGACAAAGATGGCTTAGTACTATGGGAATGATGAAACAATGACTAGCCCAACTTGAGAACCATCCCATGGGCAAAAAACAATTCCTGACACTATTAATATTAATTATACTCTGGAGCCTAGCATAAATGTTCTGTTAGCATATCTACCTCAATGCAGAGACCCACAGACAAATATTAGATGGAGCTTGAGGAGTCTTGTGAAAGAGTTGGGGGAAAGATTAAGGGACCCAAAGGGAATAGGGACTCCACAAGAAGACCAACAAAAATCAACTCACCTGACCTCTTGTAGCTCCTAGTGACTGAAACACCAACCAAAGAACTCACATGTATAGCAGAAGTGCAGCTTGGTCTTCATACAGGTACCCCAACAACTAGAGCAGGGACTATCACTGATTCTGTTGCCTGCCTCTTCTTTCTGTTCCCTTAACTTGGCTGTCTATGCTGGCCATGGTGGGAGAGGATGCACCTAATCCTGCACTGACTTGATGTGTCTGTCTGAGTGGTTGGTGGGTGGTGTCTAGCTCTCAGAGGAGAAGGAGTGAGGAATGGGTGAAGGGGCAATTTGAGGGGGAACGTGGAAGACTGGAGATTGTGATTGGGATATAAAGTGAATATATAAGTTAATTAATGATAAAAGGAATTTAAGACAAAAAACGAAAATAATTTTCAGACAACAACAACAAAAAAGGAATTTTAAGACAAAAAGAAAATAAGAATAAGAGTGAGAATAGGTATAGGAATAAGGGTAAAAATTAAAATAAGAAAAAGTAAAATAAAAGGTAAAAGAAAAAGAATAAGAAAAAGAAAAAAGAATAACAAGAATAAACTGAAGCAGAAACAGAGAAAAGATCAGAGATTATGAACGAATATTCATTACTAAACACCACAAACTGTGTCAAATTTTGCTATCCACATATTATAAAATGCATTCATATATTCCAAGCTGAATATCATTTACTCTAAGAAAAATCTTGCTATGAAAACATTGGCAATAATATTTAAGTCCATAATACAGTACTTAGTGGCAAACTTTAATATATATAATTATAAACATACATACAGACATATTAAATGACTTTTAAACTTTTGTGATACTTACATTAGGCAAGAATTCATTTAATGATAAACATTTTGCTTCCTATAAGTGAACTTGGGTTAAGGGTTTATAATAATTCTTGTGTTTCATGAGGGTTTCTTTAAAAGGAACATTTATCTTATCATTTTATTTTCAAATGCTCACTTTAAAGGAGTATAATATTGAATTATAGACAACTGTTAGTACTTAGGATGAAAAATTAAAATAGAAGTCCTAGTTTTCTTAAAAAGTATTCCAAGAATATGGTAAAATTCTTCACTTTCTGAAAAGCTCATATCAAATATCGTACATTTTTAGACAAATAAAAAAGATATAAATTAACACCTTTTGCATCCTAAGTGACATCAACTGAAATACTATTCAAGTGCAGTACACAGGCAATGTTTTGTTTACTTAGAGCTAGAAGGAAGAGGCTGACCAGTGGGTGAGATGGTGGGATAAATGTTTCTTTTTCTTTCTTTTTTCTTTTTTTTTTTTAGATATATTCTTTATTTACATTTCAAATGATTTCCCCTTTCTTGATTCCCCCTTCCCCGAAAGTCCCACAAGCCCTCTTCCCTCCTCCTGTTCCCCAATCAAACCCCTCCTGTTTCCCTGTGCTGGTATTCCCCTACACTGCTAAATCGAGCCTTTCCAGGACCAGGGACATCTCCTTCCTTCTTCTTGGGCATCATTTGATATGTGAATTGTGTCTTGGGTAGTCCGAGCTTCTGGACTAATATCCACTTATCAGTGAGTGCATACCATGTGTGTTCTATTGTGATTGGGTTACCTCACTTAGGATGATATCTTCCAGTTCCACCATTTGCCTAAAAATTTCATGAATTCATTGTTTTTAATAGCTGAGTAGTATTCCATAGTGTAAATATACCACATTTTTTTTTTACCCATTCCTCTGTTGAGGGACATCTGGGTTCTTTCAAGCTTCTGGCTATTATAAATAGGGCTGCTATGAATATAGTGGAGCACGTATCCTTATTACATGCTGGGGAATCCTCTGGGTATATGCCCAGGAGTGATATAACGGGGTCTACTGGTAGTATCATGCCCAGTTTTCTGAGGAACCACCAGACTGCTTTCCAGAGTGGTTGTACCAGCTTGCAATCCCACCAGTAGTGGAGGTGTGTTCCTCTTTCTCCACATCCTGCCCAACACCTGCTGTCTCCTGAGTTTTTGATCTTAGCCATTCTGACTGGTGTGAGATGAAATCTCAGAGTTGTTTTGGTTTGCATTTCCCTAATGACTAAGGATGGTAAACATTTCTTTAGGTACTTCTCAGCCATTCGATATTCCTCAGGTGAAAATTATTTGTTTAGCTCTGTATCCCAATTTTTAATAGGGTTATTAAACTGCATGATATTGGTACAGTGACAGGCAGGTAGATCAATGGAATAGAATTGAAGACCCAGAAATGAACCCACACACCTATGGTCACTTGATCTTTGACAAGGGAGCTAAAACCATCCAGTGGAAAAAAGATAGCCTTTTCAACAAATCGTGCTGGTTCATCTGGAGGTCAGCATGCAGAAGAATGCAAATTGATCCATTCTTATCTCCTTGTACTTAGTTCAAGTCCAAGTGGATCAAGGACCTCCACATAAAACCACACACACTGAAACTAATAGAAAAGAAAGTGGGGAAGAACCTTGAGCACATGGGCACAGGGGAAAATTTCCTGAACAGAACACCAATAGCTTATTCTCTAAGATCAAGAATTGACAAATGGGACCTCATAAAATTACAAAGTTTCTGTAAGGCAAAAGATACTGTCATTCGGACAAAATGGCAACCAAAAAATTGGGAAAAGATCTTTATAAACCCTACATCTGACAGAGGACTAATATCCAATATATACAAAATGTATCTTTTTTTAATTTTCTATATTTTTTTATTTACATTCCGAATGATTTCCCCTTTCCCAGTTCCTCCCTCCCTGAAAGTCCCATAAGCCCTCTTCCCTCCCCCTGTTTTAAAAGAACCCACATCAAAAGAAAGCAGATCCTACAAGTGTGATATATTAATGGGAAACCACACATCTTATCAATCAAAAGAAGAGAATGTACCATTTATTTTTTTCATTTCCTCCTTTCTTTTTCCTTTCCCTGGTGCTCTTGGTTTAACACGGTGCTTCAGAGAACTTCTGTGGCTCTGAAACTTCCAAATTTCTCTTGCTATGTGAAGACGAACAGAAAATTTTGTGACAATCCATCAGAGAGTTAATGATGGATTAGAATAGGTAAACAGTCATCTGTGTATTAAGAATTAGCAGACTATTTATTTCAAAGGGATTTTCTTTCATACTTTTAAATTTATTCTCTGTAATTTCTTATGGGAATACAATATATTTAGATCATGTGTATGTACCACTTGAATTATTACCAGATCTTCCCACATTCCCCTTAAAATTTCATATCCTTTGTTGTTATTGCTGTTGTTCTTTCAAGCCACTGAATCCAGCTAGTGCTACATGTAATTGTGGGTCAATTATGTGTATACATGTGTGTACCTGTGACAACTATATATGCAAAGAATTTTGAGTGTCCTGCTCTATCATTCTTTCCCTCATTTCATTGATCACTCCATTAGTGTAGATCTACATTGGCTGGGACCAGACCCCATGACTCTCTTTTATCTTCTGTGCTTCCAGGTATCTGTAAACTCACAGCTGCCTTTTAAATGGGTTCTAGGCATAAGAATCCAGAAACATAATTCATAGACAGTACTCTAACTTACTGACCCATGTCTTGAGCACCATAATTATGCTTCTTTAGGACTAGAATGTGGAAAATGAAGCTAATTATTAAAAATACTTTATTTTATGAAATTAAAGAATTAAATTAAAATGTAAAGATAATTATGACCAAATTCTGTATTAGAAAAGTAAATAAAACAAACAAGACAATTTTTTCTGATGTTTGACACATAAAAATATGGTATGGTCAAATAATTTATGTACTGAAAATTATAGAAAAGAGTAACATCAACCTCTGGTGTATGTTCATTGAGACAGAGGCCCCTTAAAAGAAAATCTGATATTAATCGTTCCTAAAGAGTAGAATCTAGCAGAGTTTTTGATCCCTTGTATATTGTGAAGTTTCAGCAGAAGAGACAAATTTATAATTCACAAATATTTTGTTTGAATCTACTTAGCACTTATCTGGGACTTCTTGAATTTTATCTAATTAAATTTAAATATTTATTCACTTAGTCATATGTATATAACTAAGTGCATATAAGGGCACCATATGTGTGTAGAAACCTTGGAGGTCAGAAACATTGTCACTTCCACTGAAACTAGAATTACAGATGTTTATGAATACCACATGGATGCTGGGAACATGACCTGGGTTCTCTGTGGTAGTAGTAAGCCCGCCTATCTTATGAGCCACATCTCCAGTTTCATGAAACTCTTCTACTTAAAAGGTACCCAGATGTCCCTCAACGGAGGAATGGATTCAGAAGATGTGGTATATTTACACAATGGAATACTACTCTGCAATTAAAAACAATGAATTCACGAAATTCCTAGGCAAATGGTCAGAACTTGAAAATATCATCCTTAGTGAGGTAACCCAATCACAAAAGATCACACATGGTATGAAGTCACTGATAAGGGGATATTGACCCAGAATCTCAGAATACCCTAGACACAATCAGCATATCAATAGATTTCTAAAAAGATGGAAGGAGAGACCCCTGGTCCTGGAAAGACTGGATGTAGGGGAACGCCAGGACAGAGTAATGAGAGGGGGTTGAACGGAGAAAAGAGGGAGGGAAGGGGGCTTATGGGACTTTCGGGGAGGGAGGAAACGGGAAAGGGGAAGTGATTTGGAATGTAAATTAAAAAAATAAAATAAAATTAAATTAAAAAAAAAAAGGTACCCACTATAAGGTATTTTAATATACCATTTATTAAAAAACAATAACTAAAATATTTACTGTAGATTTTCTGTTTGTCCTCTTATCCAATTACCTTCTTTAATTATATAATTCAAACATTTTCCTCATTTTTGGTTCCCCTTACCAGAAGTTAAATGGTGTGGCTCTCAACACTATCATTATCTCGCAATTCATATCCTGCATCCAAAAGCCTCATGCCATCATCAATTATAGAATATTTCTGAGTCAAATATACCTAAAGAAATAAATCTAACCTCTCATAATTATGTGGTATTTACATTTATGCCTGTATCAGAAGGATTAATATGTTAAATTTTGAGATTATATTATGCAAAAAGAAAGAAAAATTTCACAAGACTGATGAGGTAGAAGGAGATATCTTTGAATGATAAAGTTATATGTTGAAAGCCATTAAAAGTTTTAAAACTACACTGCCAGAGCCAGGGCCATGATGTGCTTCATTTATTACTCAGTTGATACTTTTAATGGCCTATGAAATCATATATGCTGAGGAATAAAAGCATAATAAATACATATATCTAACCATTATCCTTAAGTGTCACTATATTTATGAATAATATGCATAGTAATTGTTACATAGAGTACTTATTTTGCATATTACTTAACACTTTGATGAGTTTTCCTCGAAACCAATAAATTGAGAAAGAGGATACTATAGATGACACTGTGATTGTGGATGCTTTTTAGTTTATCCTATACCTGAGTAAATGACAAAAAGATTTAGTTTGCTTTAATCCAGAATATAAACCCATATTCAATTTTAATTATATAATTGTATACTCTTGTGGTATTTAAAGTAATCATCCATATCAAGTAATATAATTTCAAATAATGCTACAGAACATAGTAGGCAGAATTTGAAGTCTCCAATAATGTTCAAACCAAAGACCTGACCTGACTGTCAATATTTTAGCACATTTCAAAAGTATAAAAAATTGTTCTCTTCATCTGATTTTGTAAACTTGAGTTTGCATCAGTTAGTGTTGTCCAATTTTTTCATTATTTTAGAGATTAGAAGATGGTTATATAATTTCTCTTTCCTTTTCTTTTTCTGAAATTTCCTATTTATCTTACCTTAGTTTAAAATTCATGCCAAATTGTTCATTAATTGCTGTCATGTGAATACATTTATATGCATATTCATATATTTATAAATATACTATGCTCATTTTGCATAATATTAATTGTATAAAAGTTTTCAGGGCTGACTTCTGGTATTCAATACTAATTGATGTGCTTATCCCTGGGAAAGACTATTTCTCTCACTTTCAGTATTTTTTAATTACCTGTAGAATTTTGTGTAGGAGTAAGACCACTTGGCCTTCTGCCTGTCCACTTTGACATGTCTATTTATCTTGATCATGTAATGCTTAGTAGTCATGTGGCTGAGACTTTATTGGTATGGCTTTTGACATTACTAGAAAACAATCTCAGAGAAAGCTTTTCTGAGATTTCTCTGCTCTCACAAATTCTCTATTTCTTGGATCCTGCATATTTCCAACACCTCTTAAGCAAAAGCCTCTGAGACTTAGGAGTTTTGTAGATGTATCCATTGGGACTGGGCTCCAGAACTCTGCACTTTGATTGAATGTGTTTTTTGTAGTGGTCTCCATCCATTACCATGTGAAGGTGAGGGGTAAGGACTATATTTATATATTTTTTAAATTTTTTATTAGATATTTCTTTATTTACATTTCAAATAGTATCCTGTTTCTGCATTACCCCTCCAAAAATTCCCTATCCCATCCCCCTTCTCCCTGTTCACCCCTCGCCCCCCCCGCCCCCAATTTCCTGACTTGCATTCCCCTAAGTATCCACATTTTGGTCTTCCTTCTTCTTGAGCTTAATGTGGTCTGTGAGTTGTATCTGGGTGTTCCAAGCTTTAAAAACAATGAATTCATGAAATTCTTAGGCAAATTGATGGAGCTAGAAAATATCATCTTGAGTGAGGTAACCCAATCACAGAAGAACACATATGGTATGTACTCGCTGATAAGTGGATATTAGCCCAAAGGACTGTACTTATTTTTGAACTTGATTCTTTCTTTTTATTATGATCATTCTAGAGAATGATTTCCTATATCATTATAAATCAATCAGTAACTTTAATATTTTATACATATTTACCCATTCTCAACATGTTCATCAATGACAGTTTCAGATTTCCTACTTGTTAATCATTAACTTGAATAATTCTAAGTTGGTGATACAGACTTGATTTATTAATGTGTCACTGTCACTTGAAATTTCTACTACTTATGAAGTGGTATGAATTATTACTGCCTACATTTATTGAAAGCTAGAATTTCTAAATAAGCTTCAACTACTGTTTTCAAATTAACAGCACTCTATCTTTTCTGTCTCATTTAATATTAAAACATTAGCACATCATTATTTTCTTTAAGCATTGTTCACTTTCATTACCGATTTTGATTTAATTAGCCTGAAAAATGTAGCCAGATTTCAGCCATTAAATTTATTAAGTATTGCACACTTTACTATTTTTCTAGAGCCTCCCCACACCGTGGCATCTTGTTTTTTAGACACATTCACATCATTACTAAATTAAATTTGATATTATTCTTTCTGTGAATGTTCATAATGATCACTTTGTGCCAGCTTGGAAGAGTTAGTTTGTTTTACCTCTTATTGTTTTATGACATATATCTTAGAATATGTTTTTATGAAGATTGTGTGGTAATTCATCTTAGATCTTTCACATATGAGAGCATTATTCTCAATGACAATAAATGGATTAATTTAGAATTATTACTGTGCCAGATCTCTGTATATGTCTCTCCATTCTACTCCCATGTTTTTTTCTCTGAAAATGAATCTGAGTATGGCCAGAAAGTCAGTCATTTAAGTAAATCAATGTATTTTGTTCTGACAAAGTATCATTTATTAGGTATATTTTTAGACATAAAGTTGAAAATTCCAAAATAATATTTAACGTAAAATAAAGTGTTAGTGGTTAATATAAATATACTTTTTCTTACCCTGAACATATAAGATCCTGTAGACAATTGGTAAGATAAACATGTCCATGAACTCAGTTTCATCAGCAGACTATAAGTGAGTGTGAAGTGAGACAATGTTGTATTACACAACTGAAGAGAGTCTCAATTTTGTTAAGGAACTTGGTTCAGCCTGTTTTCCTATAGTTTTGTGACCAATAATATATCAAGGTGTGTCTTGAAATGATAAGGCCAGGTCCAATGTTATAAATGTCACTTACATACCAGATAGATTTGATTTAGACATTTTTCCCAAACTTGTTTCATCTTCTAGATCTCAAGCCGTCATAAACACACTGTGTGGGAGCTCAGAGAAGTGGTGATGGTGTTTTTAGTTAAATTCAGCATTGCTTCTCAATACAATCAGGTTCTTTTTGTTCCTTTCTCAAATCTCATGTCTTCTAGACTTTGTAATGAACCTTCAGAGACAGGAAAATGGGTTTAGAAACCACCAACTGAGGAGTACACATGGCTCTGGCTGCATATGTAACTTGTCAGGCATCAATGGGAGGAGAGGTACTTGGTTCTGTGAAGGATCAATAGATGCCCCAGTGCAGGGGAATCTAGGGTGGAAAGGCCAGAGTGGGTGGGTGGGTGGAGGAACACCCTCATAGAAGCAGGGGTAGGAGGTATGGGATAGGGATTTCTGGGAGGGGGAAACCTGGGTAAGGAGATAACACTTGAAATGTGAATAAATAAAGAAAGAAAAAAGAAACAACAGAAATGGTCTTAGGAAGGGAAGAATTCATTTACTCCTCATTTATTTCCAATGAATATTTCTCTTATCATTCCCACTCCTATTAAATACCAGACTTTTTAGCACTTGAGGGAAACTCTTCTCTGTCAGTTTTCCCTTCCTAGATTTTCCAGTGGTAACTAACCACCATGATATTTAAATTAAGGTACTTTTTATTTTCATCCATATCTAAATGGACATGTCCAAAACTGCATTTAAATTTCAGCAGGCATTGTGACACCTTCAATGGATATATTTAATTAAACATATCTAACATTTATGTTATGAAGGAAGTACTGGAGAGATATTCAAACCATTTTTCAGTTAAGTTTACAATATTACTTGAAAATAACAGAGACACAGAGACACAGACACACACACAGACACACACACACACACAAACACACACATGATTTCCATAATTCTTTGTTACAATTAAGCATTACTTCTTCCAGGTTTTTTTTTTCATTTTTATAATTTTATTATTATTTATGATATATTCTAGTTTACTGTTTTCTTATTTTTTTTATTTTATTTTTTTTTTTTTTTTTTTTTTTTTTTTTTTTTTTCTATCTCATTTTATATTCTTTTTTTTTTTTTTTTAATTTAATTTTATTTTATTTTTTTAATTTACATTCCAAATCACTTCCCCTTTCCCGTTTCCTCCCTCCCCGAAAGTCCCATAAGCCCCCTTCCCTCCCTCTTTTCTCCGTTCAACCCCCTCTCATTACTCTGTCCTGGCGTTCCCCTACATCCAGTCTTTCCAGGACCAGGGGTCTCTCCTTCCATCTTTTTAGAAATCTATTGATATGCTGATTGTGTCTAGGGTATTCTGAGATTCTGGGTCAATATCCCCTTATCAGTGACTTCATACCATGTGTGATCTTTTGTGATTGGGTTACCTCACTAAGGATGATATTTTCAAGTTCTGACCATTTGCCTAGGAATTTCGTGAATTCATTGTTTTTAATTGCAGAGTAGTATTCCATTGTGTAAATATACCACATCTTCTGAATCCATTCCTCCGTTGAGGGACATCTGGGTTCTTTCCAGCTTCTGGCTATTATAAATTTTTTTAATTTACATTCCAAATCACTTCCCCTTTCCCGTTTCCTCCCTCCCCGAAAGTCCCATAAGCCCCCTTCCCTCCCTCTTTTCTCCATTCAACCCCCTCTCGTTACTCTGTCCTGGCGTTCCCCTACATCCAGTCTTTCCAGGACCAGGGGTCTCTCCTTCCATCTTTTTAGAAATCTATTGATATGCGATTTGTGTCTGGGGTATTCCGAGATTCTGGGTCAATATCCCCTTATCAGTGACTGCATACCATGTGTGTTCTTTTGTGATTGGGTTACCTCACTAAGGATGATATTTTCAAGTTCTGACCATTTGCCTAGGAATTTCGTGAATTCATTGTTTTTAATTGCACAGTAGTATTCCATTGTGTAGATATACCACATCTTCTGAATCCATTCCTCCATTGAGGGACATCTGAGTTCTTTCCAGCTTCTGGCTATTATAAATAAGGCTGCTATGAACATAGTGGAGCATGTGTCCTTATTGCATGCAGGTAAAGTCTCTGGGTATATGCCCAGGAGTGGTATAGCCGGATCCTCCGGGAGTGTCATGCCCAGTTTTCTGAGGAACCGCCAGACTGCTTTCCAGAGTGGTTGTACCAGCCTGCAATTCCACCAGCAGTGGAGGAGTGTTCCTCTTTCTCCACATCCTCGCCAACAACTGCTGTCTCCTGTGTTTTTGATCTTAGCCATCCTGACTGGTGTGAGATGGAATCTCAGGGTTGTTTTGATTTGCATTTCCCTAATGACTAAGGATGATGAACATCTCTTTAGGTGCTTCTCAGCCATTAGATATTCTTCAGGTGAGAACTCTTTGTGTAGCTCTGTACCCCATTTTTTAATAGGGTTACTTGCCTCTCTGGAGTTTAACTTCTTGAGTTCTTTGTATATCTTGGATATTAGCCCTCTGTCGGATGTAAGGTTGGTAAAGATCATTTCCCAGTTAGTTGGTTGCCGCTTTGTCTTTTTGACAGTGTCTTTTACATAACAAATATAATTTTAGGGTAATAATAATTAATTTACTTTGGTTTATCTATAAGACTTAGTATTTTAAAATTAGAAATTCAATTCCTTGTGGTTCATAGAAAAACCTGTTCTAATATGCTAATCATATTCATATTTTGGAAGATAAGGATATCATTGGAAAAGTAGTTGTCAGTATTTCACCATGAAATGCAGACCAAAGGCACTGTTGCATTTGTTCTGTATCTGGCATGTTTCAGTATTTTATATCAAATGGATAAACTCCATATAAATTTGTTTTATATGGAATTAATACAGGCATGGCATAAAAAAGGATCTTTGTTGTTTCTTACATATTCTGAAGACAGGCATAAATTTGGATAATTTTACTCATGACAATAGTTTTGTCCATATGAATTAGCTAATTTTCAAATTGGGAAATTTGTTAGTTTTAGTCTTATATTCATACCATATTAGCAATGGAATGATGTGGGTTGGAATACTCATAAAGGCCTTAATCAAAATTTTAACACTTATGTCCAACTTTATATAATTATACTCACTGGGTTAAAGAATTTCAAAACATTCTTGCACACATGGCATTGGAGAGAGGATTAATTTTTTGCAAACTGAATTCAGTTGTTAATGACCAAACTGTATTCAATATATTTTTACATGCTCCACACACATGACATGAGTCCTTTTCTTGGTCATTTAACCCACTAAAATATTTTATACCTTAAACATGGTGAAATAATTTTATGTACTTTTTAGTAAGTACAATATTAAAAAAATGGATGAATAAGGCTTAAGTGAAACATAAATAATTCAATAACCTGCTTTAGAATATTTTCTTCAACAAGGAACAAGAAAACACTTTAAAATTCAGGGATCATAATGGATTAGAGAAAATCAATGTTGAAGCTTATTAATGGATTTGGTAAATTGCAATTTCAGAGAAAGTAGAAGAGGAAAAACTGAGGGAATTAATGTTTCATTATGACATGTTTTACTAAACCTCCTAAGCCTACATTTTTTTTACCATTTAGTTCAACACGTTCTTTAGAGTTTACACACTAATTTAGAACTGCAGTGTAATATAACCTAATATTTATGAGGTGGTTTATACTAGTAATAACTGAGTATATCTTCATTTTTTATTTTAACTGATTTTAGACATATTGGTATGGACTTTCCATCACATAAATGGGTGTTGTATGAAAAAGTCTTTCATAATCCAGTTTAAATCCTATTTATTGAATGTGGCCTGTCATATGAGAAAATTTAGAAAAAAATAGCAATCTGCCTAATTAGACAGCACTAGACAATCAGTACTCTCGAAAAGAAAATAATACTGTGAATGATTTATTTTAGCTTTCAAATATTTACATCTACTGAATTGAATTGGCAAATTTTGGTTTTGTATTGTTGTTTATGTTCTGAAACATTTGAAAAGTAATAGTCTGCATTCAGGTTATTTCTTCCCTACTCTCTCTCTTGTCTCCTAATTCTATGAAGCCCTGGTCCCCATCCTCCTGCCAAATCCCTATTTAGATTGTTGAGTTTGGGTTTGCTTTTATGATTCATTAAGTTTAATCAGAGTCATCTGTGTAGATTCTGGATGTAGCTATCCATTGCATCCAGGTGGGTCATCAGTGGTTGGGTAAAGGCATTGACTGTCTCTGCCTCTGAGTCTATTAGGAGCCACAAGGGTTGGGATCCCCTAGAGCACCACTCTTCATGTCCATTTTTGTCCTGAACCAGTACAGACAACTGCAGCTGCTGTCACACCATGACTGCAATGGCTGTATCCTATCTACAGGTATTATTTCACAGTCCTTCTTGCCCTCTCTCTCTGTTTACATTTTTCTACTCCTGCATCCATAGTGCTCCCTGTGCTTCAGATGGAATGGTAAATTTATGGTATAAATGATAAGTTTAGGGAACAGAATTGTCTGTTACAAATTTTATCCTTTTTTGTATCCATTAGTCTCTGCATTTATTGCAGTTCATTTATATTCCATGGGAACAGTATTTGTCTATGGGTATAAGTTTGATAGTATGTCAATTTAGCTAAACAATAGTATTTATTAGCCCTCTAGGGCTTACATTTACAGTTCAGTCTTGCAAATTATCATAAGTCTACTTTAAAGACCCAGTGCTCAATAGAAGTATATTCTTTCATTTAAAAAAAGAAATTTATTTTCTTCTTATTAGATATTTTCTTTATTAACATTTCAAATTTTATCCCTTTTCCACGTTTCCCCTCAACAAACCCCATATCCCCCCTCCCCCTACTCACTTACCTACCCACTCCTGCTTCCCTGTCCTGGCATTCCCCTACACTGGGGCAATGAGCCTTCACAAGTCCAAGGGCCTCTCCTCTCATTGATGTCAGACCAGGCCATCCTCTGCTACACATGCAGCTGGAGCCATGCATCTCTCCATGTGTACTCCTTGGTTGGTGGTTAATTCTCTGGGAGCTCTGGGGTTACTGGTTGGTTCATATTGTTGTTCCTCCTATGGGGCTGCAAAGCCCTTCAGCTCCTTCGGTCCTTTCCCTAGTTCCTCCATTGGGGACCCTACAAAATGAAACAAAATAAACATAGCATATATCTCATGGAAGCCATGTATCATGGTGTGTCATAGAGTGTCCCACAATACACCCTTTCGTCCATACACTTTTATTTACAAATGTCAATTGTAATGAGTCATTGGATTTGTTCCAGGCTTTTGACTTCTCTTGCACCATCAATACTGGATCTTTACCAGGACTTCTCTCAGCTATCCTGTTGTTACCCTCTGTCATGGAGATCCTGTAGCTTTGGATCTGCAAGACTAGCCCTTTCGCATGTTCTAGTAGTTCATAGATAAGGTAGATGTTAGGTTGGGCCAACTCAAAGTTCTGGATCTGGGCCTAGGTGGTAGCAACTAGGTCAAAAAACCCTTTCAGCACTGCCCTGACTAACTCAACAAATGCTAAAGCTGGCAAGGGGCGGTGTCAGCTTTCCTCCTCTCCTACCATTGTGGCTGGCTCAACCATGCCTCTGACACCAAGGCTAGTTTTACTATGCTGCCCAAGTGAATAGCAGGTTATGTTCTCCTGAGTGCTACAGCTGGTGAGGGGCAGGGATAGTTTACCTGCTCATAACCTAGGGACCAGCTCTCCCAACTGCTATAGGTGGTAAGGGGTGAGAGGCTGAGAGCCTTACCCTTTTACCCAACCCACCTCTTGACAGACAACTAACAGGGACAGCTCTCCTGTGCTTATGCTATCAGGTGGCTCATTCATGACCTTCCACCAAGGCCAGCTCTACTTTGCTGCCCATGCAAGGTGCTGCAGCTGGTAAAAGGTGGGCAAGCTCTCCAGATTTCAGCAGCCAGAGAGGGGTAGGATAAGCTGTCAATATCCTCTGAACATCTATGTGGTCCCTGGTGATAGCCCAGACCAGGGATATGGACATTGTCTTTGATGGTAATATGGGCCACAGATATTGACACAGAATCCTGTGTCTCTGTAGCCACAGACCCAGACAGGGCCTTCAGTGACCGCGTGGGTTGGGTTTTACCATGGCCTCAGGTGGCAAGGCAGTCTACACACAACACACTATTCCTCCCCAACCTTATGTCTCTTGATCCACCTCTTTTATAATGCTCAAAATTTTCTGCTTTTCTTTATCTTTTATCTGTCCAACATATGTTTTCACATTGTAGTAGCTCCTGCTGTTGGGTGGACACAAGGATGGCAAACATCTGGGTGTTCCTTCTCTGCCTTGCCTGTGTGACATGGTGGCAGGCAGGCTGCTGGTCATCATTCCCAGACCTGTGATGTGTGGAGTGGTTGTGGGTGAGTATCAGAATTCCTTCCTCTGCAAGAATTCCTTCCATGCCTCACTTGGATCTCTGAGTATCCTCTAGACTGCTGCTATATCTTCTTTTATTTTACATTCATTATTTCTTGTGAGAATTTTAGCATGAGTCTTGTACTAAATTATCTGTATTTCCTTCCTCTACCCTCAAAATACATTCTTGTCCCAAACAATTTTTGTCCAATTCATAACTACTTCTGCTTTAATTATAATCGTTATGCACATTAGAGACACAAACATGTGTATATATAAATACAACATTCAGAGTCTGGTTAGTGTTGCTCATTTGTGTATTTATTTAGGGCTCAGCACTTGAGATTGGAAACCCTGTTAAGAAGAATTGTTCCTAGGAATAATAATTTATTCTTCCTGTTTTGCAGCTCATAGTTACATATAATTATTCATCTCAGGGTGGGGCCTTGTGAAGTTTCCCCACCAACATTAGCATAGCAAGTTGTGTTGTCACTGTGCAAGTCTTAGGAAGCCACATTTTTGAGATTCCTGGCTGCAATGAACTGTCCTATGTAAAATACATCATATACAAAAGATCTCAGGAGATTTCCTAGTCTTATGGCTATTACAATCACTCAGTACCCTCTTCTGTGATGGTCCTCAGTCTTAGGGATAAGGATTGTCTTGTGGATGTATTAATTTTGGTTGAATATTCCATGGACATTTGTTCTCATCATTTTGGCCTGTTGTAGCTTTCTATAATGATCTCTTATCTTCATCATAGGGAAAGTTTTGTTTTTTCTGTTTTTGTTTTTGTCTTTTGTTTTGTTTTGGTTTTTTTTAAGAGGTGAAATTTACATCATCTTTAAATATAAGGAAATGTACTTAGATTGCTGTTTGAAATTATACTGTCTTAAGAATCCTTTCCCAAAAGGACATTGATCACCATTAATGTGATAGCCACACAGGAGCTCTAATGGAGTTATCCCCTGTTGTTAGTATTTCGTGATTGATATTACAGTTCATGGATCCCAGAGCTGTATTTGCTTTTAAGTCAAATGGTTTAAGAAAGATACTTTAGAGAGATACATCTGATTACACTTTGGATTCTGATGGTTCCAGGAAAAGACAATGAATATCTCCAGGAAAAGATTCATTGTTCCATATTTTATTGTGGACACTCCTTAATGTTGGAAATTTAAACATATCAGTATCAAGCAGAGTTAGAAGAACTTAACTCCAATGTTACAAATGACTTGTGGAGTTTCAAGACTGTAGGGAAGTAGATGATACTCATAGTGGGAACAGTAACTGAATTGAAAGTAGAATATGTGTCCAGAGTATGTAACTAGATGCTACAATATCATGACTGAACTTTATCACATGACGATCTGCTTCTTATAGATAAACAAATAAGATGGTTAAGTAATACTAAAAACAAACACGTATTTCAAGAAAAAAAAGAGAAATTTCATGAAAGGAAGGTAATTAATAAATCAGGTTTTATTAGTGCCTTTTAAATTCCCTCAACCTGGCTATTTCAACTTTCAGCATCCATAACATTTACCAGCTGACATGAACTTTTGACTAGACTCTCTGTGAGCCTCAGATGATTGCTAGCTTTTTATTTTTTTAGCAATAAAGTATTTTTAATTAAGGAATATGTATGTTTTAAGATATAATGATATTATAACAAAACACTACAATATTGCATAAAAGCTGCTTTTATGTGTACCAGAAAACTGGAGGATTCATGGAACTTGTTTACTATGATAATCTCTTTGTTGAGGTAGCTGGAAATAAAACCACAATTTTACTAACATACATCTACAATTTTATGTAATGAATCAATTTTATGTAAACACTGATTAAATTTTAATTATAGCTGTATTACTAGTATGTTGATTTTATTCATGTAAGCTAAAACTTAAAGTTAAGCTTAACTTGTCCAAGGATAAATTCTGGCATCTTAATAAGGCAATATTTCTTAACTGTTTGACAGATTCTTAGACCAATATGTAACATGAATACTATATGATAGATATGTTGATATGTTCTTTTGAATTTTTTACTCAAATTTTTACATAATTATACCACTCCTGCATATATACCCAAAGGATGTTTCACAAGGACACTTGCTCAACTATGTTCACAGCAACATTATTCATAACCCCAGAAACTGGAAACAACCTAAAATCCTTCCAATGGGTAAACCAGAAAAGAAAATGTTCCAATTCACAAATGGCGTATTACAAAACTCTTTAAAAAATAACATTTTGACATTTGCAGGAAAATAGATAGAACTAGAAGAAAAAAAATCATCTTCAGTGCTGTAATCCAGACCCAGAAAGACAAACATTGTACGTACTCACTTATAAGTGGATATTAGCTGTTACGTAAAGATAATCATGCTACAATCTACTAGATCTAGAGAGGCTAAGTAACATGGAAGGCTCAAGGGGAACAATTGGATCTCTTATAGAATTTGCAGGTAGACTAGGGGTGGGTGGGGATAAGAACAGCAGGGATCAGTTGAAGACAGGAGGGACTGGGGAAGAGAGTTCTGTGAGACTGAGGACTGGAATTCAGGCCACTGGGTGATAATGTGGAAACCTAAAGTAGTGGAAACTCCCTAGAATCTATAAAGGTAACTTTAGCAAAGACTAATTGATGTTTTACCTAATGAAAGTAATTCAAGGATATTGAAAACTATCTACTGATGACAGAATACAAGACCATACTTGATTTTAATATTTATAAATCATTCTATTTATTTACATTCCAAATGTTGCCCTACTTCCTGATTCCCTGACTCCATGAGTTCTTCACCCCATCTTCCCTACCCTTTGCTTCCCCACCCTCTCCTACATCATCTCCCTTCTCTGAGCCATCAAGTTTCTACAGGATTAAGGACATCCTTTCCTACTGAAGCCAGACAAGGCAGACCTCTGCTACACATGTAGTTGATACTGTTCTTCTTCCTTTGGGGTTACAATCTCCTTCAGCTCCTTCAATGCTTCTAATTCTTCCATAGGGGTCTCTAGGCTCAGTCCAAAGGTTGGCTCTAAGTATCTGCATCTGTCTCAGTCAGTTGCTGGTAGACACCCTCAGAGGACAGTCATGGCAGGCTCCTCCTGCAAGCACAACATGGTATCAATAGTAGGTAGTGTTAGGGTTTAGTGCCTACACATTGATGGATCCCAAGTTGAGTTGGTCTGTGGAAGTTCTTTCCTTCAGTTTCTGCTCCATTTTTGTTCCTGCATTTCTTTCAGACTGGAACAATTCTAGGTTAAGAATTTTGAAGGTGAATGGGTGGCCTATTTCTCAAATGGGGTACCATGTCTATCTATTGATGTCTTGAGGTTCACCTCTAAATTTTTGGACATTTCATCTAATGCCATCCCAGTTGGGTTCTATAATCCTCTAATATTCTTGATGTAGGGGACTATCTAGAGGTTTGCCCCCTCCAGACCCATCACTGTTACATTTTTCTATTCATTCTGATGGCCTTCTGCACTTCTCTTGTGTCTCCCAACATATGTTATTCTGTTGCCATTTTACTTCTTGCTCCCCTCTCCCACCCAGGTCCCTGCCTCCCTTTGCATCTGTTTATTATTTTGTTTCCCCTTCTAAGTGGGATTGAAATAGCCTCACTTAGGCCTTCCTTCTTGTTTAGATTCACACAGTCTGTGAGTTGTATAATGGGTATTCTGACAGTTTGGGCCAATATCCACTTATCAGAGAGTACATACCATGTATGTTCTTTTGAGTCTGAGTTACCTCACTCAGGATGATATTTTCTAGTTCTATCCATTTGCCTTCAAAATTCATGATGTCCTTATTTTTAACAGCTGAGTAGTATTCCATTTTGTAAATGTACCATATATTCTGTATCCATTCTTCTTCAGTTGAGGAACATCTTGGTTGTTTCCAGCTACTGGCTATTACAAACAAGGTTGCTACAAACATAGTGGAATGTGTGTGCTTATGGTATGGTGGAGCATCTTTGCATACATACCCAAGAGTGATATCCCTGAATCTTCATGTAGAATTATTCCAATTTTCTGAGGAACAACCAGATATATTTCCAGAGTGGTTGTACCAGTTTTCAATCCCACCAGCAGTGGAGGGGTGTTCCTCTTTCTTCAAATCCTTGCCAACATGTATTGACAATTGAGTTTTTGATTTTAGTCATTCTCAATGGTGTGAGGTGGAATCTCAGAGTTGTTTTGACTTGCATTTTTCTGATGACTAAGGATGTTGAGCATTTCTTTAGATGCTTCTCAGTCATTCAAGATTCCTCAGTTGAGAATTCTCTGTTTAGCTCTGTACTCCATTTTTTTTTTTAATTTAATTTTATTTTATTTTTTTAATTTACATTCCAAATCACTTCCCCTTTCCCGTTTCCTCCCTCCCCGAAAGTCCCATAAGCCCCCTTCCCTCCCTCTTTTCTCCGTTCAACCCCCTCTCATTACTCTGTCCTGGCGTTCCCCTACATCCAGTCTTTCCAGGACCAGGGGTCTCTCCTTCCATCTTTTTAGAAATCTATTGATATGCTGATTGTGTCTAGGGTATTCTGAGATTCTGGGTCAATATCCCCTTATCAGTGACTTCATACCATGTGTGATCTTTTGTGATTGGGTTACCTCACTAAGGATGATATTTTCAAGTTCTGACCATTTGCCTAGGAATTTCGTGAATTCATTGTTTTTAATTGCAGAGTAGTATTCCATTGTGTAAATATACCAGATGTCCCTCAACGGAGGAATGGATTCAGAAGATGTACTCCATTTTTTAATTGGGTTATTTAGCTTTCTAGTTTAACTTTTTGAGTTCTTTGCATATATTTAACATTAGCCCTCTGTCAGATGTAGCATTAGTGAAGTTGTTTTCTGGTATGTATCTTGTCGTTTTGTCTTATTGACAGTGTCCTTACAAAAGTTTTTCAATGTTATGAGATCCCATTTGTTAATTGTTGATCTTAGAGCCTGAGTGAGCTATTGGTGATCTTTTCAGAAAAATTTCCCCTGTGCCAATGTGTTTGAGGCTATTTCCAACTTTCTCTTCTATTGGATTCAGGGTATCTGGTTTTATGTGGAGGTCCTTGATCCACTTGGACTTGAACTTTGTACAGTGATAAATATGGATCAATTTGTATTCTTTTATATCTAGACAACCAGCAACCTTTTTTGAAGATGCTTTCTTTATTCCACTCTATGGTATTGGCTTCTCTGTCAAAGATCAAGGGTCCATAGCTATGTGAATTTATTTCTGGGTCTTTATTTGCATTCCATTGAAAGTCCTGTCTGTCTCCATAGCAATAACAAGCAATTTTTACTACTATTACTTGGTACTACAGCTTGAGGTCAAATACGGTGATTTTTCTATATGTTCATTGTTGAGAATTCTTGTTGCTATCCTTGCTTTTTTGTTATTCTTTATAAAAGACACAGAGACAATATCCAAATTTACAAAATCAGAAATGAAAAAGGAGACAGAACAAGGGAAACTAAGGAAATTTAAAGAAATCATCAGATCTTCTTACAAAAGCCTATACTCTACAAACCTGGAAAATCTAGAGGAAATAGATGATTTTCTAGATGGCTATTACATACCAAAGTTAGTTCAATATCAGATAAATTATCTAAATAGTCCCATAACCCCTAAGGAAATAAAAGTAATCACTAAAAGTCTCTCCACAAACAAACAAACAAAAGACACCAGGGCCAGATGGTTTTAGTGCAGAAATCTACCAGACCTTCAAAGAAGAGCTAGTACAAATACTCCTGAATCTATTCCACAAAATAGAAAGAGAAAGAATACCACCTAATTCATTCTATGAAGCCACAGTTACTCTGACACCTAAACCACATAAAGACCTAACAAAGAAAAAGAACTTCAGACCAATTTTGCTTATGATTATTAATGCAAAATTTTCAATAAAAGTCTTGCAAACCAAATCTAAGAATACATCAAAACTATCGTTAAACATGATCAAGTCAGCTTTAGTCCAGGGATGCAGTAATGGTTCAATATTCTGAAATCCATCAACCTAATCCACTATATAAACAACTCAAAGGAAAAAACAATCACATGATTATCTAAGTAGATGCTGAAAAAGCATTTGCAAAATACAACACTTTTTTATGCTAAACATATTGGAGAGATCTGGAATTCAAGGCATATATCTAAATATAAAATTCAAAAACAAAAAGAAAAACAAAAACAATATACAGGAAACCAACAGCCAACATCAAATTAAATGGAGAAAAACTTGAAGCAACCCCGCTAAAATCAGGAACAAGATAAGGCTTCCCATTCTCTCCCTATTTTTTTCAATGTAGTACATGAAGTTCTAGCTAGAGCAATCAGACAATAAAAGGTCAAAGAGATGAATTTGGAAATTAAGAAGTCAAGGTATCTGTATTAGCAAATGATATAACATACATAAGTGACCCCAAAAGTTCTACCAGAGAACTCCTACAGCTGAATAACAACTTCAGAACAGTGGCTGGATATAAAATTAAATCAAACAAATGTGTAGCCTGTTTTTATACAAAGGATAAATGGGACAAGACAGAAATTAGGGAAACCACACCCTTCAAATAGTCATAAATAATATAAAATATCTTGATGTAATTCTAACCAATAAAGTGATAGATTTGTATGACAAGAATTTCAAGTCTCTGAAGAAAGGAATCAAAGAACTCAGAATATAGAAAGATCTCCCATGCTCATTGACTGATAGAATTAACATAATAAAAATGGAGATCTTTCAAAAAGCAATCTAGAGATTCAGTGCAATCTTCATCAAAATTCCAACTCAATTCTTTACAGTCATGGAAAGAGCAATTCACAACTTTGTGTTGATTTTTAACACAATTACTATTTTTTGAGAATTACATGCATGTATATAATGGCATATGTTCATAACTATTCATAGTTTCCTCTCCAACTCCCCTGCCACCTTATCCTTACATCATACTCTACAGCAAATGCAAGTCAGCTTTATTTATTTATTTATGTACATATGTATGTATGTATGCATGTATGTATATATGTATAAATTTATTCCAGACAACCCACTATGTCCAGTTAGTGTTCAAACCAGTCTGGGACAAAGGAAGTTCCAGATTCAGGCATGGTGGTACATATCTTTAATGTAGGGTATACTTTCTGGTGGAGGCCTAAATAGAGGCATTGGAAGAAGGAAAACTTACTCTTTTTTACCTGCTTGTACTTACTTACTTGAACATCTGTTAAATCCTACTTCTTTAGGTTTCCAGATTATACAGAAGACCAGGATAAACAACTAGCCTCATGGGACTGAGCAACTGCTAAATTTTTGTACTTCCCATTCTCAGTTATCCATTGTTGGATGAGTTGGACTATAGTGTGTGTGTGTGTGTGTGTGTGTGTGTGTGTGTGTGTGTGTGTGTGTGTGTAGTCTTAATAGAGAGGGACAGTTCATAAATTCTGTGATTCTTTTTATAATAGGGTATTTTTTATTTACATTTCAAATCTTATCCCCTTTCCTGATTTCCCCTCCCCCAGAAATTCTCTATTACATCCCTTCTCCTTCTGCTTCTATGAGTGCCCCCACCCCATCCTACCTACCCACACTTGCATCCCCTACACTGGGGCATCAAGCCTTCATGGAACCAAGGGCTTCTTCTCCCATTGATGCCTGACAAGGCCATCCTCTGCTATACACACATCTGGGGCCATAGGTCCCTCCATGTGTACTCCTTGATTGGTGGTTTAGTCCCTGAGAGCTCTGGTTGGTTAATATTGTTGTTCTTCCTATGCGGTTGTAAACTCCTTCCGCTCCTTCAGTTATTTCTCTAACTCCTCCATTGGGAACCCTGTGATCAATTCAATGGTTGACTGAGAGCATCTGCCTCTGTATTTGTCAGGCTCTGGCAAAGTCTCTCAGAAGACAGTTATATCAGACTTCTGTCATCATGCACTTCTTGACATCCACAACAGTGTCTGCATTTGGAGGCTGTATATGGGATGGTTGCATAGGTGTGGCTTTCTCTGGATGGTCTTCCCTTCATTCTCTGCTCCACACTTTGTTTCTGTATTTGCTCCTGTGAGTAATTTGTTACCCCACTTGGGGATTCTGAGCTTTTGAGCTAATATCCACTTATCAGTGAGTGCATACCTTGTGTGTTCTTTTGTGATTGGGTTACCTCACTCAGGATGATAATTTCTAGTTCCATCCATTTGTCTAAGAATTTCATAAATTCATTGTTTTTAGTAACTAAGTAGTACTCCATTTTGTAAATGTACCACATTTTCTGTACCCATTCCTCTGTTGAAGGACATCTGTTTTTTTTCCAGATTCTGGGTATTAGTCTAGCATGGGTCGTTGTTATATGTTGAGCATCTCTTGTGTATATGCCCAGGAGTGGTATAGCTAGGTCCTCAGGTAATACTATGTCCAATTTCCTGAGGAACTGCCAGACTGATTTTTAGAGTAGTTATACCAGCTTGCAATCCCACTGACAATGAGAGAGTGTTCCTCTTCTCTAGGATTTTTCTCAGGAATATAGGGATGGTTGAATATACAGAAATCCATCAATGTTATCCACTATATAAACAAACTCAGCATAAAAACCACATGATCATCTCATTAGATGCTTATAAAGCATTTGACAAAATTCAACATCTTCCTGGTAAAAGTCTTGGAAAGATCAGGAATTCAAGGCCCATACCTAAACATAGTAAAAGCAATGTACAGCAAACCAGTAGCCAACATCAAACTAAATGGAGAGAACCTTAAAGCAATCCCACTAAGATCAGGGACTAGATAAGGCTGATCAGTCTTTCCATACCTATTCAATACTGTACTCAAAATCCTAGCCAGAACAATTAGACAACAAAAGAAGGTCAAAGAGTTGCAAATTAGAAAGGAAGGAGTCAAAATATCACTATTTTCATATGATATGAAAGTATTCTTAATTGACCCCAAAAATTCCACCAGAAAGCAGCTAAACCTGATAAACAACTTCAGCAAATTGGCTGGATATAAAATTAACTCCAACAAATCAGTAGGTTTTCTCTACTCAAAGGATAAACACCTGAGAAATAAATTACAGAGTCACAAATAATGTAAAATACGTTGGTGTGACTGTAACCAAGAAAGTGAAGGATCTGTATGACAAGAACTTCAAGTCTCTGAAGAAAGAAATCGAAATTCTATGATTCTACAGAACCCATTATTCTCTAATATGATGACAATCTTGACTCTTCACTTGCTTTGATTTAGAACTGTGCATATTAGTAACTCAATTATTTATTCTCATCTGTATGGTGAAAACATTTCCAGAGATAACTAACTAAAAAGAGACAGGCTTGAAAGAAGATGGCACCCTTCCATTGACTGCTGACCTAGATGCAGTAAAAGTACACAATTAGGTAGAACAAATGTTTTCTCTATATTTTTACCTGATATGTGATATTTTTTCACCCTGTAATTGCATTCTTACAATATTTTTGCCTTATAATGTCATTCTCAGTATTTGCATAGGAGAATCAGCCAAGGATTCATGTAATTAAACTTATGAAACCATGGTGGGAACGTGATGGGAAACCACCAAAACAACAACAACAACAACAACAAAACCCCTAAAAGAACAAAACAGAAAAGATACCATAAAGTAAAATGAATCTTTCTTTTGTTAATTGTCCTGCTATATATTTGGCACTGAAACAATAACTCTAAATAATTCACCTAACAAATGTTTTAAAGAACACCAACATTTTGTCCACTACCTTAAGTTTTATAGAAATTCCTTTTCAAGAAAAATGGTCCATAAAATAAAATATGGATCATTCAGTGGAAAATAGAAAAGAAAAGAATATAAGTCACTAAAGTTGCCAAATTCTTCTGTAACAATTTTTCTTAGAAAGACATGATGAATTACTTAAATATATATGGTATGCACAACAGAGCACAAAATAAATTTAGCTTGAGATAATGTCTGAAATTGTGATTTAATACTTTATTCCATTTCTCAGAGCAATAAAAATTATGACATCCAGTGTCACAGATTTATCTACTAAAAAGGTACCATGCTCCTCTCAGCATTTGCTTCTTGCCATCAGCAATAGTGTCTGGTTTTGGTGTCTGCAAATGGGATGGATCCCTAGGTGGGGCAGTCTCTGGATGGTCTTTCCTTCAGACTCCAGCTCCATTCTTTGTCCCTGCATTTCGTTTTCACCTTTATAAAGCACTGGAAACTCTTTCTTGCATATTTTTGGTTTCTTTTAATGTTAATTTTCTAATATATAGATTAATAATATGTTTAAATTTTTTGAATTTTTATATGTATGCATTGTATTTCCATTAAGCCTATTCCCACTCCTAACCTTTCACATCTACTCCTCCCTAAATTCATATTTTCTTTTATAATTTATAATACATTATTGTTATTATTATTATTATCATTATTATTATTATTATTATTATTATTATTACTACTACTACTGCTACTACTATATCCCACTGGTTCCAATTTGGGCTGCCCATATGCAGCCCATTCATGGCCCATAGCCTCTTAGCAGTGGCCACATTTTTAAGAAAAATAACTCCTTCTCTCCAAGGAGTCAACTGTCAATACCTACTTATCTGGAGATGGGAGCCCTTGAGTATTTCTCCATGTAGTTGAATTTTGAATGGCTTGATTCTGTGCTGGTATTATGCAATCAGCTGCAAGTTTTACGAGTTTATGAATACATTATTTCTGTCATGTCTATAACACATTGTTTCAATCTTATCCTTCCTGAACACTGGTTCTTATAAATTTTCTGTTCCCTTTTTTGTAATGAGCCTTTGGGGGACAGAGTATAATAAAAATGAACTAAATGTGATTTTTTTTATTTGACTTTTCTTATTTGCCAACTACATCTACTTATTATATGACAGTAAATGAAGTTTTAAATAATAGAAATTATTTATGCATATATGTGTGTATGCATATGTATAATCACATGAAAAATTTTTAAACTCTTTTAAAACTTGAGAGAATTGCCCCACATCTGGTGACACACAGTCTCATACCTGTGGGACCTTAATGAGACTTTGGCCATGCCCCAGGCGGAGTCAGGCTAGAACCCCGCCTCTTGGGTTACCTGACCACCCAACTTACTATATATAACACCCCTCCACTGGGGAGGCAGAGGCAGGCAGATTTCTGAGTTCAAGGCTGGCCTGGTCTACGGAGGGAGTTCCAGGACAGCCAGAGCTAAACAGAGAAACCCTGTCTCAAAAAATCAAAAAAACAAAACAAAACAAAAACAAAACAGAAAAAAAAAAAACAAACCACCCCTCAGCGCTCGCTTGCTCTCTCTCCTGCTTATTCTCCTCTGGCCCTCTTCTTTGTCTATCTCTCTGTCTCTCCATTTTCTCCCCTTTCCACGTGGTCATGGCTTTTCTTATCTATTTTCTCCTCTTTCTTTGTCTTTCTATCTCTTTTCTCTTTCTATTTTCTTAATAATAAAACGTCAAAGCTATGGGCCACCTCTTATGAAATTCGCCACATGGAGCTAGCTGGTACGCGCCGTCAGAGATTCAGCCATGCAGACAGTCTGTGAGTACAGGTAATAGGCAGAGAAAACCACACCAGAATGGCTCTGCCTTCTGTGTGACATTTCTCTGTACCGCCATGCGCGCACCCATGAGGGACCGGTCGGTGGTGTGACCGCCTGCTCCCCATCAGGCTGAGGCACGCGTGCATCTTGCCTGCTTCCCCAAAAACCCCAAGCAGAACCTCCCATGTCCACCTGCGTCCTCTGCATATGCACGCTACCTTGGCCTGAGAGCGAGGCCCACGCTCCGCTGGCCTGGCCTGGCGTGTGTCCCTGTGTCCACCCATGCCAGGCCCTGCGCTTTCCTTTTTTCCCCACACATACCCTGATTACTGAAATGATAATTGTTTCCATAAAATCTTCATTTTGAGTTACTTGTATTATTGTTAAACTTTTAATTAAATCACTTTATTAATAATAATTGTGATTAAGAAACAGCAATAACCAATCCAAGTAGTATATATCTACCAATCCAGCCCTACAGAAGATCCTAGAAGGAAAACTCCTACACAAGGAAGATACCTGCTCCAAAGAAAGGACAAGATATTAATCATCTCACAAAAAAGCCAAAAGAAGAGAACTACAAGCACATAAAGCTACCTACAAAAACAAACTTATCAGGAACCAACAATCATCTTTCTTTAATATTTCTTAATATCAATGGACTCAACTCACTTACAAAAAGACATAAGCTAACAGACTAGATACACAAGCATAATCCAGCATTTTGCTGCATCCTAGAATCACACTTCAAAAACAAAGGCAGACCCTTTACTCTCAGATCAAGGAAGGTTCCAAAGCCTGAAACTATTACTGAGGCTATGGAGTGCTCACAAAATGGGACCTAGCATGATTGCACTCCAGAAGACCCAAGAAGAAACTGAGTCAGATGCAGATATTTGCACCCAACCAATGGACAGAAGCAGCTGACCCCTATTGTTGAATTAGGGAAGGGTGAAAGAAGCTGAGGAGAAGGGCAACCCTGGAGGAGACCAGCAACCTCAATCAACCTAAATCAATCTGGACACCAGAGATCTCTCAAACACTGGACTACAAAACAGGCAGCATACACCAGCTGATATGAGGTCTCCAACACACATACATTAATGGTCAGGTGGATCTGTGTTCATTCAGAGATGATTCATGTAACCTGAAGAGACTGGAGGTCCCAGGGAGATTAGAGTTCAGATGGGGTGGGTGTTGGGGATATCCAGGTGGAAATAGGCAGGTGGGGAGGAGGTAAGTGATGTGGAACAGTCAGAAGGTGGACTGGGGGTGGGGAATAAAATATGAAGTATAAAAAATAAATTAATTAATTAAAAAAAGAAAGAAGATAGCAGTAAAGTGTTGTATTATAGTTTTTGTTGTAGGAATACTTTAACTTATCATGTTATATGCACAGGGCTTTACATCTGATGAAAATCAATGTCACTCACAGAAGTATATTTATATTTACAGTTTATGAGTAGTTCTTAACAGTTGTTCAAAAAGTCCACTTATGATTTAGCACTATCTCATTTTTTAAATATTTGCAGTTGAAACTTATCAAAGTGCATCAATTTTAAATCTGTGGAGAAATCAGCCTCAAAAGTCATGTCTATATCACCCATTTCCTTCCACAATTTTTCTTATTTGCCAACTACATCTACTTATTATATATTTGCAGTGTTTAGATACGTGTTTGTGTGTGTATGTGTGTGTGTGTGTGTGTGTGTGTGTGTGTATTCACTCAAAGATGAGACAAAAATTGACCCATATGTAGCTAAAATATATTAAAATCTTTGGAAAAAATGAAATAACAATATCACAAGAGCATCATTAGGGGACTCCATTCACCTTTCTAAATTTTATCCTAGACTATCAAACTGCCTTTAGCAAAAAAAAAAAAAAAAGAAAGAAAGAAAGAAAGAAAAAAAGGAAAATCATTAGGTTTTCCTAATATTTCTCTAATATTAAAATAATTGTTTAACCTCTAGCAATTTTGACCAAAACAGAAAAAAATCAAATTAAAATTAAAAATTTAGAGATTAAAATGACATGTTATAGCAGATTCCTGTTAAATACATAAGCTCATCAGTACAAATTGAAAATTCATCAGTAAAGACATATCATACCCAAATGAATTTCCAAATACATAACGCATACCAGAAATATTGCAAGATGCATAAGTAAGCTACATATTATCATAATAAAGAACTAGGAAAAAATCCAAACACACATGGATTCACTGATAAATTCCTCAAACCTTTTGTAAAACTAACATAAATTCCCCTAAATTTAAATAAAATAGAATGAAAAAAATAATTTTTGCATCCTCATTTTACAAACAAAAATAAAAGCAAAATTTCCTCAATTATATCCAAGGAATATAAATTCAAAAAGTAAGAAGAAATTGTTTGCAAAATGAATATAAGAACAGACTAAAGAGTTAGTATTCCAATAACCAACTGGGTGCATTCAAAAAATGTAGGCATGGTCAAGCATATGCAGATCCATTAGCTTAAAATAAAATAAACTGAAGGTAGAAGCCACATACTTATCTCAATAAAGAAAAGCCTTGTAATAATATTCAACCTTTCCTTATGATAAATACCCTGAGGAAACTTAGAATCAAGAATATATGCTATTATAATATATGCTATATATTTCACACTCATAGCCAACATTAAATTAAATGGGAGAAATTGTTATTACTTTTGCTAAAATAATGTGCATGACAAGGGTTCCATTCTCTACACTTCTATTGTTATAGAAGTCTTAGAAGAAGAAATAATACAATTGAAAAACTAAAAGTGATAAAGAATGGAAAAGGAAAAATCAAATTATTCCCATTTTATTTTGGAAATAGAAATAATTCTCAGATTTTAAAATAATTTTCATATATGTTCTAAAAATTTCTTGAAAACAATACCAGAAAGTTCAGATAAACACATTCATAAAGGGGTAGGCTACAAAATCGACATACAAAACTCAGTATCTTCTAAATGTAACAGTAAACTTAAGAAGATGAAAGAGCTTTACAATCAAACTCCCCTTGTCTCTATCTTCCTAGCCGTGAGATTACAGTCTCTACCATCCTATAATTTTTGTTTTGAATGAGTGGCGAACATTTCAACTCATGTCCTCATGCTTGCATTATAAGCACTTTATTAATTAAACCATCTCCCATATATCTGTTAGATTAAAATTGATATTAATGTAAGTATCCTACCAATGAAAAGAAATTCCAGAAACTGATTAGCCAACTGAAAGGTCCATAGCCTTCATGTTAACTATCAATGACCCTTGCCACTAAATACACACAACATATAATTAAGCTCTCCTCCTCATTTAGATTCAGGAACACACACATAAGCAGAGCTAAGATATAATTCCTTGTGTCCTCTTTTTCTTTTTTTATTGGTTATTTTATTTACTTACATTTCACATGTTATCCCTCTTCCAAGTTTCCCTTCCACATGCCCCATTCCCCTCCTCCCTTCCCCTGCCTCTATGATAGGACCCCACCACCCACCCTCCCACTCCTGCCTCAGCAACTTAGTGTTTCTCTATCCTCGATCATCAAGCTGCCACAGGATCAAGGGGCTCCCCTCCAAGTGATGCCAAATAAGGCCATCCTCTGCTATGTATATACCTGGAGTCATTGGTACTCACTATGTGACAGTTGCCTCTCATGTTCCTGCCATTGAGATCTTTTCAGTGATTTTTTTTTTATCTAACATACTTATTCTAGTTAGGTATCTACAGTTTTAAGTCTGAGGGATGTGTATTTATGAGCAAAGGATTTATATTATCCCTACTGATGAAGGAAAGGAAATCTTGAGGATGGAAATCACAAGAGCTCCCAATGTCCTGTATGTAGGACACCATAGCTGATCCACCTGTCACTGTAACATGAGGCATAACAGAGTGTGTAGTGTTTGTGCTGCATTTGCATTGCAGCTTCTTGCGATTACACTGTTTTCCCAATGTATTTAAATGTCCTTATGGCATTGTAACCTTTAAGGCTCTTGTGGGTTATACAAGTAACTATGAATTCTAATGATGGCTGTTCCTACATAGCTGTAGGGAATGCCCTTATGAGGTTTTAAAAGAGACGATGCAGATTTATTTTCTGAAATGCAACTGTGGTGTGTATACTCCAATTTACTCCAATATTAGGTTCCAAACCTGTAAAAACTGTGAATCTCTTTTCTATAAATGAATGTGATTGTCCCATGTCTGTGACGTTGGACTATTCTGGGGGTTATCTATTTTCTTGCCCTAGTGAATCCAGCCACAACAATAGGTCATAGTTTACCTTACCAACATAGCATATATGCTATGCTACCATGTCAGGTCTTTATGTTTTATGGGGTTCACATTTCTTCTTCCATACCGGATTTCCAAGGTTTAGTCACAATCATGTACACTCCAATTGCTTCTTTGTTTTGTTTGTCTTGCAGGTGACTGGAGTGATTGGAAGGTATCTCTTGCAACCGGCCCACTAAATCTTCTCTAGAATCTCTTTTGTTGCCAAGTTATATTACATCTTACCCATTTCTCAGATCTTTGAACAAATAGTATTTTATGGTCTCAATTATAACAGAAAATTTAAAAAAAATCAAAGAACACTGATACCTTTATTATCATGATAACACAGTTACAATTTTACAGGTGAAAAAAAAAAAAAGACAGAGAGGCAAAGTAATTTGCTCAAAGCCTCTTTCTAGCATTCAAGATGATTGTATTTAGAATAAAAACTCTTTGGTTAGAATCTATAATCAGAACTATATTTTACTAACAGGGAATGTTTTAAATCTTCTTGAAAAATCAATTTTGTTTTAAGATTTGATGGAAACATTACTTTTATATTAAAATAAGCAAAGATATGGTGTAGCATGCAGAAAGTATGTGAATATTTAATATGAGAAAGGAGACTTCAAAGAATGTTTGTTCTTATATCTGGCTTGCTGTAGGCTAAGGCACTTGATCTCAGGGGAGTCTACATTCTCGGGCCTGTACTGATTGGAGTATTTCATGGAAAAAACATGAAATCATTACATTGCACAAAGTTTTATTGCGCTTTTCCTTGAGCCTATTAATATTTATAGCTTTCTCTTAGGCATGCATTTAGACCAAAGTCTTCAAATTTTATAGAGAAATGAAAATGTATCGAATGAAATATACAAGGGTGGTTATAATGGAAGAGTTTATATTATCTAATGTGGTGTGATTTCACTTTCTCTATGAGAGTCTCAGAAATTGTAGAATCTTTGCTAAATTTAAAAGAATGTCTCAACTGTGAAAGTAACACTATTCCTGGGATAACAAACATGAAAAAATATCTATGTATCCCAGATGTGAAAACCATGGCAGACCCCAGTAACTAAAACACTAAGTTCCAACTTTGTAAACCAGCCAATATGGGCTTTCATAAGGAGCATGGGTGAGGGCTTCCTTACAGGAGGAGGCATACAGTAACAGAGTTTTAATCTTCAAAGCCAAAACTCTCCAGCATGGGTAAAGGATCATGAAATTTGGTAGCAAAAAATTACTGCACAACTTGAAGGTAACTTAGCTGACTAGAAAGTACTGCCTGAGGCAGCTAGGTTAATCTAGTCTTCCTCCAGCAAGCCCAGCTTTTTGTACCAATTTTAGGACATCTCCAGTAATCTCAATCCCCTCTATGAATCTCAGACAGTCTCTAGATCTTTTAGAAGTCTCGGCTTGTAGTCTGAGTCTTTTCTAGGCAAAAGAGTTGGTGTCAGCATTTCAACACCAGTCATCACAGCTGATCTAATTTTGGGGAGGAGTGATCCTTATACATCTGTTCTTGAGTTTTAGTGACTTTTTCAAGGCTTCATAGATCTTTCTTTCTGAATCCCAAATAAACAAAAATCAAACTTCCTTAGTCTAAATGAGGTTCTCTGAAGAATAGAACATTACCCATCCTTTTAGAATACTCCTTCTAGGTAGGGACATTTTTACTTCTGAGAATATTTCTACACAACAACCAGCATAAAATACCATCAATGCACATTCAAATGTGTTGAGATACAAAAGAATGGAGATTAGAGCCTCTGATGGGTATCCTTGGGGTGTTTGTTTCTGGATCAGTGGTTCTATATGGTTTAAGTTCCACAGGTCTCTATGGTTCTGGAACTGAAGTCCGATGAAGGTGGGCAAAGAGGTGGCAGAAAAACAGGTCATCTTGGTCTAGCAGACTGATCAGGGCAGCTTGTCATGTGCCAGAGGATTCAGGGAACAGGGAAGATGGATGAGGAAAGAGAAACTAATATATATGGTTCAGGCTCTGTGGCTTTGATGAAGGTGGGAAGAGATGTGGAGGGACAGTGTAGAGCCAGAAGGTATAGCAGGCTGCTTAGGACATGTTGGCATATGCCAAATGACTCAACGAGCAGGGAAGATGAATTGGAGGAAGGGAAGCTAACCTGTATGGTTCATGATCCATAGATCTGATAAATGTGAGCACAGAGGTGGCAGAAGAATGGAGCAATTTCTGCTTTTATAACATAAGAAGGGTGGATTAATGAATCTACAATCTTTCTGAGCCTCAGTAAAGCATTACATTCCTAATGAAGAAAACCTATAACCTAGCACAACTATGATGGGCTAGACATATACAATGTTCTAATTTTTATTTAGGAATACTTCATACAACATTTCAGAAATGTGTTTTTATTTTAAATCCAAGTAGCACTGTTCAATAGTACCAATTTCTTTATAGTCTTTCATCAGCTATTTAATATGCTTTTTAACAATAGCTATGCTAAGCGATGTGAAATAATACTTCACTATAATTTTGGTATGACTTTGAAGGATGATTTGCATGATGAATGCCTTTTTCATTTCTCTTATGCTTACAATGGGGGTCTGTTCAGAGGAATATCTACCCATCCTAATTGCCTTTGTATTATTTATTGCGTTTAGTTACATAAGTTCCTTAGATTATGAGTGGTACAATTTTTGTATATACCAAGCTCACAAATATGTTCTCTAGTTTCTAAGTTGCTCCTGTCATTCTGTTCATTAATTCCCTTGATCTAAAGCAGATATTTTAAATCGTTGTATAGTCTTGTATATTTTTTGCTTTCTGTGTCTGTACTTTTGAAATTTTATCCAATAAAACTTCTCTACAATCAAAGCCAAGATTTAGTTTATATTTCTTCCTAGAGCTTCAGCTCTAAGGTTATATATTTAGAAGTAAAGCCTAATTACTCTGCTAGGATTTGCAGTGTTATGGGACAGGAACATGCTGTGAATGATTATTCTGATGTTTTCTTGGTATAAAAATGTAAGTTTTTAGGTTTCCTGTGAAATGTAGTGATGGCTGCAGGAGTATATAATGTTGAAGTCCATTTTTATGTAGTTTGTTTTATGCTTTTACCATTAAAAAGTGATGAACTTGAGTTTAAAGAGTTGCATCAGTACTTAGGAGCACTGGCAGTTCTTCCATAGCAAAAATACTAGATACCCAGTGTGGGGCTCTTGGTGCTGCTTCGAGGTTATTGGCAAGAATTTGACACTGGCCTAGGATAAGAAAGTAGGCTCAGTCAAGAATTTGACATTCAACTAGGACAAGGAATTAGGCTCAAGAGTTTTCATTGTGATAAGTATCTGAATGCCACAGGACCTTTGCTTATGCCTTATTTGTTCCTTGACTATTTTGTTTATGCCTTGTTTGTTCCTTGACTACTTTGTTACTTGTTTTTTTATGCCTTACAACTGGCCATCTTTTTTGCATATACCTAGAATGATATAAAAGAAGACTGAAAAAAATTAAACCCACTTCAGCACTTGCTGAAGTCATACTATAATGTTGTCTAATTGTCTCTTCTTTCTTTAATCCTCCCTCCATCCTTTGAGACTCTGTTGACTGACTGAGTAGTTGGCTTGCCCAATTCAGCACCAACACAGCAACTCATAATCACCTGTAACTCCCATTTTATCTGAAGAAACAGTCTTTTCTGGCTTCCACATGCATCAGTCACACACAGGGTGTATAGACATATATGCAGGCAAAATATTTATGCACATAAAATAAAAATAAATATAATTTTTAAATAGTGAATTTTGGGCTGGGAATATGTTTCAATAGATGAAGGACTCACTGCTTTATTCTAGGTTCTTATTCTAAAATTCTTGTAGAGAATGGTACTTTGCAGTAACCAAATAAAATTCCAGTACTTGAAGCCAGGACACAAGTTTGAAAAGCAATCATTCTCCATCAGACTCACCATTTTAGTTAAGTGTGGATTTATTTGAAAGCACCTGCCTTACCTAGTAAAATGATGCTCAATCAAGGAAGACTTTTGACATCAGTCTTATTCCTCGTCTGCTCTCATTAATGTGTATATTTACTGGCAATACATATGTGATCACACACACAAACGCACATGCACATGCACACATACACACTCACACATACACACACAAACAAAAACACAAAGCAAAGTGCCAAGAAGAAGACGTCATAAGAAAGAAACAGAAAGGATAATTATATGATTAATATCATCAAAGTACATTATACACCTGTAGGCATATGGCACAGTGAAACATATTCTTATTTTTAAGTAGCATAATAGAAATTATTTTAAAAATAATTATCTAATACTTGACTGAATAATTCCCCCATATAACATCATTAATGGTGACTTTGAGACCTAAGCTTCTAAGAGTTTTATGATTCTTCTATCACAATGAACAGCTCTAGGAGATGAAGGTAAGGGATATGTACAAGATATTGTTTTACATAGCATTGTCTAGAATCATTCTCAGGATTCTGAGACTTTAAGTCTTCTATGCTTCTCTCATATTTACAATATTCTTCTATATAGGGTAGGTTTCACAATATGTACATATTCAAAGAAGGGCTCTTCCTAGAGTGTTACTAAGAAATATGTTACTAGAGTGTGAGGTACCCCTTTCACTACCAAGAATTAAAAATGATTCTTATCTTCTTGTTCCAGGACTGAAAGGAAGTGAAAATCAGCTATTACATGCACCTATAGTGATATACATTCATCTTTTCCAGGTATAAACAAATAATTTGGACATAAAACATGTAAGAATAAATTGGCTCTAGAAAAATACTGAAATGAATGAGCTCTAGATCATCAGAATAGAACAATGTGGAGATGTCTCAGTGTTCCCTATGTGTGATAGACAAAGCATTGCAAATATCTTTAACCTAAAAAAATCACAGAAATAATGTACAAAAAGAATCAAAAATACTCAAAACCTAAAATCAAAAACAGTAGTTACGCCCTTTGGCGACCTCTGTTCCGGGATCGAACTCACTGAGGAGACAGGTATCCAGGTTCACCCCAATATAACATCCTTTGGGACACGGCCTATTGGGGCTTCCGTCTGCTCCCAAGAACGGGACAGCACTGTGGTTGTCTGGGCGCCAGCTCTACTGTGGGCCATCCCCTCTATGGGGTGACCTGCACCTCTGAGAGAGTGCAGAGAGCACTCTGCCATCTTTGTTCCAGTGGCCAGGTAGTTGGGACCACCAGGCTCAGAGACAGGCAGGCATAATATTGCTTGGGTCTTGGGCGGCTTGTGTGTACCCTGTTCCCAAGAACTGGGCAGATCTGCAGTAACCAGCATGCCAGCTATGCTGTGGGAATTCTGCCTTGCAGAGGGACGCCCCCTCCCCCCCCTGGGAGAGATCACACACCCCTGCACAGGGCAGGAGCCTACCAGCCTCCCTTTGGCGACCTCTGCTCCAGGAATCCACTACACTGAGCCTTTGGATGTGCAGGGACTCCCCATTATAACATCACTTGGGGCAAGGCATATCAGGGCTCCAAAGTTACTCAGGAGCAGGGCCGGCCCCAGAAATCGGTGCCAGGGGAATCCCGGTAATCCAGGGGTGCCAGAAATAGCTTTGCAGGCTCACAGGAGGTCCAACCAACAGCCAGTGACAGCAGGAACAACTAATACCAGAGGTAACCAGATGGCAAAAGGCAAATGTAGGAACAGTACTAACAGAAACCAAAGTAATATGGCACCATCCGAACCCAAATCTCAACAGCAGCAAGTCCTGGATACTCCACCACACCCGAAAGACAAGATCTGGATTTAAAATCACTTCTCATAATGCTATTAGAGGATCACAAGAAGGACACAAATAAATCTAATAAAGAATTACAGGAGACCATGAATCAACAGTTAGAAGCCCTTACAAAGGAAACACAAAAATCACTTAGAGAAGTGCAGGAGAACATGGATCAAAAGATGGAGGCCCACAAGGAAACAACACGAAAATCGCTTAAAGAAATGAATCAATGGGTAGATGCACTTTCAAAGGAATCACAAAAATTGCATAAAGAAATGCAGAAGAATATGGGTCAACAGACAGATGCCCATAGGGAGGCAACACAAAAATTGCTTAAAGAAATGAATCAACAGATAGATGCCCTTACAAAGGAAACACGAGAACTGCTTAAAGAAATGCAGGAGACGATGGATCAACAGATGGAATCCCATGAGAGGGAACACAAAAATCGCTTAGAGAAATACAGGAGAACTTGGGTCAACAGGCAGAAATCCTGAAAGAGGTAATGCAGAAATACCTTAAAGAAATACAGGAAAATACAAACAAACAAGTGAAGGATCTCAGCAAATCCATCCAGGATCTAAAAAAGGAAGTAGAAACAACTAAGAAGTCACAAAGGGAGACAACTTTGGAGATAGAAAACCTTGGGAAGAAATGAGGAGTCATAGATGCAAACATAAACAATAGAATACAAGAGATGGAAGAAAGAATCTCAGGTGCTGAAGATACCATAGAACGCATCGACTCAACAGTCCAAGAAAATGCAAAATGCAAAAAACGTGTAACCCAAAACATCCAGGAAATCCAGGACACAATGAGAAGACCAAACCTAAGGATTATAGGTAAGATGAGAGTGAAGATTTGCAACTTAAAGGGCCAGTAAACATCTTCAACAAAATTATGGAGGGAAACTTCCCTAACCTAAAGAGAGAGAAGCCTACAGAACTCCAAACAGACTGGACCAGAACAGAAAAACCTCCTGTCACATAATAATCAAAACACCAAATATACTAAACAAAGAAAGAATATTAATAGCAGTAAGAGAAAAGGGCCAAGTAACATACAAAGGAAGACCTATCCGAATCACATCAGAATTCTCACCAGAGACTATGAAAGCCAGAAGATGCTGGGCAGATCTCATGCAGACAGTAAGAGAGCACAAATGCCAGCCTAGACTACTATACCCAGCAAAACTCTCAATCACCATAGATGGAGAGACCAAGATATTCCATGATAAAACCAAATTTTCACAATATCTTTCCACAAACCCAGCCCTGAAAAGGATATTAGGTGGAAACCGCCAATACAGGGAGAGAAACAACACCCTGGAAAAAATGAGATAGTAACCTTCTTGCTTCACACACAAAAGTAGATAACCACTCAAACATAAAGTTAGCATCCAGAATGGCAGGTGTCAATAATCACTATTCCTTAATCTCTCTTAATATCAATGGTCTCAATTCACCAATAAAAAGACATAGACTAGCCGACTGGATAGGTAAACAAGATCCAGCATTTTACTGCATGCAGGAAACGCACCTCAGTGTCAAAGACAAACACTACCTCAGAGTAAAAGGCTAGAAAACAGATTTACAAGCAAATGGTCCCAAGAAACGAGTGGGAGTAGCCATCCTAATATCAGATAAAATTGAATTTCAACCTAAAGTCATCAAAAGAGACACAGAAGGACACTACATACTGATCAAGGGAAAAATCCACCATCAAGAACTCTCAATTCTGAATATCTATGCTCCAAATGCAAGGACACCCTCATTCGTAAAAGAAACTTTACTAAAGCTCAAAGCACCCATCGCACCTCACACAATAATAGTGGGAGACTTCAACACCCCGCTCTCTGAAATGGATCGTTCAGGAAAGCAGAAACTAAACAGAGACACAATAAATCAAATTGAATTCTTGGACCAAATTGAACTAACAGATATATATATATAGAACATTTCATCCTAGAACTAAAGAATACACCTTCTTCTCAGCACCTCATGGTACCTTCTCCAAAATTGACCATATAATTGGTCACAAATCAGACCTCAACGGATATAAGAAGATAGAACTAATCCCATGCCTCCTATCAGATCACTATGGAATAAGGGTGGTCTTCAATGGCAACAAAAACAACAGAAAACCCACATACACATGGATGCTGAACAATGCTCTACTCAATGATAACTTGGTCAAGGTGGAAATGAAGAAAGAAATCAAAGACTTTTTGAAATTTAATGAAAATGAATGCACAACATACCCTAATTTATGGGACACAATGAAAGCAGTGCTAAGAGGAAAATTCATAGCCCTGAGTGCCGCCAAAAAGAAACGGGAGACAGCATACACTAACAGCTTAATGGCACACCTGAAAGCCCTGGAACAAAAAGAAGCAAATACACAAAAGAGGAGTAGAAGGCAGGAAATCATCAAACTCAGGGCTGAAATCAATCAAGTAGAAACAAATAAAACCATACAAAGAATCAACAAAATGAGGAATTGGTTCTTTGAGAAAATCATCAAGATAGATAAGCCCTTAGCCAGATTAACCAGAAGGCACAGAGACAGTATCCAAATTAATAAAATCAGAAACGAAAAGGGAGAGATAACAACAGAAACTGAGGAAATTCAAAAAATCATCAGATCCTACTACAAAAACCTGTATTGAAAAAACTAGAAAATCTCGAGGAAATGGACAATTTCCTTGACAGATAACAAATACCAAAATTAAAGCAGGATCAAATAGACCATCTAAACAGTCCTATAACCCCTGAAGAAATAGAAGTCTTCATTGGAAGTCTTCCAACCAAAAAAAGCAGAGATCCAGATGGTTTTAGTGCAGAATTCTATCAGACCTTCAAAGAAGACCTAACACCAATACTCTTCAAACTGTTCCACAAAATAGAAACAGAAGGAACACTACCCAACTCGTTCTATGAAGCCACAATTACCCTAATACCAAAAGCACACAAAGATCTGACAAAGAAAGAGAATCTCAGGCCAATCTCTCTTATGACTATCGGTGCAAAAATACTCAATAAAATTCTTGCCAACTGAATCCAAGAACACATCAAAACGATCATTCATTACGATCAAGTAGGCTTCATTCCAGGGATGCAGGGATGGTTCAATATAAGGTAATCCATCAATGTAATCCACTATATAAACAATCTCAAAGAAAAAAAACCACATGGTCATCTCATTAGATGTTGAGAAAGCATTTGACAAAATTCAGCATCCTTTCATGCTAAAGGTCTTGGAAAGAACAGGAATTCGAGGCCCATATCTAAACATAGTAAAAGCAATTTACAGCAAACCGGAAGCCAGCATCAATCTAAATGGAGAGAAACTTGAAGCAATCCCACTAAAATCAGGGACTAGACAAGGCTGCCCTCTCTCTCCATATCTTTTCAATATAGTACTTGAAGTTCTAACTAGAGCAATTAGACAACAAAAAGAGGTCAAAGGGATACAAATTGGAAAGGAAGAAGTCAAACTATCACTATTTGCAGACGATATGATAGTATACTTAAGCGAACCAAAGAACTCCACCAGAGAACTCCTACAGCTGATAAACAACTTCAGCAAAGTGGTCGGATATAAAATCAACTCAAGCAAGTCAGTAGCCTTCCTATACTCAAAGGATAAGCAGGCTGAGAAAGAAGTAAGAAAAATGATACCTTTCACGATAGCCACAAACCATATAAAGTATCTTGGCGTGACTCTAACCAAACAAGTGAAAGATCTGTATGACAAGAACTTCAAGTCTCTGAAGAAAGAAATTGAAGAAGATCTCAGAAGATGGAAAAATCTGCCATGCTCATGGATTGGCAGGATTAATATAGTAAAAATGACCATCTTGCCAAAAGCAATATAAAAATTCATTGCAATCCCCATCAAAATTCCAACTCAATTCTTCATAGAGTTAGAAAGAGCAATTCAAAAATTCATCTGAAATAACAGAAAACCCAGGATAGCTAAAACTATTCTCAAGAGTAAAAGAACCTCTGGGGGAATCAGTATCCCGGACCTCAAGCTGTACTACAGAGCAATAGTGTTAAAAACCGCATGGTATTGGTACAGTGACATGCATGTAGATCAATGGAACAGAATTGAAGACCCAGAAGTGAATCCACACTCCTATGGTCACTTGATCTTTGACCAATGAGCTAAAACCATCCACTGGAAAAAAGATAGCCTTTTCAACAAATGGTGCTGGTTCAACTGGAGGTCAACATGCAGAAGAATGCAAATTGACCCATTCTTATCTCCTTGCACTAAGCTCAATTCCAAGTGGATCAAGGACCTCCACATAAAACCAGACACACTGAAACTAATAGAAAGGAAACTAGGGAAGAACCTTGAACATATGGGCACAGGGGAGAATTTCCTGAATAGAACTCCAATAGCTTATGCTCTAAGAGCAAGAATTGACAAATGGGACCTCATTAAATTACAAATTTTTTGCAAGGCAAAAGACACTGTCAAAAAGACAAAGAGTTTACCAACTAACTGGGAAATGATCTTTACCAATCCTACATCCGACAGAGGGCTAATATCCAATATATACAAAGAACTCAAGAAGTTAAACTCCAGAGAGGCAAGTAACCCTATTAAAAAATTGGTGTACAGAGATAAACAAATAGTTCTCACCTGAAGAATATCTAATGACTGAGAAGCACCTAAAGAGATGTTCATCATCCTTAGTCATTAGGGAAATGCAAATCAAAACAACCCTGAGATTCCATCTCACACCAGTCAGAATGGCTAAGATCAAAAACACAGGAGACAGCAGTTGTTGGCAAGGATGTGGAGAAAGAGGAACACTCCTCCACTGCTGGTGGGTTTGCAAGCTGGTACAACCACTCTGGAAAGCAGTCTGGCGGTTCCTCAGAAAACTGGGCATGACACTCCCGGAGGATCCGTCTATACCACTCCTGGGCATATACCCAGAGGCTTTACTTGCATGCAATAAGGACACATGCTCCACTATGTTCATAGCAGCCTTATTTATAATAGCCAGAAGCTGGAAAGAACCCAGATGTCCCTCAATGGAGGAATGGATTCAGAAGATGTGGTATATTTACACAATGGAATACTACTCTGCAATTAAAAACAGTGAATTCACGAAATTCGTAGGCAAATGGTCAGAACTTGAAAATATCATCCTTAGTGAGGTAAGCCAATCACAAAAGAACACACATGGTATGCAGTCACTGATAAGAGGATATTAACCCAGAATCTTGCAATACCCTGGACCCAATTCGCATATCAATAGATTTCTAAGAAGATGGAAGGAGAGACCCCTGGTCCTGGTAAGACTGGATGTAGGGGAATGTCAGGACAGAGAAGCGAGAGGGGGTTGAATGGAGAAAAGAGGGAGGGAAGGGGGCTTATGGGACTTTCGGAAAGGGAGGAAATGGGAAAGGGGAAATGATATTGAATGTAAATAAAAAAAACTTAGAAAATAAAATTTAAAAAAACCCTAAAAAATAGTATGTACTTAGCAAAAACAAAAAAAATAAAAATAAAACTGTAGTTACTATTTTGGGCAATAGCTGATGTAGTCTAATCTCTACAAAGAAAAAGTCAGGCTTACCCATTAAATTATATTGGGCTATGAAGAGGTTAGATCTTTCATCCAACTTTTCCTTCAGTTCCATATTATTGATACAGGTGGGCCCCAATCAACAGTTAGGTATTATTAACATGAAAGAATATAGTTCTGATTTTTTACAACACAAATCCTAGAATAATCAAACAACAATGGAATTCCTCTTCTAGCGTGACATATACGTGTGTGTGTGTGTGTGTGTGTATGTGTGTGTGTGTGTGTGTGTGTGTTGCAATGTGTTACTCATCAGGGAGTAATCGACTTTTCTCCAAGCTGAAGTGAAATATCCCTTGATTTACACCAGGAAGTAGAGTATTTTGGTGCATTTATGAGTTGAACTCACCTTAAGCGTGACAGCAGCACCAAGACTGAAGGAAACAGTATAAACTAGATCTAATAAGCAATCCACTTGATTCAAGAATTTAAAGAAATGTATGGAAAATTTGAAAATAATACATTTTAAGGTATTTATTAAGAATTTGAGAAAATCAAAAACTAAGAAAAATATTTTAATCAACCAGATTGGAGAAAATCATAATGAGGTGGACATAAAATTAGAAAGACAACAGATCTCTCATCTCAAACCATAGCATCCAAACAGAAGGAGAACAGCATTTGTAAAAAGATGAAAGGTTCTAAAATTGGACCTTTTATGTTTACTAAAAATGTCCTTTATGAACTCAGAGGAAATCAAGATGTCTTAAGTTAAAAAAGTAAGAATTTTATGCTGGTTAAAAAAAAAAGAAAGAAAGAAACAAGAACAAACAAACAAAATCCACCACCAATACCGCAGCAAAATTATCACCACCAGCAACAAAAATAGCTAACATTCTGAATAAAAATTATTTCTAAAATTAAATACAGCTAGATTTAATTTAGATAATTTTCTCTGCCATTGATATGATATATTTTAAACTACCATATGGTATTATTCATTATTTAACATTTAATTCCAGTCAATCTCTCTCTCTCTCTCTCTCTCTCTCTCTCTCTCTCTCTCTCTCTCTCTCTCTCTCTCTCTCTCTCTCTCTCTCTCTCTCTCTCTGTGTGTGTGTGTGTGTGTGTGTGTGTGTGTGTGTATGAACACACATGCACACACATATGCAGGCACACATATATGTGTATAAATGTGGAAGCCAGAGATCATCATTCTGTTTCTTCCTCAATAGCTCTCCACCTTATTTTTTGAAAAAAGTTTTCTCATTTAATATTTTTGTCACTGATTCAGCTATATTAAACGCCAGTGAGCCCCAGAGACCTGTTGTCTTATATCAGTTGTGCTCAGACCCAAGTATGTGCTACATCATTTCAAAATAAGAGTTCATGATCTGAGCTCATGGTCTCCTGCTTGCAACAAAGGAATGTATTCCAAGTCCCATATATAATATTTTAAGCACAGAGACTCTGAAAAACTTTTCTTTGCCTCCCAAGAGCTCAGGATTACCTTTCTATGAGTGTCACTGGAGTTATTAACTCTATTTCTTCCTGCCTTTCCTGTACAAATAGCATGTTATTGATGTGCTAACTCTACTATGGCTATGTCTGACTATGGCTTTGAGACAAACTCTCATAAGATTTTTTTTCCATATTCTTATTGATTATTTTATTTTGTATTTCAAATGTTTTCCCCCTTCCCAGTTTCCCCTCCACAAATCACCTATCCCCCATCCCCTCTCCCGTCCCCTGCCTCTATGAGATTGCTCCCCCACATTTAACATAAGGGTAAGTAAGGAGCACTTTCTATAGTCTTCTACTACACTATTTCTCATTTTCTCTCATGGATTTCAGGATTTCACATTGTCTAGGGGTCCAAGTTGTCTAATTAAAACTTTCCTAGGTATAGTTCGCTTATACTTTCTTATTTAAAGATTAGTTTTTATTTTTGAATATGTATATTTATGTAATTGGAAAATTGGGCCTTTTGATTTATTTCATTTTATTTTTTTGAGATTATAATTTAACTACATAATTTCCTCCTTCCATTTCTTCTTATTTTTTTAAGAGGTTTTGGCCTATATCCTGCTCCTTTTTATGTTACATTCACTACTTAATACTCTCCCAAATAAAACAACAACAAAAAACAAAAATTGAAGGAAACCAATATAACGATTCAAGACCTGTAAATAAAAATTAAAACAATAAACAAAACACAAACTGATGAATTCTGGAAAAGAAAAATTTAGGAATGCAAATAAGAACAATAGAGAAAAATTTAACTAAAAGAGTATAAGAGATGTAAGAGAAAATGTCAGGTCTTGTAGATACAATAAAGGAAATGGATGGGTCAATGAAATGTTAAAATTTAAAAATAAATCTGATAAAAAAATCTAGGAAAACTGACAATCTAGGAATCTAGGACAGATCTAGGAACTCTGGAACTCTGGGACAGTATGAAAATGCCAAATTGAAAAATAATAGCAAAAGGGGAAGGAGAAAATTTCAGGTCAAAGGCCCAGAAAATAGTTTAGAAAAAAATCAACTAAGAATTGTTCCCCAAACTAAAGAAAGAGTTGCCTATAAACGTACAAGAAACATACAGAACACCAAATAGATTGGAACAGAAAAGAAACTCTCCTCTTCACCTAATAATTAAAACACTAAACATAAACAACTCACCTGAAGAATATCTAATGGCTGAGAAGCACCTAAAGAGATGTTCATCATCCTAGGTCATTAGGGAAATGCAAATCAAAACAACCCTGAGGTTCCATCTCACACCAGTCAGAATGGCTAAGATCAAAAACACAGGAGACAGCAGTTGTTGGCAAGGATGTGGAGAAAGAGGAACATGCCTCCACTGCTGGTGGGATTGCAAACTGGTACAACCACTCTGGAAAGCGGTCTGGAGGTTCCTCAGAAAACTTGGCATGACACTCCCGGAGGATCCGGCTATACCACTCCTGGGCATATACCCAGAGGCTTTACTTGCATGCAATAAGGACACATGCTCCACTATTTTCATAGCAGCCTTATTTATAATAGCCAGAAGCTGGAAAAAACCCAGATGTCCCTCAATGGAGGAATGGATTCAGAAGATGTGGTATATTTACACAATGGAATACTACTCTGCAATTAAAAACAATGAATTCATGAAATTCCTAGGCAAATGGTCAGATCTTGAAAATATCATCCTTAGTGAGGTAACCCAATCACAAAAGAACACACATAGTATGCAGTCACTGATAAGGGGATATTAACCCAGAATCTCGGAATACCCTAGACACAATACGCATATTAATAGATTTCCAAGAAGATGGAAGGAGAGACCGCTGGTCCTGGAAAGACTGGATGTAGGGGAATGTCAGGACAGAGAAGCGAGAGGGGGTTGAATGGGGAATAGAGAGAGGGAAGGGGGTTTATGGGACTTTTGGGGAGGGAGGAAATGGGAAAGAGGAAATGATTTTGAATGTAAATAAAAATATAAAAAATAAAATAAATATATAAAAAAAGAAAAAATAAAATATGCAAAAGAAAAAGACCAAATAACAAAGAAAGGCAGACCTATTAGAATTACTCCTGACTCCTCAATGGAGACTCAAAAAGTCAGATGATCTTATTCAAATGTGGTTCAGACTCTAAAAATTCTTGATACCAACCCAGACTACTACATAACTCATAACTTTAGATCACCATAAATGGAGAAAATAAGATATTCCATGATAAAATCAAATTTTAAAAGTAATTGTCTACCAATCCATCCATATTGAAGGAGCTTCAAGAAAACTTCTAAGTGAAGAAGTTTAAGTATACACATGAAAACCCATGAAATATATAACTTTACATCAGCAAAAACAAAGCAAAACACACACACACACACACACATACACACATACACACACACTACCACTAACAACAACAACAAAAGCATCCACAACCACAAAACCATCAATATCCATAACAAAATAACAGTAATTAGCAATTATTAGTCATTGAAATCTCTCAATATCAATAGCCTCAACTTCCCTCTTTCCAAAAATGATTAACAGAGGTAGATATATAGACAAATCCTTACTTTTGTTGCTCACAAGAAACACACTTTAACATCAAGAATATAGAGTACCTCACAGTAAAGTTTGGCAAAGGATATTCTAAGAAAATGAACCTAAGAAGCATGGAGGTCCAACTAGATTAATATCAAGTGAAATAGACTTCAAACCAGAATTAATCAAAAATGATGATATTGGACACTACTTATTAATCAAAGAAAGTGTCTATGAATATGACATTTCAATTCTTAACATCTGTGCCCCAAACACAAGGGTACCCTCCTTTGTACGAAAATACTACTAAAGCTAAAAATCACACATTGACTGAGAGTGGGAGACTCCACCATCCCATTCACAAACTGACATGTCATGCTGACAAAACCTAAACAGAGAAACACTTAATCTAACTAATATTATTAATCCACTATACCTAACACATTTATAGAACATCCCAACAAATACGAAAGAATGTATCTTTTTCTCAGTACCTCACTTAGCTTTCTCCAATTTACCACATACTTAGACACAAAGTAAGCCTCAATAGACATATTGAAAAAAAAAAAAATCCCTGTATCTTATCAGCATACCATGAATTAAACTTGGACATCATCAACAACAGAAACAATGGAAAACTTTCAAACTCATGGAAACTGAACAATTCTCTGTTCAATAAAATAAGGGTCAAAACAGAAATAAAGAAAGAAATTAAAGATGTTCTAGAGCTAAATGAAAATGAATACACAAAATGCACAAACATAGAGGACACACAAAAAAGCAGTGCTTAAAGTGTCTCTATAAAAAAAATTGTTGGAGAGATCTCATACTAACGACATAAAATATCTGAGAGCTCTAGAGCAAAAAGAAGTAACCATCCCCAATGGAAATAAATTACAAGAAACAATCAACCTGTGGGCTAGTGTCAGTAAAATAGGAACAAACAATTCAGTACAGGGAATCTGTGAAACAAAGAATCTCTACTTTGAGAAACTCAACAAGATAGGCAAACCCTTATCCAAATTAAGTAAAAGGTAGAGGGAGAATATTCAAATTAACAAAAGCAGAAGCAAAAAGATGGACATAGCAACAGACACTGAGGAATTCCAAGGAACCATTCGGTAATACTTTAAACATCTTTATTCTACAAATTTCAAATATATAAAAAGTGATAATTTCCTTGATAGAAAGTTAAATCAAGATCAGATAAATAACTTCAATAAGCTTATAACCCCAAAGGAAATAAAAGCATTCATTAAAAGTCTCCAAACCAAATTAAACCAAACTAAACCAAACCAAAGAAAATAAAACAAAACAAAAACCAAACGAACAACAAAACAGGGTAAGACTGTTTTAGTGAAGAATTCTACCAGACATTCAAAGAAGAGCTAATAGCAATACTCCTCAAATTGTTCCACAAAATAGAAATAGAAGGAACACTGACAAATTCATTATATGATAAAAACACGTCTTTGAAGCAAAAAAAAAAAAAAAAAGGAATATATCAAATCATGGAAAGATCCTCATGCTCATGGATCAGTAGGAATAACATAATAAAAATGACTCTCCTACCAAAAGCAATTTACATTTTCAATGCAATCCCTATTATAAAACCAACAGAACAACAGACCTTGAAAGAATAATTCTCAACTCTCAATGGAAAGAACAAGTAACTGAGTAATTAAAACAGTCATGAACAATAAAAGAAATGCTGGTGGTATCACGCTCCTTATTTCTGGTTGGACCGTGTTATATTAATTAAAAAGCACATGATATTGGCTTAAATAGAGACATGTTGATGAATAGAATTGAATTGAAGATGAGGACCTAAATCGACATAGTTATACACACCTGATTTTTTAAATAAAGTAATGATAAATACAGATATTTGCATGTAGAATAATTCACATATATCATACTTACCACCCTGCACAAAACTCAAGTCAAAGTTGATCAAAGACCTCAAGACAAAACCAAACAAACTGAAACTCATAGAAAAAAAAGTGGAACATAGCCTTGATGATATTGGCACAGAAGAGTACTTTCTGAGCAGAACACCAATAGTGAGGATGTTAAGTTCAACTAATAATGATCTTAATAAATGGGACTTCATGACACTGAAAAGTTTCTATAAGGCAAAGGGCACCATTAGTTTAACAAAGCTGTATATTACAGAATGGGAGAGGATTTTTACCAATTTATATCTGATAAAGGACTACTATCCAAAATATATAAAGAAATCAAGAAACTACATAGCAAACAAACCGAACAATCTGGTTACAAAATGGTATATAGACATAAAATTTGAATTCTCAATACATGAATTTCACATGGCCAAGAAACAGTTAAAGGATTATTCAACATCCTTAGACATCAGGGAAATGAAAATCAAAACTGCTACAAGATTCCATCATATATGTGACATTGTCTAAGTTCAATAACACAAGTGATAGCTCACACTGTCAATGTTATAGAACAAGGGGAATATTTCACCATTGTTTATGGGACTACAAAGTTGAATAGCCACGGAAATCAATATTTTGCTTTCTCATAAAATTTGGAATTGATCTACCTCATGACCTAACTATACCACTATTTGGCATTTACCCAAAGGATATTTCCTCCCACAACAAAGACACTTTCTCAACTATGTTTATAGTACTTTTTTGAAAACAGCCTGAAAGTGGAAACAATTTAGATATTCCTTACCAAAGAACAGATAAAGAAATCGCTGCACATTTTAGTGGTGTTTTACTCATCAATTTAAAGAGTAATAACTTCATAAAATTTATAGACAAATGCATGGATGAAGAAAAAATAAACCTGAGTAACATAACACAGATGCAGAAATACAATTATTGAATATATTCATATGTAAGTTTAAATGTGCTGTTAAGTAAAAGCTAATCAAGCAACAATTCATAGACCAAAAGAGGTTATGTAAAAAGCTGAACTATAGGAATGAATCATGAATCTCTCTGAGAAGGGTAAATATAATGGATTCAGAAGGTGATGTGGGTGCGGGGGGCGGGGGACAGAAACAAGGGTGATCAGGTGTTGGAAGGATAGAGGAATAGAGTGTGAGGAGAGATGGCTGGAGTTGGGTGCCATTTGGTGTAATGATGTAGAAATCTAGTGCACTGTAATTTTCCTAGACTCTATTAGGAAGACCCTAGTGAGGACTCTTAGTAAAGGAAGATACAAAGTCTCAACTGGCCATTTTTGTTAATGAGACCAGGCTTTAGTGTTGGAAGTGGGATACTTTCCATTGAGTTGTTGGCTGAGGCAGCCCTGTAGATATTTCTTAACAATATATACTGATTTGGGGAAAGAAGGTTGCCCACTGATATTGACAGTGGAACATCATTGCCAAAACAATTTCCATTCAGTTCATTGAACATAGAGAGGTTGAGCTGATGAGGGCTGGAAAGGGTCCTTAAGGAAGTACTCTGTAGGCAACTGAAAGAGAAACCTGGACACCATATCCAGCCATACAACTACGGTGAAAGTTTCCGGCCTGCAAGATGAACTAGGGCAATGGTGGGACATAACATGTAGGAGTAGGCAACTAATATCTGATGTAACTTGAGCCCAAGTCCACAAGGGAAAGCCTATATTCAAGTCTGCTTTGATAGCCAAGAACCAAAGGCCAGATATCTCAGAGACCTAGAGTAGAATCAAACACTACTTGGAGAGAAAAAAAAAAACAATGAAATGATTCCAAATGATGTTCTACTATATTCAAAAATTGGAGCCTTGTCCAGTAGTCATCAGAAAGGATTCTTCTGGCAGATTTGTGAAAGTGCAGAGATCCACAGTCAAATATTATGCTGAGAAAGAGTCTAAACTGAAAGTTTCTTTGGCTTCTTCCCCTTGGAGATCCTCAGGAACACCACAGAAGTTGGGAAAATACTGGAGTCCAAAAGGACAGAGTTAAAGAGGAGTCAGATGGAGGACAATAGGAGAACAATAACTACTCAATCAACCAAGCTTGGAACATACGAACCCACAGAAACTGAACTGGCAAGCACAAGACCTGCAAGTGGCTGCACCAAGTCCTCTGGATATGTTATTAGTATTAGCGTGGTGTTCTTGTGAGACTCCTAACAAGGGGAATGAGTGAATCTTTGATCCTTTGCTTGCTATTGAGACTCTTTGTCTTCTATTGAGTTGCCTTGTACAGCCTCAATAGGAGGCTTTTTCCTCATCTATTGTATCACTTTTTGTCCTGTTTAGCCGTTGTGTTTTGAAGTTCTGCTCTTTTCTGAAAAGAAAATGGAGATGGTATGGATCTGTAGAAAATGGTAGATTTGGAGGAGCCTGGAGGAAAGAAGGAGTCTGTCTTGGATGTGTTGTACAACAGAATTATCTGATTTAAATTAAAAAAGGAAAAGTATTTTATAGAAAGGCTTAGCTTCTTTGCATTTTGAGAGACCATAGTAGAATGCTTATAATTCTTCAGAATTAAGGTAAGAGATGCTTGAGTTCCTCTGCTCTCTCAAGCGTCTACTTGTTTAATACCCATAGAAGCTATTACACAGTCATAGCTCTGTGACAAGAAATGGAGAAGTTTTAATAACTTCACTATGAGTTAGATACCATAGTTGTGCCTTTGGTAGTTGTGATCTACCACAGTGGCCTAGATTCCCTCACCTGTGAAACTGAAACTTAACTTGTGAAAAATCTTGCATAAACTGTTAATCTCTTTATTATATGCTGGTGTCTTGACTCAGTAGCAGAGTAAGTGCTTAGCGTGCACATGACTGTGGTTCAATTCATGTCCTGTAAATATGAGACCAAACAAAAGTCTATTTTCACGTAATCCCATAAGTGAAAAAAATTATGATACTATTATTTGTTATGTTGGGGAAAGGAGAAATTATCTCTATAAAAATTTTTGGTTGAACCCTTGAATGTTACAACTAATTTTCATGTTTTTTGGATATTTTGAACTTTTCAGTTTTATTGTTTTATATAGTAAGCATTTCTGAATGGTAGACTTATTGATGGGTAGGTAATGTTAATCATCAACTTGTCATCTAGGAGGCATTCCTCCTATCTCACATACAAACCACTGTCAAATCAAGGGACACCTCCAGGCTTGTGTGTGTGTATATATATATATATATATATATATATATATATATATATATATATATATATATATATATATATATAATTTAAATTACCTCAATGAAATGCAAAGAGGGTCATCATTCTCTATATAGATCTTGGACTATATATGATTAGAAAAATCTTGTTGAGAACTATCAGGCATGCATTCATTGCTTTCTTCTCCCAATTTTCTGTGTAATAAGGCCAGTTCCCTCAAGCTCCTGTGTCTGTTACTCCCTACCATAGTATACCGAAACTTGAAATGTGTCTAAGTGAGACATTTCCTCTTTCAATAAACAAAGAAACAAACAAACAAAAAGCAAAAGTAGGCTTAGAAATCTTAATGCATCAACAAAAGATCTGTAAAGAAAACAATCAAACAAACACAAACTAGTGTGAAAAAAAAAGCCCTTCGCAAATAACATTGAATTCATTGTTCATTTCTGTGTTGGTCTCCAACTGCTGTCATTAACTGTTGTTTGTGGAACCCACTGTAAAATAATTATTCCTTGTCTAGTGGTTATCAGCTGGAGATAACTTCTAGATTAAGGTTGAGGGCTTGCTCTTTTAGTATAGTGATTCCTTCTGGCTTAGACCCATGCAGGCCCCGTTAAAGCTGAGCCAGTCTCTATGTGTCCATAGGATCACATCTAAGGCCTAGTTTCCTTTCTGTTTTTTTTTTTTTTTTTTTTTTTTTGTGAATGACAAAACAAATTATTTTCTCTCAAGACTAGATATTCTTTGTTTCTTATTTTTTATTTAATACTTTTTTTTTACACTCCAGATTTTATTTCCTGTCAACCCTCCAAATGTTCCACATCCCATACCTCCTCCCCATTCCCCTGTCTCTACAAGGATGTCCCCACCCCTTGACCTCCCACCCCACCAGACCTCTAAATGCCCTGGGACCTCCAGTCTCTTAAGGGTTAGGTGCATCTTCACTGACTGAAGCCAGACCCGACAGTTCTCTGCTGTATGTGTTCGGGACCTCATATCAGCTGGAGTATGCTACCTGGTTGGTGGACCAGTGTTTGAGAGATCTCCAGGGTCCACGTTAATTGAGACTACTGGCTCTCCTATAGGATCTCCCTTCTCCTCAGATTCTTCCAACGGTTCAACCACAGGGGTCATTAACTTCTGTCCATTGTTTGGGTGCAAATATCAGCATCTGATTCTTTCATCTGCTTGTTGGGTCTTTCGGAGGAGAGTCATGGTAGGTCCTTTTTGTGAGTTCTCCATAACCTCGGTAATAGTGTCAGGCCTTGGGACTTCTCCTTGAGTTGGTTCCCAGTTTGGGCTGGTCACTGGACCTTCTTTTCCACAGGGTCCTCTCCATTTCCATCCCTGCAGTTTTTTCAGACCGAAACAATTATGGGTCAGAGTTTTGACCCATAGTCAATCCCCTTAGCAGAGGTCACCAAGGGGGGGCTGGTGTGCTCCCTCCCTGTGCGGGTGCGCTCTCTCCCAGTGTGGTTCCCTCTGCAGGGCAGATGTCCCACAACAGAGTGGGCGTGTAGGTGACCACAGAACTGCCCAGCTCTTGGGAGCAGGGAGCACACAAGCTGGCTGAGTCCCAAGAGATATTATGCTTGATTGTCCCTGTGCCTGGAGGTCCCAATTGCCCTGTTGCTGGAGCAAAGATGGTGGAGTGCACTGTGCACCCTCTTTGCGCAGATCACTCTGCAGGGCAGATGGCCCACAGCAGAGCTGGCACCCAGATAACCACAGAGCTGCCCTACTCTTGGGCGTAGATGGAAACTCAACAGGCTGTGTCCCAAGCGAATATTATATTGGGGAGTCCCTGTGTACCTGGAGGCTCTGCGCAGTCGATCCCTGTAGCAGAGGTAGCCAAGGGGAGGCTGGTGTGCTCCCCCACTGTGTGGGTGTGCGCTCTAAAAATGTCTAGCCCAGGCTGGCCTCGAACTCATGATCCTCCTGCCTCTGCCTCCTTCAGCAAATCCTCCTGGCGTGTGCCACCACTATAGGTGACTGTTTCCATTCTTGATGTTGGCCCTCAGGGCTTTGGTCCTTTTCTGCCACCCAATACCAGATCATGTTCTCCTCTTCCCCTGCTCTTTCCCCTTTTCCTCCCAGTTCCCTACCTTCTCCCTTGTGATTGCTTTCTTCTCTCTCCCAAGTGGGACTGAGGTGCCTTCACTCAGGCCCTTCAGTTTGTTGACCTTTTTGAGTTCTGTGGACTGTATCTTGAGTAGTTTGCTATTTATTTATTTATTAAGTTATTGTTTGTTTGTTTATTGCTAATATCCACTTATTAGTGAGTATATACCATGTGTGTCCTTTTGGGTCTGAGGTACCTCACTCAGGATGATATTTTCTGGTTCAATCCATTTTCAATCTTAGATGGATTTTTACAGTCTTTCTGAATCTTTTTCTACAGAGTTCCCAGTTTTCAGTGGAGGGATTTGTTTGAGACATCCCTTTTAGGAGTGAGTTTTGCAGGGTTTTTCATTTTCTGCACATTGTCCAGCTGTGGATCTCTATATTTGCCTCCATCTGCTTCAGGATGGAGATTTTCTGACTATAATTTTGCATAATTTATGGATATAACAGAATGTCATAAGGAATAATTTTATTGGCATATTCATTTAGCCAAACAGTAGTATTTGATTTTTCCAGGTCTATATATTATTGGTGACATTTTTTCTCTACAGAATTTGAAAATTTAAATTTTAAATTTTGTATTGTTATTAAAGTATACTTTGCTGATAATGTATAAGCTATATATACTCATTATTTGCTGTTTAACTTTCCATTGCTGCTGTTCCTTGATATATATATATATCCCTGAAAGTTTCACAGTCTCAGGAAAGAAGCTGTGATATAGAAAACTCATGCAGTTCTAATAGCATTCCTCTTCTAATTCTTGTCATCCTTCACAATCACATTACCTTGAGATGAACCCTGTTATCTTAGATATAGCTGTATCTTTCAAGTCTAACCTAATAGGAATATATTTCACTATAGAAAAAGCAAATACCTCACATATGACCAGACTGCCACTTGCCATATCTCTTTCACTTTTGTAAAAATTCTTAGTAATCTCACTGCTGCCTGCTTCTCTTTTTCACATGCTCATTTACAAGACAAATGGTTTTAAGCATCTCAAGTCGTATGTACATTGTGTGTGTTTTACTTGAAATATTGTGTCCCTGGGATTTATATTCCTCACTAATTACCTAAGAAGCTTTGGGGAAGTGTGAAAAAGCAAAAAGTGTTTTTGGTTTTCTACCATAACATCATTTCTCAAACAAAATATCACAACTGAAGTCATTTAGTAACCTAATTGAGGCACGATTTTACATCATATATATACATATATATATGTAAAACCATATATATATATATATGTATATATATATATATATATATATATATATATATATATATATATATATACATATATATATATATATGGTTTATTTTTCAGGTAGATATGTGCATTACATGTGTGCCTGGTGCCTGCAGAAGTCAGACTCTCTGGTTGTGATGGTTGTGAATCACCATTTTAATGCTAGTGATTAAACTCAGGTCCTATGTAAGAGCAACAAATGTGTCTTTTGCTACTGAAACATCTCTCTCAGTCCACATTTTGTATTTTAAAACAGGGTTCATGATGGCCATCAACACTTAAAATCTCCTACCTCCACTTTCCAATATGAGAATCATAGGCATGCACTGGCACATGAAGCAAATGCATTTAGTACCCTTCTGCAATGTGATAGTCATCATTTCCACATAATTAATATGATGTAAGAAAACTTGTGATAAATACTACTTCTCACATGAACATAGATTGGAGCCATGTTCAATGCCGTCACTATAAGGAACCTGATAAGAAAGACAGATATGCTTAGTAATATATTCTGAATTATGACTTATAAATTTTAATTGTGTGAGTTGTTATATGTCTTCTAGCTAAGGGAGATGCATTGAATATTCTGTATTTGTTTGCAGTAGTCATGATCATGTGCAGGGTATTTACCTATCTGCACTCTGAAATACAACCCAGGGTGACAGCCCTATTCTCATTTCTGTCCTCTCCAGCCTATTTACAAGTTTATCTATAAATTGTTTGCATCAGACAACTTCTTATTTGAATCTGAATTGTGCTGACACCAGAGATATTTGCAAATATTTCTTGACATGTCGTCAAGCATCTTGTCAATTTGTACCTTCAGAATTTATGCACAAGCCGACATTCTAAATGCTGTCCTCGGCTCAAGCAAGATACACGTTCTTTCCATAAACAGCATTTGTCAACAAGATATATGTGAGGGCATAATACTATTCACAACTCAGATGGGGTTTTATCTGTTTTAAGAGTCCTGTGACATTATACAACAATATTGTAAAGCTAGTAAACTATAGAAGATGAAATTAAATGGAAATTAATTAGTGACTGTTTATAAGGAGTCGTTTTTTTCACTTATAATAGTATTTTGAATTAAAATTTGATAGAAAAAGCACCAAATAATTTAAAAAGTACAGATAAACTCTATCTAATTTGAAAAACTAAAGTTTGAAAATAATTAATTTTTAAATTATAAATTGACATACTTCTTAGGAAAAGGGTGGTTTTCTATATTTCACAGAGATAATATGTTAATAACATAGCATACATGCATGCCTTTCTTTATCTCATTAAAGAAAGTTACAGTGTCTATATCTGTATCTATATTTGTATGTATATCACATTGAAAATATTAAAATTATTTCATATATACACATATGTATATATGTATACATATATATATATATTCATATATATATATATGTATACATATATACATATGTGTATATGAGTGAATATTTATATGAATAATACCTGATGCAGTTCTTCTAGAGGTAACCATGGCTACTCTGATTTACAATATAGTCACCACACCATGTCCAAGAGACAACATTCACACCACTCCTACCCGTCCTTCCACTTTTACTTTCTTTATATGCCCTGTTCTAAGATGTACCCTGTGATTTTCATCTGGAGTGGGTGAAGTGGGAAATATAGATGGTCTGTTTAGGACTATTCACTTAAAAGTTTCCAGATATCAGAAATCTATCAACGATGTATCTTTATATTAGCCACTATACACTGTGAAAAGAAACTTTTCAAAGCAAATCTGAGAGTGTCACTGATCTGCTAGTCAAAACTTAAATATTTAGAAGGGAACTTGTCATTCCTTTAGCAAAAGAATAGTTGTAGATTCATCTCTAGTGCCAATTACCTCCCAAGACATTGGCTAGATTAAAATTAGAAGACATGAACTCCCTCCTGTGAAGAGGAATTCTGCACCAATCAGAAAGTAATTATTTTTATTACTACTAGTTAATTTGTTTTCATTCCAAATGTTTCCCTTCCTTCCTGGTTCCCTTTCTACAAATTCTTCACCCCCTCCATCTGCCCTTTTCTTCAGAAAGGGTGCTCTCTCACCCACCCACCCACTCACTCATTCCTTCCTTACCCCCATAGCGTCACGCTTTCCTGGGGCATCAAGTTTTTACAGGATTAAGTACATTCTTTCCCACTAAAGGCAGACAAGGCAGTCCTTTATTACATATGTATCTGGGTTGTGTGTGGGGGGTGGGGGCACAGACTAGTCCATGTATGGTCTTTGGTTGATGGCTTAGTCTCTGGGAGCTCCAAGGGGTCCAGTTTAGATGATAATGTTGGTCTCCTTATGGGGTTGCAATATCCTTCAGCTTCTTAAGTCCTCTCCATGACTCTTCCATAGGGATCCTCGACCTCAGTCCAATGGTTGGCTGTTAAGTATCTGCATCTATCTCAATCAGCTTTTGATAGAGCTTCGCAGAGGACAGTCATGCTAGGTTCCTGTCTGCAGAACACTCATGCTTCCATTTCAGTACTTGACCCACCTTGCCTTGCAAGCCGGTATTATAGCACATCCTAAACAGGTTGTATAGCACTTTCACACACTATGAAAGCTAGGAAGTCAGAAGGAAGTTTCCAGGTTGGTTCTAGCATCATTTCACTATGTCCTGCAACTGTAGACTTTAGTGTCTTTAGCAAGATTCTTATCACACATGTTAGGTAGAGAGCCAAGAGAAATAACAATAGCCTGTACTGTCTCAAGGGCCACTGTTACTCAGTGATTAACAGATCATAAGGGAGGTATGCAATATCAAGCATAAGAATTTTTGATTAATATATATGAACTCTTGGAGCACTACTATTCATTCGAGTGCCTTCATTTATGTTCAATGAAATACTTTCTTTTTCTTACTCCTTTGGTTAGCATTGACAAATATTCATAATAATGAGTTTTAATGAATTTTCATACTTGTAAAACATGTATTTAAATGATATTCACCATGCCCATTATCCTTGTTGCATTTCACATTCTTATTAATACTTGTGCTCTTCCAGTTACTCCATTCCATATTTATGTCTCTTTTGATGTGTTTGTGAGATTCAGTTTCATTATGATTGTTTAAAGGAGGATAGACAAGAGCTTGTTTACAGGATCTCATGCACATATCTTGTTAGTTACAGCATCAATGAGTAAAATGTTCCTTCTTCCCAATCATCCACTATCTATATATCAATACTCAAGGGGGGGTGCCTATATGTCTGTCTAGCTTCATGAGGATGTTAACAGTCCCAAAGTTGTAGAGATCATGAGCAAGGAATGAGAATACTCTGATTTCAAGAGTACAATGATTACATTATGTCCAGAAAACAATTTTTCACATTTCTCTTTTGTTTCCATTCCAATACTCTTACATTTTTATGCCCCTTCCTTAATGATACCCCCTGAGGTTTATAGGAGGACTTATAGTTGGCCCATTTAGGGTCCGTTTGTTCCCTTTATGTTCTGGAAAGCTCATAGCATTATTTTGCTATAGACATAAACAGTTGTTTAGAATTCTATTTATTTGAAAGGTCACAAATGTTTAGAAAAATAATACCACTAACTTCCATACTTCTTGCTAGGACTTGTCCATCCTTAGACATGGATGTATTACTTCTTGTGGAGGAGCATCCAATCCAATAAGAAAGAAAACTTGTGACACTTATAAAAGACTTTCTATGATTGCACCATTTAGTTCTTCTTTCCAGGCTGATCAATAATGTTGCACACTAAATACATGAAGAAGTAGCACAATTAATGACAAGACAATTATTTCCCAATATTATCCTAGCACTGTCTGGCAATCAGAAGTGCCTTTATTTATGTCCATTGAAATACTCTCTTTTTTCTTAGTGTTTTGATTAGTATCAATAAATAATGAATACTCATGATTCAGCAATGAAGTAATTTTCAGCTCAGGTCCAGTTTAATTTCATGACGTTCTGTGTCAGTAGCATGTGATTATATTTAGCAATAGGTGTAGCAATGAGTTATGATAAGCAACCAATGACACAGTTGATTACTTATTTTATTTTGGTGATCCAAGAAAATTCCCTGGTCAAAAACTCTATAGGGTGCAAGGTCACTTACAGCTCTGGATTTTTTTTATTAGATATATTCTTTATTTACATTTCAAATGTTATCCCATTTCTTGGTTCCCTCCACCCTGAAAATCCTACAACACACCTCCCCTCCCCCTGTTCCCCAATCAACCCTATCCCACTTCCCTGTCTGGGTATTCCCCTACACTGTGGCATAGAGGCTTTCCAGGACCAAAGGCCTCTCCTCCCTTTGATGTCCAACAAGGCCATCCTCTGCTGCCTATGCATCTGGAGCCATGGGTAATTCCATGTGTACTATTGGTTGATGGTTTTGTCCCTGGGAGCGCTGGGAGTAACCCAATCACAAAAGAGCATACATGGTATCCACTCACTGATAAGTGGATATCAGCCCAGAAGTTTGGAATATCCAAGACACAATTCACTTATCAAATGATGCCCAAGGAGAAGGAAGAACAAAGTATGGATACTTTGATCCTTCTTAGAAAAGGGAACAAAATACCCATAGAAGGAGATACAGAGACAAAGTGTGGAGCAGAGTCTGAGGGAAAGACCATCCAGAGACTACTCAACCTAGAGATCTATCTCATATACAGTTACAAAACCCAGACACTATTATCAATGCCCACAAGCACTTGCTGACCAGAGTCTGATATAGCTGTCACCTGGGAGGCTCTGCTATTGCATTACAAATACAGAGGGGGACACTCTCAGCCAGTCATTGAACTGAGCACAGGATCCCCAATTGAGGAGCTAGAGGAAGGATCCAAGGAGCTGAAGGGGTTTGCAGTGTCATAGGTGGAATTTTCATTTAATAAGCTATACTTTCTGGGAGCAGCATTATTCACTTACCAGTGTATTTAGGACCAAATATATTTTAAGTATATTTTGCTTAGAGCAAATGCCAATTATTTTTATATGTTTTAAAGACATCTTTGGTTTCAGCTGACCACCACCCCACATTCTACTTTTCTCCTTCCCTTATCTGTCCAGTTCAATCTATGTTGAATTGGTTTCCCTCTTAGACCTTTGGGAAAAGGTCTCTATATTTTTCAAGGGCAAAAGAGATGCCCTCTTGCATGATTTGCTGAGATCTTGTTGATTTTATCCAGGTAAAGCAATATCTGCTGCCACTCAAAAATCTAATGGATAAGAACTTTGTTAGGTACAGGACCCTAATACAGGAACAAGAAATGTGCCATTGCCACATAACTATACAATCTTGTCTTCCTACCAGTGAAAGTAGCTGTCAGTTAAAAACAAAAATAGATAGTGAAATCTCTCTGGACTCTGAATATAATCACAAACGGAATAGACAAACTAGTGGGCATACATCCTTTATCATTTTGCCTTTCTAGATATACACACAAGTGACCAGAAATTCTGGGTGTCTTCAGGTGATATAACTTCTAGTAGTTGAACATAAACTCTTGGGAATTTTTCTAATAAACATAAAAAAGATTTAAACTCAAGAACATAGACTTAAAAGTTACTTTCTTCTAGCTAGTCCTGAACACTAAAAGAGGTCTCAAAATTTCCCAAGGAAGGGATTCTAAAGTGTGAGTTAATCCATGGTGTAGGATTACAATGTCATTTGTCTAATGACAAAATTAAAGTGAGTCCCAATGTGTTTTTTAATATAAAAATGGAAATATGTAGGTTTAAATTTACTTAAAGTATTTTACCTGACAGTAAAATCAAATCTACATTTTTTATATAAAATTGTGTTAATTTACCCAATTTCAGGATAGGTGCTTAATATATCTACTAATCTATATCACAACCTTGAAAGACTAACACCATTAATGAGTAAGTAGCACAATATTCAAAAATTGTGTCCAAGATGACTAGCATATTACAGTGTTATAATGTCAATAATTTATAATGAGCTTTTAACAAGTATGTCTGTTTTTACTATTATTATTATTATTATTATTATTAGTAGTAGTAGTAGTAGTAGTAGTAGTAGTAGTAGTTGTAGTTGTAGTAGTAGTTTTGCTAAATGGTAAAACAACATTCACCACATGACTTCAAATTTTGCACACAATATTTAAAATTATTGTTCCCAAATCAAATGTCACCTATTTATAGGTGATAAACTAAAGACTAGATAACTTAGTTATGTCATCTTTGAATGATAGGATTAAAACTTAGACAATGTGAATTTCAAATCTTCTTACATGACTAGTTTAGTTTATAATAAAGACTGAAATAATACCAAAAGCATTGGTCTAAAGGACAAACAGATGGTTAGATTGTCTCTCATTACACTGGAATTTGGTTACTGCTAAAATTCATTCCCAGGGAGAGGCATAAATAAAAAAGAAAACAACAACAACAGCAGCAAAAAATCGAATACATTGTCAACAAAATGCATCTTGAATCATCAATGTGTTTCTTCTTTTACTGACAAAGCATAGTTGAGGGATTATTCAAAGGAATACGAATGTCCCTTTCCCCAAAAATGTTTTCATTAGAATGTATTTATCCAGAAATGATGATAATTTTTCCATAGTCATAGAAGTATAGATAGAAGGCTCTGATTGGCCTATTCGACCATCCTCATTTTAACCCTTACCCTAAGAAACAGGCAATCTGCAGTTAAGTCTCCATTGCATACAACTGTTTGTGAGGGGATTGGCCTGATGCTTACATGAAGTTTCGATGCTTGCTCCTCTTATGAGGGAGTTCAGTAGAAAAGGCCAGTTGTCATAAATTTGTGTGAAGGCACAGCTGAATTCTTAGAGATAGTAGCACCTTTGTCTCAGCAAATTCAATGATAATTAGTGCCTAAATCCCATTTGTGCTTTCATTGTTAGATAGATGCACCTGTCAGGAAAGTTAAGCAAAGAGTTTTAGAAACAGATAAAAAATGTGCCTGTCATCTCTGACTCATATATATATATATATATATATATATATATATATATATATATATATGTTATATTCCAATAGCTTGATGTAGTTTATAGTGTGGCCACAAGCTGTGTCTAGACTCTTCTCAGATTTTCCCTTTCCAACAAAATTTGCACTGTGGTGAAGAGAACTGGTATATTTTTCAGTGCCTATGGTTTCCTATAAAAAAATATAACTGACTGAGTAGCTTATACACCACCATTTTATCTTGAACATTCTCTCAAGGTTACAGATGCTGGCAAAGTTCATTGTTCTAGAAACCTTTCTTTAGCATAAGGATTGTGTGCTGCATTCTTGCATAGTGTTTTACTAGTGCTGACAATTACGATGAGGACAATAGTCTTGCTAGATAAGGGCATCAGCTAGAAAACATATATATATATATATATATATATATATATATATATATATATATATATATATATCACTCAAACATACATATATATCACTCATACATACATATTAGTGTTTTGCCTGCATGTGTCTACATGTATGACATGTGCAGAGTACTGACAGGGCCCAGAAGACAGAATCACGTTTTCTGAGAATTGGAGTTACAGATGATTGTGGGTCACCACCTGTGTGAGAAAATCTGAAACAGTTCCTTTGTAGCTATTCTTATGTGCAAAACCATCTCTCTGGCCCCAAGCACTTTGATATATTTATTGAAATCCTTTTACATATTCTTATTCTAATCACTATTATCAAAAGGATAGATAGATTACCTTAAAAGTTATTTTTCACTGGGCAGAGGTGGCACATGCCTTTAATCCCAGCACTTGGGAGGCAGACACATGCTGATTTCTGAGTTCGAGGCCAGCCTGGTCTACACAGTGAGATCCAGGACAGCCAGGGCTATTCAGAGAAACCCTGTCTCAGGAAAATCAAAAACAAAAAAAAAGTTATTTTTCCCATAAATAGTTGACAAATTGTGGCATTACTATTTTATGTTGATTTGGAATGTCTGGTAGAAAATTTTATGATTGAAATCACATATTTCTATTTAAATGCATTAAGTTTGAGATATTAGTAGGACTTAGGTGAAAAAATATGTAGCTAGAGAGTTCAGAAAATAATGAGTGTGAAAGAATTAGTACAGCTTTAAACACAGTAATTACTTATTCATTATGTATCATTATAATAACTATGAAATTTAAGTTGTTCACTTATGTCTGCCTTAATAGAAAAATGATGTGGAACTATTACATTTTCATTGTCTTGGGGAAACAAAAGTTTTTGATTTTCATTCTAGCTACACAGACTTCTAAACAGGCTTGAAAAGAAAATAAGTAAAAGAGTAGAATTCTTATTTAAATCTCAAAAAACTGGTATGATTGATTTTGCCTTTGAGAAAACTTATTACATTCTCTTTGTGATGGTGAGACATCTGTGATAAATGAGAAACACACTTTCTTCTAATATATGTGCTCTATCCCCAAATCTTTACCTTAAAGTAACATCTCAGTGATTATTCACAAGATGAATATCAAACAGAATAATTGTTGATGACCAAAGAGAGAATTAGAAGTACTTATTTCTTGGGATTACTGGAATTCAAGTTTCTTTGAACTTAATGATTTCATCTTTGCTTACTCTTAAAATACTTCTTAGCTATACATTATTATATTTTTGCAGAGATTGTTTTCCTTGCTGCTCTTGTAATCACAGATATCGACTTGCCTCTCCCTTCCTTGTGCTGGTATTAAATGTTGTGTACAACCACTCTTTATAGCATAATAAATTATAAAATAGAGGTAAGTATTTTAACATTTAGAGAAATGAAATGTAAAGAGTAATATAAAGAGAAACATTTCTTATCAGACTGAGAAACTTATAACTTTATGTTTCTCTGGAAGTATAGTCAACAGTGAATATTCCAGAGTATTATTGCAGAAAAATGTGTATGGAGCAGAATGTGAATAAGGCTCATACTGGAATACTACACTTAAAAGCTTTTTAGACACCAAATTAACCTAAGGTGGAAATCTACCACAGTTTCTCAGGTAGGAGAAAAAATAGCAACTGAACTCAATAAATGAGTCTACAAAAGATTACTGGGACAATTATAACTTTAAGAACTTAAATAAAAATATATATTTGTGTTCCACAAAGAGAAGAAATGCAGTGATGAACTTCAGAGAATAATCAATTCAAATTCAAGAAAAGACAGGACAAGAATTTATCACATTTGCATAGAGTATTGACAATATCAGGCCAATAATTGTGCTGGTTTTATTGGTCAATATAGGAGCAGGAAGATGCTAAAGAATATACTCTTTGTATTAAATGAATTGATAGTATTTACCAACATCTCCATTCTCTTATACACTGATGTTTCTCCTTGGACACAGGGAAAGCTTTCTTATTCTCATCATTAGTATTTTAAATAGTATGGTATATTTTATCAGGATTATAAAAACAGGTGTGTGGTTTTGTTTGTTTTTTCATTTGTTTGTTTTTCACCAAAGTGGTTTGACATATTCAAATGTTGTTACAATAAAGATAACAACTTTTATTTTTATTTTATTCTACTTCAGAAAACTCTAAGGCATAAAACTGTAAGAAACCATACACTAAAATGATGACCTTTGCTTGAGTAGAACATTGGTCAAATAACATATACTATATTGATTATTCCGTGAATATGATCTAGAATTGCCATGGGAATGGCTGGATGTGTGTTTGCAAGTTATATTTTTAAATGATGGAAGATATAGCTGAAATGTGAGCAGGACTTCACATGCTTGTGTCACAAAAGAAAGAAGCAGAAAGAAGGTTCAGCATCAGCATTTAATGATCTATCCTGACTAAGGATGTAGAGAAATGCACTTCAATCCTACCTCCATGACATCCTGACACATAATACAACCATAATGAATCCTGCCTTCCTTCAGTTACTTTTATTGAATATTTGATGATAACATTTAAAAAATAACTAGAATTCAAAAATATTTATGCTCTTTTATACATTCTCCTAGTTCCTGTAATTTGATAACAGAACAAAATAGTAGAAGCAACAACGTTCATCAAAGTTATATGGCTTTTAATAGGTATGGAAGATTCCAATGTGTTGCTTTTCTATCTATATAATTATGTATTTTCTATATATCATCTGTCTACCTTCTATCAGTCTGTCTGCCTATCATCTACTTTTTCTATGTATGTATATATATGTATGTATATATATACATATATATTGTTATATATAACACAAATATATTTATCTAGCATTCATCTATCATCTACCTGTTTGTCTGTCTGTCTGTCTATCTGTCTATCTATCTATCTATCTATCTATCTATCTATCTATCTATCTATCTATCTATCTATCTATCTGTCTATCTATCTATCGTATCCATGCATATCTATCATATATACATATAATCTATCTATCTATTTATCTATGTATGTATGTATCTATCTATCTATCTATCTATCTATCTATCTATCTATCTATCTATCAATCTATCTATCTTTCTATAAACCTATTTCATCATATATCTATTATCTGTCATCATCTATTTATCTATTTATCTGTCTGTCTAATATATGTATCATGTATTTTAACCATTCTTTAGATGAACTGAAAAACATTCTCTGAATTGGAATGTGGTCTAAATTATAATGCTTGTCCTTGAAAATTCTTAGCACACCGAATGTTCAAGTGTACTATATCTCCTAGAATCCTTTGAGAAATACATGTTTAAGTGATTTGTTCACTTTGATATCACTCAGCATGCTCCACAAATGTTATATACGATGAGTTTTATTTTACATTTAATTTAACATCTGATTAATGTTTAAGTAAAAGTTCCCAACCCATTAAATAAAAGTATATTTCATGTTACAGTTCAGTTAGTAAGTTAATGTTTCATGAATTAAGTGATTTACAGAATATGAATTACTGTATCATTTGTTTTAGGATTGAAATCTTGCTCTCTTCTTTGGACTCTTCAGTAAAAGGAAGAAAGCTATTTTTATCAAAATGAATCTAATGCAAAATAATAATATGACTGAATTTTTCTTTGTTACCTGCATGAAAATAAAAGGGTTGAAAAGAATCATGGCATAATTAAAATTGAATATATAATAAATAAAATATTAATCAAACACATTATACATATATAAGGAAAGTATACCCTCTCTTGGTCAGTATTGCCAAAGGACTGAAATGTTCATGAAACCAAAGACAATGAAATATTTTTTGAAAGAGCTCTTTATTTAAAGAACGCATTTTCCAGGAGAAAATAAATTATATCCTGATTTGACAGGTGGATATGTGTCTGCAAACACTACTATCAATACAACATTGGGGATGGTCATAGTGTATTTAAAACACTTATGATAGAAGCTAAAGAGTTATATCGATAGTTAAGATAGAATGTTGTTCTTACAGAATATCTGCGTTCAGTTTTCAGCATCCACATGGTGGCTCACAATGGTTTCTAGTGCCAGCATATCTGATACCCTCTTCAAGCTTCTTCAAGCATCAGTTTTGCATGTGGTTCATATATGTACATACAGGTTCTTACACATATCCATCAATTAAAAATAGTTTATTCAAATCTATTTTAAAAGAAAAGTGTTGTTTAAAATAAAACACCTATGACAGTGAAAACTGTGCCATCTTATATTTCATATTTGATAGATAGTTAACAGATCCTAGTTTTCCAAAGAGCAAAAATTTCCCAGGACTTTATATGCTCCTTGTTTATGAACTTCTCAAAGATGAAATCATAATCCAGAATCTACATCTACTGAAAGACTGAAAATGTTTCCAATCTTGACTATAAGTAAATCAAGTACATGTAAAAGATGAAGTGTTAACAATACCCTAATGACACCTATGTGAAGGTCATCATAATTTATAATGAGAACATAATTGTGGATATTTGAAGACATCAAAAAGTAAATTACATGCTTGTTTAACAAGCTCTCCCTTCGGAATATAACCACCCTAATGCAAATAATTGGTGCGGATTCATAGAAAGCTCCTCAGCAGCGTGTTGTAAGTGTGTACTGTCGAATATATTCTATTTAAATATGTAGTAGGTTAACATAGAAAACAGTACTTTGAACAAGAAATTTGGAAAAGTACATGGTTCAGAAACCCGTGATTTAAAAAATATAAATGTGATTTGTAGAAAAAGGCTATATTGAATATTATATTATTTGAAATTTATATTATTATGTAAAATGTTATCGAATAAACCAGGGGTTTCAAGTAGCATATACTTAATTTTCCATGAATAATTGGCATAAATATTCAAGTCAGGGATTAATTTCACTCTATTTCTCAGGTTAGAGCTGGCACATAAATAGGACACCACTAAAAATTACCTTTTAAAAATAAAATAAAAAATAAGTAAATGAATGTCTGCTTGGTTAGTTGTATTACTTTGGTTTATTTGTCTTCTCAGGCTGCCAACCCTCCCCATCCCGACACACACATACACACACACACACACATACACACACACACACACACACACGACTTCCTTCCATCCAGGTAAAAGACAAAATAGGGAGTAATCTTCATGCTTGACTTCCAGTATCAGAGGAAATGGTTTCAGAAACTTCAATTCCTTCCTAGTTGTTGCCCTTGGGTCATCCTCAATTCCGAGCTAGCTAGATCTCTCTAGAAGGAAGTTTATAATAGGTATACATAGAAAGTCCGTTGAGTCTTTTAAACAATACCATCAAAAATGATCTTATAAAACAATAAAAATTTATACAAGAATGTTTCCCTAGTAGACACCCAAATATGAATAGATACATTATGTTCTCACTACCTTGATGCAGAACATTCGTTGAGGTGATTGTCGTTCCTTAGACTTCTGAACAGACCATTGCAACCATGCTGTACAATTCTCTTCTTATCTGCTTCCTGCCTATCTCTGTTTCCTGTTCTACGAAAATGTGATGCAGTGATGAGTCCCAACCACATGCTCCAGCAACTATGAGCTGCTGCAGCTGCCTGTTGTGTCTTTCTGCCTTGGTGCTGCATATCTTCCCTAACAATTAACCAAACAAATATTTTTTTTCCTTCAGCTCTTACTGGCTAGGAATTTAGTCACAAGGAGGGAAAATAACCAATATTTTGATATTGGGATCAAACCCCAATAACTGCTTAATGATATATCTCTCTAGCTGCATTCCATCAGAGAATGAATGTTGAAATACATAAGCCTTGGTGGGACACTTCATATTCAAAGTATGACAAAAAAAACCCAATGAATTAGAAATACTGGATTGGTAAAGAAAGTGCATTTTTTGTCTGTTTGCTTTTAGGAGGTGTTCGCATTATTTCCCACTGTTTCCTAAATGTCAGGCTCCAGGGTTAGCATGACAATTATTCTTCAACCTCTGATTGATTGTCAAAGTAAAATGCAAATAAAGTTTTCCTGAATGTTTTAAAGGAAGAAACAAGTAAGTAAATAGTGGATTTAAATGCAAAACTTTCAGTCAAAATTATAAAAGAAAATAGACTTTACGTGGGACAAAATAAAATGTCATATATGGAGATATAACAGTATTGAAATGTATACTGATATTTAAATTACATAAAATAATTAAATATTTGACATAAATTTATTTATTACATCAGTATTTTACTAAGCAAAGCAGAGTCTTTTACATTTCTTTCTTTTTCTTTTTTTTTTTGTTTATTTTCTATATTCTTTATTTACATTTCAAATGATTTCCCCTTTCCTGGTTCTCCCCTTCCCTAAAGTTCCATAAGCTCTCTTCTCTCCCCCTGTTCCCCAGTCAACCCCCTCCTGCTTCTCTGTCCTAGTACTCCCCTACAATACTGCAATGAGTCTTTTCCAGGACCAGGGGCCTCACCTTCCTTCTTCTTGGGAATCATTTGATATGTGAATTGTGTTTTGGGTATTCCAAGCTTCTGGGCTAATATCCACTTATCAGTGACTGCATACCATGTGTGTTCTTTTGTGATTGGGTTACCTCACTTAGGATGATATTTTCCAGTTCCAACCATTTGCCTAAGAATTTCAAGAATTCATTGTTTTTAATTGCTGAGTAATATTCCATTGTGTAAATAAAATTAACTTTAGATGGTTTCTATGGTAGAGCAAAGAATAAGAGTAAGAAATCAATAATAATTATGATAAGCAAGAAATGTTTTAGGGGTAGGAAACAGAATTTCCCAATATAGAAAGAAAACAATTTTTAATATTTACATGGAATCCACATCAAAAATGTACTAAAATGATGAAAGAATAAGGCAATCTCTTGCTTGGACCTATTCATTAAAGCCTAGTAAAGTTTGCTGAAGAAAAACCCTATAAGGCTGTGTCATATTTTGTTTTGTTATTTTCAAATTGTTGTAAAGTTCTTTATTGACCTACATATGTTATTCTCATTTTTCTCATTGTTGGTATTTATTGGAAATAAAAATATATAGATCTCAGTGAAAGGTAAAAGTTTTAAGTAAACTAAGAGTTAAGTATGTTGGGCACTGAAAAAATATAAAACAGTCAAACTGTAATATATTATTTTATGTTAACAATCTATTAGTATTGTCTAAAATATTGTAGAATATGATGCCCCATCTCTTATCCCTGAACAGAAGCATGGTTTCAATGAACACATATTACATCCATGAAAATGTCTTCACAAGAGCCAAGGAAGATAGATGGGTGATAACATTGGTTGGACCTTCCTTTTATCTATATAAATGGAAGAACTGAGTCAAGTGAGAAAGAATGAAAGTTTTTGGTGTAGAGGAAGACAAAGTTTGTTCTTTCTTTGTCCCTTAGGACAGAAAACTTCATTTAGTATGTTCATAAAACATGAATACATTGAATATCAAAACTCAGATCTATGAGATGCTCATTGTGCAAAGGTACGTATGGTTAAACCTGACAACCTGCTTCAATTCCCTAGACTCACACAGCAAAAGAAAATAATTTATTTCCTCATGTTTTCATTTTATTTTCTTTTAGGACAGAAAACTAAGTGCAGTTATCTCATTTCTATGAGAGGTTTCAGAAAAAAAAAAAAAAACACTCCCGGAGGACCCTGTTATACCACTCCTGGGCATATACCCAGAGGCTTCCCCTGCACGCAATAAGGACACATGCTCCACTATGTTCATAGCAGCCTTATTTATAATAGCTAGAAGCTGGAAAGAACCCAGATGTCCCTCAATGGAGGAATGGATTCAGAAGATGTGGTATATTTACACAATGGAATACTACTCTGCAATTAAAAACAATGAATTCACGAAATTCCTAGGCAAATGGTCAGAACTTGAAAATATCATCCTTAGTGAGGTAACCCAATCACAAAAGAACACACATGGTATGCAGTCACTGATAAGAGGATATTAACCCAGAATCTTGGAATACCCAAGACACAATTCACATTTCAGTAGATTTCCAAGAAGATGAAAGGAGAGACCCCTAGTCCTGGAAAGACTAGATGTACGGGAATACCAGGACAGAGAAGCGAGAGGGGCTTGAATGGGGAACAGGAGGAGGGAAGGGGACTTATGTGACTTTTGGGGAGGGAAGAAACAGGAAAGGGGAAATAATTTTGAATATAAATAAAAAATATAGAAAAGAAAAAAAAAAGAAAAAAGAAACAAAACAAACCTTATTTTATTACTGTGGTGTTTTGGATACCATACACTCATGTGTTTGAATGTTTGGTTCATAGGGAATGCAGTATTAGGAGTGTGGTCTTGTTGGAGTAGTTGTTACCTTGTTGGAGGAAGTGTGCCACTTGTGGCTTTGAGGTCTTCTATGCTCAGTCTATGCTATGCTATGTCCACTGTGGCACAGTCTCCTGCTGCTGCCTGAAGATCAAGATGTAGAACTCTCAGCTCCATCTCTAGCACCATGTTTGCCTGCATGCTTCTAGGTATGACAATAATGGCCACTAACTTCCGAAACTAGAAACCAGCTCCAGAAATATTTTTCCTTACAAGATTTGCTGTGGTCATGTTGTCTCTTCACAGCATTATAATCCTAATTAAGATACGCATCCCCAGTAAATTTCATGGGAATAATTTCTTTAAATTGTACAAATGTAAGCAAAACAAAATGAGCCATTTCTCAAAAATTGCTCACATTTTACAATTTAGACTTTCCACAAACATATAGAGTAGCTTCCTTTTGGTTTTAACACTCAGAATTGACTGTGGGATCCACATTTATCTTTGTATGCTGTAGCATTTTCATGTAATCACTCAGTTTTCTTACAATGTTTTTGTAGTCAAACCTTCACTGTTTTCTATTGTTTGTTTTATTTTGTTGTTTTGTACACCTTAACCATATTTAGTTATGTACTTCTTATATTTACTATTTTGTTTTTTTTTGGATTTTTTTTTTTTTGGAGAAAGGATGTTGCTGTGTTTCTTAAAGTTTATATTTCTATGATAAAATGATGTGACCAAAGAAGAGAGGAAAGAGTTTGCTTTAGTTTACAACTCTAAGGTCATACTCTGTCTCTGAGAAAAAATACACTGGGAAATAAGTAGGTTATTAACTTGGAGGCAAAAGTTGATGCAGAAGTCATGGAGTAATGCTGCTACCCTTCTTGCTCCACATGGCTTGTTCAGCCTGCCCTTCTTGAACCATTCCATGGCTGTATAATGCACAGAGGGAGCAACTCTTTAATAGAAACAAGACCTTCAACGTCAATCATCAATAAAGAAAATGCACGATAGACTTTTCCAGGGGCTAACTTGGTGAGACTATATTATTTCAACTGAGGTTTCTTCTTTCCAAGTGGCTCTAGCTTTTGTCAAGTTGCCAAAACTAGCAAGCACCTGATGTTCCTTGCTAGACTTCAACTGTTCTTCGACTTCAGTTACCAGAGAAATGTGGTTATAGGCCCACTGTCACACCCAGTTTGCTGCCATTGCTCTAATGTCAGTTTACCAAAGAGAAAATCCAAAGAGGCTAAATGGATGTCTTTCTTTCACTGTTAAACCCAAACTTCACCTAATCTTCAGTTATGGCTTCAGTTAATTGATGCTTTACATTAAGTTCACATTAAAACTTTAAAAAACAAATACCTGAAATAGTGTTTGTAGTTTGTTGCTAGTATTACCAACATTTCATTTGGACTCTTAGTTTGAGCTTCAAATTGACTGTGGCCTTTCCTGTACAGTTTCTATGGCTGTGAATTTCAAGACTAAATCAATATGATTTTTAAAAATATATCTTTAGTATATACATACTTTCTTTCTGAATTTCAATCATGCATTATCTGGATGGAGGGATTTGAAATGTCATGGAATTCAAATGAGTTTTAAAAACAACAGTTTCTCTTATTTTGAAACTGACAACTAGGATATTAAAAATTCTGTTTTCCTTCAATAACCAAAACAGCAAACAATAAGAATATTTATAAACCATGAATACTCTAAAAATCAAAACTTTGGTCAGATAGAGCCCACGGTGGGCAGCTTAGGTCAGAGAGACTGCACAGTAGGCAAAGGTACTTACTACCAAACATGACACCCTGGTTTAATCCCCTGGACTCACACCGTGGAAGGGACAAACTGACTCTCTCAAGTTGCTCTCTGACTTACAGATGCATTCCATTATATGGGTATGTACATACATATACACACAGAAAATAAATAAATGGAATACAAGTAAAAATTTCAAGCTTGGATATATTCAATAATCAAATCAGAAAAAGTAAAATTTCAGGAGAAATATATTTTGGACGTTCAAAATTTTCAAAGCAGGAAATCAAGGGGAAAAAACTTATCATTGATGAAGTTTTTGATATGGTGTTGATACACTCAAACAACAATGATCTGAGCCCTTGTCTAATAATTTTATACTTCTTTTTTCTCTTGGCCTTAGGCGGATCACTCTGGTCTGAGTAGTCTGTATAACTCTGAGATTCTGAATTCAAAAGATGAACTCAGAATATTTTTTTGAGATTTATTTATTAGTCTTCAGAAACACCGGAAGAGGGCACCAGATCTCATATGGATGGTTCTGAGCCACCATGTGGTTGCTGGGATTTGAACTCAGGACCTTCAGAAGGGCAGTCTTAACTGCTGAGGCATCTCTCCAGCCCAAAGATGAAGTTTTAAGGTAGTGATTATAACTGTCCACAAAAACTCTTCCTAGCAAATAGTAAGTTGCTATGATATTCCATTTTGAAAATAGTATCAGTAGGAATTTAAGTGAATTATTTGTTTTAAGTTTTTAAGTGTGTTAAATTAAACACTTTCCTCACTGGCATAACATGGGAAAATTGTTAAGTCTTATAGTTTGCAAAAATAATTGATTTAAAAATAAAACTTTGACTTCTGCGACTTTAAGTTTTCCATTTCTCCTCTCGTGTTACCTAGCAACTGAGTCTGGGTATCTTTATAGTTCAATTTATTTGTCTGCTAGTGATAACTTATGTACATGCCTAAAGCCCAATAAATTGTAAGTTCTACTTTCTTCTGTTAATATGAAGGTAGTCCAGTTTTCCACTTCTTCAACCAATAGATTTGATTCTTCATCAGAATATTTTTAATGGAGCTCTACTGAATAAAGGAACATACAGTGATCAGAAGTGCCTTGAGTATTTCTGTATACTGTGTGTGCATGCCTGAAGAGATGGCTGAGTATTAAAACTAGTCCTATTCCATCAGAATTCAGTAAACATTTGGTTCAGTAAATAATAAAAGAATGAGACATAATATCTGAAATTGGGATTTTTTTTCTATTAGTGATTGGTGCAAGACAAGAAAGGACACAAATAATGAATATTTCCTTTTATTTGAACTGATGTAATTTATGATATAAAACTCTGTCAAGACAAAATGGGAGGCTAAAACTGATTTTTTGTTCTTCATTCAAGGATTTATTTTAGTGTGCTATATAATTTTTTTACCTCTTTTTCTATATGTGAAACTCTGAGGTTGGCCCTGCATGATTATTGGTAAGCTTTGAGTTTAAATTTTACTTAGTATAACTTTTTTACTATAAGATTATTTTTTATCTTTATGAACTTCGTTATCTTAATACACAGGGAATCCTTGCTAATAGATTATATTAAATTAAGAGGATTCCATAACATTCAGAGAATTAGTAAGAACTGAAAAAGGAAAGCATTCCTAAAAAAAAAATAAAATATTTATGTTATGTATGAGTACACTGTTACTATCTTCAGACACACCAGAAGAGGGTATCTGATCTCATTTCAGATAATTGTGAGCCATAATGTGGTTACTGGGGATTGAACTCAGGAATTCTGGAAGAGCAGTCAGTGCTCTTAAGTACTGAGCCACCTGTTCACTCCCCAAAATTTTATCTACTTTTATTTTATGTGAGTTGGTATTTTTCTGCATGTAAGTCTGTATGAGGGTGTTGGATCCTGTAGACCTGTAGTTACACACAGTTGTGAGCTGTCAGTGGGAGTTGGGAATTCAACCCTGGTCCTCTGGAAGAAAAGCTAGTGCTGTTATCCACTGAGCCATCACTCCAGCCTTGAAAATGTTCTTAAATTTTTCTAAAATGCACGGTTTTAGCATCTTTATCAAAAGTCAAGTGTCCATAGGTGTGTGGGTTTATACCTGGATCCTCAATTCAATTCCTTTGATCAACATGCCTGTTTCTGTATCAATACCATGCAATTTTTATCATTATTGCTCTGTAGTACAGCTTGAAATCAAGAATAATGATTCTTTTCAATGTTCTTTTATTGTTCAGGATTGTTTTGTCTATCCTAGGTTTTTAAATTTTCCATATAAAGTTGAGAATTGCTCTTTCAAGGTCTATAAAAATTGCATTGGAATTTTCGTCGGAATTACATTGAATCTGTATATTGGTTTTGGTAAGATAAACATATTCACTATGTTAATCCTACCTATCCACGAGTGTAGGAGATCTTTCCATCTTCTTCAATTTTTTTCTTCAGGGACTTCTAGTTCTTGTCATCCAGATCTTTAATTTTCTTAGGTACAGTTATATCATGATATTTTATACTATTTATGTCTATTAGAAAGGGTTTTGTTTACCTAATTTCTTTCTCAGTTCCTCTATCATTTGAATAAAGGAGGACTATTGATTTCTTTTGAGTTAATTGTGTATCTAGTCACATTGCTAAAGATGTTTATCAGTTGTAGGAGTTCTCAGATAGAATTTTGGGGGATGCTTATGTATACTGTCATATCATCTGCAAATAATGATACTTTGACTTCTTCCTTTCCAATTTATATCCCCTTAATATCCTTTGGTTGTCTTATTACTCTGGATACAACTTCCAGCGCTATATTGAATAGATTAGGAGAAAGTGGGCATCTTTGCTTTATCCCTGATTTTATTTGAAATGCTGTAAGTTTCTCTCCATTTAGTTTCATGTTGGCTATTGGCTTGTTGTATAATGTTTTGATTATATTTATATATGTGCTTTATATCCCTGATTTCTCTAATAACTTTAACATGAAAGGAGTGTTGGATTTAATCAAAGGCTTTTTCAGCATCTAGATAATCATGCAGATATTTTTTCTTTCAGTTTGTTTATATTGTGGAACAACTGGAGCAGGGTCAATCCCAAAAGGTGTTGCCTAGCATATACCAAAATATTATCATAGAGAATGATGTGCAAGAAGGAAGGCCCTGATTGCATTGAAAAGACTCATATTCTTCAGCCAGAGGGCAGAAACTGCTGAAAATCAAGATAAGTTTAATCTTGAGAATGCCAGAAAGTACGACTCAAAACACTCCACCAGAGAACACCTACAGCTAATAAGCAACTTCAGCAAAGTGGCCAGATATAAAATTAACTCAAGCAAATGAGTAGCTTTTCTATACTCAAAGGATAAACAGGCTGAGAAAGAAATTAGGGAAATGACACCCTTCACAATAGCCACAAACAAAATAAAGTATCTTGGTGTGACTTTAACCAAATTAGTGAAATATCTGTATGACAGGAACTTCAAGTCTCTGAAGAAAGAAATCGAAGAAGACATCAGAAGATGGAAAAATCTTCCATGCTCATGGACTGACAGGATTAATATAATAAAAAATGCCCATCTTGCCAAAAGAAATCTACCGATTCAATACAATCCCCTTCAAAATCCCAACTCAATTCTTCATGGAGCTAGAAAGAGCAATTCTCAACTTCATCTGGAATAATGAAAATCCAGGATAGCTAAAACTGTTCTCAACACTAAAAGAACTAATGGGGGAATCAGTATTCCAGACCTCAAGCAGTACTACAGAGCAATAATGTGAAAAACTGCATGATATTGGTACAGTGGCAGGCAGGTAGATCAATGGAAGAGAATTGAAGACCTAGAAATGAACCTACACACCTATGGTCACTTGATCTTTGACAAAGGAGCTACAAATATCCAGTGGAAAAAAAGATAGCCTTTTCGCCTGCTGCAGGGTGACCTGCACCGCCAAGAGAGTGCTGAGTGCACTCCGCCATCTTTGCTCCAGTGGCCAGGTAGGTGGGACCGCCAGGCTCAGAGACAGACAGGCATAATATCACTTGGGTCTCAGGCAGCTTGTGTGTACCCTGCTCCCAAGAGCTGGGCAGGACTGCAGGAATCGACGCACCAGCTCTGCTGTGGGACTTCTGCCTTGCAGAGGGACCCCCCCCCCCCCGCACTGGGCAGGAGCCTACCAGCTTCCCTTTGGTGACCTCTGTTCCAGTAGACTGCACTGACGAGTCAGGTACCCAGGTTCTCCCCAATATAACATACGTTGGGACACGGCCTGTTGGGGCTTCCGTCTGCTCCCAAGAACGGGATAGCACTGTGGTCATCTGGGCACCAGCTCTACTGTGGGCCTTCCCCTCTTCAGGGTGACTTGCGCCTCCAAGAGAGTGCAGAGTGCACTCCGCCATCTTTGCTCCAGTGGCCAGGTAGTTGGGACCTCCAGGCTCAGAGATGAACAGGCATAATATCAAGTGGGTCTCAGGCAGCTTGTGTGTACCCTGCTCCCAAGAGCTGGGCAGATCTGCAGTAACCAGCCCACCAGCTCTGCTGTGGGATTTCTGCCTTGCAGAAGGACGCCCCTCCTCTCGCTCTGGGAGAGATCACACACCCCTGCACAGGGCAGGAGCCTACCAGCCTCCCTTTGGCGACCTCTGCTCCGGGAATCCACTACACTGAGCCTTTGGATGTGCAGGAACTCCCCAATATAACATCACTTGGGGCAAGGCACATTAGAGCTCTAAAGTCACTCAGGAGCAGGGCAAGCCCCAGATATTGGTGCCAGGGGAATTCCCGTAATCCAGGAGGGTAAAAAATAGCTTTGCAGGCTCACAGGAGGTCCAACCAACAACCAGTGACAGCAGGAACAACTAACATCAGAGGTAACCAGATGGCAAAAGGCAAACATAGGAACGTTACTAACAGAAATCAAACTAATATGGCACCATCTGAACCAAACTCTCCAACAGCAGCAAGTCCTGGATACCGCACCACACCCGAAAGACAAGATCTGGATTTAAAATCACTTCTCAGGATGCTATTAGAGGATCACAATAAGGACACAAATAAATCTAATAAAGAATTACAGGAGACCATGAATCAACAGTTAGAAGCCCTAATAAAGGAAACGCAAAAATCGCTTAGAGAAATGCAGGAGAACATGGATCAAAAGATGGAGGCCCACAAGGAGACAACATAAAAATCGCTTAAAGAAATGAATCAACAGGTAGATGCACTCTCAAAGGAATCACAAAAATTGCATAAAGAAATGCAGAAGAATATGGGTCAACAGACAGAAGCCCATAGGGAGGCAACACAATAATTGCTTAAAGAAATGAATCAACGGATAGATGCCCTTACAAAGGAAACAGGAGAACTGCTTAAAGAAATGCAGGAGACAATGGATCAACAGATGGAATCCCATGAGGAGGAAACACAAAAATCGCTTAGAGAAATACAGGAGAACTTGGGTCAACAGGCAGAAATTCTTAAAGAGGTACTGCAAAAATACCTTAAAGAAATACAGGAAAATACAAACAAACAAGTGAAGGATCTCAGCAAATCCATCCAGGATCTAAAAAAGGAACTAGAAACAACTAAGAAATCACAAAGGGAGACGACTTTGGAGAGAGAAAACCTTGGGAAGAAATCAGGAGTCTTAGGTGCAAACATCAACAATAGAATACAAGAGATGGAAGAAAGAATCTCAGGTGCTATAGATACCATAGAAAGCATCGACTCAACAGTCAAAGAAAATGCAAAATGCAAAAAATGTGTAACCCAAAAGATCCAGGAAATCCAGGACACAATGAGAAGACCAAACCTAAGGATTATATGTATAGATAAGAGTGAAGATTTGCAAATTAAAGGGCCAGTAAACATCTTCAACAAAATTATGGAGGAAAACTTCCCTAACCTAAAGAGAGAGATGCCGATGAACGTACAAGAAGCCTACAGAACTCAAAACATACTGGACCAGAACAGAAATACCCCCCGTCATATTATAATCAAAACATCAAAAGTACTAAATAAAGAATATTAAAAGCAGTAAGAGAAAAGGGCCAAGTAACATACAAAGGGAGACCTATCCGAAACACATCAGACTTCTCACCAGAGACTATGAAAGCCAGAAGATCCTGGGCAGATCTCATGCAGACACTAAGAGAGCATAAATGCCAGCCTAGAATACTATACCCAGCAAAACTCTCAATCACCATAGATGGAGAGACCAAGAAATTCCAAGATAAAACCAAATTTTCACAATATCTTTCCACAAATCCAGCCCTGCAAAGGATAATAGGTGAAAACCACCAATACAGGGAGAGAAACAACACCCTGGACAAAATGATATAGTAGTAACCTTCTTGCTTCAAACCCAAAAGTAGATAACCACTCAAACATGAAGATAGCATCAAGAATGGAAGGTGGCAATAATCACTATTCCTTAATCTCTCTTAATATCAATGGTCTCAATTCCCAAATAAAAAGACATAGACTAGCAGACTGGATACATAAACAGGACCCAGCATTTTGCTGCATGCAGGAAACACACCTCAGTGTCAAAGACAAACACTACCTAAGAGTAAAAGGTTAGAAAACAATTTTACAAGCAAATGACTCAAAGAAACAAGCCGGAGAAGCCATCCTAATATCAGATAAAATTGGTTTACAACCTAAATTCATCAAAAAGGACACAGAAGGACACTACATACTGATCAAGGGAAAAATCCACCGTCAAGAACTCTCAATTCTGAATATCTATGCTCGAAATGCAAGGGCACCCTCATTCTTAAGAGAAACTTTACTAAAGCTCAAAGCACACATTGCACATCACACAATAACAGTAGGTGACTTCAACACCCCGCTCTCGGAAATGGATCGTTCAGGAAAGCAGAAAATAAACAGGGACACAGTAAATCTAGTTGAAGCCTTGGACCAAATGGAACTAACAGATATATATAGAACATTTCATCCTAGAGCTAAAGAATACACATTCTTCTCAGCACCTCATGGTACCTTCTCCAAAATTGACCATATAATTGGTCACAAATCAGACCTCAACAGATATAAGAAGATAGAACTAATCCCATGCCTCCTATCAGATCACTATGGAATAAGGGTGGTCTTCAATGACAACAGAAACAACAGAAAACCCACATTCACATGGAGGCTGAACAATGCTCTACTCAATGATATATTGGTCAAGGTGGAAATGAAGAAAGAAATCAAAGACTTTTTGAAATTTAATGAAAATGAAGGCACAACATACCCTAATTTATGGGACACAATGAAAGCAGTGCTAAGAGGAAAATTCATAGCCCTGAGTGCTGCCAAAAAGAAATGGGAGACAGCATACACTAACAGCAATGGCACACCTGAAAGCCCTGGAACAAAAAGAAGCAAATACACAAAAGAGGAGTAGAAGGCAGGAAATCATCAAACTCAGGGCTGAAATCAATCAAGTAGAAACAAATAAAACCATACAAAGAATCAACAAAACAAGGAGTTGGTTCTTTGAGAAAATCAACAAGATAGATAAGCCCTTAGCCAGACTAACCAGAGGGCACAGAGACAGTATCCAAATTAATAAAATCAGAAACGAAAGGGAGTGATAACAACAGAAACTGAGGAAATTCCAAAAATCATCAGATCCTACTACAAAAACCTGTATTCAACACAACTAGAAAATCTCGAGGAAATGGACAATTTCCTTGACAGATACCAAATACCAAGATTAAATCAGGATCAAATAGACCATCTAAACTGTCCTATAACCCCTGAAGAAATAGAAGTCGTCATTGAAAGTCTTCCAACCAAAATAAAGCACAGGTCCAGATGGTTTTAGTGCAGAATTCTATCAGACCTTCAAAGAAGACCTAACACCAATACTCTTCAAACTGTTCCACAAAATAGAAACAGAAGGAACACTACCCAACTCGTTCTATGAAGCCACAATTATGCTAATACCAAAAGCACACAAAGATCCGACAAAGAAAGAGAATCTCAGGCCAAGCTCTCTTATGAATATCGATGCAAAAATACTCAGTAAAATTCTTGCCAACAGAAGCCAAGAACACATCAAAACGATCATTCACTACGATCAAGTAGGCTTCATCCCAGGATGCAGAGATGGTTGAATATAAGGAAACCCATCAATGTAACCCACTACATAAACAATCTCAAAGAAAAAAAATCACATGGTCATCTCATTAGATGCTGAGAAAGCTTTTGACAAAATTCAGCATCCTTTCATGCTAAAGGTCTTGGAAAGATCAGGAATTCGAGGCCCATATCTGAACACAGTAAAAGCAATTTACAGCAAACCAGTAGCCAACATCAATCTAAATGGAGAGAAACTTGAAGCAATCCCACTGATATCAGAGTCTAGACAAGGTTGCCCTCTCTCTCCATATCTTTTCAATATAGTACTTTAAGTTCTACCTAGAGCAATTAGACAACAAAAAGAGGTCAAAGGGATACAAATTGGAAAGGAAGAAATCAAACTATCACTATTTGCAGGCGATATGATAGTATACTTAAGCGACACAAAGAACTCCACCAGAGAACTCCTACAGCTGATAAACAACTTCAGCAAAGTGGTCGGGTATAAAATCAACTCAAGCAAGTCAGTAGCCTTCCTATACTCAAAGGATAAGCAGGCTGAGAAAGAAGTAAGAGAAATGATACCTTTAACGATAGCCACAAACCATATAAAGTATCTTGGTGTGACTCTAACCAACAAGTAAAAGATCTGTATGACTAAAACTTCAAGTCTCTGAAGAAAGAAATTGAAGAAGACCTCAGAAGATGGAAAAATCTGCCATGCTCATGGATTGCCAGGATTAATATAGTAAAAATGACCATATTGCCAAAAGCCATATACAGATTCAATGCAATGCCCATCAAAATCCCAATTCAATTCTTCATAGAGTTAGAAAGAGTAATTCAAAAATTCATCTGGAATAACAGAAAACCCAGTATAGCTAAAACTATTCTCAAGAGTAAAAGAAGCTCTGGGGGAATCAGTATCCCAGACCTCAAGCTGTACTACAGAGCAATAGAGTTAAAAACCACATGGTATTGGTACAGTGACATGCATGTAGATCAATGGAACAGAATTGAAGACCCAGAAGTGAATCCACACTCCTATGGTCACTTGATCTTTGACAAAGGAACTAAAACCAGCCAGTGGAAAAAAGATAGCCTTTTCAACAAATGGTGTTGGCTCAGCTGGAGGTGAACATGCAGAAGAATGCAAATTGACCCATTCTTTTCTCCTTGCACTAAGCTCAATTCCAATGGATCAAGGACCTCCACATAAAACCAGACACACTGAAACTAATAGAAAGAAAACTAGGGAAGAACCTTGAACATATGGGCACAGGGGAGAATTTCCTGACTAGAACTCCAATAGCTTATGCTCTAAGATCATGAATTGACAAATGGGACCTCATTAAATTACAAAGTTTTTGCAAGGCAAAAGACACTGTCAAAAAGACAAAGCGGCAACCAACTAACTGGGAACTGATCTTTACCAACCCTACATCCGACAGAGGGCTAATATCCAATATTTACAAAGAACTCAAGAAGTTAAACTCCAGAGAGGCATGTAACCCTATTAAAAAATGGGGTACAGAGCTAAACAAAGAGTTCTCACCTGAAGAATATCTAATGGCTGAGAAGCACCTAAAGAGATGTTCATCATCCTTAGTCATTAGGGAAATGCAAATCAAAACAACCCTGAGATTCCATCTCACACCAGTCAGAATGGCTAAGATCAAAAACACAGGAGACAGCAGTTGTTGGCGAGGATGTGGAGAAAGAGGAACACTCCTCCACTGCTGGTGGAATTGCAAGCTGGTACAATCTCTCTGGAAAGCAGTCTGGCGGTTCCTCAGAAAACTGAGCATACCACTCCCGGAGGATCCTGTTATATCACTCCTGGGCATATACCCAGAGGCTTTACCTGCATGCAATAAGGACACATGCTCTACTATGTTCATAGCAGCCTTATTTATAATAGCCAGAAGCTGGAAAGAACCCAGATGTCCCTCAATGGAGGAATGGATTCAGACGATGTGGTACATTTACACAAAGGAATACTACTCTGCAATTACAAACAATGAATTCACGAAATTCCTAGGAAAATGGTCAGAACTTGAAAACATTATCCTTAGTGAGGTAACCCAATCACAAAAGAACACACATGGTATGCAGTCACTGATAAGGGGATATTAACCCAGAATCTCGGAATACCCTAGACACAATTCGCATATCAATAGATTTCCACGAAGATGGAAGGAGAGACCCCTGGTCCTGGAAAGACTGGATGTAGTGGAATACCAGGACAGAGAAACGAGAGGGTGTTGAATGGGGAAAAGAGGGAAGGAAGGGGGCTTATGGGACTTTCGGGGAGGGAGGAAATTGGAAAGGGGAAATGATTTTGAATGTAAATAAAAAAAAACTTAGAAAATAAAAAAAAAAAGGAATTTAGACTCCAGAGAGCCAAATAGCGCTATTAAAATTGGAGTATAGAGCTAAAGAAGGAATTTTCACCTGAGAAATATTGAATGTCTGAGAAGGACCTAAAGAAATGTTTAATATGCTTAGTCATCAGGGAAATGCAAATCAAAACAATTCTGACATTTCTTCTTACTCCAATCAGAATGGCTAAGATCAAAACCTCAGGAGACAGCAGGAGCTAGCAAGGATGTGGAGAAAGAACAACACTCCTCCACTGCTGGTGGGATTGCAAGCTGGTACAATCACTCTGGAAATCAGTTTGATGATTCCTAAGAAAAGGGGGGATAATGCTACTGGAGGACCTTGCTTTACCACTCCTGTGCATATACCCAGAGGTTTCTCCAGCTTGTAATAAGGACACATGCTCCATTATGTTCATAGCAGCCCTATTTATAATAGCCAGAAGCTGGAAAGAACCCAGATGTCCCTCAATGGTAGAATGGATACAGAAAATGTGGTATGTTTACACAATGGAATACTACTCATCTATTAAAAACAATGAATTTATGAAATTCTTTGGCAAGTGGTTGGACCTGGAGAATGTCATCCTGAGTGATGTGACCCAATCACGAAAGAACACACATGGTATGCACGCACTGATAAGCGTATATTAGCCCAGAAGTGCCGAATATCCAAGAAACAATTCACATATCAAAGGATGCCCAAGAAAAAGGAAGGAGAGGCCCCTTGTCCTGGAAATGCTCAGTGCAGCAGTGTAGGGGAATACCAGAATAGGGAAGCAGTAATGGGTTGATTGGGCAACAGGGGGAGGGAAGAGGGCTTATAGGAGTTTCGGGGATGGGGAATTCAGGAAAGGGGAAATCATTTGAAATGTAAATAAAGAATGTAACTAGCAAAAAATGTGAGAAAAAGAAAAAAGGAGAATGCCAGAAAGCAGGAGCCTAGTGTGGTTGTCCTCTGAGAAGCTCTATTAGCAGCTGACTGAAACAGGTACAAGTAATTACAGCTAACCATTGGACTGAGGTCGGAGACTGTACGGAAGACATAGGGGAAGGATTGAGGAGCTGAAGGGAATGGCAACCCCATAGGAAGAACAACAGCATCAACTAATCCTTAGACCAACCAGAGACCTAACAAAGAGTATACGTGTGCTGGTATGTAGCCTCCAACACATGTATAGCAGAGGACTGTCTTGTCTAGCCTCAGTGGGAGAGGATGTGCCTAATCTGGGAGAGATTTGATGCCCCAAGGATGGGAGATGTGGACGATGTGGAAGAGGGTGGGGTGAGGTAGGGGTGGGCGAATGGGTGACAAGGGTGGATAGGAGAGTTTCCTCTAAGAGGCAAAGGGGAGGGAGGTGGGCTTGAAGAACTTGGGGGACCGGGAAAGGGGACAACATTTGGAAAGTGAAATAAATGAAACAATTTAAAATTTTCCAAATATGTTAAATGGCTGCTTTCAGAGACATCAATATAAATACATACTTATCAGTGTAGGTTCTGTAATCACTACTTTACCCCTTAAATCTCTAGATTTCTAATTTGTAATATAGAAATGATACTTCTATGACATAGAAACAAATTCAAAAATATAATTAGCGATTGTCTGAGTGAATGAGCATGTAAGTTGAACAAATATACCGTATAAGAGATGATACAGGAATTTTCCTCACTAGATGTTTGCCAAGCAGAGATCATGTATAGCAACCACAGTGTTACATGTTAATACTAAAATCACCTCTTTGCAAAATTATTTACAATACATGCTAATTATATTTAGCATATGACCCATGAAACAAACTTTGAAATCATTTGGCTGTGTCTATTTATTTTTAATGTAATGAGTAGTTTGTATATTGTATGGTATTGCCAGGAAATTATAATGGTGAGATGTGAAGATTAATGATATCTTATTTAAGCACTGAAGTTACTAAAGCCTTAATTGATATCAATTCTCATTTTAAAAACATTGGTTCAACAACAACAGATGTGCTTTCTAAACCAACTAGTAATGGCACTAATATTGTTGGTGCTTGATGTGGATTAAATGCTTCCTATTTGCATACTATTTACAATATTTACAAGGTTTCATTAAATTATAATTTGATAGTTGCTTTTGTTAAAAAAAATAAGATAAAGGACTCAGAGTCAACTTCTTCTAGGTTACTTAGTGACAAATAAAGTGACAAGTGACCGTCAACTTGTACTTGGATTTAAACCACTCAAGATTTTCACCATGTCTTCTGAGAGATAAGAGTCTCTGAAAAAAAGTACCAAGAAAGATATATTACTTTACTATTTTGGACAGCCTCAGTACCCAACATTCATAGTTTTTGTGTCAAAATGTTTACATATTTATCCTTACAGCTCTGTAGATCTGAAGTCAAGTAAAGATCAAACCAAACAAGAAAAGAGATGTTATCAAATTTTTATTTGATTATTATTATTATAAAAATTTTTGGAAGCTTTAGGAAAAATTGTATTGGCATGTTCATGTGGGTTTTGGCAGGTTTGTCTGATGGTGTAAGGTCTCTGTCCCTTCATCATTTCTATGAGACCATAAATGAAATCTACACATGTATCACACCATCCTGCATTCAGGCACCAACACTTCCTAACCATCAAAAGGTGTATACATCCTCTCATATCTCCATCTCTGATGTCTTTGACTGTTCTGATAAAGCATGCCTAAAAGGCATCCACTTTGAAGCATTCTTGTGTTAGTGATTATCTCATTTGGAAAATGCTATTTAATCTCTCCATCTCAAGGTCAGTGCCTTGAATTGCATCTGTACATATCCTTGGAATATACCTATATGTTCAAAGTATTTTGGCTGCTGGGACTGTAAGTTTTTGGTGTTTAAGTTTTTCTTACTACACTAAACTACAAAGGCCAGGTTCAAATCACAATATTGGATATTCTTGCTTTTCACTTATTATTATACTTATTATTAATCAAGAACACTTCAGCAAAGCAATAATTGAAAATATACATATACACACATACATATATATAATTCCATAGAAATTCTACTCCCATCTACTTTGTTATGAGGTAGAGATTGAAATAGTCAAATGAGATATATTTTCAAAATCCCAGAAAATGCATGTGTGTAAAAACTAAGTTTGTGAGAATTGTTCTAAAATTTAAAAGAAAAAAAATGCCCTTGAATGTAGTTCCCATCTATTCTAGTCAATATGTAGAGAGAAAAAAATGTCTCCATGACTGCATTTAGTAAAATGTGGAGAACATTCACTCAAGTTCTGAATTTTAGGAACTCTTACTTGGCTTTGAACATTTTGTCTCCTTTCATCCCCCTTTCTACTTCTCTTTGAAAATCCCTTTCTCCCACCATTCCTTTCAATTCTTCATACTGTTTCTTTTACATTTCGTTGAGATTTATGCCATGTAAGCAATCTAAAAATATATAAAATACTTGGAAAACCTAAAGAAAATTGATAACTCCCGCATCTTTTTTCCTAACCTAAGACCCAAGCAAAAGAAGATAAATGGGACCAGCAAAAATATCCATCACAAATGAGAAGGTAGAAGTTGATTTGGATGTCACACAATTGAGATGGATGCAACTTTAAGCCTCTGTTTTCAACATCGTCTTCTTTGGCAAGGTCACCCTGCTTTTTACCCCTGAGGTAGCATTATATTCTGAGGAACAGCTTAGGCCCATGCTAAAAATTTATTTATAGGGAGCATTTTATAGTCCATTGTTCTCAAATCATGTCAGTCATTTTAACATACTTAGAACTTAAAGACCCAAATATCTTTTGGCTTACATTCTAAAATAAGGTTATTTTTGGAAAATCCTTTAATCTAATAATTAATGATTTTTCTAAGCTGACGTATTTGCTGATAAAATGTGGCAGGCATTGCTTTTGTAGATATAGAGACAGAGAGGAGTGAAAAATATGACATGCTTTAAGGCTTTTATATGTTTTAGTTTTGGTAGATAGCTCTCACATCCTTGAGTATTAAAATACAATTTAATACTTATATTTTTATTTATAATAAGTAAGATGATAAACTAAATAACTAGACTAAGTATTCCAAATGCCCCCATTTTATCCATTATTGTGTATTTTAGCCTCTCCCTTTATAACATTTGTATGAGATTTAATTCAATTCTCATATTTTAAAACTTTGGTTCAGCCCACACTGATCAATAAATATTGCAAGCAAGTACTATTTACTAGTAAGCTTCACACCAATGTGAAGAAGTACTTACTTAAAAAAGGATTGTTTTGCTCTGTACTTTCATAGAGCCTAGATTATCACAGGAGGAAGGATGTGATGGGTCAGACTTTTCATGATGGGTAGTAGGCAAAAAGTTTCCTATACTATCGAGATTTTTCCTTCAACTTATTATTTCATTCAGATTCCCAGCCTATAGAGTGAGACCACTCACAATCATGACAGGTCCTCTCCCCTCAGACATTTCTAGAAATGCCCTCCCACTGACATACACAGATAGTTCTGCTAATTCCACTACTCTACCACCCATCCAACCAAATCAGCAATGAAAAATAGTCATCATGTGGGGATTTATTTTTGTTTCTGTCTAAAGTATGATGCCATTCAAATTTAAAGCCAAAAACCAGAGCTTTCTCCTTCCCATTTCATTTATCCCCTACTAATAGAATACATGAACACCAAAACTAACAGCACAATATTGTGCTAATTTTAATAAAAATGAAAATACGTGTGGTCTCTTTTCTGGATCAAAAAAAAATAGGGCAATAAAAAGCCTATAAAACTGGATCAGTCCTGACCTTATGGACTTGATCTATACCAAATATAACACAGTATACAGCAAATTCTGGTAAAGTTAAACAGTTAACTAAACTCCATGTAAGAATATTCTTCAATTAATTTTTATTAATGGTATAATTTGTAATTACACAAACTGAATTCAGGATCACTAAGGACAACATCTTTTGCAAAACAAATAGCGTTCTTAAATTTTTGTTTTTGTTTCTTTCCTACGAATTTTGATGAAATATTCCAGAACATAAATTTGCTTCTAGATCAATTTAAATGAGAATGTTTGAAATGAACATCCAAGTGACTGTGTCAGTCACTCAAACCCTGAAATCCATGACTTTCTCTGAAACCATTCTAATGTTTGAGCTGCATATGTAGCAGAGAATGGCCTTGTCTGGCATCAATGGGAGGGCAGACCCTTGGTCCTGTGGAGGCTTGTTGTCCCAGCATAGGGGAATGCTAAGGTGGTAAGGGGGGAGTGGATGGATGGGTGAGTGAGCACTCTCATAGATGCAGGGTGGAGGGGGGTGCTATAAGGGGTTTGTGGAGGGGAAACCAAGAAGGGGGAATAACATTTGAAATGTAAATAAATAAAATAACCAATAAAAACTTTTTTTAAAAAAAATTTTATCTGTTTCTGTACTTGAAGATTTCAGTATTTGTTACACTATTTGAATATTGGCCATCATTTTATTTCAGGTAGTATCTGTCATTATCTGTCAACTATAAAATGAGAAGAGTTTCAGATATAGGCCATCAGCACTGAAATATGCTTCCTAAATTAACTAAAATAGCCTACCGACACTCAAACTTGTGGCAGGCACAAAGTTGCAAGAAGGCACATTTTTGCTTGTTTTGGTTTCTCTGTAATAACAATATTATGTATGTTGTCATCATATAGCATAGGCTAGCCTGGTGGCAATACTCCTTCCTCAGACCCTAGGTCCTGATATTGCAGGTATATGCACCCTTGTCAGAGTTAGTACTGAAATTCTGACCAGTGCTTTAGGAAAACTCAGAACTCAGAGACGAGCTCAGATCAGAGAGTGCTAGATGAAAGATAGTTGCAAATTAAATTATGACTCACCGTGCAGCTAACACTAGCTGAGGTTTCTTTCTTTCTTTCTTTCTTTCTTTCTTTCTTTCTTTCTTTCTTTCTTTCTTTTGAGGTTTCTATATCATATATAGAATGTTTTTGAAATTGTTGCTAAGTTTTGTTGGACCTGGAAATTCTTATAGTGTTTTCTTAGCAAGTATTACAGCCAGCAGGAGGAGCATGAGAAATGACTGAAGTCTCTAATGGTAGGTCATAGATTATTGCTTTGCAGGTCCAAGGACAACACACTTGCAGTCTATGGAGACAGAAGCTCTCAATCATGAGGTGACAGAGAATGAGGATGAAAGTAGAAATTCTCTAGATATTGGTTAAAAATCAGTAAAAATTTGAAAGTGAGGATTTTTAACTACAACATTATCAGATATTTAAAACAAATATAGTGGCTAACTCAAATTTTTCATTACAAGAAAAATAAAAGGAGGGAGAAAAATAGTACCATAAATCAACACAAATAATGAAACCTATTAAGTTTCTGCACATACAATAAACAAAATAAACAAAGGAAACCATCAGGAAGAAATACTGAGTGACATGTACTGTCAAGTGTTAAGGATGTCTGAGAATATATCCTTAAAAAAAAACGTTATTAAAAGGAATCTTCTAGAATTATGAGGACAGAATCTAGATACATACTGGTTTACAATGAAAATAAATTAAGGACCAACTTCCCTTTGGCGACCTCTGTTCCAGCAGACTGCAGTGAGGAGACAGGTACCCAGGTTCTCCCCAATATAACATCGATTTGGACACAGCCTGTTGGGCTTCCGTCTGCTCCCAAGAACGGGACAGCGCTATGAACATCCAGGCGCCAGCTCTGCTGTGGGCCATCCCCTCTGCAGGGTGAACTGCGCTGCCGAGAGAGTGCAGAGTGCACTCCTCCATCTTTGCTCCAGTGGCCAGGTAGTTGGGACCGCCAGGCTCAGAGACAGCCAGGCATAATATCACTTGGGTCTCGGGCAGCTTGTGTGTACACTGCTCCCAAAGAGCTGGGCAGATCTGCAGTAACCAGCTCTCCAGCTCTGCTGTGGGACTTCTGCCTTGCAGAGGGACGCCCCCTCCCCCCCCTGGGATAGATCACACACCCCTGCACAGGACAGGAGCCTACCAGCCTCCCTTTGGCGACCTCTGCTCCTGGAATCCACTACGCTGAGCCTTTGGATGTGTAGGGACTCCCCAATATAACATCATTTGGGCAAGGCACATCAGGGCTCCAAAGTCACTCAGGAGCAGGGCAGGCCCCAGAAAACGGTGCCAGGGGAATCCTGGTAATTCGAGGGGGGCAGAAATAGCTTTGCAGGCTCACAGGAGGTCCAACCAACAGCCAGTGACAGCAGGACTAAGTAACACCAGAGGTAACCAGATGGCAAAAGGCAAACGTAGGAACGTTACTAACAGAAATCAAAGTAATATGGCACCATCCGAACCCAACTCTCCAACAGCAGCAAGTCCTGGTTACCCCACCACACCTGAAAGACAAGATCTGGATTTAAAATCACTTCTCATGATGCTATTAGAGGATCACAAGAAGGACACAAATAAATCTAATAAAGAATTACAGGTGACCATGAATCAACGGTTAGAAGCCCTTACAAAGGAAACACAAAAATCGCTTAGAGAAATGCAGGAGAACATGGATCAAAAGATGGAGGCCCACAAGGAGACAACACAAAAATCGCTTAAAGAAATGAATAAACGGGTAGATGCACTCACAAAGGAATCACAAAAATTGCATAAAGAAATGCAGAAGAATATGGGTAAACAGATGGATGCCCATAGGGAGGCAACACAAAAAGTGCTTAAAGAAATGAACAGATAGATGCCCGTACAAAGGAAACACTAGAACTGCTTAAAGAAATGCAGGAGGCGATGGATCAACAGATGAAAGCCCATGAGGAGGAAACACAAAAATCGCTTAGAGAAATACAGGAGAACTTGGGTCAACAGGCAGAAATCCTTAAAGAGGTACTGCAAAAATACCTTAAAGAAATACAGGAAAATACAAACAACGACGTGAAGGATCTCAGCAAATCCATCCAGGATCTAAAAACGGAAGTAGAAACAACTAAGAAATCACAAAGGGAGACAACTATGGAGATAGAAAACCTTGGGAAGAAATCAGGAGTAATAGATGCAAACATCAACAATAGAATACAAGAGATGGACGAAAGAATCTCAGGTGCTGAAGATACCATAGAAAGCATCAACTCAACAGTCAAAGAAAATGCAAAATGCAAAAAAACGTGTAACCCAAAACATCCAGGAAATCCAGGACACAATGAGAAGACCAAACCTAAGGATTATATGTATAGATGAGAGTGAAGATTTGCAAATTAAAGGGCCAGTAAACATCTTCAAAAAAATTATGGAGGAAAACTTCTCTACCTAAAGAGAGAGATGCCGATGAACGTACAAGAAGCCTACAGAACTCCAAACAGACTGGACCAGAACAGAAATACCTCCCGTCACATAATAATCAAAACATCAAATGTACTAAATAAAGAAAGAATGTTAAAAGCAGTAAGAGAAAAGGGCCAAGTAACATACAAAGGAAGACCTATCCGAATCACATCAGACTTCTCACCAGAGACTATGAAAGCCAGAAGATCCTGGGCAGATCTCATACAGACACTAAGAGAGCACAAATGCCAGCCTAGACTACTCTACCCAGCAAAACTCTCAATCACCATAGATGGAGAGACCAAGATATTCCATGATAAAACCAAATTTTCACAATATCTTTCCACAAACCCAGCCCTGCAAAGGATAATAGGTGGAAACCGCCAATACAGGGAGAGAAACAATACCCTGGAAAAAATGAGATAGTAACCTTCTTGCTTCAAACCCAAAAGTAGATAACCACTCAAACATAAAGATAGCATCCAGAATGGCAGGTGGCTATAATCACTATTACTTAATCTCTCTTAATATCAATGGTCTCAATTCCCAAATAAAAAGACATAGACTAGCAGACTGGATACATAAACAGGACCCAGCATTTTGCTGCATGCAGGAAACGCACCTCAGTGGCAAAGACAAATACTACCTCAGAGTAAAAGGCTGGAAAAGAATTTTGCAAGCAAAAGGCCCCAAGAAACAAGCCGGTATAGCCATTCTAATATCAGATAAAATTGATTTTCAACCTAAAGTCATCAAAAAAGACACAGAAGGACACTACATACTGATCAAGGGAAAAATCCACCAAGAAGAACTCTCAATTCTGAATATTTTTGCTCCAAATGCAAGGGCAACCTCATTCTTAAAAGAAACTTTACTAAAGTTCAAAGCACACATCGCACCTCACACAATAATAGAGGGTGACCTCAACACCCCGCTCTATGAAATGGATCGTTCAGGAAAGCAGAAACTAAACAGGGACACAATTGAAGCCTTGGACTAAATGGAACTAACAGATGTATATAGAACATTTCATCCTAGAGCTAAAGAATACACCTTCTTCTCAGCACCTCATGGCACCTTCTCCAAAATTAACCATATAATTGGTCACAAATCAGACCTCAACATATATAAGAAGATAGAACTAATCCCATGCCTCCTATCAGGTCACTATGGAATAAGGGTGGTCTTCAATGGCAACAAAAACAAAAGAAAACCCACGTACACATGGAGGCTGAACAATGCTCTACTCAATGATAACTTGGTCAAGGTGGAAATAAAGAAAGAAATCAAAGACTTTTTGAAAGTTAATGAAAATGAAGGCACAACATACCCTAATTTATGGGACACAATGAAAGCAGTGCTAAGAGGAAAATTCATAGCCCTGAGTGCTGCCAAAAGAAACTGGAGACAGCATACACTAACAGCTTAATGACACACCTGAAAGACCTGGAACAAATAGAAGCAAATACACCCAAAAGGAGTAGAAGGCAGGAAATCATCAAACTCTGGGCTGAAATCAATCAAGTAGAAACAAATAAAACAATACAAAGAATCAACAAAACAAGGAGTTGGTTCTTTGAGAAAATCAACAAGATAGATAAGCCCTTAGCCAGACTAACCAGAGGGCACAGAGACAGTATCCAAATTAATAAAATCAGAAACGAAAGGGAGAGATAACAACAGAAACTGAGGAAATTCCAAAAATCATCAGATCCTACTACAAAAACCTGTATTCAACACAACTAGAAAATCTCGAGGAAATGGACAATTTCCTTGACAGATACCAAATACCAAGATTAAATCAGGATCAAGTAGATCATCTAAACAGCCCAATAACCCCTGAAGAAATAGAAGTCGTCATTGGAAAGCTTACAACCAAAAAAAGCACAGGTTCAGATGGTTTTAGTGCAGAATTCTATCAGACCTTCAAAGAAGACCTAAAACCGATACTCTTCAAACTGTTCCACAAAATAGAAACAGAAGGAACACTACCCAACTCGTTCTATGAAGCCACAATTACGCTAATACCAAAAGCACACAAAGATCCGACAAAGAAAGAGAATCTCAGGCCAAGCTCTCTTATGAATATCGATACAAAAATACTCAATAAAATTCTTGCCAACCGAATCCAAGAACACATCAAAACGATCATTCACCACGATCAAGTAGGCTTCTTCCCAGGATACAGGGATGGTTGAATATAAGGAAATCCATCAATGCAATCCACTATATAAACAATCTCAAAGAAAAAACCACATGGTCATCTCATTAGTTGCTGAGAAAGCATTTGACAAAATTCAGCATCCTTTCATGCTAAAGTTCTTGGAAAGATCAGGAATTCGAGACCCATATCTAAACATACTAAAAGCAATTTACAGCAAACCAGTAGCCAGCATCAATCTAAATGGAGAGAAACTTGAAGCAATCCCACTAAAATCAGGGTCTAGACAAGGCTGCCCTCTCTCTCCATATCTTCTCAATATAGTACTTGAAGTTCCAGCTAGTGCAATTAGACAACAAAAAGAGGTCAAAGGGATACAAATTGGAAAGGAAGAAGTCAAACTATCACTATTTGCAGACGATATGATAGTATACTTAAGCGAACCAAAGAACTCCACCAGAGAAATCCTACAGCTGATAAAAAACTTCAGCAAAGGGGCCGGATATAAAATCAACTCAAGCAAGTCAGTAGCCTTCCTATACTCAAAGGATAAGCAGGCTGAGAAAGAAGTAAGAGAAATGATACCCTTCATGATAGCCACAAACCATATAAAGTATCTTGTAATGACCCTAACCAAACAAGTGAAAGATCTGTATGACAATAACTTCAAGTCTCTGAAGAAAGAAATTGAAGAAGACCTCAGAAGATGGAAAAATCTGCCATGCTCATGGATTGCCAGGATTAATATAGTAAAAATGACCATATTGCCAAAAGCAATATACAGATTCAATGCAATCCCCATCAAAATCCCAACTCAATTCTTCATAGAGTTAGAAAGAGCAATTCAAAAATTCATCTGGAATAACAGAAAACCCAGGATAGCTAAAACTATTCTCAAGAGTAAAAGAAGCTCTGTGGGAATCAGTAACCCGGACCTCAAGCTGTACTTCAGAGCAATAGTGTTAAAAACCACATGATATTGGTACAGTGACAGGCATGTAGATCAATGGAACAGAATTGAAGACCCAGAAATGAATCCACACTCCTATGGTCACTTGATCTTTGACAAAGGAACTAATACCATCCAGTGGAAAAAAGATAGCCTTTTCAACAAATGGTGGTGGTTCAACTGGAGGTCAACATGCAGAAGAATGCAAATTGACCCATTCTTATCTCCTTGCACTAAGCTCAATTCCAAGTGGATCAAGGACCTCCACATAAAACCAGTCACACTGAAACTAATAGAAAGAAAACTAGGGAAGAACCTTGAACATATGGGCACAGGGGAGAATTTCCTGAATAGAACTCCAATAGCTTATGCTCTAAGATCAAGAATTGACAAATGGGACCTCATTAAATTACAAAGTTTTTGCAAGGCAAAAGACACTGTCAAAAAGACAAAGCGGCAACCAACTAACTGGGAAATGATCTTTACCAACCCTACATCCGACAGAGGGCTAATATCCAATATTTACAAAGAACTCAAGAAGTTAAACTCCAGAGAGGCATGTAACCCTATTAAAAAATGGGGTACAGAGCTAAACAAAGAGTTCTCACCTGAAGAATATCTAATGGCTGAGAAGCACCTAAAGAGATGTTCATCATCCTTAGTCATTAGGGAAATGCAAATCAAAACAACCCTGAGATTCCATCTCACACCAGTCAGAATGGCTAAGATCAAAAACACAGGAGACAGCAGTTGTTGGCGAGGATGTGGAGAAAGAGGAACACTCCTCCACTGCTGGTGGAATTGCAAGCTGGTACAACCACTCTGGAAAGCAGTCTGGCGGTTCCTCAGAAAACTGGGCATGACACTCCCAGAGGATCCGGCTATACCACTTCTGGGCATATACCTAGAGGCTTTACCTGCATGCTATAAGGACACATGCTCCACTATGTTCATAGCAGCCTTATTTATAATAACCAGAAGCTGGAAAGGACCCAGATGTCCCTCAATGGAGTAATGGATTCAGAAGATGTGGTATATTTACACAATGGAATACTACTCTGCAATTAAAAACAATGAATTCACGAAATTCCTAGGCAAATGGTCAGAACTTGAAAATATCATCTTTAGTGAGGTAACCCAATCACAAAAGAAAACACATGGTATGTAGTCACTGATAAGTGGATATTAACCCACAATCTCGGAATACCCTAGACACAAATCGCATATCAATAGATTTCTAAGAAGATGAAAGGAGAGACCCCTGGTCCTGGAAAGACTGGATGTAGGGGAATGCCAGGACCGAGAAGTGAGAGGGGGTTGAATGGGGTACAGAGGGAGGGATGGGGGCTTATGGGACTTTCGGGGAGGGAGGAAACGGGAAAGGGGTAATGATTTTGAATGTAAATTAAAAAAAAACCTTAGAAAAAAAAATAAAGACCTCTAGAGAAGAGGAAGGAAAAAAAAGAGAAGTAATAATAAAATATATAGTAGAAAAAAAAAAAAAGAAAAGAAAACCAGTAGTGACTAGCAGCAGCCATTCTAAGCAATCCAGGGAGCTCTAATGGACACTGTTGTTACATAGAGTGAAAGAAGCTTCTGTCTGTACTCCTGACTCACAGGGAATACTTTTTTCTTTTCACAGTTATTTATTGCATGTGGAGTGCTTTGCCTGCGTATACGTCTCTGTATCACATGTATGCTTAGTGGCCATAGTGGTCAGAAGAAGGCCTTAGATTCCTTAGAATGAGAGTTATGAAACATCATGAGCCACCATGTGGGTGCTGGGATCAAACCTGGGTCTGGAAGATTATTTAAGAAGCAAATTGGTTGCTAATGTGTTGAGATGGGGGTCTTAACAATGTTGCTGTAGCTGTCTTCAAACTAGGCTCAAGTGATCCTTCTGCTTCAGCCTCCTGAGTAGCTGGGACCACAAGCATATACTATGTTTCTAGAAATATTAAATGGTAATCCATGATGCCGCCGGCACAGCACCAGCAGACAGGCCACCGGCCTGTGTTCAACCTGGCAGACTCTCTGATGCAGAGCTCCGAAATCTCTCCACCCAGCTGGCTAAGTGTCCATGGTGGTCCATTGCTACGCACACTCCATGCTTCCAAATTCCTGTGGCTGGCTGGGGTGCCCTTGCCAACATACCTTTCTCTGGAACCCAGCTGAGTTGCCTCATGAAGGAAAACACCATACAATCTTAGTTTAGAATCAACCGGTAACAAAATTGTTGGGCGCAGCAACTAGCATCCTAATTTGTAAGCTATTCTAAGTTATAAATCCTCTGTTAGTAGTTTAATACGGATCACATTCTTCTTTGATGTTTATCAAATAATGTACATATTTTTCTAATCATTTATGGATCAATTTTTTGGGTGAAACGATTTTTTTTATATGATCTCTGCCAAAACTTAGGCAATGAAGATGAGTTATGGATCAGTTTCCGAACTAAAGGAATAGCTAAAGTTCTATGATCACACAGTAATCAAATACAAGACCCTGAACTATCTTTCTAGCTTCCCTACTCTTTGGGGTTATTATAACTTAAAAATAAAAAAGCAGTAGGTACAGCAACAGAGCTGACAGGAGACTATTCTTCAGAATGAACTTTATAGCATAGAGAGAGAGATGGTTAAGGTGATGGAGAGGGAGGGACAGAAAGGAGGGAAGTCCAAAGGGAGAAAGAGACTATAGACCCTGACAGCAAAAGCTTAGCCTTACAAGTGGGAGGGCACTGGAAGAGACAAATCACCATATCACCTGAAACATGATGGGACTTTGCAGGGAGATCTTCAAACTCTGTAGTGGAGCTGCATTAGGAGATAAAACCACAATGTATGGCATGATTGAAGGCCTGAAGAAAAGGACCAGAATGTATCTCAAAAATCCAGAACAAAAGGGGAATTCTGAATTTTATATATTTTCTTTGGTGGTCTGCAAGCTCTTTACCACATGTTATAGTCACGCCTACATTATTTCTTGCATGCAGACAGGCACTAAAGGATCCATAATCTTATCTTGCAACTATGAAATGGTGCCCTGCAGGTTTTCTTTAGAAAGCATTGTCCCAGAGAGAGCTGCAGGTATGTGGCCTGATTCCTAGAAGAAGTGAAGAGGACACAGGAAGATCTTTGATCCAACAGAGAGGTAGTATGACCTTGGAAAAGGGTACCTCTTTTCCAGGTTCTGTTAGGGAAAGTACTTCAAAAGCAATGCATAAAGAAATGTATTGGAAACAGAGAAAATAACAGAGCAGTAAACTTGAAATTTTAGTAGGTGCTGGGAGGAGGGAAACAAAAAGGGAATAAGAGATCAGAGATACACAGCTGCCCAAAACTTGGGAATATTCAGTGTGAGAGTGTAGAATTCAATAGATGTACTTATTTCTTCCATTATTTTGTTGTTTTCTTTTGTTCTTTATTATGGAATCTGACCTTTAGGGTTAAACTTGTCATTGTAACTTATAAGCCAATTTTTTCTGAAATGAAGGAGGGGGTTTGCCTCAAAGGCAGCCCTCCTTTGCTTGGTTTGAATTAAGAGAGATATGTATATTAGCTCTATTGGTAAATAGAAATGCTAACAACATTCAATGTTGTCTCTGAAAGGTATGCCACATATATTTATATTCATTTGCACCACCCAGCCTGAATAACAAGTATTACAGACCCATTTCATTACTTAATTTTTCTGTACAAGCCCCTTGTGATAGTTTGTCATCCTTCCAAACTAAAGATTGTAATACTTAATGAAAAGGGGTAAAAATTTAGAGTGTAATATCATTGTGATTGAATATCTTTTTCTTCTGTAGGCATAAAACAACTTGAGAAAGCAATTAATGAAGGGTTTATTTTATGAAACAGTTCAATGATATGGACTGTTATAGTAAAGGCAACAAACTGAAAGTAAAGGGGATTTTATTTACCACATAGTGTAAGATTTAAATTGAAAAGAGGAAATTTTGGTACCCTGAAAGGCAACAAATTGCTAATCTCTTGAGGCTCTCCATATCACAGTTCTGTACTGTCAGCAGGTTCAGGGTCTTGTTGAAATAGTGTCAGCAAATCTTAAAGCTCAAAATCTCCTGGAGGACTTCCTGGTCTGAGTTGATAGCTTTTCCTCGCTGAGCAGCTCTGTGGTAATCAGGCAACTAAATGATACACAAAAGGTGCAGCCAGGCACCATCTACGACAGGTGCACAGTCTGGAGTTCCAGATCTACAGGAACAGCCGCAGAGCTTGGAAACCAGAAGCAACAGCATAGCAAATTCTCATCGGTAGCTAAAGTTTCGACTTTGGAAGCTGAGGCAGAAGCAAGGAGCCCTCCAGGACCCCTCAAGTCCTAGATGTAGAAAAACTATGCCCCAGGACTTGAATTTTCATGCTCAAAACCCACAAAAGAATAAAATCACCCAACCTCTAAAAGAAAACTAATTCATGCTCTGCTTTGTGCCTAAAGTGTCCAAATATTGAAAAATTGAGCGTTTACCCTGTGACTTTTTTTTTTTTTTAGAAATGCTAAAGTCAATAAATTTATTAAAGTTCTGTAATGGCTATTGCTAATATATAGCAGATCCCACACTTAGAAAATTCAATTGTAGAAAAGCAATTTGCTACTATTTCTGGTAGTTATGAAAAACCATACATTCTCAATCTCCTTCCACAGGTCTTTCAGTAATTTGCTTGGAGTGGGTTTGTTCAAAAAGCTGCATGCAATCAGTACAACATGATTCCCAATAGTAACTGACCCTAACTGTAAAAACAGTTCTAATCTTTTCAAAGTTAAACTCAGGTACACTTACTCTTATATCACCTTTAAAATGTTCTTGAGGCACTACTTATTCTCTGGACAGCATTGCCAATACAGTTTACATCAATGTGAGACCTGCTTGTCAGCTCCCTTAGCTCTGTTTTGCTAAACACTTAGTGAATAATTACTCTCAAGAGGTCTTCCCAATAAGTGCTAAACAGTATGACTAAAAATACTGATTTTTATATTCCAGATAACTTGCCAACTGACAGGAATGGAGAATTCTTAAAGAGTAACATATTTTAATTAAAAAGCATTATTTAGAGCTCTTCAAACTCTCCAATGCTGAGATTTTAGAGCTGTTGGTTTCTTAAACAGTTTAGTTTACTGTAAATTGAAGACAGGAAGCACTGGCTAATAAGAAATTTCAAGTTGAAATAGTCCTTGATGTTTAAACTGTGTTATTTGTTTCTCAGTGTGAGATTCTATTGATTAACTTATTATGGCTTTCAATGTAGAATTTCTGTTTCCAATTGTTGAACCTTAGCCACAGAGAGCATATAGACAAACTAATTTACTTAACAAAAACCTTAGAAACTGTATAGAAGTGATGTATATTGACATGGAATATTGAACACTAAATAGTTAAAAACTAGATAAAAGGAAAACCTAATCATATGGAAATCAGTGAGTATGTTATATGCTATTTGACTAAAATTATTGAACATATAAATATTTAGATATTGAATACAATATATATAACATAAAAGAGCCTTTATTAATAAATTACATAATAAATATATTTATTATTTAATATTTGATCATTAGTATTTACATTTGAAACATATATCTTAAAAATATTGTACATTCATGGTTTGCTTTGACTCCCAGGTTTGAAGGTGAGACCGCCATTTCCTCTTGAGCTCCTGTGCAGGCTATACAGCCAGGAACACAGGGAACACAGGAAGGGCAGAACAGCTGGGACAGAGTCCACTCAGGCTCTGCCTGCACCCATTAGCTGGGCTGTGCCACAGTTGTCTGTGCACCTATCTTGCCAAGGGAGAACTGATCTGCAGGGAGTGCTTTGACACTGGGTTTGGAGGTGAGACCTCCATTTTTTCTCCAGCAACTGAGCAGGCCATAAGGCCAGGAGCACAGGGAACACAGAAGTGGCAAAGCAGCTGGGACAGGGTCCTTTGGGGTTCCATCTGTACCCAGGAGTTGAGCTGAGCCACAACACTGTGCCAGGGAAGAGATGGTCACCCAGGGGTGCTGAGACAGGTCTGTAGGCCTACAGGAGGGACAAGTGCCAGCCAGAGATAGCAGGACCAACTAACACCAGAGATAACCAGATGGTGAAAGGCAAACACAGGAACCTTACCAACAGAAATCAAGGAAACATGGCACCATCCAAACCCAGTTATCCCACAAAAGCAAGTCCTGGATAACACAACACATCAGAAAAGCAAGAATTGGATTTAAAATTACAGTTTATTATGCTGATAGAGGGCTTCAAGAAGGACATAAATAACCCCCTTAAAGATATACAGGAGAACACAGGTAAATAGGAAGAAAACCTTAAAGAATTACAGGAAAGTACAACCAAATAGGTGAAGAAATTGAACAAAACCATCTAGGGCCTAAAAATGGAGGTAGAAACAATAAAGAAAGCACAAAAGGAAACAACTCCAGACATAGAAAACCTAGGAAAGACGTCAGGAGTCATAGATGCAAGCTTCAACAACAGAATACAAGAGATAGAAGAGAGAATCTCAGATGCAGAAGATCCCATAAAAAACATTGACACAACAGTCAAAGAAAATTCAAAATGCAAAAATCTCCTGACACAAAACATTAAGGAAATCCAAGACAAAATGAGAAAACCAAACATAAGGATTATAGATGTAGAAGAGAGTGAAAATTTCCAGCTTAAAGGCTAGTAAATGTCTTCAAGAAAATTACAGAAGAAAACTTCCCTAACCTAAAGAAAGAAATGCCCATGAACATGAAAGAAGCATACAGAACTCCAAATAAGTTGGACCAGAAAAGAAATTCCTCATGTCACATAATAGTTAAAATATCAAATGCAATAAACAAAGAAATAATATTAAAAGCAGTAAGGGAAAAGGTCAAGTAACATATAAAGGCAGACCTATCAAAATTACACCAGACTTCTTGCCAGAGACTATAAAAGCCAGAAGATCCTGGACAGATGTCATACAGACCCTAAGGGAACACAAATGCCAACCCAGGTTACAATACACAGCAAAACTATCAATTACATTGATGGAAAAACCAAGGTATTTCATGGCCAAAAAAAAAAAAAAAAAATTACACAATATCTTTCCACAAATCCCAACCTTCAAAGGATAATGAATGGAAAACACCAACAAAAGGAGGGAAGCTACACACTAGGAAAAGCAAGAAATTAATCTTCTTTTAACAAACCAAAAAGAAGAGAGCCACACAAACATGTCTCTACCTCTAATAACAAAACAAAAAAATAACAAAAAAAGCAGGAAGCAACAATCACTTCTCTTTAATTTCTCTTAATATCAATGGAATCAATTCTCCAATAAAAAGACATAGACTAACAGACTGGGTACATAAACAGGACCCAACATTTTGATGCACACAGGAAACTCACTTCAGACACAAAGACAGACACTACGTCAGAATAAAAGTCTGGAAAACAATTTTCCAAGCAAAGGGTCCCAAGAAACAAGCTAGTGTAGCCATTCTAGTACAGAATAAAATCGACTTTCAACCTAAAGTAGTCAAAAAAGTTAAGGAAGGACATTTCCTTAATTTCAAAGTACACATCAAAGTAAATATCTACCAAGAACTCTCAATTCTGAACATATATTCTCCAAATACAAGGTTAACCACATTCATAAAAAAACTTTATCAAAGCTCAAAGCACATATTGCATCTCACACAATAATAGTGGGAGACTTCAACACCCCACTCTCATCAAGGGACAGATCAGAGAAACACAAACAAAACAGAAAAACAATGAAGCTAACTGAATTTATGAACCAAATGGATTTAACAGATATCTATAGAAGATTTTATCCCAAAACAAAAGAATATACATTCTCCTCAACACCTCATGGTACCTTCCCTAAAATTGGCCATATACTCTGTCACAAAACAGACCTCAGCAGATATAATAAGATTGAAATAAATCCATATACTGTATCAGATCACCACAGTCTAAGGCTGATCTTCAATAGCAACAAAAAGAATAGAAAGCCCACATACCCATGGAAACTGAACAACATTCTACTCAACAATAACTTGCTTAAGGAAGAAAAAAAAAAAAAGAAACTAAAGACTTTTTAGAACTTAATGAAAATGAAGGCACAACATACTCCAACTTATGGGACACAATGAAAGTAGTACTAAGAGGAAAACTCATAGCTCTGAGTGCCTCCAAAAGAAACTGGAAAGAGCATACACTAAGAGCTCAACAGCACATCTGAAGGCTCTAGAACAAAAAGAAGCAAATATACCCAAGAGGAGTAGACAGCAAGTAATAATCAAACTCAGGGCTGAAATCAAGCAAGTAGAAACAAAAAGAACTACACAAAGAATCAACCAAACCAGGAGCTGGTTCTTTGAAAAAACCGTCAAGATAGATAAACCTTAGCCAAACTAACCAGAGAGCACAGAGACAGTATCCAAATCAACAAAGTCGGAAATGAAAAGGGAGATATAACAGCAGACACTGAGGAAATCCAAAAAAAAAATCATCAGATCCTACTACAAAAGCCTATACTCAACAAAAGTGGAAAATCTAGATGAAATGGACAATTTTCTAGACAGATATCTGGTACCAAACTTAAATCAGGATCAGATAAATTATCTAAACAGTCCCACAACCCCTAAAGAAATAGAACATAAAAGTTTTCCAACCAAACAAAAGCCCAAGACCAGATGGGTTTAATGCAGAGTTCTATCAGAACTGCAAAGAAGACCTAATATGAATACTCTTCAAACTATACCACAGAAACAGATGGATCACTACCCAATTTGTTCTATGAAGCCAAAATTATTCTTGTACTTAAACCATACAAAGACCCAACAAAGAAAGAAATTTAGATCAATTTCCCTTATGAATATCAATGCAAAACTACTCAGTAAAATCCAAGAACACATCAAAATGATCGTACACGATGATCAAGTAGGCTTCATCCCAGGGATGCAGGGATGGTTTAATATATGGAAATCCATCAATGTAATCCATTATATAAACAAACACAAAGAAAAAAACCACAAGATCATTTCACTAGATGCTGAAAAAATCATTTGACAAAATCCAATATCTCTTTATGATAAAAGTCTTGGAAAGATCAGCAATTCAATACCAAACCTAAACATAGTAAAAGCATTATACAGCAAATCTGTAGCCAACATCAAACTAAATGGAGAGAAATTTCAACCCTACTTAAATCAGGGACTAGACATGGCTGTCCACTCTCTCACTACCTGTTCAATATAGTACTTGAAATCCTAGCCAGAAAAATTAGACAACAAAAGGAGGTCAAAGGGATACAAGTTGGAAAGGAAGAAGTCAAAGTATCATGATTTGCAGATGATATGACAGTATCCTTAAGTGATCCCAAAAATTCCACCCGAGAACTCCTAAACCTGATAAACAACTTCAGCAAAGTGACTGTATATAAAATTAACTCAAACAAATCTATAGCCTACCTATACTCAAAGGATAAAGAGGCTGAGAAACAAATTAGGGAAATGACACCCTTCATAATAGTCATAAATAATATAAAATACCTTGGTGTGACTCTAACAAATCAAGTGAAAGATCTGTATGACAAGAACTTCAAGTCTCTGAAGAAAGAAATTGAAGAAGATCTCAGAGGATGGAAATATCTCCCATGCTCTTGAGAAACACCTAAATAAATGTTCAACATCCTTAGTCCTCAGGGAAATGCAAATCAAAACAACCCTGAGGTATCATCTCATAACAGTCAGAATGGCCAAGATAAAAAACTCAGGGGACAGCAGATTCTGGAGAGGATATATAGAAAGAGGAACACACTTCCATTGCTGGTGGGATTGTAAGCTGGTAAAACCACTCTGGAAATCAGTTTGCTGGTTCCTCAGAAAATTGGACATTCCATGACCTGAGGACACAGCTATACCACTCCTGGGCATGTACCCAGAAGATGCTCCAACAAGTAATAAGGACACATGCTCCACTATGTTCATAGCAGTCTTATTTATAATAGCCAGAAGCTGGAAAGAACCCAGATGTCCCTCAACAGAGGAAAGGATACAGAAAATATGGTACATTTACACAATGGAATACTACTCAGCTATTAAAAACAATGAATTCATGAAATTCTTATGCAAATGAATGGAGCAAGAAAATGTAATCCTTAGTGAGGTAACCTAATCATAAAAGAACACACTTGGTATGCACTTGCTGATAAGTGGATATTAGTCCAAAAGCTTGGAATACCCATGATACAACTCATAGACCACATGAAGATCAAGAAGGAAGATCAAAGTGTGGATACTTTGATCCTTTTGGAAAGTAGATCAGAATACCCATGGCTCACAGCCAAACAATAGACTGAGCATAGCGTTCCCAATGGAGCAGCTAGAAAAAGAACCCAAGGAGCTGAAGAGGTTTGCGGCCCTGCAGGAGGAATAATAATATGTACCAACCAGTACCCCCAGAGCTCCAAGGGATTAAACTACTAACCAAAGAGTACACATGAATGGACTAATGGCTCCAGCTACATATGTAGCAGAAGATGGTCATTTCAGACATAAGTGAGAGGAGAGGACATTGGTCCTGTTCCTGTGAAGGCTCAATGTCCCATAGTAGTGGAATGCCAGTCAGGAGAATGTGGAGGGGTGATTGTGAGTAGAAGGAAGTGGGGATGGGGGTTTCATAGGGTTAACAAGGAAAGGGGATATCATTTGAAATGTAAATAAATCAAATATTTAATAAAAAAAGGAAAAATATAAAAAATATTGTACATTCATATTTAAGAAAAAGAATTCCGGGGTGAATTAATTAAAAAGCAGTATTAGTTATATCCTTATTCTTCTAATGCCATCAGTGTAGTCTGCTGAAAAGTAAAGTAGAAACTCTTATTTACATTTTCCCAATGACCATAGTACCTCAAAGATAAAATGGCATACAATTTGAAATAAATTTGATTAGCACAAAAAATTTGGATGATATGTTTTAGCACACTGCAAGAAATAAATTTTCATAACAGATTGTCTGTTAATTTTCACAAAATTCAACTAATTGAAAATAAAACATGACTTTATTTTGTCTAATCTTATGTGATTATAAATATTTATTAGATCAAGTGACCATAGGAGTGTGGATTCATCTCTGGGTCTTCAGTTCTGTTCCATTGATCTACATGCCTGTCACTGTACCAATACCATGCAGTTTTTAACACTATTGCTCTGTAGTACAGCCCGAGGTCCGAGATACTGATTCCCCCAGAAGTTCGTTTAGTGTTGAGAATAGTTTTAGAAATCCTGGGTTTTCTGTTATTCCAGATGAATTTGAGAATTGCTCTTTCTAACTCTATGAAGAATTAAGTTGGGATTTTGATGGAAATTGCATTGATCTGTATTTTGCTTTTGGCAAGATGGTCATTTTTACTATATTAATCCTGCCAATCTATGATCATTGAAGATTTTTCCATCTTCTGAAGTCTTCATTTTCTTTCTTTAGAGACTTGAAGTTCTCGTCATACAGATCTTTTACTTGTTTAGTGGAAAAAAGATAGCCTTTTCAACAAGTGGTGCTGGTTCAACTGGAGGTTAGCATGCAGAAAAATGCAAATCGATTCATTTTTATCTCGTACTAAGCTCAACTTCAAGTGTATCAAGGACCTCCACATAAAACCAGACACACTGAAACTAATGGAAAAGAAACTAGGGAAGAGCCTTGAACACATGGGCAGAGGGGAAAATTTCCTGAACAGAACACTAATAGCTTAATCTCTAAGATCAAGAATTGACAATTGGGACCTCATAAAATTACGAAGTTTCTGTAAGGCAAAGGACACTGTCAAAAGGACAAAGTGGCAGCCAACAAACTGGGAAAACATCTTTACCAACCCTACATCTGACAGAGAGATAATATCAAATATATACAAAGAACTTAAGAAGTTAGACTCCAGAGAGCCAAATAACCCTATTAAAAAATGGGGTACAGAGCTAAACAAAGAATTTTCACCTGAAGAATATCAAATGACTGAGAAACACCTAAAGAAATGTTTAACATCCTTAGTCATTAGGGAAATGAAAATCAAAACAACCCTGAGATTCCACCTCACACCAGTCAAAATGGTAAGATCAAAAACTTAGGAGACAGCAGGTGTTGGGGAGGATGTGGAGAAAGAGGAACATTCCTCCACTGCTGGTGGGATTGCAATCTGGTACAACCACTCTGGAAAGCAGTCTGGTGGTTCCTCAGAAAACTGGGCATGACACTCCCGGAGGACCCTGTTATAAGACTCTTGGGCATATATCCAGAGGCCTCCCCGACATGCAATAAGGACACATGCCCCACTATGTTCATAGCAGCATTATTTATAATAGCCAGAAGCTGGAAAGAACCCAGATGTCCCTCAACAGAGCAATGGATTCAGAAGGTGTGGTATATTTACACAATGGAATACTACTCTGCAATTAAAAACAATGAATTCATGAAATTCTTAGGCAAATAGTCAGAACTTGAAAATATCATCCTTAGTGAGGTAACCCAATCACAAAAGATTACAAATGGTATGCAGTCACTGATAAGGTGATATTAACCCAGAAGCTCGGAATACCCAATACCCAATTCACATATCAATTGATTTCCAAGAAGAAGGAAGGAGAGACTCCTGGTCCTGGAAAGACTGGATGTAGCAGTGTAGGGGAATACCAGGACAGAGAAGCAGGAGGGGATTGAATGGGGAACATGGGGAGGGAAGTGGGTTTATGAGACTTTCAGAGAGGGGTGAACCGGGAAAGGGGAAATCATTGGGAATGTTAATAAAAAAATATAGAAAATAAAAAAATATTTATTAGAAAAAGTATTGAATTATGAGGTTGACACTAGCTAGAATTCCTAGCAATGGTGGATATGGAGCCTGAATCTACCATTTCCTGTAATCAGGCAAGATTTCCAATGGAGGGATTGAGACACCAACACAGGCACAAAATCTTCAACCTCCAATTTGTCCTGAATTCAAGGCATACAGGGTTAATAATAAGCAAAAATTGAGCAAAGTCCCAACCAATGGGTCCAGTCTGAGACCCATGCCATGAGAAGGAGCCCACACCTGACACTGTTAATGATATTTTGCTATACCTACTGAGAAGAGCCTAGCATGCCCTCCCCAAAAACTGATGGAGACAGATAGAGATCCATAATCAAACATAAGGTTGAGCTTGGTAAATCTTTTGAAAGATGTGGGGAGAATGTTAGAATGCAGAGGTCTGAAGGACATTGCAAGAAAACCTACAGATAAGCTTTTTTGTTGTTGTTGTTTGTGTTCTGTTTTTTGTTGTTTTGTTTTTGTTTGTTTGTTTGTTTACAATTAAGGCAGACTGATTCCTGAGTTCAAGGTCAGAGAGTGCCAGACAGAGTTTAGGTACAGCCCATGCTTGATAGGAATGGTAATTACAGGATAGTGTCTCAGCCAGCTAGTTTATTGTTTGTGTTTGAGATTGCTCTCTCTTTCTAAGAATCAAGGCTTAGGGCAAAGGGATGGTCATTCTTGGGATAATCAAAAGAGAACCTGGGGTAATGACTGAATTGATAAGTAAATAAAGACTGGGTTTTTGATCTGCAAGAGATGAGCTATTCAGAAAGTTTCTAGAAGTCAAAATATGAAGGCTATCTATAGCTGAAAGCTTTATGGAGATAACTAGAGAAAGCCTTAGAACCAATTTCAACATTCATAAATACTTCTCATGTCCTTCTTGGCTATATAAAAGAATATATGGTTCACGTTAGGACTCTTAAGCCTACCCTACCATGATGGACTATTTCTTTTTAAAGTAAATAAAACCTTCCTTTCTTACTTTCTTAAGTCCATTTGTCATGTGTTTGTGAAATATTTAGTATGAACACATACAAGTCAAAATTGTTATCTTTGTTATATAAGACTGTCTTCTTGCACAAACCGTGTTTGTTTTCTTTTTCTTTTTTTTTTTAAGATTTATTTATTTATTATATATAAGTACACTGTAGCTGTCTTCAGACACCCCAGAAAAGGGCATCAGATCTCATTACGGATGGTTGTGAGCCACCATGTGGCTGCTGGGATTTGAACTCATGACTGCTGGAAGAACAGTGCACTAAAAGATTTAGGACATTTTGTAGATTTTTTTTTTCCGGTGGCAGGTAAAGGAGATGCCATTTCAACTAGAAGGAGAAAAATGGTATTTAATTCATGTTTAGGTTAGGTTGCATTGGCTTGACTGGCAACCCCATAGGAAGAACAACAGTAACAATCAACCAGACACAGCCCCTCCCACCCCCACCCCACCCCCGAGGTCCTGAGGGACCCTAAGGGGTTTTCCAGTCCCATACCCTCCTTACAGCTTTCTCCTCTGGTCTGGAGTCAAGGCTAGGCCAAGTTCTATTTTCCACCCACAGGAACATTCTTGAGTAATAAATTCTCAGAATATACTGACTGATAGTTATGTGACCCTCTGAAAAGTCCCAAGTAGAGTACAAATGCATGTCTTGCTTGCTGGCCAATAGATTTAAAGGTCAATATGCTTAGAGAATAGGTTTGAACTGTAACCTTGTTGATATAACCTGTGTTCCTAAAAAGTATAAAAACTCCTTTTTATAGCCATTTGAGGTTGCCTTTTTAATAACTTATTTTTGAGTGACTAATTGAAGGTAGATCCTGATGTGCTAGAAAATAAACCTCTTGCTTTGCATATATCTACATCTTGGTGTCTCACTTGGGGCATCTTGAAAAAGTAAGTACCACTGACCTAGGTCTTACACTCCCAGGGACTAAACCACCAACCAAAGAGTACACATATAACAACCCATGGCTCCAGCCACATATGTAGCAGAGGATGGCCTTATTGGGCATCAATGGGAGGAGAGGCCCTTGGTTCTGGGAAGGCTTGATGCCCCAGTGTAGGGAAATGCCGGGGGTGGGGGGGCAGGAGTAGGTGGGTGGGTCAGTGGGGAGCACTCTCTTAGAAGCAAGGGGAGTGGGGATGGGATACGGGATTTGCAAAGGGGAAACTTGGAATGATAATAAATGAGAATTATCGGGTTATTGCTTGAGCATGCTATGATCACTTAATTTTTAACTGATAAGAGGTTGTAAATATCCGTATTCACTGTTTTCTTTTTTTATTGATCTTTCCACTCATTTACATCTCAAATGACATCCCACTTCCCAGTTACACCTCTACCAACCGTCCATCCCACATTCTTCCTCTTCCCTCCCCTTTGACTCTATGAGAGTTCTTCCCCACCTACTCACACTCTCCTGCCCCTCTGCTCCAGCATCCCCCTATGCAGGAACATCAAATCTCCCCGGAACCAATGGCCTATGCTCCTGATGCTGTCAGGAAATGCCATCCTCTTCTACATATGTATCTGAGCCATGGATCCCTCGAGGTGCACTCTTTGGTTGGTAGTCTAGTCTCTGGGAGAACTGGGTGATCAGACCAGCATATGTTGTTATTACAATAGGGTTGCAATCCCTCTCTGCTCCTCTAGTTCTTCTGCCAGCTTCCCCAGCAGGTTTCCTGAGTTCATTCTGATGTTTGGCTCCAAGCATCCACATCTGCACTGGTCAGTTGCTGGCCAGACCTACCAGTAACTGCCACACTATGTTCCGGTCAGCAAACTCCTCTTGAACACAGCAACAGTGTTGTGTTCGATGTCTGTAGATATGTTGTTTTGTTTTGTTTAAAAGACTATCTACTTTATTTGAGAAAAATATTTCTATAGAAAATAAAAATAATTTAATAAATGCAAGAAAAATAAATCTATATGCAGGAAAAACAGTAAGACTCCCCAGAGAATGGTATTTTTCTTTAAAAAGGTTTAGTAAACATGCCTCTTTAAAGTTAAAGTCCAAAAGGAAACTTGTGACTACTTCATTCACAGGGTTATAATGCATATGCACATTGTGTTTACTCTGCTGGATGAGAGAACAAATAGCAGGAATCTTAGGGATATATGTCTGATCATGTGTAACAGTTAGAGAATTCATTTCTATAAAATTCCTTAAGCTTTGCTTAATTTTTATCTCTGGGTCTATGGATCTGATTCCATAAGTTGTTGGGAAATGCCTCCCAGATTGCAGTTATGCTAGAAAGGTGCCTTTCTGGAAGTATAGCAAAATATTTTTAATCCTGTCAGGAATGGACTCTCTCTCATGGCATGAATCTCAAGCTGGCCAGTCATTGGCCATTTCTGAAATGTCTGCTCCATCTTTGCCTCTGCATATCTTCTTTGCAAAAGAAACCATGGGTCTAAGGTTTGGTGGATAAGTTGTTGTTCCATCCCAGACGCTCTATTTGAAGTCTTTTCTTGTTACAGGAATGGGCATTTCAGGCTCTACTTCTCTCTTAGGTAGGCTCAAACTGAGTGATTCTTGGGAGTTTCCATTGTCATAGGTTTCTTCCTCTCCCAGAGATGCCATCCACTGATCCCAATTCTCTCTGCTAGTATGCTTTTCCTCTGTACTCCCTCAAATTTGATTCTTCTTGATCACCTCCTCAATGCTTCCCTTGCTTCCCAGAACACAACCCCTCCCTCCATCCACCATGTCTATTCTAGTTCACTTTCTCACTAACTTTCATGTGTTCCCACTTTGGTCCCCCTTGTTTCTTAGCTTCTTTTGGTATTTGAATTGTAGCATGGTTATCCTTTACTTTATGACTACTATCTACTTATAAGTGAGTGTATATCATGTTTGTCTCTCTTAGTCTTGGTTATTTCACAGTAAAACATTTTCTAGTTCCATCCATTTGCTTACAAATTTCATGATATTCATTGTTTTTTAATACCTGAGTTATATTCCATTGTGTAACTCTATCACATTTTCTTTATTCATTCTTCAGTGAGGACTGTCTAGTTTGTTTCCATTGACTGTATGAATATAGCTGAGCAGGTGTCTTTGTGATATGGTGAAGCAACTTTTGTTATGTGCTCAGGAGTGCTATAGCTGGATCTTCAAGTAGAACTATTCCAAATTTTCTGAGAAACCACCAAATTGATTTTGAAAATGGTTATACAAGTTTGCACTCCCACAAGGAATGGAAAAGTTTTACCCTTGTTTCACATCATTGTCAGCATGAGCTGTCACTTGAGTATTTGATATTAACCATTCTGACAGGTGTCAGATGGAATCATAATCAAAGCCATTTGGATTTTCAATTCCTTGATGACTAAGGATTTTGAACATATCTTTAAGTGTTTCTTGGCCATTAGAGGTTTATCTGTTGAGAGTTCTCTGCTTATATTTGTAACAATTTTTTAATTGGATCAATTGTTAATATGTAGTTTCTTAAGTTCTTTATATATTTTGAATATCAGCACTCTTTTGGATGTAGGGTTGGTGAAGATCTTTTCTCATTCTGCAGGCTGATATTTTGTTCTTTTGACAGTGTCCTTCAGCTTACAGAATATTTTCAGCTTTATAAAATACCATTTATTACTGATCTTAGTGCATGAGCTGTTGGTTTTCTGTTTAAGAAGTTGTCTCCTGTGTCAAGGCATTCAAGGTTATTTGTCACTTTCTATCAGATTTAGTGTATCCAGTTTTATTTTGATGTCTTTGATCCACTTGCACCCGAGGTATTTTCCAGGCTGATATAGATCCATTTGCATTCTTCTACATGCAGACATCCAATTGATTCAGCACCATTTCTAGAAGATTCCTTCTTTTTTCATTGATTAGGTTGGAATTCTTTGTCAAAAATCAAGTGCCCATAAATATGTGAGTTTACACTGTTATTTTAATTCAATTTTATTGAACAACTTGTCTAATTTTATTACAATACAATTCAATTTTTATTAGTATTGCACTCCAGGAGAGATTGAAATCAGGGATGGTGATACCTCCAGAAATTCTTTTATTGTATAATATTGTACAAGATTGTTTTAGGAATACTGCATTTTTTGTTTGTTAGTTTGTTTATGTTTTATGAAATTGAGTATTGTTCTTTTGTAGGTTATAAAGATTGTGTTGGAATTTATGGGAATGACAAGTAATTTGTAGATTGTGTATGGTAATGTGCACATTTTTACTCTGTTAATTCTACCAATCCATGAGCATTAAAGAGCATTCCATATTCTGATATTTTCTTCAATTTCTTTCTTTAAAGACTTGAAGTTCTGGTCATACAGGTCTTTCACTTGGTTGTATAGAGTTATACCTAGATTTTATTATTATTATTATTTCTGGCTCTTGTGAATGATGCTGTTTTTCTAATTTCTCTCTCAGATGGTTTAAAATTTGTGCATCAGAGGGTTACTGATTTTTCAGTTATTTTTCTATACAGTCACTTTGGTGAATTCATCTATCAGCTGTAGAATTTCTCTGGTAGAATTTTTGTCATCACTGAGGTACACAAAATCATCTTCAAATAGAGACACCTTGACTTTGTCCTTTCCAATTTGAATCTCCTTCATGTCCTTTGTTGTCTTATTGCTCTAGCTAGAAATGCAGGTACTATGCTGAATAGATATGGAAAGAGTGGATATCCTGGTCTTGTCTCTTATTTTAATGGAATTTAAGTTTCTCTTCACTTAGTTTGGTATTGGCTATTGACATTGAGGAAATTACCTTTTTGTGTGTTTAGGTCTGTACCCTGTGTACCTGATCTAGCAAGATGATTTTTCATAAAGAGGTGTTAGATTTTGTCAAAGGTTTTTTTCAGCATCTAATAAGATAATCATGTTTCTTTTTCTTCAAGTTTCTTTATACATTGGTATAAACTGATGGATTTTCTTACGTTGAACAATCCATGAATCCTTGGGATGAAGCCTACTTGGTCATGGAGAATGTTGTCTTTAAAATGTTTCTGTTTTGGGTTAGTGAGAATTTTACTGAGTATTTTGGCATTAATGGTCTTAAGAGAAATTGGATTGAATTTCTCTTTCTTTGTACTATGTTCATTTGTCCAATAGTTTTGGTATGATTTGCATGCATTTTCATTGAATTCTAGAACGTTTTAAATTTCTTTCTTTATTTCTTCCTTGATACAATGCTTACCAGATAGAAAGGTGTTCAGTTTTCATAGGTTAGTAGACTTTCTGTTGGCTTTATTGTTGTTGAAGTTCAACTTTAATTCATGTTGTTCTCATATGATATGGGGGGGAGGTGAAATTATTTCAATTTTCTTCCAATATTGAGACTGGATTTGTTTCCAAGTATACAGATAGTTTTGGTGAAGGATCTATGAGGTGCTGAGAAGGAGGTATATTTTTTGTATTGGGATGAAATCTTCTGAAGACATCTGTTATGTCCATTTGTTAGTTTGATTATTTCTTTGTTTAGTTTCTGTCTGGATTAACTGTCAATTGGTGAGAGCAGGTTGTTGAAGTATCCCACAGTTATTGTGTAGTCCCATGTATGATTTCAGTCTTAATAATGTTTCTTTCATGAATGTGGGTATCTTTGCATTTGGGGAGTAGATATTTATATTTGAAATGCCATCTTGGTAGATTTTTCCTCAGTGAGTATGAAGTGTTGCTCCTCTCATCTCTTTTGGTTAATTTTCATTGAAAGTCTATTTTGTTAGATTTTAGAATGGCTATACAGGTTGATTATTTTTTCTATTCCTTTATTCTGAAAGAATATCTATCTTTATTGCTGAGGTGTAATTCTTATATACAAGCATAAAGATGGATCCTGTTTTCCCATCCATTCTGTTAGCCTGTGTCATTTTATTGGGGACTTTAATCCACTGATATTGAGAAATATTGATGGCTAGCGATTATTAATGCCTATTATTTTGATGTTGGTGGTAGTTGTATATGTGTATCTGTGTGTTTGTGTGTATGTGTGTGTGTGTGTGCGTGTGCATGTGTGCATATGTGTGTAAATCCATGTGTTGTCATGCTTCTTTTGGTTGTCCTGGTGTGGAATTATTTATTTCCTTTGTTTTGTATATATAATTAACCACCATTTGTTGGAGTTTACTTTCTAATATCCTCTGTAGGGCAGGATTTGTGGAAAGATATTGTTTAAATCTAATTTTTTAATGGAATATCTTGTTTTGTCCAGTTACTGTGATTGAAAGTTTTGCTGGGTATAGTAGTCTGGAACACAGGGTACTGGGTAAAGTTTACTGTTGTTGGATGTGCTTTTAGGTGAGATTGCAATCTGGGGCTTGGGGATAGAAGGACTTATCTGATATATCTGTGTTTGGCAGACTTCCTGGGAGAGCAGGCTGAGTTGTGGGATGGGAAATGAAACACAGTGTATGATGAAAAATTTACCATTGTTGAGTGTGCTTTTAGGGAAGTTGGGTAGCAGGAATTTTGGGGGGAAGGGACTTACCTGGTATCTCTGTGTCTGGGAGGTTGCTTAGGAAAGCAGAGTTATTAGAGGTGTGAAATGCAGCATAGTTTAGGGGTGCAGTTTACTGCTGTTGGTGGTTCTTATACTTTAAAATCTTATCTTTTATTTAATTATTATTTTTTTTTTGTTTGCTTGTTTGTTTTTCAAGACAGGATTTCTCTGTATAGTCCTGGTTGTCCTGGAACTCATTCTGTAGACCAGGCTGGCTTTGAACTTAGAAATCCACCTGCCTCTGCCTCCTAAATGGTGGGAATAAAGGCATGTGCCAACATTGCCTGGAAAATCTCATCTTTTAAAAGCTCTTTTCTCTTTTAAAAGCTTGTAATAATTTAATTTTGCCTGAATAGAATAGCTTGTTATATAATTGGTATCTCTTGGTGAAACACTGCAAAGTTTACTTCATATCCAACAACTAAAAATTCTGTAGGAGTTTGAACTATCTAAACATGAACACATCAAAAGAACTTTGCACATGTTCTCCATTTCATTATATAGTTGTCCTTCGTGCAGCTTATAAAAATCCTTGTGATTTCTTCCTTTTCATTTTTTTTAAACAGACATGTTTTACTACTCACAGTTTCTTTCCTCTGTTATACACAACACAGTACCAACTGTAGACAGTACATGAAAATGTTTTTGAATTTACATTATTGAATATGTATGTAAGAGATGCTGAATGTAAAGCAATGAATAAAGGATTATTTGTATTCATAGTAAAACAAGGGAAGGAATGAGAAGGAAAAGAAGAAGAGAAGGAAGAAGGGGAGAATTCAGGGCTAAGACAAGGTAAACATAAAGGAACGAAAATATTTTGGGAGGTTTTATTCTTTCCTTCTTATCCAGCTCTAATTTGATGATAAAGAACTAAGAGAGAAACATAGCTGCTCATGTTTATAAATTAGTAAATAAATTAAGCAGAACCACAGGACTTACTTTATCTTGGCATTCATTCTATTGAGAGTTATTTTTTAAAGAAAGTAAATATACTTATGTTTATTATATTAATATTTTGCTTGTATGTATGTTTGTTTTCTACATGTGTACTTGGTCCCTGTGGAGGTCATCTGTTCTCTTGGAAACAGGGTTACAGGTGGCTGTAAGTTACTTTTTCAATGCTAGAAATCATAATTAGAGTCACTGCAAGAGCAGCAAGTACTTTAAACTCTGAATTACGTTTAGAGTGCTCTGCACCCCACTAAGAGAGTTTAATTTTATATTTTATATCTGATCAGTGTCTTTCATATTCTTGTTATTGATATACGCAGTAGATTTTATGTATTTAATACTCTCAGTTATTATTTATTCTGCTTATGATTCCTTGAGGTTTTAGTTAATTTATTTTACCACACTATATAAAAAATACCACAGTGTATTTTAAAACCTATGTTAAGGTTCTGAATAAAATTCTGTGGCATTTATTTCTCTGAGTGCAAGTCCTTGAAATGAGAGGTTCTATAAACATGGATCAGTTTCAATTATTTCACAACATGTCAGCAATGCCAGATTAATGTTTACTGATGGAAAACTCATTAATTATACAGATACCACTAAGTTAAAGAGTGTCAGAAAGTGTGGATTTATAAATTATTTTCATTCAGTGAGCTGTTTCCCTTATTTTGTTGACTTTTATTTTGATAAACAGTTGCTTTATGCTACATATAAAATATTTCAATGAATATTTGATGGTTGTGAAGTCATATTATTCTAATGGAGTCACTTTATGTTTAGGTTTTATTGATGATATTAAAAAGATAAATATGACCATAAACTCTTACAGATACCAAAAACAGGAAGCATATATCCAGAAATTTCTAACCCTAGAATAGTAACACTTATACTTCCCTTTGTTTATCATATACTTTACTATATCAAAAAAGTGAGAGCATTTAGGAAGGACTAGAGGGCTGCTCCAGTTCCAGTTATCTCTCTTGAGTTTGTCAGTCAAAGTTTTTCCCCTACCTGACTTACTTATACGATTATTTTCTTTTATTCGAAATTTCCAAATTAACATTCTGATAATTTACTGTTACACATAAAGGGTAGCCCTTAGGCTACTGCATTTCCATACAAAAAAGTATTCAAAATAAGAATTATTTCAGTAATTATACATTGATTAGTATTGGCCTACTTCTATAATTATTATCATTATTAAAAATATACAGGATCTAAAATGGAAGAACAGAAGTATGCAAGTAACTAAATGAGAAGTGAGATAGCTGGGCACTGTATATTGGAAGGAGAGAAGGGTATTTCTGATAAAAAGGGGTGAGACAGGAAACAACTCAGACAAAAGTCAAATGAATTGTGTAGCAGCAATCCTACTTCCCTGTGTAGAAAGTAACACTGCCAAAATCGAGAGTAAGTTTATAGATTAAGGCAGTCCTGATGATGCACTATCTACCAGTTAGCTGGTAGGCCTAGCAAGAGGAGCAAGTTGTTGTTCTTGCACTGTTTTAACCCAATGTAGCTATTTTGGATTAAAATTGCTATTCTTTTTGTTGACAGTCTAGCGTTGGAGTCAAGTATTGATGTACTTTTTCTTTCTCTGAAAGTTATTTCTAGAAGTCTTCTCTGGTAGGGACTTAACATTTGGGACTGACCTACTCTCCTGATCCCAAAACACTACAGCTCAATAAGCCAGAGGATATCTTGTTTCAATGAGTAAGCAGAAGAAGGTTCATGGAGTTAGTTCTACATACATAGAGGCTGTTACACACTTACTGAGAAGTAGCTGAGAATATAGATTTACAAGGCATAGTGGTCAGTGACTTCATGCTTTTTGGGAGGAGCAGTATTTGCTGATGCAGATTGGTGGGAGAGATATAGAACTGGGAACACCAAAATTAAACATTATAGATTCCCCAAATCAATGAATATATTAACAATGAACATATTAATAATCTAAGATTTGAAAAAGTTCCATGAAAAACAACTAAACAAACAACCATCATAAGTTTACCTCTTCTGAAACCAGTTTTTCCTCTTTTAGAAACTAATGCATTATTTTTATAAAAATTAGATAAATTGTCCATTATAGGCCACTTAAAGAATAATAGAAAAATACCCTTCCATGTGACAAGGCATTGCATTTATCTTTGTATACTCCTTAATATACTCATTGCTAACATACAATTTATAATCAAAATATCTGTATCACACAGAAAATATCATACAATGGGATTATATGTTTCTATATTGTTTTCTTTGAGAAAGAAAATAGATTTCTTAAAACTTCATTGAAAACAATACTTAGAAAAAATTCTTTATTCAAGAATTGCTAAAAGAAGCCCTTTGGATAAAAATCAAATTTAAATTAAAGTCAATTTTTCAATTACTTATATTACAGAATATAATAATTGAATATTCATCTAAACCTCTCTAATGGACAATAGCAATTGTAAAGAAATAATAAGACCTCCATATCTCCTTTTACATCAAAATAAGTCCATAATAAGTCATACAGAAACTAGCATGATGAAAGTGTTCATTTCCTATAGCTAAATTTTCCTTCAAATTTACTTCTGACAACACACACAAAGCTACAAAGGTATCTTTTAAGAAGCCAAAGAGAGTAAAAATATTCAAATGCTAAAATAAAATACACACACACACACATATATATTCATATATATTACATATACTATATAGTACAAACACATATATGTTCATTAAGTCTGTTTCATTAATAAGAATTGATGTGAGCAACTCAAAAAAAGGACTGTTTATTTTAAGTCTTGGAGTAAAGAAAATGGGAGTAAATTTTCTTAATCTATAACTAGAAAAAATACTGAAGAGCATAAATACATCCAGAAACTATAATTTAAAGTACAATTTACTCAATGGAACAAGTTTTTCTAGTGTCTGTGAGTATCACATTCACAAAAGCAGCTCGAATAATCAAATTCATGTAACATTTGGTCCCTACATATACTGTTCTAGACACTCTTATCTACTTATTAAGCTAAATGATCACACCCATTTTAATGTTGGAATTATCCTATTTTATAGTCAAGAAAATACAGTCAGGGAGAGGAAGCTGCCTATAGGCATGTGTCTTATCTTAACTTCAAACTCAAGATCTTAAGAGCAGCATGATTCCTTTGTCCAATTTAGCATGTCAAAATAGTTTAACTAACTCCTATTATGATGTGCTGGAAAGAGAGCTCAAGAAATTTTTCAACTAGTTAAACTTAGGTACAAAAGTGATTATCCAGTCTTAACTAAAAAATTTGATTACATGAGTCTACATGTCATTCTTAATGAGTTATTGATCATTTACACAAAAATGTTTTTTATTTTCATCAAAGGTATAGAAGTATAGTCATATAGAAAATGTTACCTTTATAACACTCAGCTCTTAAATAGAAAGTTTATTATTGACCATTAATGATCTTTTCTTAGTTGATTAAAAATATAATTTCCCGGGCAGTGGTGGCGCATGCCTTTAATCCCAGCACTTGGGAGGCAGAGGCAGGCGGATTTCTGAGTTTGAGGCCAGCCTGGTCTACAGAGGGAGTTCCAGGACAGCCAGGGCTACACACAGAAACCCTGTCTCGAAAAACCAATAAAAAAATATAATTTCCATGATTTTGTGAATACAATAAAAAATTTTAAATGCAATAAATTTTAAGGAAAATTCATCCTGTAGATTTCATATTTGGTTAGTGTTCTAGTTTAATTCTGCATTGTTGTAATGAACAACCTGACCAAAAGCCACAAGTCAGGGAAAGGATATATTTCATCTTTCAAATTATGGTAATCTAGGGAAGTCATGGCAAAAACTGAAGGCCCGAGCTTAAAGCAGAAACCCTGAAGGAAGACTGCTTATGCTCTTGTTTCCCAGACTTGATCTGCAGGCTTTCTTATAACGTTCCAGGCTCATCTGCCTAGGAGATGCCCCGTCCATCATATGTTTTGCTTACTAACTTTAATCATCAATCAAGAAAATACCCCAGCAACTATCCATAAGCATTTGGAGGCAGGTTCCTAGGTTTTCGTTCTGTTTCCAGTTGACATTAGTTTGTCCAGTTAACAGAACTCACTAGAACAGTCAACATCATAACTTACTTCAGCATTCTCTCTATCTGTAGAACATAATTTATAATTTTTAAATTGATTCTTATAATTATACTTATGTCACCTGTCATTATTTGCATATATGCATTTTTAGTGTTTTAAGGCTTCTATTATTCTGGGTAAGGTAACCCAGTCACGAAGAAACACACATGGTATGCACTTATTGGAAAGTAGATATTAGCCTAAGAGCTCAGAATACCCAAGATACAATTCAGAAATCACATAAAGCTCAAGAAGAAGAAAGAACAAAGTGTGAATGCTTTAGTCCTTCTCAGAAAGGGAAACAAAATACTCATTGAAGGAAATACTAAGAAAAAAGTGTGGAGCAGAGACTGAAAGAAAGGCCATCTCGAGATTGCCCCACCTGAGGATCTATCCCATATAGAGACACCAAACCCAGACACTATTGCAGATGCCAAGAAGTGCTTGCTGACAGGAGCCTGATTCAGCTGTCTCCTGAGAGACTCTGCCAGAGCCTGACAAATACAGAGGTGGATGCTCATAGCCAACCATCGGACTGAGTACTGGGTCCCCGATGGAGGAGTTAGAGAAAGGACTGAAGGCGCTGAAGGAGTTTGCAACCCATATGAAGAACAACAATATCAACCAACCAGACCCTCCCGAGCTCCCAGGAAGTAAACCACCAACCAAAGAGCACACATGGAAGGAAGGACCCATGGCTTGAGCTGTATATGTAGCCGAGGATAAACTTGTTGGATATCAATGGGAGGAGAGGAACATAGTCCTGGGAAGGCTTGATGTCCCAGTGTATAGGAATGTCAGGGCAGAGAGGAGGGAGTAGGTAGATAGGTTGGTTGGGGAGCACCATTAGAAGCAGGGGGAGGTAGGATGGGCTAGAAGGTTTGTGGAAGGGAAACTGGGAAAGGGGATACATTTATAGTGTAAATAAATAAGGTATCCAATTTAAAATAAGAGAGATATAGAACAGAAATTCAGAAATCTGTGGGGAGGGAGCATCTCTGGATGAGCTGAAATCTGCAATGGGGGAGGCTTTTCAGGAGTGTGTTGATTCTGAGACTCCTAGCATTTGGGGATGTGGATCCTGACATAGCTACCTCCTGTAGACAGGCAATACTCATAGTGAAAGGAGGGGGATATCAACCCAGGCAAAAAACTTTCAACTCAAAATTTGCTCTGCCTATAAAATGTGGAGAGATAAAGAAGGAACAGAATTTGAAGTAATGGCCAACCAATGACTAGCATAGCTTTAGATCCATCCCATGGATGAGAGCCAACCCCTGAAACTATTAGTGACATTCTGCTATACTTGCAGATAGGAAACTAGCATTACTATATTCTGAGAAGATTCATCTAGCAGCTGACAGAAACAGACATAGAAACCCCCAGCCAAACATTAGGTATTACTCAAGACTTTTATTTTATATTTTACTTTATTTTACTTTTTAATCTATTTATCTGCATGCATATTTTGTCTACATTCATGTTTGTATATCATGTATATAACTGGTGCCTACAAATACCAGAAGAGGACATTGAACATAGTTAACTGAAACTGGAGTTACAGAAGTTTATGAGCTACTAAGTGAGTGCTGAAACACTGGTGACTTGCTGTTAACCCCTGAATCAGATTTTGAACTCCAACATGCTTGAATTTTGAATACATTCATCACTTTCAGCATCTCCTCTGTGATGGAATGTTATCAGTTGGTTCAGATTCCTAAAACAAAAGTTAACTCCCTATAATCTGGAATTGGGTATGAGAAAAACTGCTGCTATATTTTAAATTTGTGTGATATTAGTAGTTCCTCTACCTTACATATTAGGGAAACCATGTAACATCTGTAATTCTTTGCCTGGCTTTCATTTCTTACTGTGACACATTCTTGTTTCAGCTGCCAGATATCAAACGATAAAATTTCATTATTTTCATGAGGAATATCATCTCATTTGTATTACATAAAATAATATAGTATATAACATATTGCTAAGTTGATATATATCACTGATATATATTTTGTATATACTATTGAGTCACTGATATTATGATTATTCCTGTGGATGCAATATGACAAGCTAGTTTAAGCTTCTAAAATATTGATTAACTCACTATGATAGAACTTCTGTACTGTTTTCTATATTTGCTGTGCCAATTTATGTTTCTAACAAAATTGTGGAAAGTCATTCAATATTATCTTTAAAATAATAAGTGTCCTAATTGAAGTAAGATGTTGTTATTTTATTCATGATTATTCATATTAGCTATGTTTTACTATTATGGCTATTTATGTATCTTACTTATATCTTGCTCACAAAATCTATCTCCATTTAGAATTGGATATTTTACTTATGCTCTTGAATTGCTGACATCTTGATATTTTTTAATAGGTGATTCAGTCTCTGAGACCCCCCCCAAGGGTCCAGATTAATTGACTCTGTTGGTTTGGCTGTTGGGTTCCTATTTCCTTCATGGCTCACAATCCTTCCTCCTATTCTTTCAGAAGAGTCCCAAGCACTAACCATTGTTTGGCTGTGAGTGTCTGTATTTGTCTGAGTCAGCTGCTGTGTGGAGCCTCTCAGAGGATAACCATGCTAGACTCCTGTCTGCAAGCATAACAGAGTATCATTAATAGTGTCAGGGACTGATATTTGCCCATGAAATGGGACTTCTTAAGTTGGGCCAGATTTTGGTTGGCCATTTGTTAGTCTGCTCCATCCCTGTCTCTGCATTTCTTGTAGAATTGCTGACATCTTGATTTTTCTTTTTTCCTGTGTTACAGCTTTACAGTTTGATCTAACTGTTTAATTTGATTTTAATTCTTTCTTCTTTCTGTTCCTATTTATCAAGTCTTAAGTGTTTTACTGTTTTTTTATTTAAATACATTTGCTAGTTTTTATCATAAATATAAACCATTATTCCAATTTAAACTGAATTTTGTAGCTGGTGACTGTTTTTATGCTCTGTGTGTATATTTATTAAAAGCATGATGCAGTAAAAGATTATCATTTCTTCCATATTAATTCATAGTCATTTTATGAAAGATCAGTTGTTTGCAGATATGTTAAATTACATCCAGATCCTCCTTTCTATTACAACTATTCTATGTTCTGTTTTCTGGCAATACTCTGTTCTTCCAGTAATATAGCTTTGTGGTACCAAGATGTTGCATATACATCATTGAACCAGAAATGATAATAATGTAACTTGAAAAGATATCATTTTAGATAGCAACTTTGATTGAAAAGTCATGCAATGTAGCAACAGCAAAAATCTTAAGAATGAGGTAGTATTTCCTTTGCAGTTACAATGGAGATAATTTCTACTCCTAGGCTATTTTGTTTTTGGAATCTATAAAAATTTTCCAGAAGAAATATTTTTAATTTCTTACAGAAATATTTATGAGTAACACTAAGGGAAAGATAATGATAAAATAGCTTGCATTGACTAAAGCTTTAGCTAAAAATAATCACAAAACTATTCAAAACACCACAAAAATTTTTATAATGAGAAAAATTTTGTTGATGCAGCACATATGATTTCTGCCAGAGGGAAATACAGAGATGAAGTGTTCCACACTTCCGTCGGAACATGCCTTGTATATATTTGCCAATGAGCAGCTTAGAAGAGTAATATATACAAAGGGAAGTAGCAGTGTTCCATCACTACAGAACTTGAAATATGGGTGTCAAAAACCTGAGCAGTAAGATACTGGGATGTGTGCCTCAGCTATCTTGATTTTCCCTGTAAACTTATGCTTTCAGGAAGCAAAGTCTTTCACTGAAACTCCTTGTAACAACTGTACTAAGTAACAAGAGGCTGTAGAAATTCAACATCCTTCAAGGAAAAGTTTGGTCATCACTTCAGATTTTATGAGAACCTGACAAAGGCTCAAGTCCTTGCAAAGTAAAGTGGCACGGTCACCTGTCTACATGTTTAGGAGAAATGACAGAAGGTCCAGGCCTTATCAAAGACACAGGGGGACTCAGTTCACCCATCTAAAACTTTCAGTGAGGTGCTGACAGGAGAAAGAGCTCCACTTCGGAGGAACACTGATGAGATAAAAACAAAAGTAATGCCAAAGTAGCAGTATTCAACTATATTCCCAGAATTTTACATGTGCAAGAAAATAATATTCAATTAGGAGAAATAATGTGGACTTAATATAAGAATTTATTTAGTAATATCCTATTTATTTTAAATAACTGAAAATCTAAATATAAATGTTATATTTAAAATTCAAACAAGCACATAGATATAATAAACTAATTGCCAAACAAAGGGGTAATTACCAATTCACTGTGCTCAGGTGAACAAAGAGACAAATGATATAAAACAGAATGTGATAACAGGCTTATACCAGGACATGGATATTTGTTGTGATTTAAAAAGAAAGTCAAACTTGAAAAAATAAAATCAGTTACTTATGAATATACTTAAACAATTATTCTTTAAAACATGAATATCACTGTTTGGAAACATCAATTCATTAGTGCTTAGAAAGCCACAAACTAAGGCTGATTTCAGAGAATGTTATGACTTTGAAAATGACATACTGTAAATATGCCATTTTACTTTTATAAGAGAGGTGATGCAATTGATCTTCACACATTGTGGGTTTTTCTTTTTTCCACACTTTATCCCTCCACTCACAGTTTCACCCCCTAACACTAGATAGGAAAGGAAGAAAGATAGAGGGGGAGAGAGAGAGAGAGAGAGAGAGAGAGATCAAGACCTACAAATCTAATTTCTCTCTTTTTTCTTTCTTTGAACATGACTACTAACAAAATGCAACCCACCTGAATAACCACCAGCAACCAAACAACCCTTATAGGTTCTAGCATTTATATGCCCTCTGAAAATTTCCCAGAATTCCAAACATCATACAATTGCTGAAACTATCTGCAGGTGGCAAAACCATGCCTCTGCTAGATCATGAGGCAAATCATAATCTCATTTTCCCACACCCGGGATTAAAACAGAAGCATAAGGAAGGCATTCTTCTCAGAACAATATAAGACAAGTGCAGTCTTGTTCATGAAATAAAAAAGGGGGAGATGTAGAGAGCTTTTGGAGCTTGCTTGATGATAATTTGGCAATGGGCCAGGACAAAGAAGTAAGCTCAAGGCAGGAATCTGACTTTGGACAGGGACTCAGGAAATAGGCTCAAATTAAAAATATTTACATTTGAGTTAATGCAAAGCTCAGAGAAGGCTCAGCTGATATATGTGAGGCATTCCTTTTGTCTTGGTCATCCTGATCGATGTTTATGGGATTTTGTTTATTGCCTTGTTTGTTCCTTGACCTAGAACTGATCTTATTTTGCATGTATTTAAAGTGGTATAAAAGCAGACAAGAAAAAATAAACCTGCTTCAGCCTCAGAACTGACTGAGGTCATGTTAGAAAATAAAAGCAAACAAGCAAACAAGCAAACAAACAAACAAACAAAAAAGCCAAAAGCATATTCTTATAATAGTTCTGTTTTTGAACAAAACAAAAGTTCCAGATTTGTCACTCCAAGGTGAGATGAGATTAAGAAATGATTCATACCTTTATTAACATTAAATAAATACTAGTATATGCTCAAAATATGACAAATTTTCATCAATGTGAGGAATTGGGATAGGAAGCTATAAATTGTACCAGAGAAAGCATCCACCTTGGTCAAAATTAATGCTGTTTTGAGGGACTGTGAAATGTTGTAAAAATAATAATTGCAGTTTTATTCACCCTAACTACTTGGCTATTTTACCAAAATTTAAAAGTTACCAAACATCTCAGAGATCTACGTGTTCTTGCATTCATTATTTGAAAAAAAAAATGTTTTTGAAAAAGAAATTAATGGCTAACTGAAAGAACTAATTAAAGAATTGAGGTTTAAAAATCTTAGAATCTTTTAGCTCTAATATTAGATAGAATATTAAATTTTATTTATTTATTCATTTGTTTATATATTTCTCTATCAATCAAGTTTGTAGGGCATGTAAGATTTTCATTTTTTTAAAACTTAACTATTTTATTAAATACCTGCAAGTCATCCAGATCCTTCAGATACTCATTAAAGGGGGAAATAAAATCTAATTTTTAAGTGTAATGATTAATCTTCTGACACACAAAGACAGTTTCTTCTTTTGTTCTAACTTATTCCAGTAGAAGCAAGAAATGAACACAAAAGGATATGTTTATCTAGATTATAAACAACTAGGACAGATAGGTTTTAGAAAAGGGAACTTGAGAGGTGGGTGACACATATTCCTAATTCCCACACTTGGGAGGCAGAGGCAAGTGAATTTCTGTGAGTTCAAGGAAAATTGTGTTTGTTAGCAATGATCCAGGTAGAGTTATACAGTACAACCTATTAAAAAGTGAAAAAGAAACATAGCAGGAAAGATGACTGTAATCTTTCATCACTAAGGGATATACTTAATATCCTACAGAGAAGATGACTTTGTATGAACTTTACTTTTACCTCATTATAATTGTGTACTGTTATATAATTTCTCTATTGGAAATTTTAACAGTGTTGGTAACATTTATTAATCAGGTGTTATTTCAGTTGTTATAGTAATAATTTCATCACTTGGTTTTGTGGCAAATATTATTTGGGATTTCTATACCACCTTGGATAATTTAGTTCCAAAATAAAAGACATAAAACCTTTATATTTATAATAAACCTTAAAAGGATTACACTGGGCAGATATCAACACTTCATGCTATTTTGTCTATTTCTTTGTCAAAAATACTAAATTATCACTTGCAATCGTCTGCCTGGGCCAGCCCTAATGGTCACTTGCTCATGATTCATCTACCCTGAGGTACCCCATTCCTTTTTCCTCCTCTCTCCACCATGTTCTAGGCCTCAGACCCCAAGCCCAGAAACTGAAGCCCTGCCTACTTCTCTTCTGCCTAGCTACAGGCTGTAGATATCTGTATTCAACCAATAGGTCTAAATTAAGGTGCAAGTATCGAACAAAAATCTAGTATACATGAAAATTCACTCATCTTGAGGCAATAAGACCTTGGAGTACAGAATTTAACATTAAAATACATAACAAGAGACTTAGTCTCAAAATCCCCCCTTTTGTCTGAATAAAAAAGACTCTCTTATCATAATAACCAATATACAATAGGACCAGAAATGAGAAGTTACAAAAATTATTAGGAGGAGTTACATTCGTAATGTCCAGTCCATTAATATTTGGCAACATAGAAAAAGTATTCTATCATCTATCCTACCTTGCTGAGTTCAAGAATTCTTTTTTTTATTGAATATAATCTTCATTTACATTTCAAATGGTAAAACCTTTCCCAGTTTCCCCCTCCCCAAAACACCCAACACCTCCTCCCACCCCCTGCCTCCAAGTATACGCCCCTCTACCCAACCAACTCCCACCTCCCCCCACCCTCAATTTCCCTTTGTTGGGATATCTATTGAGCCTTCTCCTCTCCTAGGAACACTCCTCCCACTGATGCCCATCAAGGCATTCTTCTACCACATTTTTGGATGGAACCATGCTTAACAGTTGGTTGATGGTTTAGTCCATGGGAGTCCTGGGGTATCTGGGTGGCTGACATCAGACATCATTGTTCTTGCCATGGGGCTAGAAACCCCTTCCACTCCTCCAAACCACCCTCCAACACCTCCATTGGGGACCCCACACTCATCGTTGGCTGCTAGCAACTGCCTCTGTATGTGTAAGACTTTGACAGGGTCCCTACTGAGACAATTTGGGTCAATTTGCATTTTTCTGCATGCTGACCTCCAGTTGATCCAGCACCATTTGTTAAAAAATGCTGTCTTTTTTCCACTGGATGTTTTTAGCTCCTTTGTTAAATATCAAGTGACCATAGGTGTGTGGGTTCAACTCTGGGTCTTCAATTCTATTCCATTGCTCTTCGTGCCTGTCTCCATACCAATACCAAACAGTTTTTATCACTATTGCGCTTTAGTAGAGCTTGAGGTCAGGGATGGTGATCTTTTGTTGTGGAGAATAATATTTGCTATCCTGGGTTTTTTGTTATTCCAGATGAATTTGAGAATTTCTCTTTCTAGATCTGTGAAGAATTGATTTGGGATTTTGATGGGGATTGCATTGAATCTGTAGATTGCTTTTGGCAAGATGGCCATTTTTACTATATTAATCCTGCCAATACATGAACATGGGAAATCTTTCAATCTTCTGAGAACTTCTTCAATTTCTTTCTTCAGAGGCTTGAAGTTCTTGTCATATGGATTGTTCACTTGCTTCATTGGGGTCATACCAAGGTATAAATTATTATATTGGACTATTGTGAAGGGTGTCATTTCCCTAATTTCTTTCTCAGCTTGTTTATCCTTTAAATAGAGGAAGGCTACTGATTTGCTTAAGTTAATTTTATATCCAGCCACATTGCTGAAGTTGTTTATCAGCTTGAGGAGTTCTCTGGTGGAATTTTTGGGGTCGCTTAAGTATATGATCATATCATCTGCAAATAGTGATATTTTGACTTCTTGCTTTCCAATTTGTAGCCCTTTTACCTCCTTTTGTAGGCTGATTGCTCTGGCTAGGAATTCAAGTACTATATTGAATAGATAGGGAGAGAGTGGGCAGCCTTGTCTGGTCCCCGATTTTAGTGGGAATATTTCAAAGTTCTCTCCGTTTTATTTGATGTTGGCTACCAGTTTGCAGCATATTGCTTTCACTATGTTTAGGTATGGGCCTTGGATTCCTGATCTCTCCAAGACTTTTATCATGAAGGGATGCTCGATTTTGTCAAAAGCCTTTTTTCAGCATTTAATGAAATGACCATGTGATCTTTTTCCTTGATTTTGTTTATGTAGTGGATTACATTGATGGATTTCCATTTATTGAACCATCACTGCATCCCTGGGATAAAGCCTACCTGATCATGGTGCATTGTATTTTTGATGTATTTGTGGATTCGGTTGGCCAGAATTTTGTTCAGTATTTTTGCATCAATATTCATGAGGGAGATGTTCTGAAGTTCTCCTTCCTTGTTTGGTCTTTGTTTGGTTTAGGTATAAGCATTATTGTAGCTTCATAGAATGAGTTGGGTAGTATTCCTTGAGTTTCTATTTCATGGAATAATTTGAAGAGTATTGGTATTAGCTCTTCTTTGAAGATCTCATAGAATTCCTTACTAAACCCATCTGGTCTTGGGCTTTTTTTTTTTTTTTTTTTGATGGGAGACTATTAACAACTGCTTCTATTTCCTCAGGACTTATGGGACTATTTAGATGGATTATCTGATACTGTTTTAATGTTAGCACCTGGTATGTATCTAGAAAGTTGCCCATTTCATCCAGATTTTCAAATTTTGTTGAGAATAAACTTTTGTAGTATGATCCAATGATGTTTTGAATTTCCACAATTTCTGTTGTTATGTCTCCCTTTTCATTTCTGATTTTATTAATTTGGGTAGTGGTTCTGTGCCCTCTGGTTAGTCTGACTAAGGGTTTATCTATCATGTTGATTTTCTTAAAGAACCAGCTCCTGGTTTTGTTGATTATCTATACAGTTCTTATTGTTTCTATTTGGTTGATTTCAGCCCTGAATTTGATTATTTCCTGCAGTCTACTCCTCTTGGGTATATTTGCTTCTTTTTTTTCTAGAGCTTTCAAGTACACTGTCAAGGTGTTAGTGTAAGTTCTCTCTCTTTTCTTTTTGGAGGCACTCAGAGCTATGAGTTTTCCTCTTAGCACTGCTTTCATTGCGTCCCAAAGTTTTGGTATGATGTGTCTTCATTTTCATTAGATTCTAAAAAGTCTTTAATTTCTTTCTTTATTTCTTCCTTGATCAAGCTATTGTTGATAAGAGCATTGTTCAACGTCCACGTGTATGTGTGCTTTCCATTGTTTTTGTTTGAGCTTAAGACCAGCCTTAGGATGTGGTGATCTGATAAGGTATATGGAATAATTTCAATATTTCTGTATTTGTAGAGGCCTGTTTTGTGACAAATTATATGGTCAGTTTTGGAGAATGTACCATGAGGTGCTGAGAAGAAGGTATATTCTTTTGTTTTAGGGTGGAATGTTCTATAAATATTTGTTAGATCCATTTGGTCCATAGCTTTAGTTATTTCACTATATCTCTGTTTATTTTCTGTTTCCATGATTTGTCCATTGTTGAGAGTGGGGTGTTGAAATCTCCCACTATTATTGTGTTGGGTGCAATGTGTGTTTTGAGCTTTAGTAAAGTTTCTTTATGAATGCAGGTGCCCTAGCATTTGGAGCATAGATTTTCAGAATTAAGAGTTCATCTTGGTAGACTTTTCCTCTGATCAGTACCAAGTGTCCCTCATTATCTTTTTTGACAACTTTTGGTTGAAAGTCAATTTCATCTGACATAAGGATGGCTACTCCAGCTTGTTTCTTGGGACCATTTGCTTGGAAAATTGTTTTCCAACCTTTGACTCTGAAATAGTTACTGTCTTTGTCGCTGATGTGGGTTTCTTGTATGCAGCAAAACGTTGGGTCCTCTTTATGTATCCAGTCTGTTACTCTATGATTTTATAGATGAATTGAGACCATTGATATTAAGAGATATTAAGGAAAAGCAATTGTTGCTTGCTATTACCCTCTTGGTTAAAGGTGAAATTCTGTTTGTGCAGCTATCTCCTATTGGGTTTGCTGAAAGATTACTTTACCGATCTTTCTATGGTGTGGTTTCATGCCTTGTGTTGATATTTTCCACCCATTATCCTTTATAGAGCTGAATTTCTGGAAAGATATTGTGTAAATTTGCTTTTGTCATGCAATGTCTTGTTTTCCGTCTATGGTAATTGAATGTTTTGCTGGGTATAGTACTCTGGGTTGACATTTATGTTCTCTTAGGATCTGTATGACATCTGCCCAGGATCTTCTGGCTTTCATAGTCTCTGGTGAGAAGTCTGGTGTAATTCTGATAGATCTGCCTTTATATGTTACTTGACCTTTTTCCGTTGCTGCTTTTAATATTCTTTTTTTTGTTTAATGCATTTGGTGTTTTGACTATTATGTGACAGGAGGCATTTCTGCTCTGCTCCAGTCTGTTTGGAGTTCTGTAGGCTTCTTGTATGTTCATGGGCATCTCTTTCTTTAGGTTAGGGAAGTTTTCTTCTAATTTTGTTGAACATATTTACTGGCCCTTTAAGATGTAAATCCTCACTCTTTTCTATACCTATAATACTTAGGTTTTGTCTTCTCATTATGTCCTGGATTTCCTGGATGTTTGGGGTTACAAGTTTGTCAATGTTTTCTATGGAATCTTCAGCATCTGAGATTCTTTCTTCTATCTCTTGAATTCTGTTGTTGATGCTTGCATCTATGACTCCTGAATTCTTTCCAAGTTTTTCTATCTCTAGAGATTTCTCCCTTTGTGATTTCTTTATTGTTTCCACTTCCATTTTTAGATTCTGGATAGTTTTGCTCAGTTACTTCACTTGTTTATTTTTTCCTGAAATTCTTTAAGAGATTTTTGTGTTTCCTCCTCAAGGGCTTCTACCTTTTGACCCATGTTCTCCAGTGTTTCTTTTAGGGATTTTTGTGATTCCTCTTTAAGGGCTTCTGCATGTTGAGCAATGTTCTCGCATAATTCCCTATGGGATTATTGTGTTGCCTCTTTAAGGGATTCTACCTGCTGACCCATGTTCTCTCATATTTCTTTAAGGGATTGTTGTGTTTCTTCTTTAAGGGCTTCTACCTGTTGACCCATGTTCTCCTGTATTTCTCTGAGGGAGTTATTTATGTCCTTCTTGAAGTCCTCCATCAGCCTCATGAGATGTGATTCTAAATCCAGCTCAATCTTTTCCGACATGATGGAGTATCCAGGATTTGCTGTTGTGGGAGAACTGGTTTCTGATGGTGCCATGTTGCCTTGGTTTCTGTTGGTAATGTTCTTGCATTTGCCTTTGACCATCTCGTTTTCTGTGGTGTCTCTGACTGATTTCTCTGTCCTGTAGGCCTCTGTATCTCTACTCCAAGGATTCCCTTTCTCTCAAATGCCCTGCATACAGCTCTTTCTCCAGGAAATATCAGGAGATGGGGTCTTCCTTGTGGCAGACTTGGCAAGGGTCAAATGCCCTGTATGGCACTGTTTCTCCAATGCCCTGCTGCTGGGAATGCCCTACTGCTGCTGGTTCTCGAGAAAGTATCAGGAAGTGGGGTCTTCCCTGTGACAGAAGTGGCCCAGTTATACCACATTGGAAGGAAAGGGGCAGGCAGTGGCAGGAGAGGATGGAGGTATAAAAAGGAAGGAAGGGGAACGGTGATCTGGAGGGATGATGGGTTTTGGCGGTTGCTGGGTAGCAAGTCCCAGCCAGTGACTCTGGGACTCCAGAGGTGGGGTGTATTAGTCAGGGTTCTCTAGAATCACAGAATGTATGGGTAGTCTCTATATAGTTAGGAAATTTATTGATGAGTTACAGTCTGTAGTCCAATTTCCCAACAATGGTCAGCAGCAGCTGTGGATGGAAGTCCAAGGATCTAGCAGTTGCTCAGTCCCATGAGGCAAGCAAGCATGGAAGAGTCTGAGAGTCTTCTTCTAATGTCCTTATATAGGTCTACAGCAGAGGGTGTGGCCCAGATTAAAGGCTATAGGTCTCCAGCAGAGGGTGTGGCCCTGATTAAAAGCGTGTGCCACTACACCTTTAATACCAGATTACCTTGAACTTGGAGATCTCCTTGTGTTAATCTTCTGGAATTCACAGCCACTATGCTTCAAGATCTCCATGCCAAGATCCAGGTCAGAAACTTGTATCTCTGAGCCTCCAGATTAGGATCATAGGTGAATCTTCCAATTCTTGATTAGTTCATTCCAGATGTAGACAAGTTGACAACCAGGAATAACCACTACATGGGGGGGGGGGTTGTTTCTTACCGTATGCCCTGCTGCTTCCAGTTCTCTACAAAGAATCAGGAAGTGGGTATTCCCCGTGGCAGAAGTGGCATGGGTCTACCACATTAGAAGGAATGGAGCAGGAGGTGGAGGGGGAGGAAGGAGGGACAGAAGGGACCTCAAGAAGGTCCTGGAAAGACTGTATGTAGGGGAATGCCAGGACAGAGAAGTGAGAGGGGGTTGAATGGGGAACAGGGGGAGGGAAGAGGACTTATGGGACTTTCGGGGAGGGAGGAACCGGGAAAGAGGAAATCATTCGGAATGTAAATAATAAGAATATAGAAAATTAAAAAAAAATAAAAAACAGAATTCTTTATCTACATCATTTCCTATCCCAACTTATATTACCAATCAAAAAATCTTAGATGTAAAACCATCTTCTCAAGTCCTAAAGAATTAAGCTTAATTGTAAGATGATAAATATCTAGTATTCTACCCCATCATAGACTTAAGAATGAAATAATATTATATGAGTATACAGGAAGTATAGACAAGCACTTGCATAATTATAAAAATGACCGACAGTTGTTGCCTGGACATCTATTCGGTATTCTAAAAACACTGCAGCATAATTTTCAGCATTCTGGCCCAAACATATTGTGAAGCAGGAATTATGGAGTACTTGCTTACCTTTTCCTGGCAGAGCTTGACAGGTGATTTCCCCATGTCTGTATATCCTTTTTATTAGGCTAGACAAATTGAGGTCATCTGGGGTCAGCAGATATTACTAAAGAAGTACTAGAAACAAGTCTTCTGAGGAAATAGCAATGGAGTAGTCTGAGTCAAGATTCTCGAGCATTCTTGAGTATGGATCTTGTCAGGAATGTGCCTTTGGTTATAATTTTCTGTGAACATAATTTCTGCAAAGTTATACATTGTTCTTTATCAACAATTTATGGAAGGGGCAAGGGGCATAGTTCAGTCAGGGATGTTTTTCTTCTCTAAGCAGGTAAAAAAAAAAAGGATCAGTCTTTCTTAAATTTGAGTGGATCGTAACCAAAATTGTAATATAATTTGTATTTTTGCTAATTGAGAAGATGGCTTGAGGACTTTGGGCCAAAGAATTATTGGCTATGTAAGTTAAAGATCTGGCTGGAGACATATGTATGACCCAATCACTTTCACAGTTGTTTTAATAGAGAATTTAGTAATATATATTACCAGTTCCTTTGATTCTTTTTGATTTTTTTATGTAGCCATGTTCTTCAGGAGGTCTCTCTTATTGATTCTTATCTTTATTATTTTTATGTAATCCAAAACCTTTTCTCCTTTTCTGTTGACAAAAACACTAACTTGCAACATAACATGCATTTTGTCCAGCAGTTTAAACTCATTACAATTATAGACTGATCCAAACTAGGAGCCTCATTATTATCCAGGTCTATTTAATTTTGATTCTCTCAAACAGGTATAATCATTACCATTGAACATGTATCCATTTTCATTTTGATAAATCAAAAGAAAAAAGATTGTATGGAGCCCAATATTCTTCTCTACAGTGATACATATTTATTTAAACAGAGTTTCTGTGTGTAGCCCAGGCTGACCTGGATTTTCTCTCTAGATCATGCTGGCCTCAAACTCACAGAGACTATCTGCCTCTGGTTTGTCTCCAAAATATTAGGGTCCAAAGGCATGAGTTTGTTGATTTGGTATCTATGTAGCTATTAAAACATTTATATCAAATTTTATTTCTTTCTCCCTTCTTTGGAGATTACTATCTATATGGATTTATTTATTCTACTGTTTTCTTTCTTATTTAAATATCATCCTCTGTATTTATCTTTGTGCAAATTTTTTTTCCATCTTAGTGTACAAGCCTATCCTCAAGCATATTGTATATGCTCAGAAGTCTTGGCCTGGGTTATGTATCAAGTGATACATTATCAGTACTCCTGGGGGAGTGCATGGACGTCTAAGGAGACTGATTACTCAGAGTAGCATGTCACCCTAATTCATGTTAGCTTTCATGAGCTAGCATTATTAGTCTTTCAGTGGGAACCCTACATTTTAAAGAGACTTTGTTGACTTGCTCAAAGTAGCATGATATTTTATGCTAGCTCTTTATAATTCTTGACTATGGGAGGCATGAATCCCATATCCTAAGCAGTAGAATTTGCTGGCCATACTAAAAAACACGGGGCATTCAGTGTCTCTGTGATCTGAGCCTCAATTTGACTGCAGAGCAGAGCAGCACATGGGAAGACCTCAGGCTGGCATTTAAGGTTAATGTTTGCAGCTCATGGGTTCTGGTGCCTGTCACATAGTCACCTGGCAGTGTGTGTAGGAGAGCAGCAGTATCTTAACTCATTCTCTGACCCTTTAGAATCAATCACGTATGCCAAGCTACCTTGAGATAAAAACCAAAATTGTTAAGGATTCATTTTTTTCCTGCCTTCCTAGTCACTATCATGGTTTTTGTTTGAAAGGAACTGTATACATTTTATCCAGGAATCTGAAATCTCACTTTGGGTTAAAAGTAAGTTGTTGCCTCACTTTGGTTCACCAAACTTGGTAATTCACCAACATAGTTCTTAGCATTCATTGTAATTTCAGATCCAAAGTATAAGTATATTTCAGAATAAATAAGGGCCCTCTGATAGTATATAAAATAAATAAAGAAAAATTTTATGGAATTTGAATTACAACTTTTTTCCATTATTTTTGAAACTAGGTAGTGATTTTGACATGTATCTGGAGGGGAATATGAAGGACATATCTGGTTAAGATAAAATTTGATCCATGTTGATTGAATACAATCTCAATAGTGTTAGCCATACAGTTCTTCACATATCAGATTTGTTACACTTGAAATTCATGTAAGGTGAAGAGATGTACCCATTGAGTAGACATTGGAATATCCAGACATGAAAAGCAGAAGTGGCATCTGGATCAGAAATACAAGTTGTTTTTGTTGTTGATAGTTGATTGATTTTAAATCTTTAACATATGTTTCCGTAGCTAAGCTAAAACTTATTATTTAGTCTGAGAATGACCTAAAACTTTGGGTGCTGCCTCCACCAAAATGCTGAGATTACAGACATGCATTCATCTGCAGTTTTATGTGGTGCTGAGAATGGAACTGAAGGCTTCATACGTGCTAGGCAATTTCTACCAACTTAGTCACACATCCAGCACTTCCAAAGTGTATGTGTGATTGTATCAGTACAGAAAAAAAAGAATTATATAATCAAGAAATTTCATTTTTGTGATATTTTTAAAAAGTAGCTCTTTTTAAAATATATTTATTTAGATTTTGTTTGTGGGCATGTGTATGATCATATTATGTTTGTGTCTATACATGGACATGTTTGTGTATATATGCTTGTTTGTGCATTTGTATCTCTGTGTGTTCATGTACATGTATGCTTGTTGTTATGTGGATAAATATGTATGTGCATATTCTGGTGTATATGCTGTTGTGCAAGGAAACCTTCAGGAACCCCAAAAAGATCATCAAGGAGCTGAATCTAATGCAATTGCATTAGAGTCTCTTTATTCAAGCAAAAACTTGGGTTCCCACCAACCCTGACACAGCAGGAAGGAAAAGCCCTACTCCTAGCTTTAGGCAAGCATTTGTAGAGGCAAGAAAGGAGTATCTAAGCTGGTATACATCTGATTGGGAGGGCATTGACATTATGGCTTTTAACATGACTAGGTGGTACTGGAAGCCAAACCATAGACTTAACTTCTGCTTTCCTCCTGATTGGTAGTTGTTAGGAAGCCAGAGACAGGCTTGAAACTGAGGATACAGGATTTTGGGGGGGGGTAACCTGGAAACTGGTGGTAGACACAGGTTTTATTGAGGGGTAGCCTGAAAATGGGTGCTAGGGACTGGCCTGTTAGGTAACTTGAGTTCAACCTTAGGTCAATTCTCTAAGATGGAATCTGAACCTAAAAGATTTGGTCTTTCAGGACTTTGTTATCTATGTAGAAGTAAAAGGAAAACTTGAAGGAGTTAGTTCTCTCTTTCCATCACGTTAGTACCAGAGATCAATTTCAGGTTGTTCTGCGTGACATCTAATTTCAGATGTCAGCTTGAGTACATCTGGGACTAACAACCAAGCAGCTAGGTGAACTGATTGATTATATCATTTGAATTGTGTAGAGAGAATCTCTTGTATTCTGTATGGTAGATTCATGTGTCAATAAAAAGCTGATGGACTCTGAGGCAGGAATTAGGACTTGAAAGATCCAGCAGGGAGACAGAAATTCTGGGATAATCAGTTGTGGGAGGAGATTTGCCCCAGACTCTGAGGAGACAGATGCATGGAGTGGAGAAGACATACCCAGCCAGGTACTACTCAGAATAGAATAAAGGGTTAAGTTTTATGCTAGCCAGGCAACCAGCCCAAGCTTATTGCCTAGGCATCTGAGTACAAACAATAAATTTCAGAGTCTTTATATTAGTAACTGGGGCATGTATGGAAAAGTTGCAGGCACAGTCAATAAAATTTTCCTGAATATCAGGAAACTTGAATCCAGAAGACCTATTAAAACTGGCCCCAATTTCAGCAAACATATAAAAGTCAAGCAATACTAAAGTTTTCGCTTGTCATACTTAGCTTTCACACTTGTTGGTTGATTCATCTAGTTTTCTATGAGGTGTTGCTTTGTTGGTAATAAAACCTAATTTTTTAGGATTCAAAAGAATACTGAAGCCTAGCAGTTCTTTAGGAAATTCTCAGGACTTCAGCACCAGATTGGAACTGCTGAGACATTCAGTTTCTTCAAACAAAGAACAACCCTATTTTCAGTCTTTCATCAGGAGAGGACCCCTGCTGTATGTCCTGAATAGATTGTACAACCTGTAAACTGCTCTTTTGTGTGTGTATGTGTGTATGTATATTTATGTGTGTGTGTTTATATTTATACATTGCATTATATGTGTTTGTATAATATATTATATTTTATATATATTTATTTAAAGATACATATATGTTAGAATTAGAACCAGAAAAAAAGAAGGGGGAAAGGGAGACGGCCCACAGAGATATCCAGGAATTCAGACTCCAGAGTCCAGCATCAGGATGTAGGTCTAACTTTTACTATTCACTACAATAACTTTTATACAACATTTTAGTCAATAAGGGTATGGTTATGCAATCAAGGGCCAAACAGGGCACTGCACACATTATCCTGTTAAAGATAACTTGTTTGTCAGGTGATTCTATAGGGGAGAAGCTAATCACTTAACTTCTAATAGGGGCATTTCTGTGTACACAGAGGAAGCAGCCATTGTCCTCGGTTTTGTCAGGAGCCATTTAAGATGGAATCTTGTATGCCCAGATTAAGAAAGAACTTCTGGAGGAATTAGTATCCCGGACCTCAAGCTGTACTACAGAGCAATAGTGTTAAAAACCGCATGGTATTGGTACAGTGACAGGCATGTAGATCAATGGAACAGAATTGAAGACCCAGAAATGAATCCACACTCCTATGGTCACTTGATCATTGACAAAGGAGCTAAAACCATCCAGTGGAAAAAAGATAGCCTTTTCAACAAATGGTGCTGGTTCAACTGGAGGTCAACATGCAGAAGAATGCAAATCGATCCATTCCTATCTCCTTGCACTAAGCTCAATTCCAAATGGATCAAGGACCTCCACATAAAACCAGACACACTGAAACTAATAGAAAGGAAACTAGGGAAGAACCTTGAACATATGGGCACAGGGGAAAATTTCCTGAACAGAGCACCAATAGCTTATGCTCTAAGATCAAGAATTGACAAATGGGACCTCATAAAATTACAAAGTTTCTGTAAGACAAAGGACACTGTCAAAAGGATGAAGTAGCAGCCAAGAAACTGGGAAAAGGTCTTTACCAACCCTACATCCCACAGAGGGCTAATATCCAATATATACAAAGAATTCAAGTAGTTATACCCCTGAGTGCCAAATAACCCTATTAAAAATGGGGTACAGAGCTAAACAAAGAGTTCTCACCTGAAGAATATCTAATGGCTGAGAAGCACCTAAAGAAGTGTTCAACATCCTTAGTCATTAGGGAAATGCAAATCAAACAACCCTGAGGTTCCACCTCATACCAGTCAGAAAGGCTAAGATCAAAAACACAGGAGACAGCAGTTGTTGGTGAGGATGTGGAGAAAGAGGAACACTCCTCCACTGCTGGTGGGATTGCAAGCTGGTACAACCACTCTGGAAAGCAGTCTGGCAGTTCCTCAGAAAACTGGGCATGACACTCCTTGAGGATCCTGTTATACCACTCCTGGGCATATACCCAGAGGCTTCCCCTGTATGCAATAAGGACACATGCTCCACTATGTTCATAGCAGCCTTATTTATAATAGCCAGAAGCTGGAAAGAACCCAGATGTCCCGCAACGGAGGAATGGATTCAGAAGATGTGGTATATTTACACAATGGAATACTGCAATTAAAAACAATGAATTCACGAAATTCCTAGGCAAATGGTCAGAACTTGAAAATATCATCCTTAGTGAGGTAACCCAATCACAAAAGAACACACATGGTATGCAGTCACTGATAAGGGGATATTAGCCCAGAATCTCAGAATACCCAAGACACAATTCACATATCAATAGATTTCCAAGAAGATGGAAGGGGAGGCCCCTGGTCCTGGAAAGACTGGATGTAGGGAAATACCAGGACAGAGAAGCGAGAGAGGGTTGAATGGGGTACAGGGGGAGGGAAGAGGGCTTATGGGACTTTCAGGGAGGGAGGAAATGGGAAAGAGGAAATCATTTGGAATGCAAATAAAAAACATATAGAAAAAAAAAAAAAGAATCCTCGAGCAGTGGCAGGAGACAGTGGTAGTTCACTCTGCATCCCACTTTTCCCTCCAATATATTCACTCCAACATCAGTATTTTCTTCAATATTTTTGTGTTTTACTGGATGAGACTTGGAAAATATATATAATTTTCTGAACATTATGGATGAACTGAAGAGAAAAACTTTATTTCTTTATTCAGCGTAACAGAAACTCAGGGAATATGATTCAGGGAGAAAATAATGGACCGAGAATTCGTCACCATTACAATCTTTGCTACTTTTACTCATCATCTGCTGATTTTTTCCAATACTAGGAAACAGGACCCAACATGTGGATCACTGGTTAGGAAAACACACTAATATTGCAGAGGATCTATGCTAGCTTCCTTGCATTTACACCTCTAAGTTATTCCAGTTTGAAGGGACACCATACCCTCTTCTGTCCTGCAAGGGTACTCATGTGTCTTTTTTTTTTTACTTTTACACAGAGACAGAAATCATGGCAAATAAGCATCCTACTCAGAGACCTCCTAAATTACATACATTAAGCTTTGTTCCACAGTTGTGACAATATTGTCACTATTACACAATGCTTATATAATTATAGATATGTAGAGAGATTCCAATGCAGCAACATGGCTGCCCTGGCTGAAATACAGACATGCCCTTAGTCCACACCTTTAATCCCAACCAATGTGGGTAAAGTTAGTGTATAGAAGGAAGCAACAATGTTTGTAAATTATATTTCATTAAGGGGAAATTGATGGATCAGAGAAATATTTGACAGAATGAGTCAGAGATAGGATATGTCCAACTCTCATGAGAGGAGAGTGGAAAGAGAGGCAACTTAGAAGAGTGGGTAGATAGGTGAGTAGGGGGACACAGTTTTACAAAGACAGTTATACCAAGACAGGTTTTAGGTGAAGACATAAGAAGCTAGAGTATGAGATGGATCTAGAAGATTAGAATAGATTGCGAGAATTAATTTGTGGCCAAGCAGAGCATTTCAGTCAGAATGCAAGAGAAGCCACTTTGGGTCAGTCATCTTAAAGAAGAGTTTGGGCTGGAACAGCTGAGTTGAATCATCAATACAGAGTTCAGAAAAAATAATTATAAAGGGTGAGATTATTCAGCTGTAAGTATCAGAGGCAGAAAACATTCTAGGCCTAGATTAGATTGTACAGAGGCTCATAACTTCTGGAGCTAGGTTCTATGGGTTTTATTATTGTTTGTTTGTTTGTTTGGGTGTTGTTGTTGTTCTTGTTGTTGTTCTTTTCAAGACAGTGTTTCTCTATATAGTTCTGACTTCCTGTAACTCACTCTGTAGCCTGGCTGGCTTTGAACTCATAAATCTGCCTGCCTCTGCTTCCCAAGTGCTGGGATTAAAGGCATGCACCACCACTGCCCTGCTTGGTTCTATGTTAAATGGAGGTAGTAAGCCTCCAAAACCAACATTTACTTCTACTTTTACATAGGTACAATTCAAAGAGAAGAAAATCATTTGTTTCACAAACTTCTAGGTAACAGTTTGATTTTATGAGATTTCCATTTAGTTTTGATTTGATATTTTGCATGAAAATCCTTGGAGTCAATGCTTGCACTCAGGACTAGAAGATTAATTACAGTTTTGTGAAATTGTCAACAGAATAATCAACAGAGTAATTTCCGACAGAGAATCCTTCATTTTAGGAACTGTAAGACATCTGCTACATCAGATTTGTCCCATGGTAACTGGAAAGGTATTGCAGAGAACTTACATCAAAGAATGGATGATGTGCTTAGGTAAGATGTGAGTTTACTGAATGTTGTCAAAGCAGCCACGTGAACATAATAAAGGAAACAGTCATTCATAAACAAGAGCTGTGTCCCTGAGAGGCTAAGACAGTGTTCAGATATTAAGAAAGGACAGAAAAAAAAAAAACCAAATGGGTCATCAACCATGTGGGAGATTAAAACAAAATTAAGTTACAGATATGTGGTACATGGGAAAGTTCATTGAAAACTAGCAGTCAAACAAACAAAGAAATCAGTAAGTATCAACAAGCAGTAACAATAATATAAAGAAAAGGAAGTAGGGACAGCTCTATAAAATAAGGAAAAAGAAGGCAAAATCATTTAATAGAAAAAGAACTAACATTTTACGATTTCCTCATAGTTTGCTAATAGTATGTTAAGAGACACTACACAAGGCTAGGCACATTCTCTACCATTGAGGCCACACAATCCAGCCTAGCTACAAGAACATATCCCATGGACAGGCAACAACTTCTAGGATAAATGAGGGTGGGATAGAGGGAAGGGTTTTTGGAGGAGGTGACCAGGAGTAAGGGCAGTGAGTGGGATGTAAATGAATAAATAAAAATAAATAAATAAACAGTAAAAGTACTATAAGTACAACAGATACAAGTAGAAAAATTATAGGTAAGGTTTGATTTGGAATGAATATGCAAATATATGAAGCACTTAACAGCAATCATCAGGAAAATGCAAATAAAATCCCATTTAAAAGGGACAAAATATAATTATGGAAAGCAGAGGAAGGAAGGGACCTGGGTGGGAGGCGGAGGGGGAGGGGAAAAGGGAAATAGGATCAGGTATGGGGGAAGACAGGAGAGAAGTCCAGAGGGACAGGAAAATGAACGGAAATATGCAGCTGGGGGTTAGGGAGTCCTTTAGAATGTCCCAGAGACCTAGGATTTGTGAGGCTCCCAGGACTCAATGGGAAAGACTTTAGCAGAAATGCTCAACAGTGGGGAAATGGAACCTGAACAAACTATGTCCAATAGATAGACAGGTGGTGGAGCCACTCACCCATCTTCAAAATTATCAACCCAGAATTTTTCCTGTTTAAAGGAAATGCAGGGACAAAAGTGTAGCAAAGACTGAAGGTAAGTAAGGCTATCCAGGGACCAGGCCAACTTGGGATCCATGCCCTGCAGAGGCACCAAATCCTGACCATTTTGTGCTCGCAGACAGAAGCCTAGCATGGCTATCTTCTGAGAGGCTCTACTAGTAGCTGACTGAGACAGATGCAGATACTTACAGCAGGCCACTGGACTGAGGTCGGGGACCCCTATGGAAGAGTTATAAAGAACTGAAGGAGCTGTAGGGGGATGGCAACCCCATAAGTACGACAGCAGTATCAACTAACTTGGGCCCCCACGATCTCCCAGAGACTAAGCCATCAACCTATAAGTATACAGGGCACATATGTAGCAAAGGACTGCCTTGTCTGACCTCAGTGAGAGAGAATGTGCCTGATCCTGTATAGATTTGATTCCCCAGAGAAAGGGGTATGCCTTTGGAGGAGGGTGAGATGTGTGTGTTTGAGGGAGGGGGTGGGGGAGCACCCTCTTGGAGGCAAAGGGAAGGTAGAGGGGGGGTGAAGAATTCTGGGAAGGGGACCAGGAATAGGGGCAACATTTGGAATATAAATAAAATAATGTAAAATATATAAACAAACAAACAAATAAAAACCAATAAAATATATTATCATTACAACAACGAACATAGATAAAACATTAAGTATAGGTAAGGTTGGATTTAGAATGACTATGCAAATATATATTCTACATAAATTATAACTGTATTTCTTTTTTAAATTATAGCTTAGCTATTATTATTAGCATAAAATAATCATATTGCATATTATACATAGATAGTATTATATTAGCCTAATTTATCTTACAAGTAGTTGGGAAGCAACAATACGGATTCCAATTTTTCATGACCTCAATTTGTTTATTAAGATATGTTCATTCTTGTAATGTGACTACTAGCGACTTTCTATTTTTAAAAATTCTTTAGTAAACCATTTAATAGAGTTTTATTTCATGGTGCATTTTGATGGATATCTACAGTATTAGCATTACACAAAAAATTTAATTAAAAAATTAAAATTTGATTCATTTCTTGCGGTTTATAAAGTGAAATTTTAAGTATTAGAACAAAGAACAATGCTGCTCGGTTTCCATCAACAGCTGACAATGAACTTCTGAAGGTCATTACACTTTGGATCATGGGATCTGACCAAGAACTCATATCCATGCATGGACATAACTCAATTTGAAATATCAGTGGCCCTGAAAGTTCTGAAGCTGTGTTTGCACTTGTACTTTTGTAGACCTCTCTCTCTCATTCATCTTTGAAATCAAGAAAGAGAGCAGCCTTCTCTCTGAGCCTCCTGGAGGCTCTGCACTCTGTCTTTCTTGAGCCCTTTTAACTTGACAAAGTATTTCTATAGCAGAAGGCCTGTAGCAGTGAACATAATCTTCTCTATTTTATTTGACTTAAATGCTTTCTCTCTAATACTTTTCTGGTGTACGACAAGTTTGCAGGAACACTTAAAGGCTTCAGCATGTGTTTTATGTGTCAATGTTTCCAGGTAGTTTCAACATGCATATGCATCTACTGTCCATTAATGGGAACTGAAAACAGAACCAAGTATGGATGCCACTGAATTCCAACTTGTTGAAGAAATGAACTTCATTTTAATATTGGGCTGTCTATTTCTTGAAAGACCTACTGTTTTGGCTAGCCTTATTGACACTTACTGACATTATTATCCTTTATATTTTCATAATTTTACAAAAATAAATTTAGCATATGGAACTCTGTTCTGTTTTAATCATGGTCCAATTTTTATGTGTTTTATTAGAAGCCACTGCCAAGTCGTTATCAAACTGAAAGTTATACTTTTACATTCTTTGTTCAGGCTTCAAAACAAAATCAAACAACTTCTGAACACATTCTCCAGGCTTTCCCCTGTGAATTACAATGAATGCAAACATCAAGGGGAATTGTTCTTTTAGCTATGGGCACCATGAGGCTATCACCAACATACAGTTGGAAGCTTGAAGTGGATTTTGGCTTATCTCTGTCCTTCTGCCTGCTGTTTAGCACACTGAAGACTGGAGAGGCAGCAGGAAAAAGTTCAGCACTGGATAATAGAGAAAAAAATACTGTTGCCTTCTTATTTGTTAATAGGGCATGGCAATTGTTCCCAAACCACATGGAAGCCATTGTGCTTACTCTATAGTATAGTGTTGATGCAGGGAAAGAAGCAACCACTTAGGTAATCAAACAAGGCATAACTCCCTGCCCTGCTGACCCAGAGATGCCAAGGGCTTATAGGCTACATTGATTTCAGGAAGTTTTACATTTATAATCTTAGCTGCACAATTGAATATGCCTCAATGAATCTTGTTCATTTGAAATAGGTAAAATACATTAATTAATTTGGACTTAGAAAACGGTGTTATTATAATCATCATCATCATCATCATTATTATTATGATTATTATTATACTTTATTGGTTAACTGAATGACTGTGTGTGTATGCATGCACACATGTATGCAGTCTCACAGACAGACACACAGACACAGAGACACACGTGAATGCATGTACCACAGGACACCTATAGAGAAAGTCAGAGAACAACTTTCAGGAGTCATTTCTCAGCTTCTGCCTTGTGGGTCCAGAGTATCAAACTGAGCTTTTAGGGATTGGTAGTAAATACCTTTCCTAATTGAACCAATTTGCTGGCAGTGTTTTAAAATTAGTGTACAAACTAACCAAATTCATTCTTTGCCTTTTATATAGAATTCATGTATGTGTCTTGTAACCTAGTCATGGTTCTGGAATACTCCTTGACATTTTCCTACCTGCATCTTAGAGATTTCTTCTTCCTAGTCTCTCCATTGAGATGAGGCAGGGTATCTTAGTCAGGGTTTCTATTCCTGTACAAACATCAAGACCAAGAAGCAAGTTGGGGAGGAAAGGGTTTATTGAGCTTATACTTCTACACTGGTGTTCATCACTAAAGGAAGTCAGATTGGAACTCAAGTGGAGGCTATGGAGGGATGTTCCTTACTGGCTTGCTTCCTCTGGCTTGCTTAGTCTGCTTTCTTATAGAACACAAGAAAACCAGCTAAGGGATGGTACCACCAACAAGGGGCCCATCCCCACTGATCACTAATTGAGAAAATGCCTCACAGTTGGATCTCATGGAGGGACTTCCCCAACTGAAGCTCCTTTCTCTGTGATAACTCCAGCCTGCGTCAAGTTGACAGGCAAAACCAGTCAGTACAAATGACCCCTTGTCAACTTGACACGTAAACACATCACTATTAAGCCTCAACCCTTACTTTCTTATTCATCCCCAAGATCTAAATAACTTTAAAAGTCCCACAGTCTTTACATATTAAAAATTCAATCCTTTTAAAAGGTCTAATATCTTTTACCATTCAAAGACTTTTAAAAATTCAAAGTCTCTTCACTGTGGATTCCACTAAAATACTTTATTCCTTCAAGAGGGAAAAATATCAGGACACAGTCAAAATCAAAAGCAAAACTCAAACTCCAATGGTTCAATGTCTGGGATCCAACTCACGATCTTCTGGGCTCCTCCAAGGGCTTGGGTCCCTTCTCCAGCTCTGCCCTTTGTAGCACACACCTTGTCTTCTAGGCTCCAGCTGCCTGTACTTCACTGCTGCTGCTGTTCTTGGTGGTCATCTCATGGCACTGGCATCTCCAAAACACTGCTGTCTTCCACTGTAACTAGGCTTCACCAATAGCCTCTCATAGGCTCTCTTCATGGCACCAAGCCTCAACTCCTTTGCATGATCCCTTTAGTCCTGGGCCATCAATTTCAGATGAGGCTGCACCTTAACCAATGGCCTTCTGCGGCCTCTTACAGTGCCGAGCCTCAGCTGTTCTCTATGACCCCTTCATGCCTTCAAAACCAGTACCACCTGGGTGACTCTTACACAGTACTAAGTCCAGCCACAGCACAAAATACAACTCTGGCTATCTCTGAAACATAGACTCTGTGTTCTCAGAAAATGCTTTCTAGAAGATTTCACCTCTGTGATGCTGGTCTCTTCTTAATCAAGGCTAATTTCTTAGCTCCAGCTAACCAGCATTAATAGTCCCAGTAACACAAAGGTTTGCTTTAGTGGTTCTGGTATCTTGTTAATCACAACTGATTCTTCAGCCCCAGCTAACCAAAACCATAGAATCTTCACAATCAAAACATGTCCCTGATAAGAGATTTAGTCTTCCCTCTGAAATTTCACAAGCTAGACCTCCATCTTCTCATGAACGCTGTTCTCAACATTATCTTCCAAGCTCCAACACAACATCCCACAGAGCTCTTAACATGGAACGGATCTTCTAGCCCAAAGTTCCAAAGTCCTTCCACAGTCCTCCCCAAAATATGGTCAAGTTGTCACAGGAAGACCCACTTCTGGCACCAATTTGTCTTAGTCAGGGTTTCTATTCCTGTACAAATATCATGACCAAGAAGCAAGTTGAAGAGGAAAGGGTTTGTTGAGCTTATACTTCCACACTGCTGTTCATCACTAAAGGAAGTCAGGACTGGAACTCCAGCAGGAGCTGATGCGGAGGCCATGGAGAGATGTTCCTTACTTGCTTGCTTCCTTTGCTTTGCTCAGCCTGCTCTCTTATAGTACCCAAGAATACCAGCCCAGGGATGATACCACCCACAAGGGGCTCTCCCCCCTTGATCACTAATTGAGAAAATAACCCACAGTTGGATCTCATGGAGGCACTTCCCCAACTAAAGCTCCTTTCTCTGTGATAACTCCAGTCTGTCAAGTTGACACACAAAACCAGCCAGTACACAGGGTAACTAAAGCTGGGCTAAGTCTCCTTTGAATCTTGATTATCTTTAATTACATAATAATGTCCTCTAAATTATGTCTTGGGCTTTGTAGGGGAAGCAACTTTTCCAGAATTTCCTAATGACTATACCATCAATCTCGTTCTCCACTAGGATCAAGGAAAGAGGTTTCAAAGCCCTGTATCTGTAAACACTACTGTTACATTTACTAGAGAAAACTTACATTTATAGCAATATACCCTATGTCTGCTGCCTAAGTACATTCCTTCATGAGCCATTTTTCTAAGCTTTATTAATATTTTTCATTATTATTGTCATTATTATTTTTATTGGTTCTATTATGTGGTCTGTAAGTTTTCATTTTATTTGAAGAAATAATTGAGTCACATGACTCCTTCTATGCACTTGTCTCTTTTAAAACTTTGAGATAATTTTCTATCCTGTTGTGGTAAAGTGGTACTGAAAATTCCTGTTTCCATTGTATATGCATATTCATAACTAGTAAAACAATGGAAATGCAGGACATGAGCAAATGCCTTTAGAAAGGGAAATTATGTGCGTTTTTCTGAGCTAAACACAATGAAGCATGTATCCAGCACTCAAAGGGAGGGAAGCAAAGTAGTCAGTGAGAGGCAATCAGAATCAGTGTAACAATTCTCTTTCTGATTGGAGCTGAATCTAATGGTCTGCATTAGAAGGAATGTTCAGACCCTAAAGAGCTGTGAGTCCCTCTCAAATGACCCCACCAAGCAGACATCAGACAATAGTTTAATCAGAAGACTAAATTCTTTCAACAATCCGCAATAATTCTCAGGAGTCAGAAATTGAACCTCACCACATCCACTCTAAAAATCAAAGTATGTGGTGAGCTTCAATTTCAGCTTGGGATACCCTAAGTGGACAACAGAGCCACGCTTAAAAACTATTGAAACAATGGTTCTTTTATTGTCAGTTATTCATGATAATTTGTTAAATACTAATGGGAAAGTCATCCACCTGCCTATTCTATCCTTTTATGCATTTATTTTCTTTCCTGCCTGTTCATAACAGTTTTTGCTTGTGCATTTTCATTGTTTGAAAGATGTTTACAGTTTTTTTTTTAAATTTCTGTTCATGCTTAGATGTTTAGAACAAATAAACATGCTATGAGGTTTGTGCATATCTTCTAAAGCTCTCTCCAAAGGTCACATAATATATCCTACATTATGAATGACTGTTCAGAGTTATGCACATGTCAACTAACACTAACATGCAACAAATTAAATAGCCACATTTTGTATGATTTTTCTCTCTTCTTTTGGGATATGAAGCACAAAAGGTGTAAGAGAGAGCTATTCTACATGAGGGTCACCTTTCTCTATCTCAGGAGACCTAACTATGAATTTATGTGTAATAAAATTTGTGGTGATGACTCTTAGAAAAACTTAGTAGGCTGAAAACATTAAATACATTTAAATGTAACCTTAAAGTATGTTTCCTGAATGTCAAAAAGTAGTACAAACTTAGCACTATAAAAACATATAGATTTCAAAATACATAAATAATAGATGCAAATGGAAGCATTAAAAATAACATTTAGTGCTATTGGAGTAAATCATTCAATTAAAATACTGAGGACAAGACAGGAAATAAAAACATGAGGCCGCTATCTTCATTACAAATGACAAATTTTAGAAGTAAGGATTTAATAAATTCAGGAAAATAATGAGATAACTATATATGAATATATTTGTATGTACCATACATATAGTGATTATTGAATGGATGCAGTAAACATATATGACTTAAAACAAAACACAGCCTCAAAGGTAAAAAGAGCATTTGTATATGATGATAAGAAAAGTCTTTAAAAATGTACAGCAGTAGTTGAAATGGAAACAAAGAAAAACTCAAAAGTTAAAAAAAAAATGAGGTATTTGAGGGATGCTTGAACAGTTCAGGGCATTTATTGTTCTTTCAGAGGATGATAATTCAGTCTCCAGGACCCACATCAAGTAGCTCACAAGCATTTATTTGCAACTATCTCCATAGAAGCCTTACTCTGGCTTAAGTGGGTAACTGCTCTAATGTGAACTTTCAAACCAAATGACATACACACATATACATTTAATTAAACATAAAAATCTTTTTAAAACACCTGAGTATACTAAAATATCTCATTGCTATAATGGATAAAATATAGTAAAATATATGTAACAAGTGAATCTCATATGTCCAAGGTATCTGTCATATCTTATGCAATAAAACAAAAAGAACCTATTATCACAAAACTTTGAGTTTACTTCAACATACTTATTAACATCTTGATAACCTTGAGTAATTAAAGAAATTTGAATGCTGAGGAGTGTTTAAAATTAGTTATATAATTAAAGCCATTCAGGCATTGGTATGAAATTGAGTCTTTTAAAAATATCACACTTTGGAAATATTTATTTATTTAATATAGAAGATTCACTGAAGAGTGTTAACTTTAGAATTTCATCTTAATATAAATGTAAATTTGTGTTCTGTACCTGTATATAAATTGTATAGCTTTATTCAGTAAATTGTTTTCATCATTTAATCTAGCTTGACAATACTGAAATTTCAAAATATTTGTCAGTTAGCTCTAAACTGCACATCTCAGGGTCTTTAAAGCAAATTATAAATTACTCATAATTAATTCTAGGTAGCTTATGAAATATCTAACCAATTATTGAGAAACTGAGCAAAAACATGTTCATCAAAAAAATCAAGGTATGATATTTTCTTTTTATCACCAACAACTTAAAATACAATATAGATGACAATGGTATCTAAACAAGATGACCTTAGTCCCATTCTTGGACTCCTTTTTCCCAAGTCCCTTAGCATCTAAGATCCATCATCCCCATACACACTGAAGGTGATGTGTTGAGCTAAGAATTTAAAGTTTGGGATTCTACTTTGTTAGATAAGTGCTGCTCAGGCTGTGGGCTTATCAAGCTTATACTCCACTCTTGAAACCAGAAAATTGTTTCAGATATCTTTCCATGCCAGCTTTGTGTATGATATATATTTTGCACTTCTTCTAACATCTTCAGGATAAAAGAACAATTAAGAAGCATCAATCACCATTCTACTGAGACAACCAAAGCCAGAACTTCTACAAATCATAAGTAATATGTACTTTAGAGGTCAAAGGAAGATTATAAATTTCCAAAAATTATTAAAGTAACCACACACTTCTTGTGGTGAGTTTCAAAGCAGGTTTTCATCTATTTGCCAAAAATATTGTTTCATGCAAATTCTTAGGTGTAATTTAAATGAGAGGAAGAGAAAATATGACAAAATATAACTAAGAAGATGAAAAGCAGTGTAATATGTAATTTACTGGTTACTATGAATGGACTCTGAAACAATATTCTACAAATAGGAATATTTCAGTGTTTCAGATTCTCTGCCATCTATAGTACACACACACACACACACACACACACACACACACACAAACACACACAAATGCACACACACATACGCATGTTTGTCAATAATATTTCAAAATACAAAATAATTATAAGATTTCTGGAGCAATCCATTACCACCTCAAACAATATTTAGTACAAAAATGTATTTGGTACAATAGTCAATAAGTGAATTTTTCATTGATTTAGTAATTCAAAATAAGAACAGTCCATGCCTACTATGCATATAATTTAAGTATAAAATGCTATACATATGGAATAAAAACAAATAAATGTGCCTTGTCACTGACTTAGTGTTTAGGATAACAAGAATAGAATCTTTAACATTCTAGTGAAAAAATTCTGACATGATGTTTCTGTTCATTATTAAGAATATTTTAGCAGATGTAGTGAAATTATAATCCCAAATATAGAAAAGGCTCTTCAGACAAGCATAGGTTAGATTTTACGAAATGTGTGGCAGAGAAACACATAGAATGCTGTTTTTAGGAACAAGGTACATATACGTAAAATTATAAAAATATGATATCAAATTATTAAACTTAATACTAAGGAGTTTAGGGGCATCAGTTTGGAGTGTAAGCATTAAGTTTTGTAGAAACAAGGCTGTTTAATAATTTCATGGATAACATATATCTTCTCATTGTACAAGAACGACGCTTGCTGGCAATCATTTTAATCTTTTACAGATGAGTTTTTCTGTTTTCTCATTTAAAAGTCTGTCTTTAAAAATTAATTAACTAATTAAATCAAAACTATATGAGTTTCACTTTAATATATTTTCATTTTAGAATTTTAAATAAACTGCTTAAACTTCAAAATAATTTAAATGCAGAAACCATGAAAGAATCATGCATCACAAGAGGGTCAAATGTTTGGAATCTGTTTTCATATTAAAATCCCCTCACATTGTTTCCAGTTACTGCAGATGAACATTGTGATTTTCCATTTTTATAAACCTCAAGTGATCAACACTTTGACAGCTTTTATTTTGTTATTGTGAGCATTTTCACATCCCTTTTGCATAAAAGTCCTTTTCAGGTACTCCTCAGTACAGCAGGAAAAAACAGTTATTAAATCTACAGTATTTGACTTACAGAGACTCTAAGCACCCCACGCTATAGAAATCTGCAATGTACAAATGTGCTCACCTGACTCCTACCTACAATGTTACTCATTAAAATGAGCTCTCTGTGCTTCAAAGGCCATTTGTAGATCAAACTGGTATTCCTTTGTATGATAAGTTATGCTTTTTTCCATCAGTTTACCCACAGCTGTCAACATTTAAGATATTAATTATTTCTTGGATTGTGATAATTTTCTCCTCAGAAACTCACAGAAAGGAAATAAGACCAAGGCTTCTGATAAGCATTTTAGTATGTTTTTGAGGTATGATGATTATTACATTTTTGTCATCATTTCTGTGATTGAGTTTCACCAAACATAGGATTTGATGCACATCATAATTCTCTCACACATGTAGGCAGAATTAGTTTACTTAGTGAGCTGAGTAGAGGACTCAAGCAGGGATACGTTAATTTATTATTTGACTTGAGAAAGATACCCTGTATACTGAAGCAGGTTATGCTATGTATCTCATGATCAGCAAGACTAGTATTTCAGTGAGTAGTGATAGAATTTTATGGCATATATCTACAAATATCATGCATACCTTAAAAGGGCAAAATTGTAGTTTCTCCATCTAAAGCTTTCTCTCTTAAAACATTCTGATTTATATAACAGAAGCTTCGCACTGTGACAATATTGTTTGTTCTGAGATTTGCCTTTCCTAGAAATCTGGATCATTTAACAGTGCTTCTCACCTGAAGTAACGCCATTCCTCATCTGAAAATATAACCTTCACCTTTTCGAGGCATTTTTTGTTTTTTGTTTTGAAAAAACAGGAAAGAAAATGTATGACCTTTTTTTTCCTCACTATTTTTAATTGTAACCAGTGTCAGAGAACATACTTCAGATAGATTCAGAGTCAAAGATAATCTGAAAATGACCAGTTTAATTGAGAAGCAGATGTTTAACCTTCCAAGTGCATGTTTGCTTTTTAATAGAAAAATGCTTGCTAATTTTTTTCTGCTCCAACCTTTGGTCAATATTGGTTTAAAACCACTTACTCATATATATGGGTAGAAGATGTGTAAACACTGTGAATACACACTGATCCTAAACCATATTAAGACCCGTAGTAAATTATCAAGCTATCCTTTTCCTCTGGGGAATAACTTCTTCCTCTTGGATATGTTCTTAGAACTGCCCTTTGTGTCCTAGAGTTTTCTTATCTTTTCAGATTTGGTGCTTTGTTTGTTGTTCATTCACTTGTTTTTCTGTTACGTGTTTCTCTTTATTCTTTAATATTTATTTATTTTACTTTATGTGTATTAGAATTTTGCCTATATGTATATGTGTGAACCACATGCATGTCTCATGACCACAGAGGTTAGAAGATGGCATCACATCCCCTAGAACTGTAGCTATAGGCTGGTGTATGCTACCATGCAGATGCAGGGAACTGAACCTAGATGTTCTTCAAGAGCAACAACTTCTATTAACTCTGGAGGCATATCTCCAGCTCCAAACCTGTTTTGAAAACAACATAAATGGATAATGGCATGAGTTTTAGGTGAGATGTTTTGTGTTGAAGTGGTTCCAACACAACTAATTGATTCACTGATATTTCCAAGTCTTTTAGTTGAATTAAATAAAATACAACATGTCTTGTATTGAATTTTAAACCATTTTTTAAAATGTATATGTATATGCATGACCCTGTATGAAAATGGGTGCACCATGTAAGTACATGAAAGTCATGGTCAGATGGCTGTCAGCTCCCCAGGAACTAGTTTATAGACAGTTGTGAATTACCATGTTGGTGATAGGAAACTGAATCTGGTAGTTTTTTTGAGCAGTAAGTACTCTTCATTGCGGACATCTCTTCAGCTCTTTGTATTACATTTTCCCATAAAGAGTGCCAGGTCTCACTTTCATGAAGGGTTCTTATTAATTGTTGATACTCACCATCTTTCATTTTTAATACAAACTTAGCTTTTTCTATTTTAAAACATTAATAATGTTAGTTAAAATATTTTGGTTCTGTCTATATTTTATCACATCAAAATGTCAAATAAAAGAATAAATTTTGGGGTGATTGCTGCCTAGAGCTTGAAAGAAAACATAACTTACAGCTAACACTGTAAAAAGTACATGCAACAAACACAGTATTTAAAGTTATTGGGGTAGCTCTGTAAACACTGTGATGACTGCTGAAGAAGAGAGGCAAACTTTTATTTGGATAAATCACTGCTGGAAGGTTGCTCATGCTCCTGAGGATGGCCATGTTCCTATGAACTGTACTAAACAGACTCAGGATTATTAATAACAACAAAAAAGGAGACAATGTTAATTGACAGATGGTTGGGGAACTAAGGAAACTTCAACAGGGGTGTAAGGATATTACCAATATATGTTTTAAGAGTATATAAAATTTTAAAGAATGAAATTTTAATTATCTTTTTTAATTATATAACAATTTTATACATACATATGGCATCATAACTACACATAATGTGTTTTGCTATAATCTCCCATAATTATCAACCACAACCAATAAAACTTCTGCCAAAACAAATAAAACGTATGCTCAAAAAGAAAAAAAAATCAATCTTATAATTTGGCATAAATTATCTGATACAAACTATATTTAAAATGATTATTTTGTTCTGTGCTTTATACCTCATCTTTTTAAGTAATGTTCCATTTCAAAACTAGAAAAATTGACAGTAGTCCTTTAAAAATGTGATGTGCACAGTATAGGGGAATACCAGGACAGAGAAGCGGGAGGGGGTTGACTGGGGAACAGGGGGAGGGAAGAGGGCTTATGGGACTTTTGGGGAGGGGGGAACTGGGAAAGGGGAAATCATTGGGAATGTATGTAAAAAATATAGAAAATAAAAAATAAAACAAAAAATGCGATGTGCTGTAGAGGGATGGAAAAGTTCTTTTTATTCTGCTGATTTAATTGATGTCTCCAAAGCTTATACTACTTCTATCTGCTAACCTAGGAAAGTTCTGGAAGCTTCTTACTCTTTTACAATCCAATCCAGACTTTAAATGTTTTCAAAATCTGAGACTTACTGCTTAGTAAGCTCACCCTTTCTAGTTCTTTCTGAACTTTCACCTGGCCATTCAACTTAGCTGTTTTGGCTCAAACTCCTCTCCAAGCTGACTGATTTAATCTCGCTTCTATCTTGGCCTCAAACTGAATTGCTCGCTTTGACCCATACTAACTCTGGCAATATGTTCTAATATAGCTCATTTCATTGTCTGGCTGATACTGTCTTCACCTTTGTCAAGGTTATTCTCTCTTTGCAACCTGTTTCTGTACAACTATTCTTTCTCTTTGTACTTCTCTCTCTCTCTCTCTCTCTCTCTCTCTCTATATATATATATATATATATATATATATATATACACACACATATATATATAACAGGGTTCAACTGTTCAGGACCCACATGAGGACCAAACTGTACATCTACTGCATATGTGTTGGGGGCCTAGGTTTAGCCCCTGTATGCTCTTTGGTTGGTGGTTCAGTCTCTGAGAATATCCAAGGATCCAGTGTAGCTGACTTTGTGTGGGTCTTCCTGTAGGGCTCCTATCTAGTTTGCAGCCCTCAATTTTTATACCAGCTCTTTCCTATGAATCCCCAAGGACCATCTAATGTTTGGATGAGCCTCTACATATGTTTGAATCAATTCCTCCTTGGACCTCTCAGAAGACACCATGTGAGGCTCCTGCATGCTAGCATAACATTACACAATTAATAGTATCAGGAATTGGTGCTTGCCCACGGGAAGGATCTCTCATAGGATCAGTTATTGCTTGACAATTCCCTCAGACTTTGGTCCATCCCCCATCCTTACATTTCATGTAGACAGGATAAATTTTGGGTTGAAATTTTTGTGGGCAGGTTGGTATTTTTATTGATCCACTGGGGTTCAGGATGATATTCTCAAATTCAATGCATTTGCCTGAAAAATTAATGATATCTTTGTTTTTAGTAGCTGAATGGTATTTCATTGTGTCAATGTATCATCTTTTTTTTTTTATCTATTCTTCAGTTGAGGGACATCTATGTTGTTTCCAGTTTCTGGCTGTTAGGAATACAGCTGCTAAGAACAAAGCTGAACAAGTGTCCCTGTGGTATAGTGGGACATCTTTTGGATATATGCCCAGAAGTGGTAGAGCTAGGTCCTGGAGGTAGAACTATTCACAGTTTTCTGAGAAACTGCACAATTTCCAAAGTGGTTGTACCAGTTTGAACTCCCATCAGCAATGGAAGAGTGTTCCCTTTGCTCCACATCCTTGACAGCATGTGCTGTCACTTGAGATTTGTTCTCAGCAATTCTGACAGTCGTAAAATGGAATCTCAGAGTTATTTTGATTTGCATTTCCTTGATGACTAAACATTTACTTGTTTCTTGGTCATTCAAGATTCTTCTGTTAAGAATTCTCTGCTTAGCACTGTACCTCATTTTTTAATTGGGTTATTTACATTGTTGGTATCTAACTACTTGTGTTTTTATACATTTTGGATATTATTCCTCTGTCAGATGGAGGATTGGTGCAGATCCTTTCCGAAACTTTTAGGTGGCTGTTTTGTCCTATTGGTAGTGTCCTTTGCCTTACAGAAGCTTCTTAGCTTCATAAGGTCTCATTTATCAATTAATGATCTCAGAGCCTGAGTCATTGTTATACTGTACATGAAATTTGCTCCTGTACCAATGTATTTAAAGCTATTCCCCATTTTTTGTTCTTATTGATTACTGTATCCTGTGTCACATTGAGGTCTCTGATATACTTGGACTTGAGTTTTGTGAAGTGTGACTGATACAGATCTACTTCCATTCTTTTACACACAGACATTATCTTAGTTAGGGTTTTACTACTGTGAACAGACACCATGAACAAGGCAAGTTTTATAAAGCATATCATTTAATTGGGGCAGCTTATAGGTTCAGAGGTTTTGTCCATTATCATCAAGTGGGGAGCAGGGCAGCAACTAGGCAGGCATGGGGTGGAAGAGTTGAGAGTCCTGCATCTTCATCTGAAGGGTGCTAATGGAAGACTGAGTTCCAGGCAGCTAGGGTGAGGGACTTAATCCCACGCCCACAGTGACATACCTATTCCAACAAGGCTACATTTCCAAATAGTGTCACTCCCTGGTCCAAGCATATTCAAATCATGATGGACATCCAGCTAGACCAGCACCATTTGTTGAAGATGCTTTCTTTAATCTGTTGAACAGTTTTGCCTTTTTTTCCCCCTTTTTTGTCAAAAAACTAGTGTCTGTAGGTGTGTGGATTTACTTCAGGGTCTTAGATTTGACTCCATCGATAAACTTGTCTGTTCCTACATTAATACCATACAGTTTTTTATTATGATTCCTGTCTTAGGAATTTTCTACTATGAATAGACACCATTATCAAGGTAAGTCTTATAAAGGACAACATTATATGGAGCTGGTTTAGAGGTTCAGAGGTCCATTATCCTCAAGGCAGGAACATAGCAGTATATAGGAAGATGTGGGACTGAAGGAGCTGAGAGTTCTACATATTTTGAAGGCTGCTATGAAGCTACTGGCCTCCAGGAAGTTAAGACAAGGGTATTAAAGCCCACACCCACAAGGCCAAAGCTACTCCAACAAGGCCACAACTTACAATAGTGCTATTTCCTGGGCCAAGCATATATAAACCATCACATTCCACTCCATGGCTCCTAGCTTGTTCAAACACATGAATCTATGGGAGCCATACCTAGCCATAACATAATAATAATAATAATAATAAAAAGGTACATTTAGCCCACCTTTCAAAGTCCTCGTTGTTTATAGCAGTCTCAACAATGTTAAAAGTCCAAAGCCCAAAGTCTTTTCTGAGATTCATCCAGTCACTTAACCCTAATCCCCAAAGCAAGACAGGAAACCAGCTGGGTTAGCTCCAAACTCTGTATTTCCATGTCCAATATCAAAGCAGTCTTCAGATCTCTGACTCCCTTTTCATCCTTGTTGATTGCAACAAACACATTTTTCCTGGGGTGATTCTACTTCCTGTTACCATCTTTCCTCAGCAGATAGCCCATGGCTCTGGCATTTCAAAAATCTTCGAGTACCCAGGGCAACTTCAATGGCACAGCTTGTCATTTCAATGTCTGGGATCCACATACGATCTTCTGGCCTCACCCAAAAAATTACTATCACTTCTCCATCTCTGCCTTCTGTAGCATTCTAAGCTCAGGTTGATCCACTTCACTATTGCTGCTGTTCTTGGTGATCATCCCATGGTACTGGGATCTCCAATATGCTGTAGACTTCCACTGCAATTAGGCTGCACCAATAGCCACTCATAGACAGTCTTCATGGTGTCAAGCCTCAAATCCTTTGCATGACCCCTTCTCTGCTGGGCTATCAACTGCAACTGAGGCTGCACCTTCACCAATTGCCTTCTATGGCTTCTTACAGTGCCAAACCTCAGCTGCTCTTCATGAATCCTTAATGCCGTCAAAACCAGTACCACCTGGGTGGCTCTTACACATTACCAAGTACAGCTACAGTATGAGGTACAACCTTAGCTATCTTTGGGACACAGCTACTTTGTACTCTCAGAAATCAATTTCCAGACTTCACCTCAGTGATGCTGGTTTCTTTTTAATCACTGCTAATTTCTTAGCTCCAACTAACCCAGTAGTCCCTTCTATTTTGCACTCTAAAGCCATAGTCACATGATAAAAGCTTCAGAGTTCTACTGCTTGCTGGAGCTGGAAAATGGCTCCCGTATTCTATTACATTATTCCTAGCTTTCTGTTTTCTCATTCCTATATGGTCTAAATTGTAGATTGACCTTGTACTCAGAGATCTGTATGCCTGTCTCCTGTGAATAAATTTGTGTAACACCTCTCTTGGACTTAAGCTTTTTCAAACAAGAACTTGCTTTGTCCTGGATGGCCAGGAATTCAGAGAGATCTCTTGGCTTTATCTCCTGGGATTAAAGATGTGTACCACCCTTGCCAGGATCTAAATTTAGCTGGGTAGGATCATGTCCCAAAGGAATTACATTGAATATTTTTTTTATTTTTATTTCTTATTTTGTTTATTTACATTCCATATGTTATCCCCTTTTCTGGTTTCCTCTCTGAAACCACCCATCCCATTCCCTTACCCCTGCCTCCACGAGTGTGCTCCTCCACCTACCCACCCACTCCACCCCACAACCCTAGCATTCCACTATGTTGGGACATCAAGCCTTCAAAGGACCAAGGGCCCCCCCTCCCTCTGATGGCAGACAAGGCCATCCTATGCTAAATGTGAAGCTGGAGTCATGGGTCCCTCCATGTGCATTCTTTGGTTGGTGGTTTAGTCCCTGGGAGCTATGGAGAGTCTGGTTGGTTGAGGTTGTTGTTCTTCCTATGGGGTTTCAACACCTTTTGGTAAATTTTTCCATTGGGTTCCACTGCTTCAGTCACTGGTTGACTGCAAGCATCCACAACTGCATTGGTATGGCTCTGACTGAGCCTCTCAGAAGACATCAATATCAGGCTCCTGTCAGCAAGCACTTCTTGGCATCAGCAATAGTGTCTGGGTTTGGAAACTGTATATGGGATGGATCTCCAGGAAGGACAGTCTCTGGATGGCCTTTCCTTTAGTCTCTGCTCCACTGTTTGTCTCTGTATTTACTTTAGACAGGAGCAATTCTGGTTTAAATTTTTGAGAAGGGTGGGTGGCCCCATCCCTCAATGGGAGGCCATGCCTAACCTGTCTCTACAGGTTCACTCTTTCCTTTGTTGGATATTTCAGCTAATGTCATCCCTGTTGGGTCCTGGGAGCCTCTTGCTTTCCTGGCATCTAGAACATTCTGTTGGCTACCCCCTGTTTCCCATCCCCCATTGCTACACACCTCTGTTTAATTTTCTGACCTGTACATCTTTCTGTCTCCTCCCACACCTGATCCTGTCCTCCCCCCGCCCCCTGCTTTTAGTAAGATGTCTATTTTCTGTTATTCCTGCAAATTTAGGAGCATGGGAGTTATTTACATCTTCTGATATCTTCCTCCATTTCTTTCTTCAGGGACTTTGAAATTCTTGTCCTAAGTCTTTCACTTGCTTGGTTAGAGTCACACCAAGGTATTTTATATTATTTATGACTATCTTAAAGGAGGTTTTTTCCATACTTAGCTTCAGTCTATTTATCATTTGTATCAAAAAGAGCTACTGTTTTTTGAGCTTATTTTGTATCCATCCACTTTTGCAGAAAGTGTTTAAGAGAAGTACAAGTTCTCTGATAGAATTCTTGGGGTCACTTATGTATATTATCGTATCATTCTCAAATACTGATACTTTGATTTATTTGTTTCCAATTTTTATCCCTTTGATCTCCTTTAGGTTTTTTATATCTCTAGCTACAATTTCAAATACTGTATTTAATAGACATGGAGAGAGTGGGTAACCTTTCCTTGTTCCTGTTTTTAGTGGAATTGCTTTAAGTAGAAAACAGTACAGTAAAATCCTAAATTGCTTTGTTGCTATGATTTCTCACTCTTTCTCTCTCTTTTTGACTTTGATTTTGTTTTAAACATGGCAAGATGAATTTTCAATTTTTACTCAATAGGATCTTTGAGGTTTTCTTTGTCTTTAGTTGAGATTAATATTTAAAAAAAGAGTGGAAACACTATGTGTGTGTGTGTTTGTGTCTGTATAATACAGTATATAGACATATGTTAATCTTGATGAAATCTGACATTGAAATGAAAAACAGTAGTTTCAAAGTCGTGTGTGTGTGCGTGTGTGTGTGTGTGTGTGCATTTGCTTCTGTGGATTTGTATGTACTCATCTGACTTTACCCTGTTGTCATCCTTTTATAATACTTCCAATATATCAGTTGAAATGTGATTTAAAAGACTCAACTAATCCTAACCTGGAATACAGTCCCATGATTTTCATTGAGTAAAAGTAAATGTCAAGATGATAAAAACTAATCAAGTCTGTTTTACACATACTGAAATGTTAAAAAATCCATAAACCTAAAATTCAAAAACAATAGGTGTCCTTACCTCGAGGACACCTAACACTGTCACTTTTATGATTGTGCTGTTTTCAGAATAGCAATGAATTCATATGAGATGCCTATAATGTTCTAATTTTATGACTTAGGAATAGGAAGGTTGCCAAAAACCTATTAATATTTCAAATAGCTTTTCTCACCTATAAACTTTTTCAAAATCTGAGCTTTCCATGCTAGTGGGAGGTTCCAATTATGAATCTGAATGTCAAGAGATCATCAAACAGTCAATGCAGTTGGTATCCATATTTATTTTGAAAGTATATTGAATACCCATCACTATTTAAAATTATAATTTACAAAGGCACTTATTTGTAAAGTTAATAGACATTTGTGAGGCTTTACTGTTAGGAAAATTTTATGAAGCTTGAAATTTACAGTACTATATACTTGGTCATCTTTTCCTTTTTCAAGTTTGAATGAAAATTAATCTTCAGGTAAAAGAGTAATACCATATGGCAGGCCATTTTCTCAAGGTTTATTTGGAATTCTTTCAGATATATATTTAAGTACTCAATATTTAAATTTTAATTCAGAATTAAAAACAACCAATTTTAAAGATACAAGATTTAAACTTCTTTGAATTATAGCTAAAGAAATAATTTATTAACTAAGTTGTTTGCTTAGCAAGCAAAAGAACCTGCATTATTTTGTAGTCCCCCTGATAAAAAGTCTACCTGGAGTATTCTAGTTCTGTGGAGAGAGAAAAAGTTGAATCTCTGCATATTGCTGGCTGTCCAGACAAGCCTACTTGTCCAGTTCTGGGACATTAATAAAATATGTTTCAGAAAAACAAAATCAAAGGTAGAGAGCACATGAAGACCAAAATCTGAAACTGTCCTCAAGCACCTCCATGAACATGCAAACATACACATGTACCTGCACATATATGAACATACACATGTATATTTATATATGTTTCTGTCCTTTATTTTTTATATATGGCTATAATAAAAATTATACCTTGTAGATAATTACATGATCAGAATAAATAATAATTTGTTGCACATGTAGCTAAAAACATTGTAAAGAAGGAATGAACAGCACTGAGTCCATCATAATTCATATTAAAAACAGTTTTCTTGTGATAGAAATAAGAAAAATAATTAAAAAGTTTCAGTATTTTATACAATTGTGTTTCAATATATTTAAATACATTCATACCTTTTTATTTAAGTCATAATTTCCATGACAATTTTCCCTGGCAAAAAACACAAACTTGTCCATTGGCACACTGGACATTATAATATGAAAGATTTGTAACTTGATCATTTTCATTAATTTAGGAGGCTGTAGTCAGTTGAGAAGGAAGTTAGGGAAGATTATCCATTTCTGATTCATGTTCTAATCATATTATGTTATAAAAAAAGAAAAAGAATAATACAAGAAATAGAAGGAAGGTAACACTCATTAATGGTCATATGCATCATCAACAATTCTCTTGTAAGGAATTGGCATTAAAAAAGATCAGCAAAATATTTATAAAATGAGCAAAAATGATGTAAAATTAGGTTCTTATATTAGTGTTGCAGCATTGTCTAGAGAAATAACAGTTGTGGGAAATATTAAAATAGAACTGCAAACTTCCCACGCTTCTCCCAGCTACTCTCAGCCGCAGCAACCTCACTGGCCAGTTCTTATTTTATGGAGACTCTCTGACTCAGACCTCCAAAAACATTCCACCCAACTCACAAAGTTCCCACTGGCAGGTCTTTATCATGTCAGCCCCATGCTTCAAAACCCCCACAGACTTTGTGGTGCACATCTGGAAAACCCACACTTTGCAGTCATCCATACCTTTCTCTCTTGAACAAAGTCTATCCACCACATGAACGAAAATGCCAAACAAACTTAGATCAGAAACAATGGTAACTCAATCACTTGGTGCAACAACTAGAATCTTAATCTTGTAAACCATAATAAACCAACAACTAGAATCTTAATCTTGTAAACCATAATAAATCTAAATTCTTCAGTGGTGAATCCTGGCAGATTAGCCATAAGCCAGGAGACACTACTAGCCACATCTTGTCCTCATGCTATCCCTGTCCAAAAAGAAACCTCTCTCCCTCCTGCTTCCTCTCTTGCCCTCTCCAAACTCCTGTATACTCACCCAGTGATTGGCTCCTTAATTCATTATGGGATGGTTCACAAGAAATCACCTGAGTATGTGACTCATTCCTCATTCGCAGTCCCTCCCAGGAGAGCGAAATTGGCCTTAAAATACCAGCAACCCCAGGACTATCCACAACACAGAACTTATAGAGTGAATACGTATTTTCATACAATATATAATATATGAATATATGTTTATTCTATAGGTTTACATGTGCATATGCATATGCAGATGCATATGTAGACACAGATGTACATGATGTATATGATGTATATGTATGTGCATATACATATATATTGAACACATCTTAAGATTCATCAGGGCCAAAGCTCTGAATTCAGAGACTGATGTTACTACCATGAACATTTCTCAGGGCAAGCTTATAAAGAAAAAAAAAATCCATAAAACTACAGTGAGCTCATACACAAGTTCAAGAAGTACTCCCAGTGGCTGGCTCTGACACACGCCATTTTAGACACTAGAGTTCATATTGACCTTTAATTTGAAGGGTCCTATGTAAGAATTTGTGGGAATTTCTTAAGATTGACAAATCTATACAGAACATAACAGGATATGTGATTAGTATAACCTTGGTTTGAGGTAAATTATTTTTCTCTGTCAATGACTGGTGGGCATATTATAACAACATTATGAAATAGCTGGCAGACATGGAACAAAATTGCTTCAGCCTTGCTGATTATATAGGCTGCCAGTAGAACAGTAGTCCAGATTAAAGGTGGATCTTCCTATTTCAAATATCTAGATTAAAAGTTGGTTATCCAAGTGATTTAATTAAGAAAAAACTCCTCACCTCTAATAGATAGACATGACTCCCATTTGAGACATGGTGTGACCCATCCACCTTCTAAATTCTTGACCCAGGATTGTTCCTGTCTAAAGGAAATACAGGGACAAAAATGGAGCAGAGACTGAAGGAAAGGCTATGCAGAGACCAGTCTAACTTGGCTCCATTCCATATACAAGCACCAAACTCTGACACAATTACTTATGCCATGTTGTGTTTGCAGAAGGAGCTTAGCATGATTGCCCTCTGAGGGTCTCTACTAGCAGCTGACTGAGGCAGATGCAGATACGTACAGCCATCCATTGGACTGAGGTCGGGGAATCCCTATGGAAGAGTTAGGGGAATACTAAAGAAGCTGAAGGGGATTGCAATCCCATAGGAAGAAAAACAGTATCAACTAACCCAGACCCTTCAGAGCTCCCAGAGGCTAGCCTTCCACCAAAGACCATATATGAGCTTGTCTGTGGCCCCAGCTTTCTATTATCTCAGATTACTGATGTCTGCCCTTTAATTTTTAAAGCCAAATTCATTAACTTTTAATATTCTTCAGCTAAAAAAGACTTGTGGATGTTATTAGAATGTATCTCCTTTTGCCTGAATATTCATTCTTCTGTATTTTTTCTGGCATTAAAATATAATATGTTGAAACAGAGAGGGAGAGATGTTAGAAAAACTAGAGCTTCATTGTAACCCCAGCATTATTTAAATTTATTTCAGGGAAAATACTAAAATATAATTGGATTAAATTTTTTTGTGTGTATGAAATCAATAAAGTCTAAATAAACTAAGACTAGTTACACAAAGTCCAGTTATTTGTTCTTTGGGATTATTTATCAAAATTATTCTATGGTCTGGGAAAGTGGAAATGGTTTAAATGCAGTTGATTTAACATTTACCTTCATCATTTACTAGACACATTTTTGTTAGTGCATTATTAAACTTCTGAATCTTGTTTCTGAATATTGGCTTTCACTTGGAAAACAAATATAATTCTAATATCTTAAATACTGCTGTATAATTTGAATGAAAATCAAAAGTTTTAATTAATATTAATTTCATTCTCCATTTATTCCACACTTAATGTTATTTTCTTTGTTTACTTTGTTTCTTTTTAATTTTTGTTGTTTATTAGCCAAATAAATTGTCTCTATGTTTGTATTAATTAAATATCATGCCTTATGCTGCCCCTCACATAATTCTTTCCCCTGTCCTCCCTTGCCTTTGCCTCTAAAAGGGTGGTCCTCCCCCTTGGTATCTCCCCGCTACCTTGGTGCATTAATTTTTGCAGGATTAGGCACATCCTCATCCAATAAGGCCAGACAAAGCAGCCCTCTTATATACATGTGCAAGGAGCCTTGGACCAGCCTGTGCATGCTCTTTGTATGTTGGTTCAATCTCTGGGTGCTTTCAGGGGTCCAGGTTAGTTGACAGTTGGTCTTCCTATGGGGTTGCCATCCTTTTCCGTTCCTTCAATCCTTCCCCTGACCTTTCCACAGGGGTTCTTTGCCTGTGTCCAGTGTTTGGCTGAGAGTATCTACATCTGTCTCAGTCAGCTGCTGTATAGAATCTCTCAGAGAACAGCCATGCTAGGGTACTGTCTGCAAAGCACAGCATTGTATCACTAATAGTGTCAGAGATTCTTCCCTACCCATGGGATGGGTCCAAAATCGGACCAGCTACTGGTCCACCATTTCTTCAATCTGTGCCCCATCTTTGCATTTCTTTTAGACAGGAACAATATTTGGTCAAAGTTTGATAGGTGGCTTGGTGTTCCTATCCCTCCACGGGGGTCCTAGTTGGCTAATGGAACTGGTCTCATTAGGGTTCCATATCCCTACTATTGAATATTTTGGCTATGGTAAGCTGCATTGACTCCTGGAATCCTCCCTCATCCTAGTTCAATGGGAAATCCTAGACATTCTCCCCTCCACCCCCATCCCTGCAATCGGCATTCTTTCTTCATTCTTCTGGCCCTCCTGGCCCTCTAGATGGATAGAATTAGCAAATATCATACTGAGTAAAGTAACGAAGACGTGCATGGTAAGTCATCACTGATAAGTGGATATTAGTCAAAAATTACAGAATATCCATGATATACCCACAGACTCAGAGAAGTTAAACAAGAACGAATGCCCAAGTGAGGATGCTTCAATCCCTCTTAGAAGTGGGAACAAAACTGTCATGGAAGTCAGAGGGAAGGAAGAATCTGGGTGGCAGAGGAGATGGGCAGGGGGAAAGGAGGCTAGTCAGGTATGAGGGGAAGCAGAAGAGAAGAGGACTGGCAGAATGAATGGAAATATTTGGCTGCAGGTGGTTGAGTGTAGGGACTGGAGGGAACCTCTAGAAAGTCACAGCTATTTGGAATATGAGAAGCTCCTAGGACTCAATGGGGGTGACCATAGCAGAAATGCTCAACAGTGGGGAGATATAACCTAAAGAGACCACCTACAGTAGGTAGACAAGGTCCCCAGTAGAGGGATGGGAATAAAACCCACCTTCAAACGTTTTAGCCCAGAATTGTTCCTGTCTAAAAGAAATGCAGGGGCAAATCTGGAGCAGAGACTGCGCTGTTCTTAAATAGATTCCCTTCCCTGTCTGTTCTCAAGAGAGTTGAATATATGCTATCTCTGTCTCATTCTGTCAAATCCCCTGATTTGTCACTTTATCTGCCTCCAATCAGACATCATTTTCAAACATGTCTGCTTCCTTCTACCAAGTAATATTTGGAATTAAAGGTGAGTCCCACGGGAGTGTTTGTATTCCAGTTAGAGCAGTCATGTTTCTGAATTTAAATTCTACTACATTAACTAATACTGTATATGGACACTTTATGTAGGATGACTTAATTATTTCTGAGTTTATATAGGTATGAATCCTAGTTCACTGACATAGAGTCAGCAGAGAATTTTACTGCCTATCTAATTTAAAGATAAAAATTCTAGCTCTTGATTTATATGGATTCTTAAAATTCTAATTATACATTGATAAACATAAGCGGCATGAGAACTTACAGAAATAAATTAAAAAATGCTTTATTAACTTTAAATTTTTTGAATGTCAATGAGGGAGGAACTTCTGAAAGACACTGGATTATAAAAAAGCTACAGAATTAGTTAATCTCTATACCTTGAAGATATTTTAACATCAGCCTAGAAGTTAAGGAATGTGTTACATTGGAGAAGAAATTTTGTCTATATTTTAATGGGTGATGAAAGATTATAGGTTCCATCAAAATTGATAAAGATAAAGATCCTACCTGAATAAGAGAAATTAACACATAAAAACAAAGAAGGAAGAGATTTAGAAAAATAGCAACACAGATGTTGCAGAAAGCTGACCACCCTGAATTGGGGACAGCTCAAAAAGCTGGTTAATAAAAGGACAGAGCATTCTTAAGACTGGAAGACTGGATAACCTTGATGCTGAAATGTACTTTTGCTGAAGGACAGATGAACAGGACTGCAATTATGAAGGATCATAGCATGAGTGAACCTTCATGAGGACTTTTGTCTTGTTAAGTTTGTGGGATTGATAATTGTTTCTGTTTTAAAAGTTAAACTGTGTACAACTTTTAGTTCAAAAAGAACAGGGGTGGGGAAGATGTAGAAGAATTTTAATCCAGTGACATGACTGCTCTGTCAAGAGATCACATCCAAAGATATGATATAGCTGGAATTCAGACATGTCACACCACTTATTTCCCTCTGGCTGGAATATACATCTACAGTACCTTTGCTGGAATACAGACATTAGTATACACCTTTAATCCTATCACCCATGACATCTTATTGAGAGACAAAGTGAAGAATCAGAGAATGATTCAGAATTGGTCAGAAATATGATAAGCACAAATCTCAAAAGAACAGAGAGGAAATGGTAATATGCTGTGGTATATGGTGGGTGGTGGCTATGCATGGAGTTTTACAGAGACAGGTTAAATTATACACAGATGAAGACAGAATGAGCAAGAGAATGAGAAGGAGTCAGAAGACTAGAACATATTGGCAAAGCTAATATGTGGTCATGCAGAGCAAGTCAGTCAGAAGCTGAGAGAAGCTGATTGAATCAGACAGGTTGGAAGATTAAATTGTAGGAACACTAGAAGCTTCCAGGCCTAGGCCTACAGAAAGTTAGAACAGAGAAGTAAATGCTGTGGGCTCAGTGTGGGTCTGGGTCTCTTCTCATCACTTCATCTAAGGAAATAAAAGTGATGTTTATATTTACATGTGTGTGTCTGTGTGAGTATGTGTGTGAGTGCACTACAAAACAGACTTAGCATTCTGCATTTACATATTTATTCAAATATATGTGCACATACACATATATAAAGCATAAGGTTATAAATTTGAGTGGGTGTCTTGGGGAGAGCTGGAAGGAAAGGATTTGGAGGAACTGGAGGGAGGAAGGGTGAGGAGCAAAATGAAGTAATATTTTTATTAAATTGTGTGTATGTATGTTTGTATCTGTCTGCCTCTCTGTTTTTCTAGTTTTCCTTTTGATATTGCTGTTGTTCAGGCTTTATTTATGCAGTCATCTATATGAAAGTTTGTTTCACCTCAAGCTCGCTTGAATTCTTGCTCTTAAAACAATTTAACCCTTCACCTATCATGTTCACTGAGCTATAAATGCAGTCTTCACCAATTTCTGGCTCTTAAAAAATTACAGGTCATCCATTGGTGATGGTACCTTGAGCCTTGGAGAAAGGAATGTGTTATAGATGTCTGATGTGTGTCTAAATAAAACTCAATAGTACACACTGTATACCAAGAACCACTGTAAGTTTTTCACATGCTTCTGAATAATAAAAAAAAAAGCTCAAATGCTGGACCTGCACTCTTTTACTTTAATGAAACTCAAGGCATGGTCCATAGGTGTCAATAAAAGCATAATTCTACAGACATTTCAGGAATCCCCTCTCCTCTCCAAATCGCAAATGTCAAGCCTCAAGGAGCTGACTTTCAAAGAAAATATGTAGGCTTATTTGCAGATAAGTGGTTTATACTTTCCCTAAAACACTTTTAAGTACAAACTGCCTTAAAATATAATGAAAAAAGATGAAGAAAACAAATAAGCATAATGACATTTCTTTTTTTTTTGAGAGCTTAGAGTTTCATTTGAACAATCTTCTTCTGTAGGCTTTTGGTTCTCTGCGATCTAGTCCAGATGCACGAACAACTGGTGCTCAGCTGCCTAGTATACTCTACCCATATACCAGCCCTAGGCAGTTAAAGAGTGAGGCTGCTCTTGCAGAATATGTAAAAAGAAAGGAGATCAGATACATGAGTGGGATGCTACCACAGAAATATCGAAACCATGGCTTAATGTTAAGGGTTGACACTGATATGCAGAACCTCTCATAGATACCTTAGATTTGTGAGTTTAATTTGGAGTTCCTGTGTTATCAGGACACTAGAAAAGGTTTACTGGTGGGAAAGAGAAATAAATGTTTTAAGAGAGGATTTACGAGAACACAGGTGGTACAAAACATAAACGGAAATTAATGGGGAGATGTTTCATTGAGGGAAGGTATAGAAAGACAAAGCAAAACACTGGGTGAAGAAAGGAAAAACAAAAAGTATTTTGAAGAAGCCATGAGGAAGCATATTATTTTATAATTTCCTGCTTCTCTATATTTTATTTTCATATAAGAATTTAATTGGAGTTACCCTTCACAAATGTTGCCACATAAAAAGTATAACACTAGGTATGGAATATGTCCACTGAAGTTGTTGGTCATGGGAATTCCAGATACTCTTTAAACAATACAGATTATTGCCATAATTCTTGGTTGCCCTCCAGAGCTACATGGGAAGATAATACTCTGAAGATTCAACAAACTTTGGTCAAAGGAATATAAAGAAGTCTTCCAACCAAAAAAAGCACAGGTCCAGATGGTTTTAGTGCAGAATTTTATCAGACCTTCAAAGAAGACCTAACACCAATACTCTTCAAACTGGAAACAGAAGGAACACTACCCAACTCGTTCTATGAAGCCACAATTACACTAATACCAAAAGCACACAAAGATCCGACAAAGAAAGAGAATCTCAGGCCAATCTCTCTTATGAATATCGATGCAAAAATACTCAATAAAATTCTTGCCAACCGAATCCAAGAACACATCAAAAAGATCATTCACTATGATCAAGTAGGCTTCATCCCAGGGATGCAGGGATGGTTCAATATAAAGAAATCCATCAATGTAATTCACTATATAAAAAAATCTCAAAGAAAAAAACCACATGGTCATCTCATTAGATGCTGAGAAAGCATTTGACGAAATTCAGCATCCTTTCATGCTAAAGGTCTTGGAAAGATCAGGAATTCAAGGCCCATATCTAAACATAGCAAAAGCAATTTACAGCAAACCGGTAGCCAGCATCAATCTAAATGGAGAGAAACTTGAAGCAATCCCACTAAAATCAGGGACTAGACAAGGCTGCCCTCTCTCTCCATATCTTCTCAATATAGTACTTAAAGTTCTAGCTAGAGCAATTAGACAACAAAAAGAGGTCAAAGGGATACAAACTGGAAAGGAAGAAGTCAAACTATCACTATTTGCAGACGATATGATGGTATACTTAAGCGACCCAAAGAACTCCACCAGAGAACTCCTACAGCTGATAAACGACTTCAGCAAAGTGGCCAGATATAAAATCAACTCAAGCAAGTCAGTAGCCTTCCTATACTCAAAGGATAAGCAGGCTGAGAAAGAAGTAAGAGAAATGATACCATTCACGATAGCCACAAACCATATAAACTAACTTGGCGTGACTCTAACCAAACAAGTGAAAGATCTGTATGACAAGAACTTCAAGTCTCTGAAGAAAGAAATTGAAGAAGACCTCAGAAGATGGAAAAATCTACCATGCTCATGGATTGGCAGGATTAATATAGTAAAAATGAGCATCTTACCAAAAGTAATATACTGATTCAATGCAATCCCCATCAAAATCCCAACTCAATTCTTCATAGAGTTAGAAAGAGCAATTCAAAAATTCATCTGGAATAACAGAAAACCCAGAATAGCTAAAACTATTCTCAAGAGTAAAAGAACCTCTGGGGGAATCAGTATCCCGGACCTCAAGCTCTACTACAGAGCAATAGTGTTAAAAACCACATGGTATTGGTACAGTGACAGGCATGTAGATCAATGGAACAGAATTGCAGACCCAGAAATGAATCCACACTCCTATGGTCACTTGATCTTTGACAAAGGAGCTAAAACCGTCCAGTGGAAAAAAGATAGCCTTTTCAACAAATGGTGCTGGCTCAGCTGGAGGTCAACATGCAGAAGAATGCAAATTGACCCATTCTTATCTCCTTGCAGTAAGCTCAATTCCAAGTGGATGAAGGATCTCTATATAAAACCAGACACACTGAAACTAATAGAAGGGAAACTAGGGAAGAACCTTGAACATATGGGCACAGGGGAGAATTTCCTGAACAGAACTCCAATAGCTTATGCTCTAAGATCAAGAATAGACAAATGGGACCTCATTAAATTACAAAGTTTTTGAAAGGCAAAAGACACTGTCAAAAAGACAAAGTGGCAACCAACTAACTGGGAAATGATCTTTACCAACCTTACATCCGACAGAGGGCTAATATCCAATATATACAAAGAACTCAAGAAGTTAAACTCCAGAGAGGCAAGTAACCCTATTAAAAAATGGGGTACAGAGCTAAACAAAGAGTTCTCACCTGAAGAATATCTAATGTCTGAGAAGCACCTAAAGAGATGTTCATCATCCTTAGTCATTAGGGAAATGCAAATCAAAACAACCCTGAGATTCCATCTCACACCAGTCAGGATGGCGAAAATCAAAAACACAGGAGACAGCAATTGTTGGCGAGGATGTGGAGAAAGAGGAACACTCCTCCACTGCTGGTGGAATTGCAAGCTGGTACAACCACTCTGGAAAGCAGTCTGGCGGTTCCTCAGAAAACTGGGCATGACACTCCCGGAGGATCCTGCTATACCACTCCTGGGCATATACCCAGAGGCTTTACCTGCATTCAATAAGGACACATGCTTCACTATGTTCATAGCAGCCTTATTTATAATAGCCAGAAGCTGGAAAGAACCCAGATGTCCCTCCCTCAATGGAGGAATGAATTCAGAAGATGTGGTATATCTACACAATGGAATACTACTCTGCAATTAAAAACAATTAATTCATGAAATTCCTAGGCAAATGGTCAGAACTTGAAAATATCATCCTCAGTGAGGTAACCCAATCACAAAAGAACACACATGGTATGCAGTCACTGATAAGGGGATATTAACTCAGAATCTCGGAATACCCTAGACACAATTCGCATAGCAATAGATTTCTAAGAAGATGGAAGGAGAGACCCCTGGTCCTGGAAAGACTGGATGTAGGGAAACGCCAGGACAGAGAAATGAGAGGGGGTTGAATAGAGAAAAGAGGGAGGGAAGGGGGCTTATGGGACTTTCGGGGAGGGAGGAAACGGGAAAGGGGAAGTGATTTGGAATGTAAATTAAAAAAAAATAAAATAAAATAAAAAGAAAAAAGAAAGCAAGGGGAATACTTATTAGGATGCTTCCTCCTTACTATCTAGATTTAATTGTAAGGTATTTAATAAGGTGAGTGGAACAAACCATTTAAGTCACAACAACAATTGGCAAGGCAGGTGCCTAAAGATAGAATAGTGGTACCTACCTAATTTATTCTTCAAATTAAGGATAATCTACTATAGGAAGCACATGAATGGCATCATAAGCCTGGCCAGGGAGTTATGGCTGGTTGACTGATTAGCCCTGGGAGAAATCTATGCCTATTATTTTGTAAACAGACATAGTGGCAAACTATCCTCTAATTTTGTCTCTTTATTTGCTCTCAGATAAGTTATTTGTGTTTCCTTCCTTCTATTAAAATTTATCTAGGTGGATGTATTACCTCTAAGGTTTTCAGTTTTTCTACAACACTAAACATACTGTTATTCATCTTCATAGACAAAAGATCATTTACATTTTGTGTGCTGTAAAAATGTTGTAAATTAGTCTACAACCAATACATCAAAGCTAAACTTTTTGCTTCTATTTAAAAAAAAACTTATCACAAACCTATTGGGCATAAATTATTTTCATAGCATTTGATTAGGAAAATTGTTATCTAAAGATGAATGCATACAAATTCTCAATTTTAACAAAGTGAAGTAACAATATTTATTGCTTTACTATGATAATAGCAAATTTGTTATTAATTCTCTCATTTCCTAACATTAAATATACTATTAACTGGAATGCTGATAAAGTTTTATTTTATTAAATGTTGTTAAAGTAAATTACATTTGGTCTAAAATTGACCTGAAGAAAGCAAATTGTGTCTTAAATTAACATATTTCTAATTAAATTTAATTACTAGAATACACACTCATGTGTCCTGCACTTGTGAGACAGTACCAAGTTTTGATTCAGAATAGTTTCTTTGCTTGTTCAATAAAACTCTAAAATACTTAATGGATAAAAAGTTACTTTTAAACATCCTCAGAGTCACTTCTCTCATATGTAAATCTAGGGGAATGGCGTTTAGTCTAGTTTTCCTGTGAGTATGAAACAAGACAGTTCATTAAAATCTTCAGGATTTAACATAACTAAAAGATTAATCATGTTAAGTATTATTAAGAGGCCAGGTACCAAGTCTCCAAAGACAACATTTAATTTCAAACTTCTTTCAATTTTATTATTTTTAAATTATTAAAGGTAAAATAAAGAACATGCAGATGTTCCTGTGTAGATGTGAGCACTCCAATAATAAAGGTGCCAGATTCCTCTGGTGCTGAAGTTACAGGGATTTGTAAACTCAGGATCTCAGCTCTGAGAAGAGACGTGCCTGTTCTGTAAAGGCAGTGTGCATTGTTAACTGCTAAGATGTTTCTCTGATCCCCAAACTTAATACCTGTGTTGTATTCTCCAACTCTTTTAAGGCATCAAGGCTCTCCTCTTCATTTTTAAGAGAAGGGTATCTCGCAGAACTTAGCAAGCACAGATGAAATACATCTAAGCCTGATGGAATCCCACAGGAAAAAAAATCGATGAAATAAAGGGTATTGAGAAGGATGCATGAAAATGCCAGTTGTCAGTAGAGAAGAAAAGAATTTAGCTATTCAGATTGGAGAGTAGAGAAATCATTCTTCATATTCAGAAAGAAGAATCATATAGAACTAAAGTGGAAGGGAAAGCCTTGACACATGTGAGGAATAACAAGTATTACACATTTTGCAATAAAATTAGAATATCTAAAATAAGAGTGATGACTTAGTGAGTATAGTAGGACCTATGGATTGCTAAATATAAAGGAGTAACAAGGAATGTGGTATTGAGGCTTATATTTTTCTAAACTTTAATGTGAACATAAATGCTTTAACCTCCTGTCTAGTACTTCACCTATCAGAGGTAGTGATAAGGAAAAGGAAAAGTTAATAAGGCAAGGGAAGATGTGGAACTGTTTAGAAATATTTCTTTGGAGTGAGTCCAGTTAATATTTTCAGGATGTCAAGAGTTCAGTTCATGCAATTCAGCAGTGGTAGCTGGATCCACTCACAAACATCATCCATGAGTCAGCAACATGTTGATCCAGAAGAAACCATGAGGGTCTGCCAATTGGCCCAAGTCCATGAATGCTGCAGGAAGCCATTGGAACATCACCAGAAGTTTTTGGTGTATTTTTCTCTGGAAAGTCACAACAAACTATGACCAGCAAAGAGTGACAAGGTGACCTAATACCACAAAGCAGTTTCCACTGCCTGTTGGGTAATATACCTATTCCAAACCGTGTGTTCTCTCAAGCATCTGCTCTAGGAAGACAACACATGCCTTCTTTTCCAGACTACTTCCAGAAAAACACAACTTGTCTGTTTTCAGAAAAATCCCTCCCATGTGTCCACTTCATCAAAACATCCTCTCATAAGACAGTTTCTAGAAAAACATGACATGACACAACTGAGTCTCAAAAGAAACCAAAAATCTCCAAATCTCCAACTTGGGAGTTAATCCAATTTCAGAGTTATCATTATTATTACTATTATTAGTAGTAGTAGTAGTAGTAGTAGTAGTGGGCCAAGACTGACAAAACAGACCATAGCTTCCATCTTACTTAATGACAGCAGACAGAGTAAGTCAGTAAAAACTTTATAAGCCCATTGCACTGAATGAGGAATTTAATTATAGGGCCTGTATTAGTAAGAATCTATGATAAAGTGCCTTAGTTTTGATATTGAAAATAGAACAGAGGCTGAAGATGTAGAGTCCAGATTGCTGAACTTAAAAAATACTTTGGTTTTAATTAAAATGTGATTCATCTGTTTGTCAGCTAGCCTAAAGAGAAGAACAAAACAACACCAAATATAGATTATATTCAAAGACATAATATCAAGCCAATTAATGGCAAGTCATAGTATAGTTTACATTGAAATCAAGCATCTGGCATCATATATATATATATATATATATTAATAAAACATATATATATATGTATATATACATTTAAATAAATAGGTCTATAAGCAAACTTTCACATATAGAATAATTAAATGCTGCCATGTTGTAAATTTGGAATTGTGCACTTAGATAAGGATTGGTATTTACTTGTAGCATCTTATTCATATCCAGGGCGAGTTCTTTGTTCACCATCCCATACGATCTTTTCCTGGAGGGATAAATGTTAAAATACTCAATTGCATTATGATTTTTATGATCATTAGCCTTAAGATAAAAGAAAGTCTAACTGTATAAGCTACCATATGATATGACAATAAAACCTATTTTTTGCAAATCCTTGGTTGTGTAATGTGGCTTATGCTAAGACTCAAGTATACTATTCCTCTTTTTGCCTTGTTAAACCTAGACCATTCACCCACACTGCCCTGCCCAGCTTAAAGCCAACACTTAAGAACTATTCAGTCATTATGCCAGATAATATATATATATATATATATATATATATATATATATATATATATATAAAATAAGTATACCTACAGAATTCTTACAACATTTCTGTTTGTAAGATAAAAATATGTTCTAATGTTAATATTGTACAAATGCCAATGTTAATTTATATAAAAGCCAAAGTCACAAGAAGTGCAAGGCTCAAACCCAAGGTAATATGTTATTTGATATTGTACTTTCATTAGCTGGCAAGAATCAATATAATATGTAGCAATGACCCAATTGTATCATAAATTATCATATTAATATTCTACTATCTTTCAAATGCTCAGGAGTGTGTTAGTTTTTCATCAATAATCAGAGAAAGGTAAGCTAGTTATGAATATGCATTAGCTGAAATTGATCCAACAAGGAAATCCACAGCTGTTTAATGTATTAATACCAGAGACATTCAAGAGGTATGTGAAGAGCCAACTCAGAAGCCAGTCAGAGCCCCATATGCCATCTCTGCAAGCCCACTGGAGCCATCTCCATCTGGGCCCTCTGTGTGCCAAGTATGTCTCATAAGTGGTCACAGCAGTTAGGTTCTTTGCTCCAGATGAGAGAGAAAGGCACCAAAGGGAACCATTCTCCACCCTGCAATCAACAGGAAAATGCTGTGCCAAGTGAAATTGTAATTATGTAGACACTGATGTGTTAATGAGCTTTGAAATGTTTGGTTGGATAAGAGAAAAGTGTCTGAATTTGACTATAACAACTATGTATCTGGAAATGCAATACACATAATTAAGTGAAGCTCAGCATCACAGTATACTTGCCTCTCCACATTGGGCTAAACATGTCAAAACACTGCACAGCCATCACTGAGCTTTCTTCAGCAATTATTTTATTATTATGTTTATATGTAAGTCAATGAGCTGCTTCAGAATATCAACAATTTCCTGAAATTACCTAAGGAAAGTAATAGCACAATCACTTCCAGATGAAGCTCTTAGACAATAATCTTTGAAAGGTGTATTTTTATGGCCATGTTTTTCAATTGATACACATTAAACACTAATGGTATATGTCAGCTGAACTTCCTGACTAAGACTTTCTAGACATCATAGCCATATTCTCTCAAAGTATGTTTATAATTTAAATCAGTCAAATCATTGGACTAAAAGAAAGGTAAAACCTGGAAAAATAATTAAAGAAAAATGAAATGGATGGAGAAGGCTCAGTTGGTACAATCCTTGCTGCTCAATCTTGAAGATCTGGGTTTGGATGCTGTCTTAGTTAGGGTTTTATTGATGTGAACAGACACCGTGAACTAGGCAAATCTTATAAGGACAACACTTAATTGGAGCTGGCTTACAGATTCAGAGATTCAGTCCATTATTATCAATGGAGAAGCATGGCATCATCCAGGCAGATATGGTGCAGGAGGAGTTGAGAGTTCTACATTTTCATCTGGAGGCTGCTAGAATAACACTGACTTCCAGGCAGCTAGGGTAAGGTTATTAAAGTCCACACGCTCAGCAACACACCATTCCAAAATGGCTATACTTCCTAGTAGTTCCATTTCCTGGGACAAGCATATATAAACCATCCCAGATACCCAGTACCTAGGGTAAAAGCAGGGTGTGGTGTCATACACCTATAATCAAGATGATGGCCAGGTAGGCATACATGGAACTCTAGAGCACTATTGCCAGCTAGACTTTACAAATGAGCAAACTTCAGGTTAAGTGAGACACTTAATCTTCAATCTAAGATGGAACTTGACTGAGAATGACCCTGATGTTCACCTCTGACTTCCAGATGTCAACATGTGCAGATATATTAAAGACACATAAGCACATATCCATTTGAAAACATACACATACACACACGCACACACACACATACACACACACATGCATATATATAACATACATACCAAAGCAAAAGTGAGAAAGAGAATTCTTATACTAAATCTCAATTCATATTCTCAGATGATTCTCTAGTATTCTTGATATCCAATTGAGAAAAAAATGTCATAATTTATTTCAACATTAAACTTCCACTAATATAGTATTATCTTGTATTTCTTGATCTAGAAATCTAAGAGTTTGTCAAGTCTGTAATGCCAAGCTTCCCAAGTGCAGGATTCAGCAACTTGCCTGACTCCTAACCAAACTTCTAGTTGGAATAGTATAATTTTAGTTAATGGCTTATGATATAAAAACAAAGTCATCATTATTTTAAGTATTTATTGAGGTTGATTAAGTAGGTACATTAATTTTAATAATTAAATGAGTTGACTCAATGGAGATTTTGCTACTTATATATTTTCTATAAAGGAAGGAAATGATGGTAAAAATGTTGATGTTATAATCTTAAGTCACACAATGAGTAGAATGTGTATAGCTTTTTCTGTCAAGATGATAAAATGTACAGTAAATCTAGGACATAAAACTTTTATTTGGGAAGCTGAGATCCCTATATTTTATCTCTTTAGCTGAAGTGAAAATGACTCTCCCTTGGGAAAATGTGAACCATAGACTGGCAAGTTCAGAGTTATATTCACCGAGATGCTTGTTGAAAGTATGGAAACAGTATTCATTAGCTATGTGCTGCTATGAACATAGTGAAGCCTGTGTCCTTGTTACATGCTGGAGAAGCCTCTGGGTATTAGTCCAGGAGTGGAATAACTAGATCCTCCATTAGTATTATGCCCAGTTTTCTGAGGAATCGCCAAACTGATTTCCAGAGTAGTAGTACCAGCTTGCAATCCCAACAGAAGTAGAGGAGTGTCCCTCTTTCTCCACATCCTCGCCAGCACCTGCTGTCTCCCGAGTTTTTATCTTAGCCATTCTGACTAGTGTGAGGTGAAATCTCAGGGTTGTTTTGAATTTCATTTCCCTGATGACTAAGGATGTTGTACATTTCCTTAGGTGATTCTCAGCCATTTGATATTCCTCAGGTGAAAATTCTTTGTTTAGCTCTGTACCCGATTTTTGAATAGGGTTATTTGGCTCTCTAGAGTCTAACATTTTGAGTTCTTTTTATATATTGGATATTAGGCCTCTGCCAGATGTGGTGTTAGTTAAGATCTTTTCCCAATTTGTTGGTTGCCATTTTGTCCTATTGACAGTGTCTTTTGCCTTACACAAACTTTGTAATTTTATGAGAGTCAATTTGTCAATTCTTGATCTTATAGCATAAGCTATTGGTGCTCTGTTCAGGAAATTTTCCTCTGTGCCCATGTGCTCAAGGCTTTTCCCCAGTTTCTTTTCTATTAGTTTCAGTGTGTCTGGTTTTATGTGGAAGTCCTTGATCCACTTGGACTTGAGCTTAGTACAAGGAAATAGGAATGGATTGATTTGCATTCTTCTGCATGCTAGCCTCCAGTTGAACCAGTACCATTTGTTGAAAAGACTATCTTTTTTCCACTGGATAGTTTTAGCTGCTTTGTCCAAGATCAAGTGACCATAGGTGTGTGAGTTCATTTTGTGTCCTCAATTTTATTCTATTGATCTTCCTGCCTGTCTCTGTACCAATACCATACAGTTTTTAACACTATTGCTTTGTAATACTGCTTGAGAACTGGGATAATGATTTCCCCAGAAGTTCTTTTACTGTTGAAAATAGTTTTAGCTATTCTGGATTTTTTTGTTATTCCAGATGAATTTGAGAATTGCTCTTTCTTGCCAACCAAATCCATGAACACATCAAAACGATCATTCACCACGGTCAAGTAGGCTTCATCCCAGGGATGCAGGGGTGGCTCTATATATGTCAATACATCAATGTAATCCACTACATAAACATACTTAAAGAATAAATCACATGATCATTTCATTAGATGCTGTAAAAACATTTGACAAAATGCAGCATCCTTTCATGCTAAAAATCTTGGAAAGAACAGGAATTTAAGGTCCAGACACAAACATAGTAAAAGCAATATACAGCCAACCAGTAGTCAACATCAAACTATGGAGAGAAAGTTGAAGCAATCCAACTAAAATCAGGGACTATACAAGCCTGCCATCTCTCTCCATATTTACTCAGCATAGTACATGAAGTTCTAAATAGAGCAATTAGACAACAAAAGGAGGTCAAATGGATACAAATTGGAAAGGAAGAAGTCAAATTATCACTATTTGCAGATAATGTGATAGCATACTTAAGTGACCCAAAAATCTCTACCAGAGAACTCCTACAGCTGATAAACAACTTCATCAATGTGGCCAGATATAAAATTAACTCAAACAAATCAGTAGCCTTCCTATCCTCAAAGGATAAAAAGACTGAGAATGAAATTAGGGAAATGATACCCTTCATAGTAGTCATAAACAATATTAAGTATCTTGGTGTGACTCTAACCAAAGAAGTTAAAGATCTGTATGACAAGAACTGCAAGTCTCTGAAGAAAGAAATCGAAGAAGACCTCAGAAGATGAAAAGATCTCCCATGCTCATGGATTGGCATGATTAATATAGTAAAAATGGCCATCTTGTCAAAACTAATCTACAGATTCTATGAAATCCCCATCAAAATTCCTATTCAATTTCTTAACTGCCAAAATGAACACCTTAATACATTTTTAAAAATGTGTTTCTTCATATAAATAATTATTCTTTGTATGTGCTACATTTTTACTGATTCAAATAAAATGTAGTAATATAATCACACAAAGAACATTAGCAGAGTCATAGTAAAATTTATATAGGGCAAATAATGAAAATTAATTAATAGTACTCAGCATTGATGCTTAAAATTAAATATTGTTTTGTTCAAAATAATTTTAGATATCTTAGTTTTCTATAACAGCATATAATATTCCTATGTTTTATGTAATTGTTGCATATTTATATTTATAAATTATATAGAGAGTATATGTTGTTTATTACATTAAACATAATTTGTATATATTGCATGCCTACATAACATTCACAATCCTCTTAACTATTAAAAGTTATAACACATATAGGTGCGTCAAAAATGATACCAACTTACTGTTTTAATTGTTTTATCTGTAATAATAGTTATAGTAGTAAAACAGAGTTAATTCTTGTGAATTACTTACTGCACCAAGTATTTTACTTACAGATTCTAGAGAGTAAATATAATACAGCACATGCTAATTTTAGTCTTTTAAGTGCTGGGTTTATTATGTTGAATTTGGTGCTCCCACTATGTTGAATTAGAATCACTAATGTCTTTCACTATCATCATCATCCAGAAAAGAGATTCAGTCCTTCTTCAGCAGTTATTCATTTTACTTTCCTTGGAAGACAGAAATCTGCTCTTTTATTTTTATGAGTTTGTAATTTATAAATATATGTGCAGAGTTTGACAGTATGTTGCTATATCTCTGATTTTCAATTACTTAATGTCTTTGTAGCTTGTCCACATTTAGAAAATGTATGAATACTTGATTATCTTATTGTTATAAATACATTGCATAATGGAAATACCAATTAAGTCATCCTTAGCTTATTTGCTGACACTGAAATTACTTAAAAAACTTCACTGTATATAATGTCACTCTTTTGTAAACATTTTCAATATTTCTTTCAATGTTTTGTGGGTATAGATGTTTATTTTTGATTGCTAGTTTTAGAAAAATTCTACAAGTAAATTTTTGAGAAAATATAAACTTGCTTTCTACAGAAAATGCTACCAGTTTTGCAAAAAGTAAAGCTATAGATGCTTCAATTTCTCCATAGTCTCAAAAATATTATCTCATTTTATAATTTATTTCTTTACTACACAATTTTTAAGACTGCATTATTACAATTTTGATTGATGTTTTCTCTTCTTGCAATATACCAACGTTCTTCGGAATTTGCTTGTGTTTTTCTTTTTTTGTCATTTTGTCATGACTTCTTTTATAATGACAATAAATAAACTTTATATTGGATTCTAGCATTTATCTAAGTAGCACTGTTAGATCGAAGAGTGAAGGTTTGAGTGAATTTTAAGCCATTTAACTAGTGAGTAGCTGAGCTAGGATACCCATTTATACTAGTGCAAACAAAATTAGAGTCAGTTAGACATGTGCTATAAGAATAGATAACTGTGCATGGGATTCTTCTTATATGTTAATGTCTCTGAATAATACACCTTCTGTGTGTGTGACTTTTTGGAGATATTTAAATCCCACATTTCAAAACATACTTGTAAAAGAAAGATAACCAAAAAGGACAGCGCATTAAGCACATTAAATTCTATCATTCAGGAACCAAGTAACAATTTTTGCTACTTCAGATTGTGATTTTGCAAGTTTATCTAGAAAACTCATATGAAATATTTAATATTGTATCTAAAGTAGTTTATTCCACTGAAATAATTAGTTCTAAAATAAGAAGTTAATTTTTTCTCTTCCATTTTACTAGGGAAATTAGCTAGCTAAACTTAGTATAAAATTATCTAGTCAGATAGACAGTTTACATTTAATAAATATAATTTATGTGTCATATATATGACCACTAGAATATAAGTACTTTGAGGGCAATACTTAGCATACAATTTTATACTCAGAGCCTAACTTAATGTCTGGCAAATACTTAATGGACAAACTCTTCCAAATGCATGCATTTTACCACTTTCTAACTATTGTAATAACATGACATTTAACTTTGCCATTATCATAGGAGATAAGAAGAAACTGAGGCAAGGATACATACAAAGACACTTGAGTATTTAAAACACTTTTTCTGCCTTTCCATAAAACTGTAATTTTATAGACAGAATTAAATCCTGACCATAGAAGATGCTCATAATTTGCGATAGGTGAAGAACAAAATAAAATACCTCTTTAAGTGCTAAGCTTTGTTTTCAAGGACTTACATTCCTCACACTCTGACAGTGACAGTTAGAGGACACAGAGCTATCACATAAAGGACAGCTGTCTTCTCTGTGGAAAGTAATTTTGCACATTATACTTACATTTAAAAAAATAGCAGATAGCTTTAGGATATTATGTGATATATGTATCAACTTAAAAACTCTGAATCTTTAAAGGGACTCCATAAGACTGGTAACAAATACTGTAAAAGAATTTCATTCATTTCATTGATAACCTTAGTAGAAAATTTTAAGAATTATTAATTGGGCTATCTTGCTGAGGTCAGAAAGTCTCTTGTTGCTTTGTTTGAAACTGCAGTGCCTTTTCTTTTAAGATCTGATGGCAAGGGCATTGTCAATGATACCCATTTCCATTGTTGCCATCTTTTGTTTGTGAATTTGGAGAAGTTACTCAGCATCTATAAATCTTAGACTCTCCTCATTTATAAAAAAAAGACAGGAGGGTTTGCCATCTAAGAAATTAATCATCATAAGTCACTTTTGAACATTCTTCACATGCCTAATTGCAATAACCAACAAAACACCATTAATAATAGGCACATTTTATATGACCATAGATAGTTTCTCATTGCCAGTGGGCATCATCTGCCCTCACTGATAAATGAATTAGATAAATGCTTTTTTATAATAAAGGAGAATACAAGGGAACAAACACTGAAGTAGAAAAGATGTGTCACACAGTGTAATAATGCAGGATCATAGTGAGAGAAGAGAAGACAAGTTTCAGGCAGATGTCCCTAAACAGATGTGTGTTTATGCATTATGCTTGCAGTGAATTCCTGATGCTAAATTTACTTTTCAGTTTGTTCAATGGTTACTTGCTTTTGTTGATAGATGAATAAAATAGAGAATGTTCATTTTCAGAGAAGATGTTTTCATTTAGGTATAAGGTTTAGAAAAACAATGATACATGATAATGTTAATAGACCAATTAATTTCTAACACTTGGTAAAAAATTAACCTCTAAAATAACACTTAAGTAAGTAATACTTTATATACTAATAAATTATGTAAATAGTTTTCTCAATTTTTTTAATTTTTGTTGAGAATCCAAAACAAAAGTTAACAACACTATATCACTACACATATCACTGTACTTTATAAGGTGAATTCCTATGTAGTTTTTTCTCAAATATTTTAACTAAATTCTAAATACAAGTAAATATGAAGAAATGAAAATAATTAATTGACATCAATTACTTTTACTACCTTACATTGAAGTTTATGATTTAGACCATGTATGTACACCTACTGCTTAGAGATTAAGAAGCATGTGACAAATACTGTACAAATTTGATGAAAAAGAACTGAAAATTATAGGAGGAATTTTTCTAAATATTATAAAATGTTTGTATAGTAAAATTATGTAGCTCTTAAAATTTCTAGTTCATGACATGTTCTGAACATGGAATAGTAATTCAGAGATCACAGAAGATAAAATGGATCACAAACTGTTAAATATCAGTGTGAGGATAGGAATCACAAGGTGATAGAAGAGAAAGATTGATGAGATGATGTTTATATGTGAGGATGTATGAGATGTCCTCCATGTTTGATGTTTCTGAGTAATATAAAATTTGCCTGGGAGATAAGTAACATAGACAACCTAAGAATATGTCTTCCTATGTTAGTACAGGGGAAAGGTGGAGGAGCAGGGTGAGAATGGAAATCATAGCAGCCGCAATATGATTTTAATGTAAAATACTATACTTCACACACTGAAATGCATTCTTTTTTTTCTAAGTATTTTTATTTACATTCCAAATCATTTCCTCTTTCCCTTTTACTCCCTCCCTGAAAGTCCCATAAGTTCCCTTCCCTCCCTCTTTTCCCCATTCAACCCCCTCTCACTTCTCTGTCCAGGAATTAACCTACATCCAGTCTTTCAGGGGCCAGGGGTCTCTCCTTCCATCTTCTTGGAAATCTATTGATATGCGAATTGTGTCTAGGGTATTCCAAGATTCTGGGTTAATATCTCCTTAACAGTGCTTACATACCATGTGCTCTTTTGTGATTGGGTTGCCTAACTAAGGATGATATTTTCATGTTCTAACCATTTGCATAGGAATTTCGTGAATTCATTGTTTTTAATTGCAGAGTAGTATTCCATTGTGTAAATATACCACATCTTCTGAATCCATTTCTCTGTTGAGGGACATCTGGGTTATTTCCAGCTTCTGGCAATTATAAATAAGGCTGCTATGAACATAGGGGAGCATGTGTCCTTATTTCATGCAGGGGAAGCCTCTGGGTATATGCCCAGGAGTGGTATAGCAGGATCCTCAGGGAGTGTCATGCCCAGTTTTCTGAGGAACCTCAGACTGCTTTCCAGAGTGGTTGTACCAGCTTGCAATCCGACCAGCAGTGGAGGAGTGTTCCTCATTCTCCACATCCTCTCCAACAACTGATGTCTCCTGTGTTTTTGATCTTAGCCATTCTGACTGGTGTGAGATAGAATCTCAGGGTTGTTTTGATTTGCATTTCCCTAATGACTGAGGATGATGAACATCTCTTTAGGTGCTTCTCAGCCATTAGATATTCTTCAGGTGAGAACTCTTTGTTTAGCTCTATATCCCATTTTTTAATAGGGTTACTTGGCTCTCTGGATATAACTTCTTGAATTATTTGTATATATTGGATATTGGTCATCTGCAAGATGTAGGGTTGGTAAAGATCATTTCCCAGTTAGTTAGTTGCCTCTTTGTCCTTTTGACAGTGTCTTTTGCCTTACAGAAACTTTGCAAATTTATGAGGTCCCATTTGTCAATTCATGATCTTAGAGTATAAGCTATTGAAGTTCTGTTCAGGAAATTCTCCCCTGTGCCCATATGTTCAAGGTTCTTCCCTAGTTTCCCTTCTATTAGTTTCAGTGTGTCTGGTTTTATGTGGAGATCTTTGATCCACTTAGAATTGAGCTTAGTGCAAGGAGATAAGGATGGGTCAATTTGCATTCTTCTGCATGTTGACCTCCAGCTGAGCCAGCACCATTTGTTGAAAAGGCTATCTTTTTTCCACTGGCTGGTTGTAACTCCTTTGTCAAAGATCAAGTGACCATAGGAGTGTGGATTCATTTCTGGGTCTTCAATTCTGTTCCATTGATCTACATGCATGTCACTGTACCAATACCATGCAGTTTTTAACACTATTGCTCTATAGTACAGATTGAGGTCTGGGATACTGATTCCCCCAGAAGTTCTTTTACTCTTGAGAATAGTTTCAGCTATCCTTGGTTTTCTGTTATTCCAGATGAATGTTTGAATTGCTCTTTCTAACTCTATGAAGAATTGAGTTGGGATTTTGATGAGGATTGCATTGAATCTGTATATTGCTTTTGGCAAGATGGTCATTTTTACTCTATTAATCCTGCCAATCCATGAGCATGGAAGATTTTTAGATCTTCTGAGGTCTTCTTCAATTTCTTTCTTCAAAGACTTGAAGTTGTCATACAGATCTTTCACTTGTTTGGTTAGAGTAACACCAAGATACTTTATATTGTTTGTGGTTATCGTGAAGGATATCATTTCTCTTATTTCTTTCTCAGCCTGCTTATTCTTTGAGTATAGGAAGGCCACTGACTTGTTTCAGTTGATTTTATATCCGGCCACTTTGCTGAAGTTGCTTATCACCTGTAGGAGTTCTCTTGTGGAGTTCTTTGGGTCGCTTAAGTATACTATCATATCATCTGCAAATAGTGATAGTTCGACTTCTTCCTTTCCAATTTGTATCCCTTTGACCTCCATTTGTTGTCTAATTGCTCTAGCTAGAACTTCAAGTACTATATTGAAAAGATATGGAGAGAAAGGGCAGTCTTGTCTAGTCCCTGATTTTAGTGGGATTGCTTCAAGTTTCTCTCCATTTAGATTGATGCTGGCTACCGGTTTGCTGTAAATTGCTTTTGCTATGTTTAGATATGGGCCTTGAATTCCTGATCTTTCTAAGACCTTTAACATGAAAGGATGCTAAATTTTGTCAAATACTTTCTCAGCATCTAATGAAATTACCATGTGGTTTTTTTCTTTGAGATTGTTTATGTAGTGGATTACATTGATGGACTTCCTTGTATTGAACCATCCCTGCATCCCTGGGATGAAGCCTTCTTGATCACAGTGAATAATCATTTTGATGTGTTCTTGGATTCGTTTGGCAAGAATTTTAATGAGTATTTTTGCATCAATATTCATAAGAGAAATTGGCCTGAGTTTCTCTTTCTTTGTCAGATCTTTGTGTGCTTTTGGTATTAGTGTAATTGTGGCTTCATAGAATGAGTTGGGTAGTGTTCCTTCTGTTTCTATTTTGTGGAACAGTTTGAAGAGAATTGGTGTTAGGTCTTCTTTGAAGGTCTGATAGAATTCTGCACTAAAACCATCTGGACCTGTGCTTTTTTTGGTTGGAATACTTCCAATGACCACTTCTATTACTTCAGGGGTTATAGGATGGTTTAGATGGTCTATTTGATTCTGATTTAATTTTGGTATTTGGCATCTGTCTAGGAAATTGTCCATTTCCTCCAGATTTTCTAGTTGTGTTGAATACAGGCTTTTGTTTTAGGATCTGATGATTTTTTGAATTTCCTCATTTTCTGTTGTTATCTCTCCCTTTTCGTTTCTGATTTTGTTAATTTGAATACTGTCTCTGTGCCCTCTGGCTAGTCTGGCTAAGGGCTTATCTATCTTGTTGATTTACTCAAAGAACCAACTCCTCATTTTGTTGATTCTTTGTATGGTTTAATTTGTTTCTACTTGATTGATTTCAGCCCTGATTTTGATGATTTCCTGCCTTCTACTCCTCTTGGGTGTATTTGCTTCTTTCTGTTCCAGGGCTTTCATGTGTGCCATTAAGCTGCTAGTGTATGCTCTCTCCTGTTTCTTTTGGCAGCACTCAGGACTATGAATTTTCTTATTAGCACCGCTTTTATTGTGTGCCATAAATTTGGGTATGTTGTGCCTTCATTTTCATTAAATTTTGAAAAGTCTTTGATTTCTTTCTTTACTTCTTCCTTGGCGAAGTTATCATTGAGTAGAGCATTGTTCAGCTTCCATGTGTATGTGGGCTTTATGTTGTTTTTGCTGCTATTGAAGACCACCCTTTTTCCACAGTGATCTGATAGGAGGGATGGGATTAGTTCAATGTTCTTATATCTGTTGAGGTCTGTTTTATGACCAAGTATATGGTTGATTTTGGAGAAGGTACCATGAGGTGCTGAGAAGAAGGTGCTTTAGGATAAAATGTTCTCTATATATCTGTTAGTTCCATTTGGTCCAAGGCTTCAATTAGATTCACTATGTCCCTGTTTAATTTCTGCTTTCCTGAACAATCCATTTCAGAGAGTGGAATGTTGAATTCACCCACTATTATTGTTTGAGGTGCGATATGTGCTTCGAGGTTTAGTAAAGTTTCTTTTACAAATATGAGGGCCCTTGCATTTGGAGCATAGATATGCGGAACTGAGAGTTATTCTTTGTGGATTTTTCCTTTGATCAGTATGTAGTGTCCTTCTGTGTCTTTTTTGATGACTTTAGGTTGAAAGTCAGTTTTATCTGATATTAGGAAGGCTACCCCGGCTCGTTTCCTGGGACCATTTTCTTGTACAATTGTTTTCCAGCCTTTTACTCTGAGGTAGTGTTTGTCTTTGACACTGAGGTGCATTTCCTTCATGCAGCAAAATACTGGGTTCTGTTTTTGTATCCAGTCTGTTAGTCTATCTCTTTTTACTGGGAAATTGCGACTATTGATACTAAGAGAGATTAAGGAATAGTGAATATTGCCACCTGCTATTCTTGACACTATATGTTTGAGTGGTTATCTACTTTTGGGTTTGATGCAAGAAGCTTACTATCTCTTTTTTTCTAGGGTATAGTTTCTCTCCTTGTATTGGCGGTTTCCACCTATTATCCTTTGCAGGGCTGGGTTTGTGGAAAGATATTGTGTAAATTTGGTTTTATCATGCAATATCTTGGTCTCTCCATCTATGGTGATTGAGAGTTTTGTTGGGTATAGTAGTCTATGCTGGCATTTGTGTTCTCTTAGAGTCTGCATTAGATCTTCTGGTTTTCCTTTTTTTTTTTTTTTATTTTCTAAGTTTTCTTATTTACTTTCCAAATCATTTTCCCTTTCCTGTTTCCATCCTCCCCGAAAGTCCCATAAGCCCCCTTCCCTTCCTCTGTTCCTCATTCAACCCCCTCTCACTTCTCTGTCCTGGCATTCCCCTACATTCAGTCTTTCCAGGACCAGGGATCTCTCCTTCCATCTTCTTGAAAATCTATTGATATGCGAATTGTGTCTAGGGTATTCCGAGATTCTGGGTTAATATCCCCTTATCAGTGACTGCATACCATGTGTGTTCTTTTGTGATTTGGTTACCTCACTAAGGATGATATTTTCAAGTTCTGACCATTTGCCTTGGAATTTCATGAACTCATTGTTTTTAATTGCAGAGTAGTATTCTATTGTGTCAATATACCACATCTTCTGAATCCATTCCTCCGTTGAGTGTCATCTGGGTTCTTTCCAGCTTCTGGCAATTATAAATAAGGCTGCTATGAACATAGTGGAGCATGTGTCCTTTTTGCATGCAGGTAAAGCCTCTGGGAATATGCCCAGGAGTGGTATAGACAGATCCTCTGGGTGTGTCATGCCCAGTTTTCTAAGGAACCGCCAGACTGCTTTCCAGAGTGGTTGTATCAGCTTGCAATCTCACCAGCTTTCATAGTTTCTGGTGAGAAGTCTGATGTGATTCGGATAGGTCTTTTTTTATATTTTACTTGGCCTTTTTCTCTTACTGCTTTTTATATTCTTTCTTGCTTAGTACATTTTGTGTATTGATTATTATGTGACGGGATGTATGTCTGTTCTGATTGAATCTGTTTAGAGTTCTGTATGCTTCTTATATGTTCATAGGCATCTCTCTCTTTAGGTTAGGGAAGTTTTCCTCCATAATTTTGTTGAAGATATTTACTGGCCCTTTAAGTTGCAAATCTTCACTCTCATCTATACCTATAATCCTTAGGTTTGATCTTCTCATTGTGTCCTGGATTTCCTGGAATTTTTGGGTTTCACGTTTTTTGCATTTTGCATTTTCTTTGACTGTTGAGTTGATGCTTTCTATGGCATCTTCAGCACCTAAGATTCTTTCTTCCATCTCTTGTATTCTATTGTTGGGGTTTGCATCTATGACTCCTGATTTCTTCCCAAGGTTTTCTATCTCCAAAGTCGTCTCCCTTTGTGATTTCTTAGTTGTTTGTACTTCCTTTTTTAGATCTTGGATGGATTTGCTCAGATCCTTCACTTGTTTGTTTGTATTTTCCTGTATTTCTTTAAGATATTTTTGCATTTCCTCTTTCAGGATTTCTGCTTGTTGATCCAAGTTCTCCTGTATTTCTCTAAGCGATTTTTGTGTTTCCTCCTCATGGGCTTCCATCTGTTGATCCATAGTCTCCTGCATTTCTTTAAGCAATTCTCGTGTTTCCTACCTGTTGATTCATTTCTTTAAGCGATTTTTGTTTTGCCTCCCTAAGGGCCTCCATCTGCTAACCCATATTCTTCTGCATTTCTTTATGTGATTTTTTTGTGATTCCTTTGTAAGGGCATCTACCCGTTATTTTATTTCTTTAAACGATTTTTGTGTTGCCTCCTTATGGGCCTCCATCTGTTGACCCATGTTCTCCAGCATTTCTCTAAGTGATTTTTGTGTTTCCTTTGTAAGGGCTTCCACCTGTTGATTCATGTTCTCCTGTATTTCTTTATGAGATTTTTGTCCTTCTTGAAATCCTCTAATAGCATCATGAGAAGTGATTTTAAATCCAGATCTTGCTTTTCGGTTGTGTTGGGGTATCCAGGACTTGCTGCTGTTGGAGAGTTGGGTTCGGATGTTGCCATATTGCTTTGATTTCTGTTAGTAATGTTCCTAAGTTTACCTTTTACCATCTGGTCACCTCTGGTGTTAGTTGGTTCTGCTGTCACTGCCTGTTGGTTGGACCGCCTGTGAGCCTACAAGGCTATTTCTGCCCCCCTGGATTACTGGGAATCCCCTGGCACAGATTTCTGGGGCCTGCCCTGCTCCTGAGTGACTTTGGAGCCTAATGTGCCTTGCCCCAAGTGATGTTATGTTGGGGAATCCATGCACATCCAAAGGTTCAGAGTAGTGGATCCCTGGAGCAGAGGTCGCCAAGGGGAGGCTGATGTGCTCTCTACCAATGCGGGAGCTGGGGGTGAGGCGTCCCTCTGCAGGGAAGATGTCCCACAGCAGAGCTGGCGTGTAGGTGACCACAGAACTGCCCAGCTCTTGGGAGCAGGGAGCATACAAGCTGGCTGAGACCCAACTGATATTATGCTTGATTGTCCCTATGTCTGGAGGTCCAAGTTGCCCTCTTGTGGCAGCAAAGATGGTGGAGTGCACTCTGCACTCTCTTGGTGCAGATCACTCTGCAGGGCAGATGGCCCACAGCAGTGCTGGCACCCAGAAGACCGCAGAGCTGCTGTGCTCTTGGGCGCAGATGGAAGCCCAACAGGCTGTGTCCCAAGCGATGTTAAATTGGGGGGGTCCCTGGGTAGTTGTATGCTCAGTGTAGTCGATCCCTTGAGCAGAGGTGGCCAAAGGGTTCCAGCCTTGTGCGGGTGCTTCCTCTCCCAGAGCGGGGGGGTCCCTCTGCAGGGCAGATGTCCCACAGCAGAGCTGGCGCGTAGGTGACTGCAGACCTGCCCAACTCTTGGGAGCACACAAGCTGGCTGAGACCCAAGCGATATTATGCTTGATTGTCCCTGTGCCTGGAGGTCCCAACTGCTCTGTTCCTGAAATGCATTCTAATTCTATGTATATGAAGATATGCCTTCTAGTATACATGTACAGCATGTGTGTACAGTACCAATGGAGGCCATAAGAGAATGATAGTTTCCCTGAAAAATTCGTTTGCAAGCAGTTGAGAACTGCATATATGATGGGAATCAATCAATGTAAGAGAAGCAAGTGCTCTTAAACACTGACTCTTTTGTCAATATACATACAGTAAGAAAACAGCTTAAGACAGTGATTGGTTTAAATGAAGCCACTTCTGAGAGAGTAACTGTTCTAATTAAAAACATTGGGCATTTACTCCTCTATGTTCAGGCATTTAGACTCATTTACATGTCTTTCAATTTTTAGCGTTGAGAGGAAATACATTATAAAACTTTTTTCTTGATGTAGACACCTAAGTTTTCTATTTAATTAAGGTTCATAATTTTGTGAACAGCGTATTTTTTTATTATTTTTTATTGGATATATTCTTTATTTGCATGTCAAATGATTTCCCCTTTCCTAGTCCCCCCAACATGAAAATCCTACAATCCATCTCCCCTCTCTCTGTTCCCTAATCAACCCTCTCCCACTTCCTTGTCCTGGTATTCCTTTACATTGAAATTTCGAGCCTATCCAGGACCAAGGGCTTCTCCTCCCTTTGATGTCCAACAAGGCCATCCTCTGCTGCCTATGCATCTGAAGCCATGGGTAACACCATGTGTACTCTCTGGTTGATGTTTTTTATCCCTGGGAGCTCTGGGATTACTGGGTGGCTCATATTGTTGTTCATCCTATGGTGCTGCAAAAGCCTTCCTCTTCTTGGGTCCTTTCTCAAGCTCCCCCATTGGGGACCCTGTGATCAGTTAAATGACTGGCTGAGAGTGTTCCCCTCTGTATTTGTCACGCACTAACAGAGCCTCCCATGTGACAGCTAAATCTGGCTCCTGTCAGCAAGAACTTGTGGGCATTGATAATAGTGCCTGGGTTTTGTAACTGTATATGGAATGGATCACTAGGTGGGGTAGTCTCTGGCTGGTCTTTACCTCAGACTCTGCTCCAAACTTTGTCTCTGTATATGCATCAGTAGGTGATTTGTTCCCTATTCTAAGAAGGACCAGAGTATCCATACTTTTTTCTTCCTTCTTCTTGGGCATCAATATATATGTGAATTGTGTCTTGGGTATTCCGAGCTTCTGGGCTAATATCCATGTATAAGTGAGTGTATACCATGTGTATTCTTTTGTGATTGGGTTACCTCACTTAGGATGATATTTTCCAGTTCCACCCATTTGCCTAAGAATTTCATGAACTTATTGTTTTAAATAGCTGAGTAGTATTTCATTGTATAAATATACCACATTTTCTGTATCCGTTCCTCCGTTGATGGACATCTGGGTTATTTCTAGCTTCTGGCTATTATAAATAAGGCTGCTCTGAACATAGTGGAGCATGTGTCCTTATTACATGCTAGAGTATCCTCTGGGGTTATGCCCAGGAGTAGTATAACAGGGTCCTGCAGTAATATTATGGCCAGTTTTCTGAAGAACCACCAGACTGATTTTCACAGTGGCTGTACCACCTTGCAATCCCACCCGCAGTGGAGAAGTGTTCCTCTTTCTCCACATCTCAGTTATTTGGTATTCCTTGATTGAGAATTATTTGTTTAGCTTTGTACCCCAATATTTTAATAGGGTTATTTTGTTTTCTGGAGTATAATGTCTTGAGTTCTTTGTATATATTGCATATTAGTCTTCTATCAGATCTAGGATTGGAAAAGATCTTTTTCCAATCTGTTGTTTGCCATTTTGTCCTATTGACAATATTCTTTGCCTTACAGAAACTTTGCAATTTAATGAGGTCCCATTTGTCAATTCTTGATTCTAGAGCATAAACTATTGGATTCTGTTCAGGAAAATTTCCCCTGTGTCCATGTGCTCAAGGCTCTTCCCCACTTTCTTTTCTACTAGCGTCAGTGTATCTGGTTTTATGTGGAGGTCCTTCATCCACTTGGACTTGTGCTTTGTACAAGGAGATAAGAATGGATCGATTTGCATTCTTCTGCATGTAAGCCGCCACTTGAACCAGCTCCATTTATTGAATAGGCTATCTTTTTACCACTGGATGGTTTTAGCTCCTTTGTCAAAGATCAAGGGACCATAAGAGTGTGGGTTCATTTCTGGATCTTCAATTCTATTCCATTGACCTACTCTCCTGTCACTGTAGCAATATTATGCAGTTTTTTTTTTCACTATTGCTCTGTAGTACAGCTTGAGGTCAGGGATAGAATTAGGAAACATCATCCTGAGGCAACCCAATCACATAAGAACATATATGGTATGTAGTTACTGATGAATGGATATTAGCTGAGAAGCTTGGGATACCCAAGATATAATTCACAAACCATGAAGTTCAAAGAGAAGGACGCCTAAAGGGTGGATACTTCAGTCCTTCTTATAAGGGGGAACAAAATACTCATAGGAAAAGATACAGAGACGAAATGTGGAACAGAGACTGAAGGAAAGACTATCCAGACACTGCCCGACCTGGGAATCCATCTCATATACAGTTACATAAAAACAGATACATATACAGAATATCAATGAGAGGAGAGGCCCTTGGACCTGTGAAGGCTTGTTGTCTCAGTGTAGGGGAATGTCAGGATAAAAAACAGGAGTGGGTGGGTTAGTGAGCAGGAGGAGGAGGAGGGATGGGGTAGGGGGATTTTGCAAGGGAAACGTGGAAAGGGCATATATTTGAAATGTAATAAAAGAAAATATCTAATAAAAAAAGAAAAAAAAACTAAACTGACACATATGGGTGAATCATATGTATAAGGGGTTTTAACATTTTCAAATCTTTAAGAATTGTCTGTTTTCTGCTCTACATTAATCCACTCTTTTATTTCACCTTTAGTTAATTTATTTGATTTATTTATTTTGAGTTTTTGAGACAGGGTCACATGTCACCTAGGTGGGCCTTTAACTCCTGACCTTCCTGCTTCCATCTCCTGAGCCTGGGATTATATGTGCTTGTCTCTACATTCAGCTAGTTATTTTCTTTTAAAACAAACATCAACACATGCTTGTGTAGAAATGAAATCATCAATGGGTACAGTTTCTAATAGCAATTTTTTGCAAATTATCTATTAAAAATCACTCAAATTCAAAATTTTATTATTCATCATTATCAGGAACTTACCATGGTTCAGACACCTCAACTTATAAAAGCCCACCAAGCAGGTATTATTAGTATCCACATGTTCAGTTGTGAGACCAGAGACATTAGATCATGTCACTTGCCCAATCTATCCAGCCATTGAGAGTCAGAGGGAAGATTTGAACTCAATTTAGTTCAAGCATTGCATTATTCAAGCTTAAATTTTTCATTTATTTTCTGTAGCCACTGAAAAAATAGTTTACTAAGAATCTTTTCAAAAGAGATGCAACCTTCATGATACTATTGTTCCAAAGAGCATAACCTTAGGACAGTTGTTTTGTAGCTTGCTAAGTTCTGAGAGGATCTCATGCTCTCTTTCTTCTGTCTCTACTTGCTTCTGTGCAGCAGGAATGTGCTGGTCAGGGTTAGAAATAGCTGCTACTCTGGGTTTTTATGGATTAGACTAAATGCAAAGTGCCAGAGTTCTTAAAATAATCTCTTTACAAGTTTCCACTATGTCCTTTCTACTGCTACAAAAACATGTCTTTCCCAATTGTTCTCTCCTCTTTTCAGATATGTTTCATGTATGTGGGCCCCATGGAATAATTTAAAATTAGTCTGCTTGTATGAAATGAGTATGGGGGCAAGGGAACTTGTATCTGTGTACATATCCAACTTATCAGAGGCTACATTCTAATAGAGAATAAGAATCATTTTTCCAGAAACCACTAAAACCCATAGTGAGGTTGAATCTCACAAGCCCCTCCTTCAGCTCTGATGAAAAGTTTCCAGACCCAGTTTTGTGTATGTTATCAGAATCAGGGAGTGCTCACAGCTCTAATGGTTGAGTCTGGTTTGGAAGACAGCATTTCAGAGAACTCCTTTCCATCATCCTGCTCTTACATTCTTTTCACGCCCTTTTCTATAATGTTCTTTGATTCACAGAGGGTGCAAAAATATGTTCCATTTAGGAATGTGCAAGCAACAATCACTTATTCTCAGCACACATATTACTTTTAAATATTAGTGTTAGTTCAACAACCAGTTTTTTGAGTGAATATTAAAATTTGGATGTGCTGTCAAAATAATTTTGATTTGGTACCCTAGGTACAATGCTTAAGGGAACTAAATAATTAAATATGCACAATCAATTTACTTAAAGTTAGATCTTAATGAGCCTCTCAGAGGAACGTTTCTTTTAAAGACATTTTAATACATGAAACCAATCAGAAGGAAGTAACATTTCAACTCCATCAGTATAGCTTCCCTCACATTAAATCACTTTGAAAGACTCTCATAACACTCATAACAGTACATATTAGCTACTGTGATAAAGTTTATACAAGTACCCAGATTGTCATGCGGGGACTACTTAACTGTCTAGGAGATAGTAGGAGTCTTCAGGGAACAAATAATCTAAGCAAGTCCAGTTAATACATTTCCTTTCAGGCACTTATAATATAAACCAGTACTCTTTAGGTTTTAGTAGTAAAACACAGAGGCCCCTGAAAATGAGATGAAATTCAAGTTTTATTTTTCTTATTTAATGTTTTTTACTCTCTCTTGCATTGAAATAACTTCAAAGATTTACAAACCAGTTTAGCAGATCAATACTGTCCAATCTCAGAGACACAAGAATATTAAAAATAAACAAACTCAGGAATGAATAATGTATTTGTTTTGAAAATCTAATATACATGTGTGCATATGTGTGTGTGTAATATATATGTATATATCTTAGTGTTTGTAATTTTTTATTTTATATACCACATGGACAATTCAATCTAAGTAAAGAATTGAGCTGTTTTTCTGTAAGTACAGTGTTTTTACTGATCTGGATGAAAATATTCTATAAAATTTATCATAGCTCAAAACCGAAGATCTGGTACAATATGGAATGCAGACCTTTTATCTTCTAATGAATACTGGCAATGGTCTGAATGTTCCTGTCACTAGAACATTCATATACTGGATCTTACCTTCCAGATCAAGTTATTATTGTGTATTTGTAGAAGAATTTTAATCAAACAATATGGCTACTCTGACAAGGGTTCACATTCAAAGACATAAGTCTCTGATTCAGCTGGAGTGCAGTTATGTCACTCACCTTCAATCCCTCTGGTTGGAATACATAAACTCCCTTAGTAAGGTAAAGTTTTTTCCTAGAAGGAAGTAGTCATGTTTGAAAGTGATGGCTAATTGAGGTATAGACATAGTGATGAATCAGAGAAAGATTGGACAGAATAAGTCAAAGATATGATATGCCCAACTCTCACTAGGAGAGAAAAAAGGTGACTTAACAATGTAGTTAGAGAAAGAGAGAAAGAGAGGGGAGAGATAGGGAGGGAGGAAGGGAGGGAGGGAGAGAGAGAAAGCAGTTTTACTAGGATAGTTTTACAGAGACAAGTTGCAGGTGAGGACAGAAAGATACAGAGAATGCAGAGAAGTCAGAAGTATAGAACAGATTACCAGAGCTAATTTGAGACTGATAATAATCAATGCAGTCAGAAGCTGAGAGGTTTGTTCTTCAATAAATCAATATATATAACTAATTTATATTTTTAACTCTGTGAAGATGCCATGTCATAATGGAGCTGAGATAAACTTTGAATTAAGATACCTACAGCCCTGACAAGTTAACAGCGATTAGCAATGTGCCATGATACTTAATAGCCATATTTTGTTTCTGTTTCTTTGGCACATACATGTGAGAAAACTGAAAACAAATTGAAAGGTACAGATGCAGTAGCTGTACTTCACTGGATAACGAAATGTGGACGCTTCACAGAGGAATGTTCATCAAAACCTGGAAACTTGACAAGTGTCCTGTAACAGAGATTCTCAAGCACACCTGAACTGTTACTAACTTATCTATCACTACACAGAAGATAGAGTAAAACTACATAATATCATTAGGAAGTGAACATTTATAAATTTGTAATACTTTAATTAGTGTGTGTGTGTGTGTATATATACTCTCTGAAGTCTGTTAAACAAATTAAAGTTTTTGGGTGAGATATATAGGAAGACTTTAGCTGGGCTGCTCCTTGAATAATTACAATGTAACATTAAAAATAATCTATAAACTGCAAAGGCAATTCATAGAAGTGGCCTGCAAGAACACCATTAACTTTGGTATTTAGGCATTTCTGACATGTTATACAGCATTTTTTAAACTAGAAGTTGAGTTTTTTTTAACCTTCTTATGATTCTTTGTAGTGGTGGTATTTATTGTATAACCTAGACATGTTTATGAATAACATACATGTCAATGGTAATTAAAATTTAATTGTGATTTGACAATTTTAGAGTTATCTTCAAAACAAAATGTACTCATCTCCCCCTAAGAAACATGGAATTATGTATTTTTGCTAAAGTATAATTGTCATCACATAGACAAATAAAATTGATACAGTATTTGGGATAGCAATAGCCTGTTCACCATACTTTCTGAATAAGAATCTTCTTCCCTTGGTCTTATTTCCCGGTATAGATAACAGCAGCTCTCATATTTCACAGTGTGATCTTACTATATTGTGTATTTCTAGTGGGATTCAAGGAATGATTCTTGCTACATTCAAAGAGACCTAAAATTTGTCCTAAAGTCAGAATAAATAGTTATCATTTGGGTAAATACTGTATCTTCATTGCTCTCCTCAATAACTTTGGTCTTGTTCACCTCCATTTCTCCAGCTTCTTTCCAATTCACCAAGTTTCTTTGAAGCAGGTATGATAGCAGAAGATGAAAAACTTGGCACTCAGGAAAGAGGTAAAGTAGTAAATTATATTTCCAATTTTATTTTTATGTAAAAATAAAGGAATGGTTTTATAGGGTTACTGTATATTTGAAGGAAACACTTCAAATTGAAAACTGTTAAATTGCTAAAGAAATACTTGGCAAACTTCAGTGCTATTGTTGTCTTCTCCACTCCTAGTTAGGTGTTATAGACAGTCAATTGTTTCTGAGGGAGAGCAAGTCAGTTCTCTTTATTTACATAGCTCTCAGTAGGTTAACCAAACTCCTGGGCATGGTACCGAAACCATAAATATATAGGAAAAACAAACTGGACTGGAAACTTATAAAAAAATTTAAAAGAAAACTCAAATATGAGTGGGAGTGAGTGGTAGAGTTGAATGTGGGAGGAGTTAGAGGGAAGAGTTAGGGGAAGGAGTTAGGACAAGGAGGAGGAGGGGTTAAAATGCTCAAAATGCACAGTATGAATTTCTTAAGGAAGTAATAAAATATATTTTAAAATAAATTGTATTGTTAACTTTTCACATTGCTACTTGGATATACAAGATGTTGTTTTCTCACTTTCTAGACATTGAAACTGAGGTAAAGATTGTGTGTACCTTCTTTCTATCTTATGTTTCACCTAATCCATGACCCATTGTACAGTGGTACTTAGACTAGGATTCCATGGTTAGGTCAACTTTCTTGAAGTTATTAACAGCTGACAATATCTGTTGTACAAATAACAGGTTATCTTCAAAGTTGTCTAGCAGTTGTAACATATACTAAAAGAATACTCCACTCTAGCAAGGAAAGGCTAACAAGTAGCATAAAATTATTTATTTTCCAATTATTTTCTGTTCTATGTTGTTTTTACAATTCTTCAGAAACTTTTCCCATGATTCATGCAAAAATTGGGAAAACTTCAAATCAAATGATGGTTGAAAACTAGCACTATTTTATGTAGAGAGCAGTGTCTAAATTTAATAATGATACTACTGATAAAGAGAAATAGTATTCAAGAAAGTCATTTGGTCCAGAAACTTGGACATTAAATTACTCTATAAAATAAAGATTGGAACTCCAATTCTCATCTTCTAAATTGAGGCAATACATTTGCTATTGAAAGAGATTTAGGATATTTTTGTATGTGGTTTTGATTAAGGATATATGTTTAGTATTTGAGCAGAAAATTTAAAGAGGATTTTCTGATCACAAAAGTTCACAGGCATGTGTATATACTGAGATATTCTAATTTCAGGACAGATTCTTTGTATTAGAAATTATGGGGGAGAATATTATAAGATAATAATGCAGAATATTGCAGGATAATTGTCTCACTAGTAGATATATTAAGATAAATGAATGATATTGACACCAGAAATTAAACCAACCATATGACATATGAAATATTGAATAAAGCAAAGAGCAATGTGGAACAAAGAAGTATGCAAATGAACAGTGAATATATGTTCATATGTACATATGTATACATGAATGTACATGTCTATATATGTATATAATGTGTGCAATTTCAAAAGTCTCCACTATTTCCAATAGTAATTACCTAGTATTTCATATCAGTTTGCTAATAGGTAGACCAACAAAATATCTCTGATATAAATGTCATAATAATGAGTTCTAATGGCACATACTTTGCTATTTCTTTTTTTTTATTTATTTTATTTTATTTTTTTTAATTTACATTCCAAATCATTTCCCCTTTCCCGTTTCCTCCCTCCCCGAAAGTCCCATAAGCCCCCTTCCCTCCCTCTTTTCTCCATTCAACCCCCTCTCGTTTCTCTGTCCTGACGTTCCCCTACATCCAGTCTTTCCAGGACCAGGGGTCTCTCCTTCCATCTTTTTAGAAATCTATTGAAATGCGAATTGTGTCTAGGGTATTCCGAGATTCTGGGTCAATATCCCCTTATCAGTGACTGCATACCATGTGTGTTCTTTTGTGATTGAGTTACCTCACTAAGGATGATATTTTCAAGATCTGACCATTTGCCTAGGAATTTCGTGAATTCATTGTTTTTAATTGCAGAGTAGTATTCCATTGTGTAGATATACCACATCTTCTGAATCCATTCCTCCGTTGAAGGACATCTGGGTTCTTTCCAGCTTCTGGCTATTATAAATAAGGCTGCTATGAACATAGTGGAGCATGTGTCCTTACTGCATGTAGGTAAAGCCTCTGGGTATATGCCCAGGAGTGGTATAGCCGGATCCTCTGGGAGTGTCATGCCCAGTTTTCTGAGGAACCGCCAGACTGCTTTCCAGAATGGTTGTACCAGCTTGCAATTCCACCAGCAGTGGAGGAGTGTTCCTCTTTCTCCACATCCTCGCCAACAACTGCTGTCTCCTGTGTTTTTGATCTCAGCCATCCTGACTGGTGTGAGATGGAATCTCAGGGTCGTTTTGATTTGCATTTCCCTAATGACTAAGGATGATGAACATCTCTTTAGGTGCTTCTCAGCCATTAGATATTCTTCAGGTGAGAACTCTTTGTTTAGCTCTGTACCCCATTTTTTAATAGGGTTACTTGCCTCTCTGGAGTTTAACTTCTTGAGTTCTTTGTATATATTGGATATTAGCCCTCTGTCGGATGTAAGGTTGGTAAAGATCATTTCCCAGTTAGTTGGTTGCCGCTTTGTCTTTTTGACAGTGTCTTTTGCCTTGCAAAAACTTTGTAATTTAATGAGGTCCCATTTGTCTATTCTTGATCTTAGAGCATAAGCTATTGGAGTTCTGTTCAGGAAATTCTCCCCTGTGCCCATATGTTCAAGGTTCTTCCCTAGTTTCCCTTCTATTAGTTTCAGTGTGTCTGGTTTTATGTGGAGATCTTTGATCCACTTAGAATTGAGCTTAGTGCAAGGAGATAAGAATGGGTCAATTTGCATTCTTCTGCATGTTGACCTCCAGCTGAGCCAGCACCATTTGTTGAAAAGGCTATCTTTTTTCTACTGGATGGTTTTAACTCCTTTGTCAAAGATCAAGTGACCATAGGAGTGTGGATTCATTTGCAGACAATATGATAGTATACTTAAGCAACCCAAAGAACTCCACCAGAGAACTCCTACAGCTGATAAACGACTTCAGCAAAGTGGCCGGATATAAAATCAACTCAAGCAAGTCAGAAGCCTTCCTATACTCAAAGGATAAGCAGGCTGAGAAAGAAGTAAGAGAAATAATGCTCTTCACAATAGCCACAAACCATATTAAGTATCTTGGCATGACTCTAACCATACAAGTGAAAGATCTGTATGACAAGAACTTCAAGTCTCTGAAGAAAGAAATTGAAGAAGACCTCAGAAGATGGAAAAATCTGCCATGCTCATGGATTGGCAGGATTAATATAGTAAAAATGAGCATCTTACCAAAAGTAATACACAGATTCAATGCAATCCCCATCAAAATCCCAACTCAATTCTTCATAGAGTTAGAAAGAGCAATTCAAATTTCATCTGGAATAACAGAAAACCCAGAATAGCTAAAACTATTCTCAAGAGTAAAAGAACCTCTGGGGGAATCAGTATCCCGGACCTCAAGCTGTACTACAGAGCAATAGTGTTAAAAACCGCATGGTATTGGTACAGTAACAGACATGTAGATCAATGGAACAGAATTGAAGACCCAGAAATGAATCCACTTTGCTATTTCTTAATCTGATTTTTAAAATCTGTATTTAAAAGCCTAATCATAATAAATTATTTAAATTAGTTTCAAATGTCTTTTGTTACATGTTTCATAGTCTCTTTCACAAGTATGTTGCTTTTGTATTAGAGAAGAAAATGTACATAATAATTTTGCAGGGAATGACAAATTGCTAGAACCTACAATAATCTACTAAGTCTAATGAAAGCTCAGGTAGATTAACTATGGAAAGCTATGTCCAGTGTTGACAGCGTAGTAACAGAGTCAACAACATAGGTTAGCAGAAATGGCAGAAAAAAATAAATTTATTAAAATAATTTCATGAGAATGAGATGCCACAGTCAGTAAAATATCTGCTAGGGTACCATGAAGACCTGAGTTCAGATTACCAGCCCTCACAGGAAAGTCAGGGACATTTGTACCACTAGAAGCTACAGGATGTAGAATGACAGAAATCTATATGTCCAGCCAGTATGGCTAAGTAATAAGTTCTAACTTTAGAGAAAACATGTCTTAGTTTTGATGGAGAGTAATGCTTGAGGACAAATATAACCCATCTATGGCCTGCAAGCATATGTATGCATAAGTGCACTAATCATACTTACTATATACATACATACACACACCCTCATACACATTATGAATGTGCACAGATACATACATCAAAACCACCCAAATACATACACTTTAAAAATATGGGAGGTGGGAAGGACTTCAAGACAGAAGGAGAAGGAGGGATGAAAGACAAATTGCAATGAAGGTGTTTTTAAAAGTTCATGGAATCGTATCACCTATTTACATAAAAGCATACATAAAATATAATTGTTTGTATATAGTTGTATATATAAAATGAAGTCCTGCCATTTCTATTGTCAGTGTTCCTCACCAAAGAGACCGATGATTAAATAAAACCTCAGTTCAAGGCTTAGAATCTTACTTTCAAATAGTCGATGAGGGAAATCCAAGTGATTCCTCAAAAATATAGACTATTGATCCCATGATAGCTTTCCTGAAGACACATATTTCAGACATAGGACTTGGAAGATCTGAGATGTTATTTAACTGAAAACTTTCACCCTGAGGTAAAGGTACAATAAGATACTATGTCATCTGTAAAGGGAGGAAAGAAATCAGTTGTCCTACTCAGCTGTAATATCTGTGAACCACACAAATGAACATCATGACAAGATATTCCTTAAATGTGCAATAGTGACACCTCATTTCTTTGCAACAATTAACATGTGTCTAATTAAATTTAAAGCCTACTCAACTGGAAGAAAATCATGCCTGCTACTTGAAACCTAACCAACTACCCAAAGACACTGATGTTATGGATCTTAGAATGGAATCTACTACCATAACCTTAGTATATTAGCATAATGCTTCGTTATAAACTTACTAATCATTCTAAAACTTATTATTATATCCACAGTTAAGTGGTCTCACTGACCTTCAAAGAAGGTTCCTTATTAAGTGGGTAGAAGTCTCTATAAAAAAATTACCAGTTATATTACACAGATAAAGTGATTTTAGTGTGTTTAGAGCCAGCAAATACATGGATAGTACAATTTTTCTACCTTAGGCTCAGAAAGCATTGAGAAATAAGGTATTAGAGATGTTAAGAGTAAGAAGACCAGGATCTCTGACGGAAGATTGTATCATCTAGAAATGACAGGCAAGCTAAAAAAAAATTATGCCTCACCAATGCAGATGCCTAAATAAGATCCAAAGAAGAACAACAACCAACATATTAATGTGGAAGGTGAAAATCTCACTTGTCCTCACCATAAGAGTCAAGAATAGCACAAATAAACCCACAGAATCAACAAACCTATACTCATATGGACTCACAGAGACAGAACTGACAATCAGGGAGCCTGCATGTGTCTAACCAAGGCCTTCTACATATATACTATAGTTGTATAGCTTGAAATTTTTATGGGAATCCTAAGAGAAGGAACTGGGGCTGTTTTAAACTTTTGCCTGTTTTTGGGGGCACTTGTCTTCCTACTGGTTTGCCTTGTCTGACTGTAATTTGAGGAGAGGTGGCAAATCTCATTGCAACTTGATATACCATGTTTGGTTGATATCCATTGGAGGTGTGTCCTTTACTGAAGGGAAGGAAAGGAAAAGTGGATCTGGAGGGAAGCGCTAGAGAGTGGATCAGGTGAGAGATAGAGAAAGGGAGGTGAAATTGCAGTTTCTAGATAATACATGAGTGAATAAATAATCATATGACAAGAGATAGAGGAAGAATTAGTCTTTCCCATGAGTAAAACTTCTAATTGGTATTTCAATACATAGTGGTCAACCCTGAAATCACATGCAAATAAGCAACATAAATGGGCTCATCCAGTTGAATTTATGTATGCATATGTGTGTGTGTGTGTGTGTTTGTGTGTGCATGTGTGTATGTGTGTGTATGTGTGTATACGTGTGTGCATGTGTGTATGTGTGTGTATACTTGTGTGTATGTGTGTCAATGTGTGTGTATGTATGCGTACGTGTGAGTGTGTGTGTGTGTGTGTGTGTATCCATGTGTGTGTGTGCAGCAAAAATAATCAAAGGGAAACCCTCTAAGTTTGAGAGTAAGAGATACATGGGAAGGTTTAAAGGGAGGTAAGGAAATGGAAAATTATGTAATTTTATTTTAATTAAAAATATCTTAGTTTTGCTATGATGAATTAATTTTTAAAATTAAGGAACAAATACATTAAAACTCACACAGCAAAATAGATTATCTTTAATAAGTCATCATAGTTCTTTAAGTTTCTCATGATATGAGTTTTAAACTTTTAATTTTGTTCACTGTGAAGGTTAAACATACAAAAATTCATATTTTTGTTAAATGATTATCCCTTAATAACTATAGATTTTCATAACACTGATGAAAAAATATATTTTAACATTTTTAAACACTTGCTCATAAGGCAACATACCAACAACCCACATGATAACTGGATATTTTTAGACACTGAAAGAAAATCTAGTGAAAAGTATATATTATTGTGGTAAAGGACAGGGTAGGATAGCTTATGTCTATCCTATCTTCCACATTTGAAAATAATCAGTCCTACTTGGCAGTAAAAGGATTTTGTGAGATCTGTGCTTTGAACCAATAGGGCACATTCCCCCAGAGAATCCTTTCAATTCCATTTCCAATCCTACAGCAAGGATTAGTGTAGCCTTATCCTCTGATAGACAGATATGCCTTTCAGGATGCAGAGACTTATCATCTAATAGACAGCATCAGCACCAGTGGCTATAACTAAAATGAACTGTCTGCTGATTTGGTAACGAAAACATTCTCTGCTCCTTTCATTAATAAAAGCTCCTTTAAGCACATTGTGTTACATTTGCACTGTGTGTTTACACTTTTTGTATTCCCAGGCAGAATACTTCTTTAGTCATTGAATAAGACTGTTTCTGTTTGAAGAAACATATGTTCAAGTGAAAAGCTGTGCCCTGTATCTACCTTTGTGCTATGGAAATGACACACAGTCCATGTCTCAGAGGGTAGCCAAGCAGGTTCTACAGTTGCAAAAGGGTCTTTAGGTGGAAAATACATCTGTGGTTTGAAGACAATTCTGTGTCTTAGGTAATGAAATGAATAATACTTTTAATACAGATGATATGCAGCAAAATAAATCTGTGGGCTGTCTCATAAATTAATAAAATATTTAAAATCACAAATATCCATCAATATCAACAATATTTTCATAGTTACACTGAAATAAAGGTGAGAATAGTAGCTAATGATAGGTTAATCTGAAAGGTCTTAGACAAGAGGCCTGCAGACTGCAATTCTTTTGTTTCTCTTTTCATTTAAAAACAAAAGAAATTCCTATTTTATTTCTGATAAAGGCAGAGCCAGTTAGTCTTGATTCATACTACATGGTAAGATACACAGTATATACACAATAGTCTTAATTATAAAAGTAGAACTGAGGAGATGGCTCAGTGGGTAAAGTGTTTATTATACAAGCTTGAGGAATAGAATTTGGGTCCCTTGCACCAACATAAAATGCCAAGAATATTGACACCAATCTACAATCCAATGCTGGACATAGGTGTGTTTATATAGATATTTGGAGCTCCTTGGCCAGCCCGTCTACTTCAAATAGCAAAATCTAGATATAGTGAGAGACTGTGTCTGATTAACTATAGGACATTTTGATATCAAATTGTTATGTACACACTCATGCAAGCAGGGAAACACAGCTTCAGGAATACCTGAATACATATGTACTATGCTAGCATGGGCTCATAGAAACACACACATATTTTTTAATAATGTTTTCTTTATACATATTTAAGTCATAACTTTCATGACATTAAAAGCCCCATGAATATTTTGTTAGACCTCACATCAACTGTTTGAAATGAGACAGGAAAAAAATTTCAGAATATTTTTAAATTTTATTTTATTATATTTTTTTTACATTTTCATTTATATTCCATTCACTACTGCCCTCTTCCCGGTCAACTTCTCCAATCCATCCCTCCTCCCCTTCTCCTCTGAATAGGTGGACTCTGACTGGGTATACCACCCCCCTCACCTTGGCATTTCAAGTCTCTGAAAGGCTATGTGCTTCCTCTCTCACCGAGGCCAGACAAAGCAGCCCAGCTAATAGAACATATCCCACATATGGGCAAAGGCTTTTGGGATATCCCCGACTCCAGTTGTTCAGGTCTTACATGAAGACAAACTTGTTCATCTGCTACATATTAGCAGTCCAGCTCATGTATGTTCTTTGCTTGGTTGTTTAGATTCTGAGAGCCCCAAGAATTCAGGCTACTTGACTCTGTCTTCCTGTGGAGTTTCTATCCCCTGAAAGACCTGCAATCCTTCCTCCTATTCTTCCATAATAGTTCTGAAGCTCCATTCACTGTTTGGCTGTGAGTGTTTAGATATGTTTAGGTCAGCTGCTGGATGGAGCCTCTCGACACATGATTCTATTTGCACACTTAACAGTATTATTAGCAATGTTAGGGATTGATGCTTGTCTATGGGATGGGTCTTGAGGTGGGCCAGTTAATGGCTGGCCATTCCCTTAGTCCCTGATCCCTCCCTCATGCCTTCATTACTTTTAGAAAGGATAAATTTTGAGGTGGAAAGTTTTGTGGGTGGATCAGTGTCTCTATTGCTCAATAGGGTTCCTGTCTGACTACAACAGGTGACCTGTTCAGTTTCTATATCCCTCGTGTTCTGAGTCACAGTACAGGTAACCCCCATTGATTCTTGGGTGTCTCCCTTATCTCAGGTACCTCTTTTGTCCTGGAGTTGCCTCCTACCACCTCACCCCCCATCACTTGCATATTTCCATTCATTTTTATGACCTTTTGGCTATCTCTCCTATCCTTCCCCACACCTGATCCTGAATCCCACATTTCTCTCTCTCTCTCTCTCTCTCTCTCTCTCTCTCTCTCTGACACACACACACACACACACACACACACACACACACACACACACACCTTCCTCACTCTGCCCTCAGTCTGCCTCTTATGACTATTTTACTCTTTCTTCTATGTGAGATTCAAGCTTCCTTGCTTGGGCCTTCATTCTTGTTTAGCTTCTTTGGGTCTGTGGAATGAAACACTATACTTGTATTTTATGGATAATATCCACCTGTAAGTGAGTACTTACTATACATAGCTTTCTGGGACTTAGTTACTTCACTCTGGATGATGTCCTCATGTTCCATCTATTTGCCTGAAAAATTCAAGGTGTCTTGTTTTTTAATGTCTGAATAGTATCCAATTGTGTAGATATACCACATTTTCTTTATTCATTCTTCATTTCAGAGACATGTCTAGGTTGTTTCCAATTTCTGACTAGTATGAATAAAGCTGCTACAAATATAGTGGAGCAATTGTCTTTGTGAGATGTTGGAGCACCTTTTGTGTATAAGCCCAGGAGTGGTATAGCTGAATCATGAGGTAAAACTATTTCCAGTTTTCTGAGAAACTGACAAATTGATTTTTCAAAGTGGTTGTATATATTTGCACTCCCACCAATAATGGAGCAGTGTTCCTCTTGTTCTGCATCCTCTCCAGCATGTGCTATCTCTTGAGACTGGGATTTTAACCATCTTGATGTGTGTAAAATGGAATGCCATAGTTGTTTTGATTTACCCTTCCCTAATGACTAAGGAGTTTGAACATTTCTTTTTTTTTCCTTTTTTATCTAAGTTTTTTTATTTACATTCCAAATGATTTCCCCTTTCCCGTTTCCTCCCTCCCCGAAAGTTCCATAAGCACCCTTCCCTCCCTCTGTTCTCCATTCAACCCCCTCTCGCTTCTCTGTCCTGGTATTCCCCTACATCCAGTCTTTCCAGGACCAGGGGTCTCTTCTTCCATTTTCTTGCACATCTATTGATATGTGAATTGTGTCTTGTGTATTCCGAGATTCTGGGTTAATATCCTCTTGTCAGTGACTGCGTTTCTTTAAGTGCTTCTCAGCCATTCAAGATTCTTCTTTTGAGAATTCTGTTTACTTCTCTACCCCAGTTTTTAAAATTTATTATTGTTATTCTTTATTTTTTTTACAGTGAAGTTGTTATTCCCCTCCTGGTCCACCCTCCAACAGTTCTTCATCTCATTCATCCTACCCCCAAGAGGATGTCCCCACCCCAACCCCCACCCCACCAGACCATTCTATTCCCTGTGGCCTCAATTCTTTCCAAGGTTAGATGTATCTTTTCTCACTGAGGCTAGACCAGGCAGCCCTGTGTTATATATGTTTTGGGGGGCCTCATATCAGCTAGTTAAAGCTGCCTGGTCAGTGGCTCAGTGTCTGAGAAATCTCAGGGGTCCAGGTTAATTGAGACTACTGTACCCATTTTTAAATGGGTTATTTGGGTTGTGGGTGTCTAACTTCTGGAGTTCTTTGTAAATTTTGGATATTAGCCTTTGTCAGATATAGTATTGTTCAAGATCCTTTCCCAATATGTGGGCTACCAATTTGTCCTATTGTCAGTATCGTTTACCTTACAAAAACTTTGTGGATTCATGAGGTCCCATTTATCAATTGTTGAACTTAGACCCTGAGCCATTGATGTTTTGTACAGGAACTTGTATTATGTACCAGTGAGTTCAAGGGAATATGTTTCAGACTTTGTCTCTCTATGTAATGTCTGTATAGGAATCTCTGTATTTTTTCCTATCTTCTGAAGGAGGAAGTTTCTTTGACAGTGGGTACTGATCTATGAGGCTAACAAAATATTATTAAGGATCACTTTATTTCTACTTCTTTGTTTGATTAAAACCAATAGTTTTTTATTTTATCTTAGATCTCTGGGTTATCTAGTTTCTGGTTCTTGGTCACCAAAGCAGTATCAGGTGTGGGTTCCTTTTTCTGGAGTATACCTTGAGTCAGATCAGACTTGGTTAGTTAAATCCACAAGGTTTAGGACACTGTTGCCTTAGCAGATTTTGCAGGTCTGACAGATTGGAGACCAAAGTTATTTTGTCTCATTTGGTGTTTATGTTTCTCTTTTGTTACCCTGCAGAGATCATCCATTTTCTTTGGTTTCATGTATATTCTTGACTTCCATTTTTTTTGAAATTTTCATTCCAATATCCTACATAAGGCTAGTTTTCTCCCCTTTATGGTGATTGGTAGTTTTCCTGTATATAGTAGTCTGGGCTGGCATTCTTGGTCCCTTAGAATTTACAGTATATCTGTCAGGCCCTTCTAGCTTTTAGCGTCTTCATTAATAAGTCCGTAATTTCATTAGGTCTGTCTTTATATGTTACTTGTTTGTTTTCCCATGCAACTTTTAATATTATTTCTTGTTCTACAAGTTTAGTGATTATATTATTATGTGCTCAAGGGATTTTCTTTTCTGGGCAAATCTATTTGGTATTCTGTATGCTTCTTCTACCCTTATATACATTTCTTTGTTTAGGTTAAATATTTTCTTCTATGATTTTGTTGAAAATAATTTTTGGACCTTTGAGATGGGTTTCTTCACCTACTTCTTTTATTTCTGTTACTTGTAGATTTAGAATTTCATAGCATCCCTGAATTCAGGATGTTTATTTCAAGGAATTTTTAGATTTAGCAAATTCTTTGACAGGTATATGCATCTTTTCTATCATATCTTCAATGCTTGAAATTACTTCCACCATTTTTTCTATTCTGTTTGTGAAGTTCGCCTCTGTACTTCCTGTTCAAACTTCAAAATTTTGGATTTCCACGATTCATTCAGTTTTTTGTTTGTTTTCATCAATTCTACTTATGTTTTTAGAACTTTAAGAGTTTTATTCATTCGCTTGCACTGTTTTTTCATATTTCTACATTTTTAAAGGGATTTATCCATTGCACTGCTTATTAATTCTTCAGTTTCTTTAAGTGATTAAGTCATTTCCTCTTAAAGCCCCTATCATCTCAATAATACTATTTTAGGTATTTTTCTTGGGTTTCAGCTATGTTAGAATATTCAGTGCCTATTGTAGCATGGCTCCTGGAAATCAGGAGAGAGATTTTCCTACCTTGTTTTTGATGGTGCTTTTATACTAACATCTAGGTGTCTGGGATTGGGATGGTTTTATATCTGAATGATAATATCTGCTTTTGTCTATTCTGAGGGAGTGTATTGTTAATTGCTTCTTCCATGGACTTTAGGACAGCATGGTTATTAAGTGCTACCTTGATAGAAATTGTCTGTGAACCAATTTCCCTAACTTTCTCAGCTGGAATATTCCTAACATTCCATGCCGATATTGGAATGACTTGGAAAATAGTTTAGAGACGTTCCTTGTGATCCATTAGGTGTGAAATTAGAGAGGAAAATGAAACCATAGCAGATATTCTACAGAGCTGGGAATAATACTGGCGGAATTGGATCCAGAGGAGCAGAAGAAGAAGTATGGATTGAACATCAGTCTGCTTGTCCTGGTAGCAGTTGCTCTAGGTTTTACTGTTAAATCTGTTGAGTTTTCAGGCTAGGATAAAAGGACACATAAAAGGACAAAGGTTAGAAGGGGAATATCTGTGATGTAGAGAGGAGATCTGTTCACAAGTACAAGAAAGGCTGTTATAGTCTTCTGCTCTACATTTGGGAGTGAGGCTGAGGGACCATATCTGAGGAACAAAGGCAATAAAGAAGAACTGTAGGCAGCCTACCAGTTTTTCTGACAGGCATGTCCTGTAAGTTAGTGAGTAGTTCCTGCTAGAGTCTGGGTCTGTGATAAAGTCAAAAGTGGTGAGGGAGGTTAAAATAAGATAGTCTGTGGGATCCACAGGAGATATGGGACAGTGGGAAGGAAGGCTGAAGTTGGTGTTTTATTGTAGAATTATGGATGAGACTTGGGAATTGGATTTGGAGAATAGGGGAGAATGGTGAGGTCTCCATTTGGTTTACCTGTTTGCCTGGACTGTTAGGCAGATGGCTTCCCAGTAAATGCCTGTATTAGTGGCTGTTTTGATGACCTGCTCAAGTTGTCATCTTGTATGTGTCCAGTGATGATGATTTTCTTGGAAAAACAAGCAAGTAAGCAGACAAAAAACAAACAAACAAAAAACAAAGAACAAACCAAAAACTTATAAATATTCATTGAAACTCAAAACTAATTTTTTATTAAATCACTTTTTATTCTTTAAGAATTTCATACAATACATTTGAACCATATTCACACCACTCTCCCAATCCTTCCCAAATCCATATTCTGCTTCCATACCAATGTTTATGATGTTGTTTGTTTTTTAGGTTGTTCTTTTAATACAATGGATTCATTTGTTCCAATCATTTATTCTTGAATGTGGGATCATGTATTAGAGCATGCACTATCTTGTAGAAGCAACACCCTTAAACAAATATGACCTTTTTTGAAGGAGGATTCAATTGCCAGTGGATCTTCAGATATGGGAGAGAATTTGTGCCCACATCCTTTCAGTATGCTGAACATTTATCTAGCTTGTGTTTGTGAAATTCATGGTATACTGTCTCAACTGCTCTGAGTTAATACAGTCAACCAATCTATTCTGTCCAGGAAATTATATTTAGCTGTTAAAATCCACTGCTTCTAACTCTCATACTTTGCACATCAATTCCTTTTCCATAATGATCTGTGAGCCATTTCTAGGAAGGAATACACATTCTACAGTCTCTAATTCTCTGTACATTGATCAATTAAAATTATCTGTATAAATTTAACATCTACTTTAGAAAGTAGCTTTGAGGAGGTTTGTGAGATGTGTTATTCTATGTGTATAACAGTCACTTAGAGTACATTGATTACTATCCCTATTTAGCAGAAAAACAATATTATGCTCTTATCAGTGATTATGACCTGACAGGCCACCTGGTTTTGGTTTGACAACTGACACACACACACACACACACACACACACACACACACATATATATATGAGAATGACTAAAGACGTAGGGGAGGTATTATACTTAAGTCCAATATTCATAAATGATAGGACTTTGACAAGTAGTTTGATTTTAACTTCAGTGAATTTAAATGAGATGTGTGAAATTCTGAGAAAAGTACATATTATGTACCTTGACACAACTACTATCAGAAAAGGTATGTAGGTGTAATCATTTGTTTTTAATAGTGCCAGCTTGGAAATTTGACTTGACATAGTAAATAAAAGATCAGAAATGATCCTAAAAATATTTCAAGTGTGAAATAACTTGTAATTTTGTCTTCTAAGGTTCTAGATACATTAAAATGTTGTTGTTGTTTATTTCCCTGTACTCCATAAAAAATTCAAAATTATCTAAATAATGCTTCATTTAGAAAAAGTCTTTTAAGCTTCAGAGAATAAGCAGAAGACACCATTGAGTCTTATTTGAAAGAATATGAGATTTACAGATTCCATTCAAATATGACAGCATTTAGGAGGGTTCACTACAATGGCATCTACACACAACATCTATTGACTTCACTGTTTTGGCTCTTTTTTTTTCTGCAAAGCAGACTCAAGCACAAAGCTTGCTTTGTCTTCAAAAGGAAGCTTTGTGCTCAGATAGGCTCACCAGGAGGAAGATGAAAAACTGACCCATGTTCCTATTCTTTTCCCAGATGCATTTGCCTAGAAGCTAGTGAGCTATAGAGATGTATGTATACATGTATATACATACACAAACACACACACACATACACACACATTTTTTTTTAAGAATTTCAAATTGCTTTAGAAATGGCAGTTGTGATTAGTTTGTGTTGAGTTATATTAACAGTCATGGCATTTATATTCTCCATTTAAGTCACAAATAAAAATTACTATTAGAATAAGTCATATAAATCCTCACTCAGCTTGAAAGCTATTTCATTTCCAACTATATGAATTGACCTGTAATGGCCTAGCTAAGAATTCCCAAACAGATTTGATGTGATTTTGGGAGAAATTAAACCATTTGTGTTTTCTTCATATTCTTGTGCAATACCTCCCTGATATCAGCTTCCTCAGTGAAGAAATAACCAGGCTTCTTTGGAATGTCCCTGTCTTATGTTTAGCTTATTTCTTTATGTAGCATCCAAATGAAGATGGTCAAGATGGAGTAAACCTGGAAATTGCTTTTTCTAAAAATTTATTTGGAGATTTTATTTTATAAAAAATAGTCTCATATTGTCTTACACAATAGTGATTAAATATTCTTGATACATAGATTGCAATTTGAAAGACTTAGTTTTCATTTACTGTAATATATGAGATTGATTTTTTCTTTTTTATTGAATATAATCTTCATTTACATTTCAAATGCTAAAACCTTTCCCAGTTTCTTCCCTCCCTGAAAACCCTCAACCCCTCCTTCCACCCCCTGCCTCCAGGTTTATGCCACTCCACCTGACCCACTCCGACATTCCCTCCCCTCCTTTTCCCTTTGTTGGGGCATCTATTGAGCCTTCACCAGACCAAGGACCTCTCCTCCCACTGATGACCAACAAGACATTCCTCTGCCACATTTTTGGCTGGAACCATGTGTACCCCTTGGGTGATGGTTTAGTCTCTGAGAGTCCTGGGGCGTCTGGGTAGCTAACCTCATTGTTCTTCCCATGGAGCTATAAACCCCTTCAGCTCCTCCAGTCTGCCCTCCAACTCCTCCATTGGGGGCCCCATGCCCACTCCAATGGTTGACTGCTAGCATCTGCCTCTGTATATATAAAGTTCTGGCAGGGCCCCTCCTGAGACAACCATAACAGGCTCCTTTTGGTATGCAATTCTTGTTATCCATAATAGTGTCGGGGTTTGGTGACTGTTAATAGGAAAAATCCCCAGGTAGGGTAGTCTCTGGATGGTCTTTCCTTCAGTCTCTGCTCCACACTTTGTCTCCATTAATCCTCCTGTGATTATTTTGATCCCTTTCTCAGAGGAACCCAACACCTCCACTTCAGTCCTCCTTCTTCTTGAGCTTCCTGTGGTCTGTGAATTGTGACTTGTTTATTTTGAGCTTTTGGGTTAACAACCAATTATCAGTGAATGCACACCAGGTGTATTCTTTCATGATTGGGTTACCTCACTTAGGATGACACTTTCTAGTTCCACACATTTGCTTAAAAATTTCATGAATTCATTGTTTTTAATAGCTGAAGAGTACTCCATTGTGTATATATACCACAATCTCTGTATCCATTCCTCTTTTGAAGGACATCTGGGTTCTTTCCAGCTTCTGGCTATTATAAATAAGGCCGCTATCAACAAAGTGGAGCATGCTTATTAAATGCTGGATTATCTTCAGGGTATATGCCCAGGAGTGGTACAGCTGGGTCTTCTGGTAGTACTATGTTTAATTTTCTGAGGAACCGCCACACTGATTTTCAGATTGGTTTTACCAGCTTGCAATCCCAACAACAATGGAGGAGTGTTCCTCTTTCCCCACATCCCCTCCAGCATCTGCTGTTCCCTGAGTTTTCTATCTTAGTCATTCTGACTGGTGTGAGGTGGAATCTCAGGGTTATTTAGACTTGCATTTCCCTGATGACTAAGGATGCTGAAAATTTATTTAGGTGCTTCACAGTCATTCGTGTTTCCTCAGTTGAGAATTCCCTATTTAGGTCTGTACCCGATTTTTTGAAAGGATTATTTGACTCTCTGGAGTCTAACTTCTTGAGTTCTTTGTATACATAGGATATTAACCCTCGATTGGATGTAGGATTGGTAAGGATCTTTTCCCAATTTGTTGGTTGCCATTTTGTCCTATTGACTGTGTCCTTTGCCTTACAGAAACTGTGCAATTTTATAAGGACCCATTTGTTGGTTATTGTTCTTAGAGCATAAGCAATTGGTGTTCTATCAAGAAATTTTTTCCCGGTGCCCATGTGTTCAAGGTTCCTCGCCACTTTCTCCTCTATAAGCTTCAGTGTTTCTGGTTTTATGTGTAGGTCCTTGATCCACTTGGACTTGAGATTTGTACAAGGAGATAAGAATGGGTTAATTTGTATTTTTCTGCATGCTGACCTCCAGTTGTTCCAGCACCATTTGTTAAAAATGCTGTCTTTTTTTCCACTGGATGTTTTTAGCACCTTTGTCAAATATCAAGTGACCATAGTTGTGTGGGTACAATTCGGGGTCTTCAATTCTATTCCATTGATCTTCCTGCCTGTCTCCGTACCAATACCAAACAGTTTTTATCAGTATTGCTCTGTAGTAGAGCTTGAGGTCAGGAATGGTGATTTCCCCAGGAGATCTTCTGTTGTGGAGAATAGTTTTTGCTGTCCTTGGTTTTTTGTTATTCCAGATGAATTTGAGAATTGCTCTTTCTAGCTCTATAAAGAATTGATTTGGGATTTTGATGGGGATTGCATTGAATCTGTAGATTGTTTTTGGCAAGACTGCCATTTTTACTATATTAATCCGGCCAATCCATGAGCATGGAATATCTTTCCATCTTCTGAGAACTTCTTCGATTTCTTTCTTTCATTATGAAATTATTGTCATACAGATCTTTCACTTGCTTGTTAGAGTCACACCAAGGTATGCAATATTATTTGTGACTATTGTGAGAGTGTCATTTCCTTAATTTCTTGCTCAGCTTGTTAATCTTTTGAGTATAGGAAATCTACTGATTTGTTTGAGTTAATTTTATATCCAGCCACTTTGCTGAAGTTGTTTATCAACTTGAGGAGTTCTCTGGTGGAAGTTTTGGGGTCGCTTAAGTATCCTATCATTTCATCTGCAAATAGTGGTATTTTGATTTCTTCCTTTCCAATTTGTATCCCTGTGACCTCCTTTTTTTGTCTGATTGCTCTGGCTAGAAATTCAAGTACTATATTGAATAGATAGGGAGAGAGTGGGCAGCCTTGTCTGGTCCCCGATTTTAGGGGAATTGCTTCAAGTTTCTCTCCATTTAGTTTGATGTTGACTACTAGTTTGTAGTATATTGCTTTCACTATGTTTAGGTATGGGCACCGGATTCCTGATCTTTCCAGGACTTTTATCATGAAGAGATGCTGGATTTTGTCAAAAGCCTTTTCAGCATCTAATTAAATGACCATGTGGTCTTTTTCCTTAAGTTTGTGTATATAGTGGATTACATTGATATCTTTCTGTAAATTGAACCATCCCTGAATTCCTGGGATGAAGGCTACTTAATCGTAGTGAATTACTGTTTTGATGCCTTCTTGGATTTGCTTGGCCAGAATTTGTTGAGTATATTTGCATCGATGTTCATGAAGGAGATTGATCTGAAGTTCTCCTTCCTTGTTTGGTCTTTATTTGGTTTAGGTATAAGCATTATTGTGACCTCATAGAATGAGGTGGGTAGTGTTCCTTGAGTTTCTATTTCATGGAATAGTTTGAAAAGTATAGGTATTAGCTCTTCTTTGAAGATCTGATAGAATTCTCCACTAAACTGATCTGGTTCTGATTTATTTATTTATTTATTTATTTATTTATTTATTTATATTTTTGATGGGAGATTATTAAAAACTGCTTCTATTTCCTCAGGACTTCTGAGATTATCTAGATGGTTTATCTGATCCTGTTTTAACGTTGGCACCTGGTATGTATCTAGAAAGTTGTTTATTTCTTCAGATTTTCAAATTTTGTTGAGTATAAGCACTTGTCATAGGATCTCATGATTTTTTGAATTACCACAGTTTCTGTTCTAATGTCTCCCTTTTCATTTCTGATTTTATTAATTTGGGTAGTGCCTCTGTGCCCTCTGGTTAGTCTTGCCAAGACTCTATCTATCTTCTTGATTTTCTCAAAGAACCAACTCCTTTTTGTTTCTATCTGGTTGGTTTCGGCCCTGAGTTTGATTATTTCCTGCAGTCTACTCCTCTTGGTTGTATTTGCTTATTTTTGTTCAAGAGATTTCAGGTCTGCCAAGTTGCTAGTGTAAGCGCTCTCCACTTTCTTTTTGTAGGCACTTAGAACTATTAGTTTTCCTCTTAGCACCGCTTTCATTGTGTCCCACAAGTTTTGGTAGGATGTGTCCTTATGTTTACTGAATTCTAAAGTGTCTTTAATTTCTTTCTTTATTTCTTCCTTGATCAAGTTATCATTGAGAAGAGCATTGTTCAAAATGCACATGGGGCTGTGGGACATCTGCCCTGCAGAGGGACCTGCACTGGGAGAGAACACACCAGTACAGGGAGGGAGCACACCAGCCTCCCCTTGGCAACCTCTGCTCCAGGGATTGACTCCACTGAGCCTCCAGGTACACAGGGATTCCCCAATATAAACAGGGATAGAGTGAAGCTAATTGAAGCCTTGGACCAAATGGAACTAAAAGATATATATAGAACATTTAATCCTAAATCAAAAGAATATACCTTCTTCTCAGCACCTCATGGTACCTTCTGCAAAATCAACCATATACTTGATAACAAAACAGACCTCAACAAATAAAAGAAGATCGAACTAATCCCATGCCTCCTATCAGAACACTATGGAATAACAGCAAAAACAACAGAAAGCCCACATACACGTGGAAGCTGAACAATGCTCTACTCAATGATACCTTGTATTAAAAACAACTAGAAAATCTGGAGGAAATGGACAATTTCCTAAACAGATACCAAATACCAGAATTAAATCAGGATCAAATAGACCATCTAAACCATCCTATAACCCTTGAAGAAATAGAAGTGGTCATTGGAAGTCTTCCAACCAAAAAAAGCACAGCTCCAGATGGTTTTAGTGCAGAATTCTATCAGACCTTCAAAGAGGACCTAACACCAATACTCTTCACACTATTCCATAAAATAGAAACAGAAGGAACACTACCCAACTCGTTCTATGAAGACACAATTACGCTAAAACCAAAATCACACAAAGATCTGACAAAGAAAGAGAATCTCAAGCCAATTTCTCTTATGAATATTGATGCAAAAATACTCAATAAAATTCTTGCCAGCAGAATCCAAGAACACATTAAAACACTCATTCACCACGATCTAGTAGGCTTCATCCTAGGGATGCAGGGATGGTTCAATATAAGGAAGTCCATCAATGTAATCCACTACATCAACAATCTTAAAGAAAAAAACATATGGTCATTTCATTAGATGTGGAGAAAGCATTTGACAAAATTCAGCATCCCTTCATGTTAAAGGTCTTGGAAAGATCAGGAATTCAAGGCACATATCTAAAGATAGTAAAAGCAATTTACAGCAAACCAGTAGCCAACATCAATCTAAATGGAGAGAAATTTGAAGCAATCCCACTAAAAATAGGGACTAGACAAGGCTGCCCTCTCTCTCCATATCTTCTCAATATAGTACTTGAAGTTCTAGCTAGAATAATTAGAAAACAAAAGGAGGTCAAAGGGATACAAATTGGAAAGGAAGAAGTCAAACTATCACTATTTGCAGTCGATATGATAGTATACTTAAGCGAACCAAAGAACTCCACCAGAGAACTCCTACAGCTGATAAGCAACTTCAGCAAAGTTGCCAGATATGAAATCAACTCAAGCAAGTCAGTAGCCTTCCTATACTCAAAAATTAAGCAGGCTGAGAAAGAAATAAGAGAAATGATACCGTTCACGATAGCCACAAACAATATAAAGTATCTTGGTGTGACTCTAACCAAACAAGTGAAAGATCTGTATGGCGAGAACTTCAAGTCTCTGAAGAAAGAAATTGAAGAAGACCTCAGAAGATGGAAAAGTTTGCCATGCTCATAGATTGGCAGGATTAATATAGTAAAAAGAACCACCTTGCCAAAAGCAATATACAGATTCACTGCAATCCCCATCAAAATCCCAACTCAATTCTTCATAGAGTTAGAAAGAGCAATTCAAAAATTCATCTGGAATAACAGAAAACCCAGGATAGCTAAAACTATTCTCAAGAGTAAAAGAAGTTCTGGGGGAATCAGTATCCCGGAACTCAAGCTGTACTACAGAGCAATAGTGTTAAAAACTGCATGGTGTTGGTACAGTGACAGGCATGTAGATCAATGGAACAGAATTGAAGATCCAGAAATGAATCTACACTCCTATGGTCACTTGATCATTGACAAAGGAGCTAAAACCATCCAGTGGAAACAAGATAGCCTTTTCAACAAATGGTGCTGGTTCAACTGGAGGTCAATATGCAGAAGAATGCAAATTGATCCATTCTTATCTCCTTGCACTAAGCTCAATTCCAAGTGGATCAAGGACCTCCACGTAAAACCAGACACACTGAAAGTAATAGAAAGGAAACTAGGGAAGAACCTTGAACATATGGGCACAGGGGAAAATTTCCTGAACAGAACACCAATAGCTTATGCTCTAAGATCAAGAATTGACAAATGGGACCTCATAAAATTACAAAGTTTCTGTAAGGCAAAGGACACTGTCAAAAGAACAAAGTTGCAACCAACAAGCTCAGAAAAGATCTTTAGCAACCCTACATCCGACAGAGGGCTAATATCCAATATATACAAAGAACTCAAGAAGTTAGACTCCAGAGAGCCAAGTAACCCTATTAAAACGTGGGGTACAGAGCTAAACAAAGAGTTCTCACCTGAAGAATATCTAATGGCTGGGAAGCACCTAAAGAATGTTCAACATCCTTAGTCATTAGGGAAATGCAAATCAAACAACACTGAGATTCACCTCACATCAGTCAGAATGGCTAAGATCAAAAACACAATTGACAGCAGTTGTTGGTGAGGATGTGGAGAAAGAGGAAAACTCCTCCACTGCTGGTGGGATTGCAAGCTGCTACAACTACTCTGGAAAGCAGTCTGGCGGTTCCTCAGAAAACTGGGCATGACACTCCCGGAGGATCCGGCTATACCACTCCTGGGCATATACCCAGAGGCTTCCCCCTCCATGCAATAAGCACACATGCTCCACTATGTTCCTAGCAACCTTATTTATAATAGCCAGAAGCTGGAAAGAACCCACATGTCCCTCAATGGAGGAATGGATTCAGAAGATGTGGTATATTTACACAATGGAATTCTACTCTGCAATTAAAAACAATGAACTCACAAAATTCCTAGGCAAATGGTCAGAACTTGAAAATATCATACTTAGTGAGGTAACCCAATAACAAAAGAACACACGTGGTATGCAGTTACTGATAAGGGGATATTAACCCAGAATCTTGGAATACCCAAGACGCAATTCACATATCAATAGATTTCCAAGAAGATGGAAGGAGAGACCCATGGTCCTAGAAAGTCTGGGTGTTAGGAATACCAGGACAGAGAATTGAGGTGGGGTTGAATGGGGAACAGAGGGATGGAAAGGTATTTATGGGACTTTCGGGGAGGGAGGAAACGGGAAAGAGGAAATCATTTGGAATGTAAATAAAAAAAATATAGAAAATAATTAAAAAAATTAGTTAGGAAGCTATTGTTTCTGGGAAAGGGAGAGTTAGTTTTATTTGATGGTAGGGATGTGGACAGGTCAGTCATATACCACAGAAAGTTCTACTCCCAATACCTCTTAGACAATCAAAACTGAATTTAATTAGCTTTTAAAGAAAAGAAGAACACAAAGTAGTATGGGAAGGAATTGGAGGGTAGAGGGCATGGTCATAAGTGACTTGAGGCAGGGTGGTGAAATTATTCAAAATAAATTGTATGGGAGTCTGAAAGAATTAATACAAGAATTAGGCTCATGCTCTGAAATCAAGAATTTATAAATGGTACCTCATGAAACTGGGAAGCTTCTGTCAGGCAAAGGACATAGTCTATAAGACAAATCAGCAACCTACATATTGGGAAAAAAATCTTCACTAACCCCACATCCAATAGAGGGCTAATATCCAAAATATATAATGAACTCAAGGAACTAATCACCAAAAAACCAAACAACCCAATCAAAAAATGGGGTAAAGAACTAAACAGAGAATTCAAACCAGAGGAATCTTGATGACTGAGAAGCACTTAAGGAAATGTTCAAAGTCTTTAGTGTTCCAAGAAATACAAATCAAAACGACCCTGAAAGTCCACCTCACACCAATCAGAATGACTAAGATCAAAACTTCAGCTGAGAGCACATGTTGGTGAGGATATGGAGAAAAAGAAATATTCCTTCACTGATGATGGGATTGAAAACTGTTACAACCACTCTTTGTTATGAATCATAATGTGAATATTTTTGGCCATAGACGTTTACAAAATTGACCATGAACCACAGATTGTGAACCACTGACTAGCCTCATGAACTAGGCAGAAACCAATTTCTTAACTTCTCAGGTGTGAAACAGTCCTTGTTGTTCTAACTGTAGTATATCTTGTAAGTCATTCTAATAAATCCTATGTTAATGTATAATTATACTAGCAACATAATAACTATGATTAACATTGTTTGAAGGCTTTTTATTTGTTTTATGTAAATTTCAGAATTGCACTGGATATGCTGATACAATCCTTTCTTTAATCCCAGAATTTAGAAGGCAGAGGCAAGTGGAGGTCTTTGAGTCCAAGACCACTCGATCTGCATTTTCAGTTTCAAGGAAACATGGCTACACAATCAGAACTTATTAAAAACAGAAGATTCATTTTCAGTCTTCATGTAACAGTCTAGTGACATTGTGTCATTTCATTATTTCTCATTTGGAATTTTTTGCTTCCTTTCCTCAACCTCAGTATTTTTCTTCTAACTTCCTAGCACTCTGATCAGATCTCAAAGACAAAATGAGTTTAAGGAACAGTTTATTTAGTGGGATGTTCTACCATCAAAACACAGTGATTAAAATGTCCTCTGTGATGAACACTGTCATCTACTAGTTAAGGAAAACATCCGTGCCAACAGTAAAGAAAAACAATCTCCCAGATGAAGTGTGTAAGTTTTATTAATCAACTTCTAATTATCTTAGATTGGAAGAATAATTCTGCAATGAAAGAAAAATATATAGCAAAAAAATATTGAAAGTAAACCAAGGAAACCAAGGAAAATGAGTAGTATCTAATACCTTTGAATGTTCGAAGTGACATTTGTAGTCTTGAAATGTCAGCAAAGAACTGTCAACCTTTTCTTAGCAGTCCATATTTGGTGCAGACATGTGTATGTCAACAAGATAAAATAAGTTCCTTTTGCTTTAGAGAAGTAATGCCTAGGCTAGCAAGTTTAATTTTAGGTATTATAAAACACCTCAAATTTAATAGCATGTAATTACAACACTCACATAATTCTCAAATTTCTGAGAAGACAGTTTGAGCTGTTGTCCCTTACTGAGAGGGGAATTATGATGAAGGAAAGATATTACCATGATTCTGTTAGACATTTTTGGCTTAGTTTTATACTGTATTCTGCTCTTAAATATAGATGCTTATATATTCTTAGTATACATTGATTTATTATGATTAATCACCTAAGTTAATAAATCACATCTTATTTTTCCAAAAATGGAATTAAAAATCCCCTAATTATCAAATAGAAAATTTGTAGACATACTACTAGACTAGGATCTCTGCTCAAAATAGTTGGTATTTGAAGCCAAGCTTATTTAATTTCTCAAGGCTACATGTTCTAAGAAAAATTTCGGAGTACATTCTCTATAGAGAAAAACTATGTGTAAAAGTAAAGGTTTTGTATATTTGTATGCATGTAAAGGTATTGTTAGCATGAAGTGACAATAACTGGAAGCTACATTATATACACTACACTGCTACATATCAAATATATAGAAATAAAATCATTAGTGGAAACTCATATGAATTTCAACATACATTTGAGAGTTTCCTAACACATTGCATTGTTCACTGCATCCAACTTGCCTAGAATGTCTTCAGCTTAATACTCCTAGGACAACTAATCTTTAACACAGCCAAAACATCACTTCCGAGTAGCCTTTCCTTGTACTGGCAAGATTACATCAGCAATTACTTCATTCTGCTCTTCAATTCGTCTTGTGATTCTCTGCTTCTTTTACTATATGTTATCAGCATTTGTGATAAGACTTATGTGTCAGCAAGCCTTCCTCGGTGTGTTTTACAAGACATCCAATACTCACAGTTTTTCTTTTTTACTACAAGCATAAACTAGAGAAATCTAAAACAGTATAATGGGTTGAATTAATTTTATTTCTGTGTTCATCTAATGATTTTCTTCCTATGGAGTGAAACAGGAAGTACCTTAAGTGTAAATTTCACGAAAGCCATTGAAAGAAACACTGTTCTAAGAGGGCAGAGGTGTTGTACCTTGGAGTGATAGGCCAAGGGGCCACCTGTGTAATACACTCAACATCAGGCTTCAAGCAGAGTATTTAACTTGTGTGTAAGAACTCAAGATGAGAGGCACGGGGTCAGACATAACTCAGGGAAATGCTTGTCAGTGCAGATCATGTGACATTTCAATAAAATGTGTGCATTTGACTTGCTGACATATATTTTTTTACTTTTGTTTTTAAAGAAGAACAGCAGCGTTATTGGTATATTCCTAAAGTGGTGGATAATATAACAAGAGTGACTCTTTAAGCCTTTCAGGAAATCAATCTTGACCCTAGCAGAGACTATCAGATATATTAGAAAATACTTAGAATTAACCAGAATCTATTCACATTCCTAAATATAGTTTGAAATATCTAACTATAATCAATCTACTCCAAGGTTCTTGACATAGATCATCAAATAGCTCTTCTCACACATTCAGGTATATATGCAGGTGATTTGAAATTTTTTGAGACAGTTTCTCACTTACCTGGGATTCACCAATGAGCATAGGATGGCTTGCCAGAAATTCCAGACTCTCCTTCCCTTGTGCTAGAATTACAAACAGCCTATACCTGACAAAATGCTTATACCTGACATTTTATTTCATTTAAATCCAAGGTCCTGTACTCAGGTGCTCATGCATGCAAAGCAAGTATTTAATTACAAAGAGAATCTCCCAAGCTCCTATACGTTTTATTTTTTATCTGTGTGCAATAGGCTGAATCAGCTGTAACTAATGGCATGGTACTATACAAATATAGACAAAGAATCAGAAAGAGCTGACTCAACTATTATGACCTTTTAATTTTTTTAGTAGAATATAAGGCAAACAGGTCATTTCCTCACCTTTTATAGCTTGGATTTTCTTACTTGTAAAGAGTACTACGTGGTTTGAAAAAGATTGTTTCTCCTACTTTTTTCAAACTTTAATAATGAACTACACATCAAAATCTGTATTTCATTTTGGGCTTACCATATTATCAAGGAGGAAATTGTACTTAGCATATCTTGACATGTTGACTTTCAACTTAATTTAAATGAAAACAAAACTAAGAACAAAACCATGTAAATGTGACACTGGTGTGTTCATCATCTGCTTCTTCCTCTTTACTACAAGAGATGTTTAAAGAAAGCAAATATGGGTAAAACTAAAATATCTCCAATAGACTTAAATCACAAATATTAGGAAGTGAAACCTAAGAGATAAAGGATGCCACAGGTGGACATGCTTAGATGTACATTATTCCTGATCCCCTATACACACATTTTTCTATCTACTGTATGCTACCAACCTCCTCTATCATACTTACCTACTGTCATAATCTTCTGCTGAAGTGCACAAAATCAAACAACTAGAAAAGATACTCTGAAATAATAAGAAAAATTAAATCTGTCTTTCTTTTATTAATATTATTTTTTAAATTTATTTTCTATATTTTTTTTAATTTTCTTTTTTTTATTTTCTAAGTTTTTTTATTTACATTCCAAATCATTTTCCCTTTCCTGTTTCCTCCCTCCCCGAAAGTCCCATAAACCCCCTTCCCTCCCTCTTTTCCCCATTCAACCCCCTCTTGCTTCTCTGTCCTGGCATTCCCCTATATCCAGTTATTCCAGGGACAGGGGTCTCTCCTTTCATCTTCTTGGAAATCTATTGATATGCGAATTGTGTATTCCAGGCTTCTGGGTTAATATCCCCTATCAGTAACTGCATACCCTGTGTGTTCTTTGTGATTGGGTTACCTCACTAAGGATGATATTTTCCAGTTCTGACCATTTGCCTAAGAATTTTGTGAATTCATTGTTTTTAATTGCAGAATAGCATTCCATTATGTAAATATACCACATCTTCTGTATCCATTCCTCCCTTGAGGGACAGCTGGGTTCTTTCCAGCTTCTGGCTACTATAAATAAGGCTGCTATGAACATAGTGGAGCATGAGTCCTTATAGGATGCTGGTGAAGCCTATGGGTATATGCCCAGGAGTGGTATAACAGGATCCTCTGGGAGTGTCATGCCCAGTTTTCTGAGGAACCGCCAGAATGCTTTCCAGAGTGGTTGTACCATCTTGCAATCCTCTTTCTCCACATCCTTGCCAACACCTGCTGTCTCCTGTGTTTTTGCTCTTAGCCATTTTGACTGGTGTGAGGTAGAATCTCAGGGTTATTTTGATTTGCATTTCCCTAATAACTAAGGATGTTGAACATTTCTTTAAGTGCTTCTCAGCCATTTGATAATCTTCAGGAAATCCCAACTCAATTCTTCATAGAGTTAGAAAGAGCAATTCAAAAATTCATCTCGAATAACAGAAAACCCAGGATAGCTAAAACTATTCTCAAGAGTAAAGGACTTCTGGGGGAACCAGTATCCCAGACCTCAAGCTGTACTACAGAGCAATAGTATTAAAAACTGCATGGTATTGGTACAGTGACAGACATGTAGATCAATGGAACAGAATTGAAGACCCAGAAATGAATCCACACTCCTATGGTCACTTGATCTTTGACAAAGGAGCTAAAACCATCCAGTGGAAAAAAGATAGCCTTTTCATCAAATGGTGCTGGTTCAACTGGTGGTCAGCATGCAGAAGAATGCAAATCGATCCATTCTTTTCTCCTTATACTAAGCTCAATTCCAAGTGGATCAAGGACCTCCACGTAAAACCAGGCACACTGAAACTAATAGAAAAGAAATTAGGAAAGAGCCTTGAACATATGTGCACAGGGGAAAATTTCCTGAACAGAACACCAATAGCTTATGCTTTAAGATCAAGAATTGACAAATGGGACCTCATAAAATTGCCAAGTTTCTATAAGGCAAAGGACACTGTCAAAAGGACAAAGCGGCAGCCACCAAATTGGGAAAAGATCTTTACCAACCCTACATCTGGCAGAGGGCTAATATCCAATATACACAAAGAACTCAAGAAGTTAGACTCCAGAGAGTCAAATAATCCTATTTAAAAAATGGGGTACAAAGCTAAAAATCTGTCTTTCTTAAGACTGATTTTCCTAAGCATTGGTCACATCCCAAAGGCCTAATTAAATGAATCACGTGGAGGCCAACATGACACAGTCAACACATCTGTAATTCAAAATACGTTTGAAAGGTCTAAATAACAGGTATATGCAATGTAATGACCTTCAAATGATGAAGAAGCTGTTGACAATAAGTCCCACATCCTTGTCTTACTTATTATTACTTACAGTCTAGAAACACACAAACAAGTATACAGCAAAAACAAAACAAAAAGCTGAACAAAGCAAACAAATTCATACAGTCATTCAATAAGTTTGTGATGAATCTAGCTTGTCTATAAAATGTCCTAGTTACTTTGTGCCCTTATATTTGTACACGCTGTGTTTCTTAATCTTGTATGACATTACTAACAATAAATGCTACCATTGCATCTAATTGTGTCTTCTGAACCTCTCACACTGGCAGAAGCCATATATCCTGCTGTGAGAAGATTTAAAGAACCATCAATAGAAACCTCTTTGCAGAATAATTGAGACTTTCTGATTATTAACATTATTGACTGATTAACTTGTCAGGTATAACTTAAATGTATTGGAAGAATATCCTGTTTTCGAGTCAATCTATTAAGTAGCTAGCATGGACATTCTAATGAATCCTATCATTTTCCATGTGCTGAAATAACTGAGTTATTCCATTCAGAAATTCTCTCTTAGACAAATTGTGAGAAATCAAAACCAAAGTTTCTAATTTATTTAACCAAATATTGATTTTATATATTATGTATCAATACATCTGTAAGAAATTCAGAAAAATCTGTCTTTTAACTATAATGAATTTGCATGATTTTAACCACCTAAATGTAGAACATAAATTGAAAATTGCATTGACTGAAAATCAGTTTTATATAGAACTATATTTTATAAGCAAATAAATAGTTATCTATTTATAACTAGAAGTTTAAGAAACTTCCTAAAATAGAATATATATGAGACTTAAGGGCTATTAGCAAAATAGTAAAGTTTCACATTAAACAGCTGCAAAAAAATTCCAGAAGTGTAGAGACAAAGATTGATGGGAAGAAGAGAGGACAAAAAACTATCATGTCCACAGGAAAACTTAATTCCAGAATGTGGAAAGATCCAATAGTATCCAAGGGAATTTCACATAATACTGAATCAAAACATGTATTTTGGACACAAAAATATATTTGGGACTTTATTAAGAATTGTGTAAATGTAATGTTAAGAAAAGGAACTCCTTGAGAAAGATGAAAAAATGAACACTCCACTTAAAAGCAACAACCATGGCACAGAATCAGATGCTTTCTCATTAGGCCATATAGAAATCACACTAAATTATTTTATACAATTATAGTGCAATGGAGCATTTGATCCTGTTTATTCCTCTTAAATTTTCATTTCGATTGGTAATCACCTAATATCAGTTTTACCAAGAAAACACTGTAACATTAAAGATAAGCTGATATTAATATTTTATATTACATAAATATCATAACCCACCAATCTTTATAATATTAGAAAAAGGAGATTTTTTTTAACATACAAAGTGAAATTTAAGGAATTATGGTTTGTCATTAATTTGGATACAGTTATATTTGGCTAGAAGTCAATGCATGTTGATATAGATGAAAGAATAAATATAGAGAATATAATATGACCAGCAAAGAAAGGCTTAGAAAGGCACAATATACTGAATTACTGAATTACTTAAGTACTCCAAATACATTCTGTTCTAAAGACAAGGTGTGCTGTAATATAACAGAGTCATTGATTTCTTTTTCCTCCGTTCTTATGTCACAGTCACTGTCCATTCCCAAAGCTCTATAGTGCCACCTGCCTTAGAACACCTGCTATTACACTCCCTTAAAATGAAAATATTTACCTGGTCATACTTGCAATAAAATGTCCCTATTTATTTCCTTATGGAAGAGAAATAGTTTTCATTTTCTTATTAAAATACCTTAGGTAAGTATAAGGTAAACAATATAAAATATGCCTAATAGATACAGTGATAGCTTACAGAAAGCATATGCTCAAACTATAACTACATATACCATCTCATATGTAGAAAAAGACCTATGCGTCAAAGATGTCTTCTTTTTTTTTTTATTATTTTATTTTATTTTTTTTAATTTACATTCCAAATCACTTCCCCTTTCCCGTTTCCTCCCTCCCCGAAAGTCCCATAAGCCCCCTTCCCTCCCTCTTTTCTCCGTTCAACCCCCTCTCATTACTCTGTCCTGGCGTTCCCCTACATCCAGTCTTTCCAGGACCAGGGGTCTCTCCTTCCATCTTTTTAGAAATCTATTGATATGCTGATTGTGTCTAGGGTATTCCGAGATTCTGGGTCAATATCCCCTTATCAGTGACTGCATACCATGTGTGATCTTTTGTGATTGGGTTACCTCACTAAGGATGATATTTTCAAGTTCTGACCATTTGCCTAGGAATTTCGTGAATTCATGGTTTTCAATTGCAGAGTAGTATTCCATTGTGTAAATATACCACATCTTCTGAATCCATTCCTCCGTTGAGGGACGTCTGGGTTCTTTCCAGCTTCTGCCTATTATAAATAAGGCTGCTATGAATATAGTGGAGCATGTGTCCTTATTGCATGCAGGTAAAGTCTCTGGGTATATGCCCAGGAGTGGTATAGCCGGATCCTCCGGAAGTGTCATGCCCAGTTTTCTGAGGAGCCGCCAGACTGCTTTCCAGAGTGGTTGTACCAGCCTGCAATTCCACCAGCAGTGGAGGAGTGTTCCTCTTTCTCCACATCCTCGCCAACAACTGCTGTCTCCTGTGTTTTTGATCTTAGCCATCCGGACTGGTGTGAGATGGAATCTCAGGGTTGTTTTGATTTGCATTTCCCTAATGACTAAGGATGATGAACATCTCTTTAGGTGCTTCTCAGCCATTAGATATTCTTCAGGTGAGAACTCTTTGTTTAGCTCTGTACCCCATTTTTTAATAGGGTTACTTGCCTCTCCGGAGTTTAACTTCTTGAGTTCTTTGTATATCTTGGATATTAGCCCTCTGTCGGATGTAAGGTTGGTAAAGATCATTTCCCAGTTAGTTGGTTGCCGCTTTGTCTTTTTGACGGTGTCTTTTGCCTTCCAAAAACTTTGTAATTTATTGAGGTCCCATTTGTCTATTCTTGATCTTAGAGTATAAGCTATTGGAGTTCTGTTCAGGAAATTCTCCCCTGTGCCCATATGTTCAAGGTTCTTCCCTAGTTTCCCTTCTATTAGTTTCAGTGTGTCTGGTTTTATGTGGAGATCTTTGATCCACTTAGAATTGAGCTTAGTGCAAGGAGATAAGGATGGGTCAATTTGCATTCTTCTGCATGTTGACCTCCAGCTGAGCCAGCACCATTTGTTGAAAAGGCTATCTTTTTTCCACTGGATGGTTTTAGCTCCTTTGTCAAAGATCAAGTGACCATAGGAGTGTGGATTCATTTCTGGGTCTTCAATTCTGTTCCATTGATCTACATGTCTGTTACTGTACCAATACCATGCAGTTTTTAACACTATTGCTCTGTAGTACAGCTTGAGGTCCGGGATACTGATTCCCCCAGAGGTTCTTTTACTCTTGAGAATAGTTTTAGCTATTCTGGGTTTTCTGTTATTCCAGATGAATTTTTGAATTGCTCTTTCTAACTCTATGAAGAATTGAGTTGGGATTTTGATGGGGATTGCATTGAATCTGTGTATTACTTTTGGTAAGATGCTCATTTTTACTATATTAATCCTGCCAATCCATGAGCATGGCAGATTTTTCCATCTTCTGAGGTCTTCTTCAATTTCTTTCTTCAGAGACTTGAAGTTCTTGTCATACAGATCTTTCACTTGTTTGGTTAGCGTCACGCCAAGATACTTAATATGGTTTGTGGCTATCGTAAAGGGTATTATTTCTCTTACTTCTTTCTCAGCCTGCTTATCCTTTGAGTATAGGAAGGCTTCTGACTTGCTTGAGTTGATTTTATATCCGGCCACTTTGCTGAAGTCGTTTATCAGCTGTAGGAGTTCTCTGGTGGAGTTCTTTGGGTCGCTTATGTATACTATCATATCGTCTGCAAATAGTGATAGTTTGACTTCTTCCTTTCAAATTTGTATCCCTTTGACCTCTTTTTGTTGTCTAATTGCTCTAGCTAGAACTTCAAGTACTATATTGAAAAGATATGGAGAGAGAGGGCAGCCTTGTCTAGTCCCTGATTTTAGTGGGATTGCTTCAAGTTTCTCTCCGTTTAGATTGATGCTGGCTACTGGTTTGCTGTAAATTGCTTTTACTATGTTTAGATATGGGCCTTGAATTCCTGATCTTTCCAAGACCTTTAGCATGAAAGGATGCTGAATTTTGTCAAATGCTTTCTCAGCATCTAATGAGATGACCATGTGGTTTTTTTCTTTGAGATTGTTTATGTAGTGGATTACATTGATGGATTTCCTTATATTGAACAATCCCTGCATCCCTGGGATGAAGCCTACTTGATCGTGGTGAATGACCGTTTTGATGTGTTCTTGGATTCGGTTGGCAAGAATTTTATTGAGTATTTTTGCATCGATATTCATAAGAGAGATTGGCCTGAGATTCTCTTTCTTTGTCGGATCTTTGTGTGCTTTTGGTATTAGTGTAATTGTGGCTTCATAGAACGAGTTGGGTAGTGTTCCTTCTGTTTCTATATTGTGGAACAGTTTGAAGAGTATTGGTGTTAGGTCTTCTTTGAAGGTCTGATAGAATTCTGCACTAAAACCATCTGGACCTGTGCTTTTTTTGGTTGGAAGACTTCCAATGACAACTTCTATTTCTTCAGGGGTTATAGGACGGTTTAGATGGTCTATTTGATCCTGATTTAATTTTGGTACTTGGTATCTGTCAAGGAAATTGTCCATTTCCTCAAGATTTTCTAGTTGTGTTGAATACAGGTTTTTGTAGTAGGATCCGATGATTTTTTGAATTTCCTCAGTTTCTGTTGTTATCACTCCCTTTTCGTTTCTGATTTTATTAATTTGGATACTATCTCTGTGCCCTCTGGTTAGTCTGGCTAAGGGCTTATCTATCTTGTTGATTTTCTCAAAGAACCAACTCCTCGTTTTGTTGATTCTTTGTATGGTTTTATTTGTTTCTACTTGATTGATTTCAGCCCTGAGTTTGATGATTTCCTGCCTTCTACTCCTCTTTGGTGTATTTGCTTCTTTATGTTCCAGGGCTTTCAGGTGTGCCATTAAGCTGTTAGTGTATGCTGTCTCCCGTTTCTTTTTGGCGGCACTCAGGGCTATGAATTTTCCTCTTAGCACTGCTTTCATTGTGTCCCATAAGTTAGGGTATGTTGTGCCTTCATTTTCATTAACTTTCAAAAAGTCTTTGATTTCTTTCTTTATTTCCCCCTTGACCAAGTTATCATTGAGTAGAGCATTGTTCAGCCTCCATGTGTACGTGGGTTTTCTTTTGTTTTTGTTGCCATTGAAGACCACCCTTATTCCATAGTGATCTGATAGGAGGCATGGGAGTATTTCTATCTTCTTGTATCTGTTGAGGTCTGATTTGTGACCAATTATATGGTCAATTTTGGAGAAGGTACCATGAGGAGCTGAGAAGAAGGTGTATTCTTTAGCTCTAGGATGAAATGTTCTATATATATCAGTTAGTTCCATTTGGTCCAAGGCTTCAATTAGATTCACTGTGTCCCTGTTTAGTTTCTGCTTTCCTGAACGATCCATTTCAGAGAGCGGGGTGTTGAAGTCACCCACTATTATTGTGTGCGGTGCGATGTGTGCTTTGAGTTTTAGTAAAGTTTCTTTTACGAATGAGGGTGCCCTTGCATTTGGAGCATAGATATTCAGGATTGAGAGTTCTTGATGGTGGATTTTTCCCTTGATCAGTATGTAGTGTCCTTCTGTGTCTTTTTTGATGACTTTAGGTTGAAAATCAATTTTATCCGATATTAGGATGGCTACTCCACCTCGTTTCTTGGGGCCATTTGCTTGTAAAATTGTTTTCCAGCCTTTTACTCTGAGGTAGTGTTTGTCTTTGACACTGAGGTGCGTTTCCTGCATGCAGCAAAATGCTGGGTCCTGTTTACGTATCCAGTCTGCTAGTCTATGTCTTTTAATTGGGGAATTGAGACCACTGATATTAAGAGAGATTAAGGCATAGTGATTATTGCCATCTGCCATTCTTGACGCTATCTTTATGTTTGAGTGGTTATCTACTTTTGGGTTTGATTCAAGAAGGTTATTATCTCATTTTTTCCAGGGTGTTGTTTCTCTCCCTGTATTGGAGGTTTCCACCTATTGTCCATTATCTCAGTTTAACACGTAAAAGATTTGCAGTGAAGACTTGGTATTGCAGTCTTCTCCATCGCCTTCCCTGTTCATTAACCTTGGGTTATGTACATCCAATTTCATCAATTACTGTTCTTCACAATACATATTTTTTTTGGAGTATTTCTTTTTTTTTATTATTTATTTTCTTTTTTTTAATTTACATTCCAAATCATTTCCCCTTTCCCGTTTCCTCCCTCCCCGAAAGTCCCATAAGCCCCCTTCCCTCCCTCTTTTCTCCATTCAACCCCCTCTCGTTTCTCTGTCCTGACGTTCCCCTACATCCAGTCTTTCCAGGACCAGGGGTCTCTCCTTCCATCTTCTTAGAAATCTATTGAAATGCGAATTGTGTCTAGGGTATTCCGAGATTCTGGGTCAATATCCCCTTATCAGTGACTGCATACCATGTGTGTTCTTTTGTGATTGGGTTACCTCACTAAGGATGATTTTTTCAAGATCTGACCATTTGCCTAGGAATTTCGTGAATTCATTGTTTTTAATTGCAGAGTAGTATTCCATTGTGTAGATATACCACATCTTCTGAATCCATTCCTCCGTTGAGGGACATCTGGGTTCTTTCCAGCTTCTGGCTATTATAAATAAGGCTGCTATGAACATAGTGGAGCATGTGTCCTTATTTCATGCAGGTAAAGCCTCTGGGTATATGCCCAGGAGTGGTATAACCGGATCCTCCGGGAGTGTCATGCCCAGTTTTCTGAGGAACCGCCAGACTGCTTTCCAGAGTGGTTGTACCACCTTGCAATTCCACCAGCAGTGGAGGAGTGTTCCTCTTTCTCCACATCCTCGCCAACAACTGCTGTCTCCTGTGTTTTTGATCTTAGCCATCCTGACTGGTGTGAGATGGAATCTCAGGGTTGTTTTGATTTGCATTTCCCTAATGACTAAGGATGATGAACATCTCTTTAGGTGCTTCCCAGCCATTTGATATTCTTCAGGTGAGAACTCTTTGTGTAGCTCTGTACCCCATTTTTTAATAGGGTTACTTGCCTCTCTGGAGTTTAACTTCTTGAGTTCTTTGTATATATTGGACTTCAGCAAAGTGGCCGGATATAAAATCAACTGAAGCAAGTCAGAAGCCTTCCTATACTCAAAGGATAAGCATGCTGAGAAAGATGTAAGAGAAATAATACCCTTCACGATAGCCACAAACCATATTAAGTATCTTGGCGTGACTCTAACCAAACAAGTGAAAGATCTGTATGACAAGAACTTCAAGTCTCTGAAGAAAGAAATTGAAGAAGACCTCAGAAGATGGAAAAATCTCCCATGCTCATGGATTGGCAGGATTAATATAGTAAAAATGACCATCTTACCAAAAGTAATACACAGATTCAATGCAATCCCCATCAAAATCCCAACTCAATTCTTCATAGAGTTAGAAAGAGCAATTCAAAAATTCATCTGGAATAACAGAAAACCCAGAATAGCTAAAACTATTCTCAAGAGTAAAAGAACCTCTGGGGGAATCAGTATCCCGGACCTCAAGCTGTACTACAGAGCAATAGTGTAAAAATCCGCATGGTATTGGTACAGTGACATTCATGTAGATCAATGGAACAGAATTGAAGACCCAGAAATGAATCCACACTCCTATGGTCACTTGATCTTTGACAAAGGAGCTAAAACCATCCAGTGGAAAAAAGATAGCCTTTTCAACAAATGGTGCTGGCTCAACTGGAGGTCAACATGCAGAAGAATGCAAATTGACCCATTCTTATCTCCTTGCACTAAGCTCAATTTTAAGTGGATCAAAGATCTCCACCTAAAACCAGACACACTGAAACTAATAGAAGGGAAACTAGGGAAGAACCTTGAACATATGGGCACAGGGGAGAATTTCCTGAACAGAATTCCAATAGCTTATGCTCTAAGATCAAGAATAGACAAATGGGACCTCATTAAATTACAAAGTTTTTGCAAGGCAAAAGACACTGTTAAAAAGACAAAGCGGCAACCACAATACATATTTTAAAATCCAAAATGTAGGCATTTAAAACATGAAAACCCTTGAATGTCACATAAAACAATACATTTTCTCTAGGAATTTGTTTTTCAGGTCACCATTCCATAGGTCAGAAATCTAAGTGACTTTGGTTAGGATTCATGCCAAGCTCTCCCTGTGTCAAAATTACTTACTAGCATGGCATATTTTCATGGAACTCTGGGGGCCACAACTAAGCTCATTCATTTAATGGAAGAAATTATATATTGCAGGATGTGAGCAAGTTGTTCCTTTGGTTTATTACATTCATCTAGAAAACTTCCCCAGTTCATCACTTTTCCAGGTTGTTCAATTGAACAATCAGTCCTAAAGAACATGCTCTGTTCTAATGCTTTTAAACTTCCTGAACCTTTTATACCATTAGATGATGAACTCTGATGTTAAGAAAGTATATTTAGGTAAGGTCTAATAAGGTGATTTCTTTCGCACATACTAGTCCCACGTATAGGTCCCACAAAATAACCTAACTCTGATACATCATCAAATTTGCAAAGAATCATGATAGGTCACCTTAGAGGTAACTTTAGGAACTGGATTTACTACAGCAAGAAATTACAAAGTAGGAGTTCTTCAAAGTATTAAACAAAATCCATGAGGTTTCTTCTTCCCAAATCAAGGACACGAAATATAGCCATCTTTCATGATATTTCCATCACAAACATCTGCCTTATGGTAACATTCATTTTTAATCTTCTTTCCTTGCTTTCCATTAGAGTAATTGTGTTCTGTCTTCCTCCTTTGGAAGATTATTATGTCTACAATCTACATAAGTGTTATGTGCTGTAAATGTATATCTTCTCCCTTGGTGACTATTATATACATAATCTTTTACCTTCTTCCATTAAGCTAATTAACAGTTGACACTTGAGATAAAAACAATCTGGCATCTCAAATTGTTGTCCTAAAAGTAAATAAAACAAAATATCCCACAGCCAAACCCACTGAGAAGCACCTATTTTGGAATTTGTACAACAAAAGATGGAGTTTTGCTTCCTAGTCAGCAAAGAATGATAGATGTTTTATGCTTTGATTTTTCATGTACAAGAGTCAAAGAAAACTTGCTGATTCCACAAATGACAGTGCATGCCATTTCAAATTAAGAAAAATCCAACAGATTTTGGAAAGCCCAAATTACTGTATACTGTTGCATAAATGTGTTTTTGATACATGGGATTCTAATCAATGGAATAATTTTGTGAAGCAACATTTCTAAGTTTTGTCAGTACTGTACAAATGGTATTATTTGTTGCAGGTGTTGTTTGAAATTTGAAAAAAAAAAATCTTCAGTGATGTTCATATCAACCTTTGAAGGTGGCTAAGATACAAATGAAGCCACTGTGATGTCTCTTGTACACTCTCACCCAAACCTCATTGAATAGGGTTCAGTTTCTGACAGTACACTTAATCAAGTAAATCTTCTTTAGTAACCTCTTTATCATCTCAATCTTAAAGCCCCACAACCAACTTTCCCCTGGTTCCTTTACCCTCAGCAAGCACTACTTCACCCTGACATTTTTATGAGGTTCATATTAATTCACTTTAAGAAAATATTCATGATTTATATGACTCATCACCTGAGATCAAATCTACTTACCTTTAAAACACACTATCAATTGCAGTTTTATGTACTGTAGATCAAAGTGTGTGCATTATTTGCAAGTTTGCTGTGTCCCAACTTATTCTCCAGTGAAGATTTCCCAATTTGTATCTGATCACATCATGTTCTATATAGCAATTAAAATCTATATGTTTCTGTCCTTTCCATTCAAAATATATGTTTTGTCTATGGACACAAACAGAGAACATATGTGTTGACCATAAAATTAGACTAGCTATTAAGATATAACATGATATTTCATATAGCATATGTTAAACCTTCAGATACTGATTCATATTATTCGGATATGTTGAAGCACACATAAAACATTTAAAATCTGTCAATATGTATTGCTTCACTTGCCATCAACAGCTCCTTTAACTCTAGGCTTTACTTTGATCAGATTAAGCTTGATTCAACTTATCGGAATGAGTTTACAGACAGTTAAAAGCATTTCAATGGGGAAAAATGAAGAATACATTTTCAGAGTCTTAAGAGCCCTGTGAACAAGATTGCAATTTTGTTTGATGGATGGTATTTTAGAAAGATGTGAAGTTTCAAACAATTGAAGTCCTTTTTTGATCACTATAACAAATGAGAAATTACTTCTCCTCTTCAACAAAACTTACATTATCTTACACACTCAAATTTGCTATGAATTATACATCTTGTTTGGGCTGACTCTCAGATAAATATGCTAGGTCATGATAAGAAAATTAACACAAACCTTGTAATCCAAGACTTCATACTGATTTGAACTAAGAAATCAGTTATTAAATTTATTCAATGCATGATAAAATACTATATAGATATACAAGCATAAAGACTGATAATCATAATGAAGAACACTAAATTACAGGTACAGGAAAATTTTTGTTGAAGTATCCTTTGATTGATTATATTAGACTTTGTAAGAATTTTTACCTTTGTATTTACAGGACAAACACATATGTTACTATTTAGGGTCTTAATATTTATCTGACCGGATTTGCCTGTTTTGTTCTATTTATTGATGTGTGAATGCTAGAACAATTCAGCATCTAACTTAATCACAGCATTTTTGAGGTAATGAAGCACATTCACTATAATAATCAAGTGTTGTGATTTTAAGGCTCATTAAGAAGCCTCAGCTTACCGTTGTGCCTTAAATAAGAGCAATTTTGATAGGTTGTTATGACTCTCATTTTGCTGCTTTGAATCGAAGAAATGACTAATTGCTCCTGATTCAAAGCATATCACATGATCAAATAAATCTTGCTTTCATTTCTTTTATTTCACCTGCTCCTTTCATATTGATCTGAATAATTAGTATACAAATATTGCATGACAAATCATTAAAATTCTGTTTGATTCACAACATCATTAGTGATTAAACACAACATAATTTATCCTCCTTAATTAAACAATAACAACCTAAGATGACTGGGTGGATTCATTGAGTATTATTGGCAGCTGATTTATTTGTATGTTATCTGTCTTGTTGGCTTACTTACTTATTACCTGTGAATTACTGAATCTGATAAAATTGTGGTGGAAAAATATTATTATAAGAGGGGAGTCTCTGGATTTGCCTGAATGATCAGGTTATATAAATATTGTTTCTTCTCCTAAGGTTTAACATTAGTATCATTAATGCAAATTCTTGCACCAAGTCACTGCTTTAAGATAATATATGAAATGGAACTTTGATACCAATTTTAAATATACTAGCTCCTGCCCTGTTGATTAAATTGCACAAAATATGAACATACTCCAGGAGTTCTGGGTATGATACAGGAAGTTACAAAGCACATGCTATCTTCTCTTTTTAACCTTTACTTTCCAAACTACTTTTTCTCTTGGGTATCTTGGATAATTATCATTACTCTTTATTCTTGTTTAAAAATCTAAAGGAAGATTATTACATTTATATATATATATATACACATATATATAAAGTGACTTTGTATTTAAATCATAATGCATTTAATAGTCATGATCTTTATGTATATTATCTGCAAATTTTGAGAATTATCTTTAAATTTGATAAGAATTAATTGTTTAACATATCAAAAAAGAAATACCAGGGAGATTAAAGAAATGGGAAGACAGATAGCCATGTCATTTCCACCTCAGTTTACAGGATATTAGGGAGGTGGAGAGGTAATGCAAGTATCTATTTCTGGACAATGAAATACTTTTACAAGTATGCATGACTTTTTTGCTTAACAAATATTTCATGCTTATTGTTTCTAGTCCAATGATGTGTGTTATACAATTTACTAATTCAAAATTAGTTTAAATGTCATGTTTGCTTCTAATTTCCTCTTGATTTAATTGATAACTGTGGCAGTTTTCCTCATCCATCTGTAATTCATCACACTTAAAATAATTAAACCAACAGTTTTGATTTTTACACAGTAAACTAAGATTTGAAACTTTCCTAGAAATAGAATATATTTGATATTAATTCCTCAAGTTTTATGTTGAGCCACAAACAAAATGTGTTAAATTGTGTTGAAAAAAGGAAGTTTATATTATTATTTCTGTACATATAAATTCTTTAAGAGAGCTGAAAGCAAAAGCATATGTGGTGGTTTTATTTACATACATGAGATATAATAAAGCATTTTAAAAGGGCAGCACATGTCATTCATCATTAGATTGATACCTGTGTTTATTTCTCCATTTTGGACTCCAGTTATATATAAGAAAAATATTAAAAAAATAAGTAATTTTATATTAGTAAACACTATTTGTCTTTATGTTGACAAACTTTTAAAACTTTGTATTCATGATAACTGTACATGATGAATTTTTTCTTGTTATGAATCTTTGCAATTCCATAATTGTAGTGTGAAACTTTTATATGAAACTAATTAATACCTCTGGTTCAATTCATCATTATAAAAGAAAACTATTGTTGGGTTCAAATTAAAATTGTAAGAAGAGATGATCTGTCCAATTCTACATCAGTCTTTTTCATACTCACAGAACCAGGAACATCCAAGTTAAATTCCTCCCCACTCCATTTCCTTGTGCAATGATTCCCATGGGACACACCCAGTTACACTGATCTGACTGCATGCTCTTTCCTGACTACTACTTTGCCTATCTTCACTAAGCCTGCAGCAAACCCTAATCCTAACCTTAACCCTAACCCTAACCCTAACCCATGAACATCCAGGTTAGAAATTTCTCTCCTCTCCTAATCCCCTAGCTGCTGTGCCCCAGGGTATACTCATCCTGCTGTGAGATGTGCAGTATCCCTCCAGTCCAAATATTCAGGCTGCCTGCCAGAGGCTTGCTGAACTAGGAATATCCAGGTTTGGCCCACCTATAAACCCATAGTAGAGTAGACTACAGACACAAAGAGATGGAAGAGAGAATCTCAAGCATAGAAGATACAGTAGAAGAATTTGATACATTAATGAAACAAAAAGTTATATCTAAAAATTCCTGACACAAAGCATCCAGGAAATCTAAGATACTACGAAAAGACCTAACCTAAGAGTAACGGGAATAGAAGAAGTGAAGTGTCCCAGCTCTAAAGACCACAAATTATTTTCAGTCAAATCATAGAAGAAAATCTACAACCTGAAGGAAGAAATGCTTATACATATACAAGGAGTTTACAAGATACCAATTAAATTAACTAGTAAAGAAAATCCTCCATTAAATTACAAAGTTTTTGCAAGGCAAAAGACACTGACAAAAAGACAAAGCGGCAACCAACTAACTGGGAAATGATCTTTACCAACCTTACATCCGACAGAGGGCTAATATCCAATATATACAAAGAACTCAAGAAGTTAAACTCCAGAGAGGCAAATAACCCTATTAAAAAATGGGGTACAGAGCTACACAAAGAGTTCTCACCTGAAGAATATCTAATGGCTGAGAAGCACCTAAAGAGATGTTCATCATCCTTAGTCATTAGAGAAATGCAAATCAAAACAACCCTGAGATTCCATCTCACACCAGTCAGGATGGCTAAGATCAAAACCACAGGAGACAGCAGTTGTTGGCGAGGATGTGGAGAAAGAGGAACACTCCTCCACTGCTGGTGGAATTGCAAGCTGGTACAACCACTCTGGAAAGCAGACTGGCGGTTCCTCAGAAAACTGGGCATGACACTCCCGGAGGATCCGGCTATACCACTCCTGGGCATATACCCAGAGACTTTACCTGCATGCAATAAGGACACATGCTCCACTATGTTCATAGCAGCCTTATTTATAATAGCCAGAAGTTGGAAAGAACCCAGATGTCCCTCAACGAAGGAATGGATTCAGAAGATATGGTATATCTACACAATGGATTACTACTCTGCAATTAAAAACAATGAATTCACGAAATTCCTAGGCAAATGGTCAGATCTTGAAAAAATCATCCTTAGTGAGGTAACCCAATCACAAAAGAACACACATGGTATGCAGTCACTGATAAGGGGATATTGACCCAGAATCTCGGAATACCCTAGACACAATCCGCATATCAATAGATTTCTAAAAAGATGGAAGGAGAGAACCCTGGTCCTGGAAATACTGGATGTAGGGGAACGCCAGGACAGAGTAAGGAGAGGGGGTTGAATGGAGAAAAGAGTGAGGGAAGGGGGCTTATGGGACTTTCGGGGAGGGAGGAAACGGGAAAGGGGAAGTGATTTGGAATGTAAATTAAAAAAATAAAATTAAAAAAAAAAGAAAATCCTCCAGCCACATACTAATTAAAATACAAAATCTACAAAAGTGAGACAGAATATTAAAAATTGCAAAATGAAAAAGGTCAAGTAATATACACAGGTAGACATTTCTGAATTACATTTGACTCAACAGAGTCTCTAAAAGCTAGAAAGACCTGAACATATGACTTTCAGCCTCTAAGAGACCACAGACGCCAACTTAGACTACTATATCCTGAAAAACTGTCAATCATCATAAATATAGAAAACAAAATAGCCCAAAGCAAAACCAAATTAAAACAATCTCTATTCACAAATTACGCCCTACAGAAAATGTGAGGAAAAAAACTCCAAACCAAAAGCATTAACTATAGCAAAGAAATGAAATGAAATAAACAATGCCATATCAGCAAAACCAAAATAAGCAAAGAACACATAACCACATACAAAGAAACAGTCACAGATACAAACACTGACACACACAAACACATATACACACTAATACCACCAACATCATAATAACAGGAGAGAATAATCATTGGTCACTAATAACTGTAAACATCCATGGACTCAATTCCCCAATAACAGAATGGATGTGAATTCAGGATCCATCATTGTGCTCCATACAAGAAACACACCTCAGCAACAATCATAGCCATTATGTCAGAATAAAGGGCTGGGAAAACCAGGTTTTCCAAGCAAACAGATCCAAGAACCAAGCTGAGTAGCCTTTCTATATCTAATAAACTTTCATCCAAAAATAATCAAAAGAGATGGTAAAGGACCCTCATACCCATCAAAGGAAAAATCCATCGAGAGAACATCTAAATCCTGGATATCTATGACCCAAACCCAAAGATACCCACATTTGCAAAAAAACAAAACAAAACAAAACAAAAAACAACAACCAAAAAAACATTAGTGAAGTTAAATTGCACATTGAACACACACATTAATAATGGGATACTTAAAACCCCTACTCTAATCAACTGATAGGTGATCAAGACAGAACTAAAGAGAGAATTAATGAAACTCATAAGTATTGTGAAACATTTTGACCTCCCAGATATCTGCAGAACACTTCACCCAAACACAGGTACCTTTTTCTTGGTACCTCACAGAACCTTTTTAAACATTGTTCATATAGTCAATCACAAAGCAAGCCTCAAAGGATACAACAAAATAACTCCTTGTATCTTATAGGACCATCACGGATTAAAGCTGGAAATCAATAACAGAAACAAGAAGAGGCCTACAAATTCATGGAAACTGAAATACTTTCTACTCAACAATCAATAGGTCAGACACAACATACCTAAACTTTTGGAACAATGAAAGCAGTGCTAAGAGGAGAGTTGATAGAAGTAGTTGCATTCATAAAGAAATTGGAGAGTTCTCATACTAGCTATTTAGAAGTACAGTTGAAATCTCTAGCAAAAAAAAAAAAAAGAAGAAGCAAACGTATACAAGAGGAGTATACATCAGGAAAAAATCAAAATCAGGGCTGAAATCAATAATTAGAAACAACGAGAGCACTGCAGAGAATCAAGAAAACCAAGAGGTAGTTCTTTGAGAAAATCAACAAGACAGACAAACCATTGGCCAAGTGAACTCAAAAGCAGAAAGAGAGTTTCCAACTTAATAAAACTAGAAATGAAAAGGTAGACATAACAACAGAAACTGAGAAAATTCCAAGAATCATTAGGTCTTAATTCAAACAAATGTACTCTGGGAAAATCTCAATAAAATGGATGCTTTCCTAGATACAACTTACAAAGTTAAATCAAGATCAAGTAAACTATGTTAATAGTTCTATAACCCTGAAGGAAATAAAAGCAGTTATTAAAAGACCACCAACCAAAAAAAGTCCAAGGCCAAATGGTTTTACAGCTGAATTCTATACTTTAAAAAAAGAACTAATACCAATACCCTTCTAGCTAAAGGTTTCAAGGGCAAACAGATTGGAAAGAAGTCAACATATTATTATTCACAGATGATATGGTAGTATACATAAGTGACCCCGAAATTTTACCAGAGAACTCCTAGAGATGAAAAACATCTTTATCAAAGTGTTTTTTAAATGTAACTCAAAAATGCAAAATTAACTGAAAAAATTAATAGCCATCCCTTATACAAATGATAAACCAGTGAGAAAGAAGCTAGGGAAAAAAAACTCTTTACAATAGCCACAAATAATATAAAATATATTGTTGTAATGTCTTCCAAGCAAATAACAGACCTGCATCACAAGTACTTCAAGTCTATGAAGTAAGAAATTGAAAAAGATATTAGAAGATGCAAAAACTTCTATGTTCATTGATGGGTAGGATTAGCATAGTATCATTGGCCATCTTACCAAAAGCATTCTACAGATTCGATGCAATTGCCATCAACATTTCAATGCAATTTTATAGGCCTTGGAAAAGCAATCCTCAACTTCATATGGGAAAACAAAACATCCATCATAGCTAAAGCAATCCTATACCATAAAAGAACTATTGAAGGGGCATCATTCCTAATTTTAAGCTAAAGTATAGGGTTATAGTCAGAAGACACTGCATGGTATTGGCATAAAAGCAGACAAGTTGATCAATGGATTTGAATTGAAGACCCATAAATAAATCCAAACACCTTTTGAACACTTGATATTTGACTAAGAAGCCAAAACAATACAGTAAAGGGAAAATGAAAGCATCTTCAACAAATGACTATGGACTAATTGGATGTATACATGTAGAAGAATATAAATAGATGCATATCACCCTGCATAAAACTCAAATCCAAGTGTATCAAAGACCTCAGCATAAAACAGGATGTACTAAATCTAATAGAAGAAAATGAGGGAACTGACTTGAACTCATTAGCTCAGGAGAAATTTTCCTGACCAGAGCAGTACTAGCTCAAGACTAAATCGAAAATTAACAAATGGGACATCATGAACCTGAAACGTTTTGCAAGGCTAATGATACTAGCATTTGGACATAACATCAGCCTACAGAATGGGAAAAGATCTTCATCAACTCAATATATGTCAGAGAACAATTATATAAAACATATGAAGAACTCAAACTAGACATAACAAATGCAATAAACCAATTAAAATACAAGGAACAGACCTAAACAGGAATCTCTAATGGTCAAGAAACATTTAAAGAAATGTTCAACATCCTTAATCATCAGGGAAATGCAAATCAAAATGATTCTTACCTTTCACCTTACATCTGAAAGAATAACTAAGATCAAAAACTCAAGTGACAGCACATGCTACTGAGGATGTGGAACAAAGTAATGGGGTCAGAGATTTGTAAAGGTGGGAATAGAAGAAGAAGAGGGAGGGGTTGCAATTGGGGTGTAAAGTGAACATATAAATTAGTGAACTACAAAGGAAAATAAAAAGGAGGACAGGGATGGAAAGACAGCTCAGTACTTAAGAGTATTTGACACCCATCAAATAGATCTAAGTTTGGTTTTCAGCATCCTCATGGTGGCTACCAATCAACTATACTCTCATTTCATGTTTTTCAGTGCCCTTTCTTATTTTGTTCATACACCAGTAATGTATAATGTACACTTGCATACATTTTTAATGTTTAAGGCAAAACATTCATATACATAAAAATAAAAATAAATAAAAATGTTATAAAGTGTTGAAAAAAGACACATCACTGTCTTCTCTGTATCAACCTCGTCATCTTTCTAAATATCATTCTTATATTTAACAATAGTAAAAAATTCAAAGTAAATAAATTTTGCCTTGAAGGGCATCATGGCACACAAGTATATCCAATAAAGAAAAATTCATAACACAGTTACTAAAAAGTTCTGGTGAAACTATTAGTGAATTAGAAATTGAATACATTCATTAACAGACAAGGAACAATGTGAGGGAAAATAACAGTGAGATGAATGATTTTGAGATAGATAATAATGAGCTTAAAGGAATCTTCTTATGCTTCATGCATACCTCAATTAAATTGGAGTTTAGAGGGATAGATAGAATGCTCAGCAGTCACTAATCTGCATTCACATGGTGCACAGACATACATTCAGACAAAATATACTCATGCATATAAAATTTTTAAAAATGAAAAATGGATTTTTTTCTACTGAAATACTAAAGACTGGGGTGGTTTCTGCAGCACAAATCACAACAGTTTATTATGCTAGCAGGTGTTCTAAAAACTATTGACTTTAGGGAGATTCAGGCACCAAACATATTTTTTTATAAGTTTAAATTAGTCTAATCATCATGTGTACCTCCTTATATCATCCCCCTTAATATGAAATGTATCACTTCATGCACAGGTTTGAAATCAGGCTTTGTAAAAATCATTCAAGTGTTACCTTCATATCTCTATGTTGGGAAAGTAGAGGTGTTCCTCACACAGCCACTAAATTAGTTAAAATTATCAAGGAATGTTAGGCTTCTTAGACATAATATTGGATTCAGCAAAGGATATATATACAAAAAGAGTTGACCCTAAGAAGACTTGCACATTTATTTTATCATCAGAATTGAACACTGTAGGTATTGCTTTTGCTTACAACATAAAATAGCATTGTGACTTTGAGATTCCTTTCCTAATTAAATAACAAAATACTTTACAATTGCATGGCTATAGCATGCAAGCTTAGCTCTGCCTTTGCCCTCAGAGTATCGATGCACCTTTGCCCACTGATTGGATTGAAATGAACAAAGCTTATGAGTCAGGTGGGTTTGCATGAACTTTGCCACCTTGAATTCTGGGGAGAAATAGTCTTCTCTAAAAGAATTTCAGTGCAAGAACTCCAATTATTGAGAGTAACAAGGACTATATAAACCTTAGGAAGAAGACAGGGGTCTTTCAGGGTGAATGCACACTGTCGGTTGATACTCAGGTGCTGGGAACATTTCTTTTGCATGAAGAAGAATTCTAGGTGCTTGCTGGACATGTCCTTATAGGGAGAGAGGAAATTAAATCTGTAATTTGACCACCAGACTACATGAATACCTCCAGGGTGGCAGAGGTAGGGTCATAGAGGCTACATGCTTCTGAGCATGTAGACCAGAGCAAGAAGGGAATACTCCTAACTCTTGCTGGTCTCACAATGAGGATTTTGGAGTTTGGACACACCATCACCTCACATTTGATCAGGACTGGTTCCCCGAGGCATAGGGCTTTTTGGGACCAGCTTGGCATTTCAATCTGTGAGCCAAGGAAGAAAAGCTGCTAGAATGCTTGCTTTTACCAAACAAATAATCAAATTACAGATTCCAGCCTGCATCTGCTCCACAGCTGCTTAATATTCGTTGCATGAAACGCTCACTGGATCATCATCAATCATGCTTAGCTGCACTTAATGTTTTCTGTAGGATTTAATAAGTTTTTTTATTAGTGTAACTATCCTTAAGAGTTTTATAAAAACTATTACAGATGTTTTAATTATGTTACATTACTTGGGATATTTTAAATTCATAACTGCTGTATTTTGGTATAGCAGTGAGAAAGAGTTAATATTAATATTAAGAGAGTTAATATTTTAAAAACCACTCTAAAGCATATTTAAATGATTATATTATGTCATAGTTTATTATTTTTCTTCTTTTATTTTTTAAATTTTAATTTAATTTTTAGTAAATTACATAGTCCAGTAACCACCCTCCTTCTGTTCTGCCCTCTGACCACTCCCCATTCCCATTCCCCCTCCCTCCTCTCCAAGAGGACATTCCCAGACCCCTACCCCACCTCACAAATCCTCTCAACTTCTTGAGGAGACAAGTCTCTTGAGGATTAGTTGCTTCTTCTTTCACTGAGGTCAGACCAGTTTTCTGCTATATATGTGTAAGGAGACTCATATCAGCTAGTGTATGCTGCCTGGTAGGTGGCTCAGTGTCGGAGAGAACTCAGGGGTCCAGGTTAGGTGAGACTGCTGGTCTTACTATGGGGTTGTCATCCTCCTCAACTTCTAGATTTTCCCTAATTCCACCACAGGTGTCCCCAGCTTCTGTCCATTGGTTGGCTGTTAAGTATCTGCATCACACTCAGCTGCTTGTTGTGCCTCTCTGAAGGCATCCATGCTAAGCTCTTGACTGTAAGTAAATCATAGCATCAGTAAAAATATCAGGTCTTCGAGCCTCCCCTTGAGCTGGATCCTAATTTGGGCCTGTCACTGAAACTCCTTTACCTCAGGCTCTGCTCCATTTTTCCCCCTGTAGTTTCTTCAGACATGAACAGTCCTGAGTCAGAGTTTTGACTTTGGAATTGCAACCCTTCCCTCCACATAATGCCCTCTCTTTCTACTGGAGATGAACTCTACAAGTTCCCCCTCCCCACTGTAGAGCACTTCATCCAAGATCCTTCTCTTTGAGTCCTGAAAGTCACTTACCTCAAGATCTCCAGTACATTCTAGAGGATCCCCCACCTCCTACCTTCCAAGGTTGCCTGTTTCCCTTCTTTCTGCTAGCCCTTAGGGTTTAAGTCCTATTTCGCCCAGCCCCTAAATACCTGATCATGTTCCTTTTTCCCTCCTTTCTCCCCTCTTCCACCCAGGTTCCTCCCTCCCTACCGCACCCCATGATTGCTTTCTTCTCTCTCCCAAGTGGGATGGAATCATCCTCACTTGGACCCTTTGACTTGTTAACCTTCTTAAATTGTATAGATTGTATCCTGGTTATTCTGTAATTTGTTGCCGAATATCCACTAAGTCCAGGATAACTAAAACAATTCTTAACAATAAAAGAACTTCTGGAGCAATCACCATCCCTGACTTCAAGCTATACTACAAAGCAATATTGATAAAAACTGAATGGTATTGGTACAGAGACAGACAAATTGATCAATGGACTAGAATTGAAGAACAAGAAATAAAACCACACATTTACAGACCCTTGATCTTTGACAAAGAAGCCAAAAGTATACAATGGAACAAAGAAAGCATCTTCAATAAATAGTGCTGGTCTAACTGTCACTCTATATGTAGAAAAGTGAAAATATATCCATATTGGTCGCCTTGCACAAAACTTAAATCCAAGTGGATCAAGAACATCAACTTAAAACCAGATACACTGAATCTAATAGAAGAGAAATTGGGAAAGAGCCTCCAAGTCATTGCCACAGAAGGGTGTGGAGGCAGGATTTCTTAAACTGAACTTCAGTGGCTCATGCTCTAAGATCATGAATTGATAAATGGGACCCATGAAACTGGAAAGTTTCTGTAAGGGAATAAGACAAACCAACAACCTACAGATTGGAAAAAAACTTCACTAACCCCACATCTGATAGAGGGAAAATATCCAGATTATATAAAGAACTCAAGAAGCTAACCTTGAAAAAAACCAAACAACCAAATCAAACAATGGGGTAAAGAGCTAAACAGAGAATTCACAAAAGAGCAATCTCTAATGACTGAATAGCACTTAAAGAAATGCTCAAAGTTCTTAGTCATCAGGGAAATGTTTTGATTTCAAAACAATCCTGAGATTCCACTTTACACCAATCAGAATGGCTAAGATCAAAACCTCAGGTGACAGCATATGTTGCTGAAGATGTGGAAAAAGAGAAACACTCCTCCACTCCTGGTAGAATTACAAACTGGTGCAACCACTCTGGCAATCAATCTGGAGGTTCTTCAGAAAATTGGAATTAGATCTATCTGAAGACACAGCTACACCATTCTTGGGCATATACCCAAATGATGCCCCACCATGCCAGAAGGCCACATGTTCCACTATGTTCATAGCAGCCTTGTTTGTGATAGCCAGAAGCTGGGAACAACCCAAATGTCCCAAAACAGAAGAATGGATACAGAAAATGTGGCTTATTTACACAATGGAATACTACTTAGCTATTAAGACTGAGGACAGCCTGAGTTTTGCAGACAAATGGGTGGAACTAGAAATTATCATACTGAGTGAGATAGCTCAGACCGAAAAGGACAACACATGGTATGTACTCACTAATATTTTATTATTTTTAACCAGAAAGGTTTTAGTTCAAATCTTATTTGAGAATTTCTTACAATGAAGCTTTCATTTTGTTTTTAAGGTTTTGTTTATGTTTTCATTGTTGTTGCTGATATCATTGTTTGTTTGATTTTCAATTTTTCTCTCAGATATTATATCCTTACTTCAGTTTCCCTTTTGTATACTCTTCTCAGTCTTCCCCACAACTTCTTCTTCCCCGTCAGATCTGTTCCTCCTGTTTTCTTAAAAACAAATTTGTCCATTTATCGGCGAATTTCGTGAGGCCATTGTTTTTAATAGCGGAGCAGTTCTCCATTGGGTAAATGTACCACATTTTCTGTATCCATTCCTCTGTTGAGGGACATCTGCGTTGTATGAGGTTCCATTTGTCAATTCTTTATATTAAAGTATAAGCCTTTGGTGTTCTGTTCAGGAAATGTTCCCCTGTGCCCATGTGTTTGAGGCTTTTCCCCATTTTTTCTTCTATTAGATTCAGTATCAGCTTTGAATTTGATTATTTCCTGATGGCTACTCTTTGGGTGTATTTGCTTGGAAATACAGAGACAAAGAGTGAAACAGAGACCAAAAGAAAGGTTATCCTGAGACTTCCCCACCTGAGAATCCACCCCACATGCAGACACCAAACCCAGACATTATTGCTGATGCCAAAAAGTGCTTGCTGACAGGAGCCTGATACAGCTGTCTCCTGAGAAGCTTTGCCAGATCTTGATCAAAACAGCAGCAAACCATCGGACTGAGTACAGGGACCCCAGTGAAGGAGTTAGGGAAAGGACTGAAGTAGCTGAAGGGGCTTTATCTGCGAGGGAAGGCCTTGGTCTTGTGAACACTTGATGCCCCAGTGTAGAGGAATGCTAGAGTGGTGAGGTGGGAGTGGGTTGGTGGGTAAATACCTTCATAGAATCAGGGTAATGGGAGATAAGATAGGGGGTTTGCAGAGTGAAAACTGGGAAAGGGGATAATATTTGAAATGTAAACAAATAAAATAACCAATTAAATAAAATAAAACTTTCACAACCAAAAAAAAAAAAAAAAAAAAAAAAACAAAACCAAACCAGCATGTCTTGGCCACAATCCATTATATCTTGGCAATGACTTTTGATCAGATTTGTTCATGCTTCAAGTCTTCATAGAAACTTACTTCTGATTGCATATATATATATATATATATATACTAACCTTTGTGTTCTACTTAACAAAAACAACAAAGAGAAAGTTCATCCAGTGTGTGATATCTATACATCAATATGCATCTGATCTTCCATTTGAGCATGATCAACTTATCAAGGGGAATACTCTTAGAAAATAATGACTTTCTTTTTCCTAGCCACTAACAGTTGACAATAGCTGCAAGGTGGGTGGGATTTTTATGTTCTCATCGCCTTAGCATACTGGAACTTGGTTTGGCATGAGTTTGTACAGGTATTTTTGATATTGTAACCACTGTGAGTTTTTGTTTTTAGCTATCATATTGTGTCTACAAAACACACTCTGTCTATAGTTAGCCACTGTCTCTGGTCGTATACTTTTCCCACACCTTTTCCCACTATGGTTTCCAATCCTTGGTAGAAGAGAAACATGATATAAAGTTTTCATTTAGGCTAATTATTCAACATTCTTTCATTCTTTTTACATACACCACTTGTGCATCTCTATGCTAATTTTTCTCTACTTCAAAATCAAAAGCTTATTTGATGAGGGCTGACAGATGCATTGATCTATGTGAATAACTGTATTAAGGGTCAATTTAATATTATATCCATTTAACACAATGATAGTACCATGCTCTATACTAAAATTTATGCCTTGTCTGCCTACAGCTTCTGGGCCTGATAGTTGTACCAGTGTAGGTTTCATAGACCTTAAATTTAATTATTAAGTGTTGATGTTTTCATCATCAAGTTCATCATTGCCCCAGTGAATACCTCCTGCCTCAACAGTCATTATTTTGCAATTCACACAGTTCACAGACATATAGTACTGAAGTTTGCTTTTCTTTTTTGTTAGATTGTATAGCACTTTCTGGTACTATGAAACTTTCATGGTTTTATTGAAATTTCCAAGTCAGCACCAATTAAATTTCTCCAAGTTCTATGATTCAAGCATCTTTTTCTCACTGTGTTCTTTATGGATTTTGACAAAAAGTAATATATATAATCTATTTCCCTCAGCCTTCCAAGTAGTGAGATTCCTTATCACAATTAAGGTTTCATCTTTAATTAAAATCAATTCAAACCTCAAGGATCATACAAATGTTATTTTGTAGATGATAGGTCATTATCTACCAAGTGATTTTATACCAAACAATAATATATATATATATATATATATATATATATATATACTCATTATCAAACATAAACACACACACACACACGCACACACACACACACACACACACACACACACACACACAAAACCTGAATCTTTATAGAGCCAATAATTTTCTGAAATTCCCCCAATTTTCTTACTATCTTTGACTTAAAATTAAAGAGTTTATTGGTTTATAGTCAGGATACATTATTGTATATTGATCTGAATGTATTAATCAAATGAGACCATAAACAAAGATTGAATAAAGTTTTTTTATAATTAACAGAATGCTGCTGTAGAGGGCAATGGAGTTATAGGAGCTACTTGTACTGTTGTAAACTATCAAGAAACATAAATCTAGGCATGTTATTCCAGCAGCAAAATGCTCATTGGAGAGAAACAAGAAATATTCTATGGGATTTATACATTCAACTTTTGGGATATGATGTTTAGTCTAATAGCAGTTACTGTGTTGGACAGTTCATCATAGGTTTTGTGATTTAATGCATATGTTAGTTAAGTAATTTCTAATTTATGGATTCAATATTGTTTTCCCTTGTTTTAACTTAAAGAAAACACTAAGTGTTAGAAAGATTAGTATCCACAAATGTTTAGAATTTTGTAGTAGAATTCAGAGAACCAGAATAATAATCTCAATTTCCTTTTCATTGCATTTCTCATTAACTGATGGCATTTATATATTTCCTAATATATCTTTGTGATAAATGATCAGAAGCATGAAGCAGCAAGGTAAAAATACTTTTTCTCAGTTTTCCAAAACACTGTGCTATAGATAAATATAGCCCAGGGTTTATATGGGATGAATTTAAATATATTGAAACTTATCAACCCACTCCCAATTAGATTATAATTTAATCTCTATGTTCCCATCAGTGACTATGATTTGGAAACAAATTTGGGTTTCTTTCTATAGGGGAAGGTTTTAGATACATGGTAAATGGAGATACAAAAGTATCTTATATTGACTGCAAGTTAATTAAAAGTGCAAAAGTGATGCTTGACCCACTAGAAGTCTGTTCAATACCTTGGGTTACTTCACAAGATCCTACAGCTCAATCCCCCAAATGACAGGCCTTAAATAATGTGACTGAAAATCACTACTGACTTTAAATATTTAGTTATGACTCATGCATGCTGCACAACTATTGCTCTTTTTACTCACTTTTTCATTAGTTTTAAACATACTATTAATGACAAATATGAATTGAAATATTACTGAACTTGTTTTCATAAAGTTAACTAATTTCTCAAACTGCAGTTCACATGTATTATTATAGTACAATAGTTGTGGAATTCTTATAATTAAGGCATTTACACCTTTCAAGATAGTTTATTTTATAATTTAGAACTGAAATGTTGATCATTAAATTCACAGAATGACAGGCAAATCAAAATAGTTCTTGGTAGTTTTTCTTTATTTTATTTTTTTTATTTACATTTCAATTGTTATCCCCTTAACTGGTTTCTCCCTCTCCTGAAAACTCCTCTCCTATCCCCCCTCCCCCTGCTTCTATGAGGGTGTTCCTCCATCCACCCACCCCATACCCAGCTCCCCGCCCTCAATTCCCCTACACTGGGGCATCTATCAAAACTTCATAGGACCAAGGACCTCTTCTCCCATTGATGCCTGACAAGGCTGTCCTCTGCTACATATGCAGCCAGAGCCATGTGTACTCCTTGGTTGGTGGCTTAGTCCCTGGGAGCTCTGGGGGTCTGGTTGGTTGATATTGTTGTTTTTCCTATGGGATTGCAAACCCCTTCAGCTCCTTCAGTCCTTTCCCTAACTCCACTGGGGACCCCACACTCAGTTCAAGGCTGGCTGCAAGCATCTGACTATGTATTTGTAAGACTCTTGGCAGGCCCTAGCTCCTTTCAGCAAGCCTTTCTAAGCATCCACAATAGTGTCAGAGTTTGGTGACTGTCTCTGGTATGAATCCCCAGGTGAAACAGTCTCTGGATGGCCTTTCCTTCAGTCTCTGCTCGCCCTTTGTCTCCATATTTGCTCTTGTGAGTATTTTGTTTCATTTTCTAAGAAGGACCGAAGCATCCACACTTTGGTTTTCCTTCTTCTTGAGCTTATGTGGTCTGTGAATTGTATCTTGAGTATTCAAAGTTTCTGGGCTAATATCCACTTATCAGTGAGTACATACCATGTGTGTTCTTTTGTGATTGGGTTACCTCACTCATAATGATATTTTCTAGTTCCATCCATTTGTCTAAGAATTTCATGAATTCATCATTTTTAATAGCTGAGTAGTATTCTATTGTGTAAATGCACCACATTTTCTGTATCCATTTTCTGTTGAAGGACATCTGGGTTCTTTCCAGCTTCTGGCTATTATAAATAAAGCTGCTATGAACATAGTGGAGCATGTGTCCTTATTATATTTTGGAGCAGCTTTTGGGTATATGCCCAGGAGTGGTATACCTGGGTCCTCACTCTTGGTAGTCTTTCTTAATAGTACACATCTCACTCTCCATATATAATTCTGCGTATTAATTTTGGATTATTATTGTAAATATTTTAAAACACTCTTAAGTTTGTATGAAGGACAACTATTTTTTCTTAGCTTGATAGATAAAATGATGGGGCATGAAGCCTTTAAATTGTTTGCCATTCAAAAATCTTCAGAAAGGTTTCTATAGAATTTTATATACAAGTATTTGTGTTCACTGAGATGATTAATGTACTCTATTCATTAAAGTATTTTAAAAGGATCTTCAGAAAGGTTAGCATTAGACAAGAAAATTCAGTGAAGAGAATATAAATAGAATACTGTAATCATAAAAATAATAGAAATCTGCTATTTCATATCCAACATAAACTTCTTTCAGAGAAAAAAAAAGAATCGGCTTCTGTAATTACATTTTTATTGTATTTTCTGTTTATTCCTTATTCCTCTAAAATGTAAGCTTGTAATTACAGACATATCTACCTTATGTATTTAAATTAAAGTCAAATGGACCTAAACTTGAAGGATATTTCTTTGTTCAGGAATTTAACAGATAAAGGAAGAATACAGTCTAAACCTTTTTATAAGAAAATATTAAAACTTTGAGATAGGCTAAAATTATTTCTTCTAGTTCAAAAATGTGTGTGTGTGTAAGATTAAAAGATTCTGATTAAATGGCAGGTGCCAAGGACCAGACTTGGCTTGGGGAGGGGTTCCTGAGGGAAGGGGTTCCTGGGAGCAGTGAAACAAATGAGTGGAAGTCAAATCATGGGTCCAAGAAAGGACCTCTGTTCTGCTAGAAACAGCTTTCCAGATTGCTGTCTCTGCCTTCAGGTCTGCTTGAGACACCATTCTCTTGCTAATACAAATCACCCTAGATAGCCCATCTCTTGCATATCAAAAGCCCACGTTTTTATTTAGACATCAATTCAGTCATTACCCCAAGTTCCCTTTTGATTAGACTGTGAATCAACCTTCCACTATTCCAGCTTCTAGCTCCTTGATTTTTCAAAAGAGACAGCGAGCACAAGCACAGACAACAAGATAGCTGGGTGGGACCCTGTTCTGTAATTACAGACCTAAACTCCCTCTGTCCCAGGCTGACCTTGAACTCATGAATCTACCTTCTTCTTTTTTATAATAATAACAACAACAGTAACAATAATAATAATAATAATAATAATAATAATAATAATAATAACAACAACAATAATACAAACAAACAAAAACCCCACATAATTGGGTGGGTTCTTGACCTAGGATCACCACTCCCTAAATATCTTTATCTTCTGCCTTATTAGGTATTGATGAGCTGAATCAAAGTGCAGCTGTCTCTGTTTCTTTAGATCTGTGAAGGTCCTTATACAAGTCATATTGCACACATATGTTTTGCGTAGTTGAAAAATTGTATATCTTGGAACTTATGTTTTCAGAGTTCTTTCACACAGCTTTATGGGCTGACCTGAAGGTCACTGTATTCTACCATTTTGCTGAGATATAAATAGAGCCTCACCCCCTGAACTCATGCTCTCTCTGATTATCATGGAGTCCTTAACCTTGGCAGAGAGGATGTTATTCTAAGGAGGGTTGTGAAACTATGTACATTAGTGTAAAAAGGAGCCTTTGGCTCACAACAACCATCAGCATGCCCTGCTGACTCTGCAGGAGCCGTGCCGCGCCACCCTTTACACAAGGCCAAGCAGGACCTGGCAGGCAGCATTATATTAGGTTTTGTTTTATAAGAATTAGTAAACTAAAATTTTTAAACAATCTTAAGAGGCCACATTTTAAGGCTCTTAATTTACTACAAAAAATAATATGGGACAATGTCATGTATTAGATGCTGTCAAAGACTGATTGATGAAAGATATCTAGTTTTGGTTATTTTGATCCAAAACCCAGGACTGTCACTAAGATCATCATTATTATTGCCCTATAGTCTCTGAGAGCTTTATCATTCATTTTGCACTCAAATCTTAATATACCTTACTTAAAGCATTGTTCACAATTCATAGATTTGTGATTCCTTTCTTGCATACAGTGAAATTTTTTTCTTTTTCTAGAATTCAAAATATTATTTTTTCTATTTGAATTCAAGGAAGACCAGACATAAAGATAATCTTGATTTTTTTTTTTCAGAAGAAGTGACAGGTTAGATCATTGCTTGATGGAGAGACCATTTCAAGAATGGACATTTATTCAAACAAAATGAAGGTCCTAGTAGTTGGGAGGAATGTCCAATTGTTGCCCTCTTGGTTGAAAAAGTCACTAAAATATTAAATCCCTGTTTAATAAAGAGAGAAACTAGTCTTTATTAAACACATCAATTGAAGAATGCTTCTTCAAAACTGAAGTCCACCTATGCATTGATACTTTTGAAAAGTCCAAGTACACCTTATAGATTGGTTTTATGCACTATGGTGAAAAGGTCCTTCCACAGACAGTATACATACACCATTTACTAATTATTATATTATTACATTATATATCTAAATCTACATGATCTAGTTTGTGGCTTTTCTGGTGAAACATGAATCATGAGTTAATGAGTTTTTGAGTTCAATATCGATAGAATAAATAGATTTTGTATTCAATTTTAATTTAAGTAATGAGTCCATTGGTGCTATTCCCAGTATCATCAGTGAGGACTTGTAGAAAATGACTAAAGCAGAGGCAGATGAGTTATCAAGAAACTTTCAGGGAGGGAGGAAGTGGGAAAGGGGAAATGATTTGGAATGTAAATAAAAAAAAACTTAGAAAATAAAAAAAAATAAAAAATAAAAAAATGATGTTATTACCATCTCTGGGATGGGTAATAACAAACAATACTTGCAGACTGTAGAGCTCCCTGAACAATTTGCAGGCAGCTTGCTCAGCAACAGAATCCCCTTCTCTAGCAAATGCTACCATATATATATATATATATATATATATATATATATATATATGACATTGAACATGGACAATGTGAACCCTGTTGGTTTCTGAAATTTTTTGATTTTTTTTTAATTTCAGTATCTCACTGAGTCTGCTAGGCCTCCTCTCCCTGCCAAGAACAAACATTTACACCAGTAGAAATAATGGCATAAAATTCTCCTCCTTCCATCTCTCTATCTAATTCTTTTTAGCCAGCTCTTCTGTGACTTTTTATCAAACTTTGAGGGACTAATATAGACTTCTCATTTTCCTTTGTTCTTTGATGAGTTTTGAACCACTGTGTCTCTGCAGTTAGAGATTGATAGTCAAGACCTTGGCCAGTAATGAATCTCAGTAGTAGCCATTGCTCACTTCAAGAATAAATTTTGCTCCAGGACTGAGACTTTCAGTATTAGTAGTCCATGTGCTAAACCAAATGTGTAGAAAATAGTTTGACAGTCATTTTGCATCCAATTCCAAAAATAATAACAGTTGCTGCTCATGAAGCTCATGGGCATGTCAAGCTACCCCATTTGCCCTGTTTTTACAGTATTAGATCTGATTTCCCTCATGTGATGTTAGGGTTCAATTCAACCAGAAAGCAGTTGGTTGCACCCATAATTGTGGTATCACTATGGTACTAACAGATACATGTTGCTTGATTTATTGGTAGAATAGCACTCAAGATCCATGGAATAGCACTGTTGGTAAGAACTCACTCACAGTAGCCTGTATAGCACATTTGGGCATTGTGAAAGTTACTTGGTTACATGCCAAATATAAAAGACTCAATTTATACAGGTCCTGAAGTAATATAGATTTATCATATACTATGCCATGTAACCTGTAGCATGGCAATAACTTTTTATGTTATGAGACATAAACTACTTGCCTCCTAAATTACTCTTAGAGACAGTTTTTTTCTGACACTGGGATTTTTGCTTTCTTAGATGTAATTCTTTTCCATATCTGCTTGTTATCTTTATTTACACTGTCTACTATCTTTGTTAGTTTCCTGGATATCTTTTCAAATATGTAAGAAACATAGGGCCCATTTCATGAAAAATTATACAGATAAGATAGTAGGCATAAAAATATTCCTAAATTGATTGAAAGTAGAAGTAAAAACATTTTCTGATAAAATTGAAGATTTACATGGAAACTATCTCTGATAAATTGAAGAAATTTATACAGATAAATTGGTAGGAATTAAAATATTCCTAAGTTGATTGAAAGTAGAATTATAAACATTTTCTGATAAAAATGAAGATTTACATGGAAAATATTTCTGATAAAATTGAAAATTATATGGAAAAACATTAAAATTGAAGATTATCATGGAAAATTATACAGATAAAATGGTAGGCATAAAATATTTCTAATTTGATTGAAAGTGAAATTATAAACATTTTCTGATAAAATTGAAGATTTACCTGGAAAATATCTCTGATAAAATTGAAGAAATATATAAAAAAACGCATTAAGATTGAGTATTTCATGGAAAAATTATACAGATAAAACGGAAGCATTTTAATATTCCTAAGTTGATTGAAAGTAGAATTATAAACATTTTCTGTTAAAATTGAAAATCTACAAGGGTTTCAACAAGTACTTCACCCACTGTCCTATATCTCCCTTTTTGTGGTGGTTTAAATGTGAATGGCCCAAAGATACTCATGTATTTGATACTTACTTCCAAATTTGGTGAAATTTTGGGGGAAAAATTAATAGGTGTGACCCTTTTAGAGAGTATGTGTCACTAGAGGCAAGCTTTGAAGTTTCAAAAGATTCAAACCATTTCCAGTGTGCCCTCAGTCTCCGCCTCCTACTTGCAGAACAAGAAGTAAGCTCACAGCTCTTTCTGACATCATGCCTCTGCTCTGCCATCACGGATTGTATTTCTCTGAAAATTTCAGTCCCAAATTAAACATTTTTTTAATATGTTGCATCACTCATGCCATTTTGTCATAGCAATAGGACAAATAAGTAAGACATTTCTTAAGCATCTGTTTCTTAAGTATCAATAATGTATTGTCACATGCCAGCCACTGGGACCGAGAGTCACATGGCAATGAGTCAACTAAGTTCCCACTCTAGTATAGTTCTTCTACAGAGGCATCAATAACGTTATACTTAAAATAACTAACAGCACAGTGCAGCACTTTTTCAAAACAAATGCTGATGCAGCTTTCAAGAGTGACATGGATTGAAAATCTGAGTGGTGGACTTTTCCCTCATGTGTCAGGCTTTTCTACGGCTTAGAATACTGGTCCCATCATGTTTTTATGGATTTCATCTAAGAGGGAGACAAAAAATTGGAGGGCAAGTCAACATGGAATATTGGGTCACACACTAACACTAATAATGTTTCAGTGCTCTCAAGACAGATCACTACTTAACCCGAGTAAACAGTTTGCTTCCTCATGCTGTTGTAAATAAACAACCTAATTCTCCTCATTGTTGCTTTAACTGTTATGAAATTACTTTATGCAAAGAAACACTTTGTACACAGATTTATGTTAAAAAAAAAAGAGTTCCTAAATAACACAGCTGTATCAGTCAGTTCCTCTGTCTAATTATTCATTGGTCAGGAGTAAACGAGTTAATTGTTTCTAATTTGAATTTGATGTGCTCCTACCTAATTAGCAATTAAAGAGTTTTTACAAACCTAATGAATCTCCATCCCCTTCATCTGACTGCCTCTTTCACATTTTTGCAGATCAGCATACCCAAAATGGTATGTTCACAGTGACTTGTCTGACCCAACAAGCACAGAACATGTTTTGATCTCATTTCACTAAAGATTCAGCATTTTGATACTGACATATTGCTAATGTGGGAAAATATGCCTATATTCTGCTGACTACTAATTCATCTTGCTAATTATATCATCTCCCAAGCACGGTCAAAGTCAAATGCAAGAAAGAATGGGTAATAAGGAAAATCTTTATCTGCATGAGTGCTTCTCTTTCAAGAAAGACTTCAGTTGAAGATGCTCTTTAAGATGAATGATTGATTTGCTAATCATTGCTTTCAAATTAGAAAGAGTTTAAAATAAAAAATAATTAATTTGCATATGCATTATCACAATGTGTTTTAATGAGAAATTGGACAGTGTAAAAGAATGCTCCCAAAAGAAAGAAATCAGACTGTGGATGAAATTTGAATTTTTTTCCTCTCCACATCCTAGAAACCTAATATCTACAACTACCGATATAGGAAGTATTGGTTCCTAGCAACGTATTGTGATGTATTTCTGTGATGTCAGAACTTGAAAGACAGATACAGGCGGATTATAAGATGAAGGCCATCCTGGATACGTAGTCAGAAACTATCTCAAAAATGATAGAAGAATTCACATCTCTCTAAGAGTTTCTAGAACTCTGGATACTCCTGAGTGTTTTTTGACTTGTAAGTTCACAATTACCTTTTCAGCCTCAGCTTCCCCTTGGCTTCCTGCTTTTTATCTATATTAAACTTTGTCTTGTTTCTTTGATCTTAGGAGAATAACAGTTGGAGAACTGGAGAGTTGAAGCAAGTGATAAGGTCCTGTGACTGTCAGGAGTTAGATATGTAAGAAACCTGGGGGGTTTCTGGTCAACAACCTCTTGGAATTGCTGACTTCCAGATTCAATGAGAGGCCTTCTCTCAAAACTTAAAAGCAAAAGTGACAAAGGAGGATACTGGACCTCAGCATTGGATCCCTGTACACACACTCATGCATTTCGCCTCCACAAATGTACTCACACACATCTGCCCTCATATAAACATCCACACTCTCACTCAAAGGTACACATGTGGTACCCTACACACAGCCATACACAAAAAAGAGCAGCAAATGCATTGAAGTGGATCTTTATTATATGTTCAGAAGAGGCTCTTCTCATGATCTTAGGTTAATTACATCTGCAAAGACCACTTTTCTAAATCTGTGCTGCTCACTGTAAAGTAAATCAAAAAAAAAAAAAAAAGAAAGAAAGAAAAAGAAAAAAGAAAACTGTTGGATATAAGCTATTAAGTGTACATATGCACATGTGTGCATTTGTGTGTATGTATAGTATGAATGCATCATAGAAAACACATCATATTTGATTGTTATATATTAAATTTGAACCATCAGCCTGGACTGGATAAAGAATCATTCCTTCTGGTGCCTGCTCAAAGCATCGAGAACCACCAAATTACTATATTTAGTGAGAACTATGAGAAGCAAGGAGAAGTGATCACACCTTGAAATTTTCAGTCCATATATGGAATGGGCACAGCAACAGGAGATGGACAGATAAATGGGCAGAGATGATGCAGAGAGAAGCAGAGATAAACTGCCGGGCAGTAGCTTTGTTCATAGATTGCTCTGGGCTTGGCTGTTTCATGCTCTGGAAGTTCTTGTATGCTTATAAAGTTATAGTGACTTGAACTGGTTTGAATATAATTTTCTTCATTGTATCTAATGATTATTACTACAAATGAATCATATTTAATTATTTAAAAAGCAAAGAGTCAGAAAAGACTGTATTTATAAACAAAATCACAGTCTCAGGCACCAAAGTTTAGAACAGGACATCCATTTATTTTTAGAATCTATAATTCAGTTCACTATATGTTTCAGATTTTGTTATTGAAAATAAAATATAGATATATAATCAATTATAAAAAGGGTAAAACATTTTGTTTTAAGATTTTATTCATGTCTTAAAATTGGAAAAGAAAAGAAAAAGTTACTCTTTCCATATGTGCTTTTCCAAATGCCAAATGGACAAATATAGAGTCTGTATGAAGGGAGAAGAGAACTATCTTGATTGGTTTTGTTTTGCTTCAATGACCCACTACTCGTGAAAATGAGATCATTCTTAAATGTCAAAAAGGAGAAAAACAATAAATTGTACTAGACTCTAAGGAAAGGACTTATTTTTATTTCATTTTGGCATTAACCACAAAATACAAGGAGATCCATGTGGGGCAAAAGGTATGCAATTAATGAGCAAATAGATCATGTTCTACCGGAAGGATGCATAACAATCCTGTCTTACTCTTACAGAACAGCTCCTAACCTTTTAGACCGGCCTTCCAACACTGACACCTCGTGTCTTTCCAATCATATTTGATATTTAGGTTCAGCCATGCAGAACTAAGCTATTAGGAGGAAAAGTGAATGCCAGCAAAGTGTCTGGTTACACAGGAACATGACTAGTGTACCTGAAGATATGCTAGGAGTTAAAAGAAAAACATATACCGAGCATTGAAAAATGCTTTAAGTTCTTTTTCCTGTAACTACTACAAAGTTTCAAAAAGCATATTTCTGTTATGCTATGAACATAGTGGAGCATGTGTCCTTATTGCATGCAGGGGAAGCCTCTGGGTATATGCCCAGGAGTGGTATAGCAGGAGCCTTCCGGAGTGTCATGCCCAGTTTTCTGAGGAACCTCCAGACAGCTTTCCAGAGTGGTTGTACCAGCTTGCAATCCCACCAGCAGTGGAGGAGTTTCCTCCTTCTCCACATTCTCGCCAACAACTGCTGTCTCCTGTGTTTTTGATCTTAGCCATTCTGACTGGTGTGAGATGAAATCTCTGGGTTGTTTTGATTTGCATTACCCTAATGACTAAGGATGTTGAACATTTCTTTAGGTGCTTCTCAGCCATTCGATATTCTTCAGGTGAGAACTCTTTGTTTGGCTCTGTCCCCATTTTTTAATAGGGTTACTTGGTTCTCTGGAGACTAACTTCTTGAGTTCTTTGTATATATTGGATATTAACTTAGCCCTCTGTTGGATGTAGGGTTGGTAAAGATCATTTCCCAGTTAGTTGGTTGCCGCATTGTCTTTTTGACAGTGTCTTTTGCCTTACAGGAACTTTGTAATTTTATGAGGTCCCATTTGTCAATTCTTGATCTTGAGCATAATCTATTGGAGTTCTGTTCAGGAAATTCTCACCTGTGCCCATATGTTCAAGTTTCTTTCCTAGTTTCCTTTCTATTAGTTTCAGTGTGTCTGATTTTATGTGGAGGTCCTTGATCCACTTGGAATTGAGCTTAGTGCAAGGAGATAAGAATGGGTCAATTTGCATTCTTCTGCATGTTGACCTCCAGCTGAGCCAGCACCATTTGTTGAAAAGGCTATCTTTTTTCCACTGGATGGTTTTAGCTCCTTTGTCAAAGATTAACTGACCAACTCATTCTATGAAGCCACAATTATGCTAATACCAAAATCACACAAAGATCCGACAAAGAAAGAGAATCTCAGGCCAATCTCTCTTATGAATATCGATGCAAAAATACTCAATAAAATTCTTGCCAACCGAATCCAAGAACCCATCAAAATGATCATTCGTCACAATCAAGTAGGCTTCAACCCAGGGATGCAGGGACAGTTCAGTATAAGGAAGTCCATCAATGTAATTCACTACATAAACAATCTCAAAGAAAAAAAAACACATGGTCATTTCATTAGATGCTGAGAAAGCATTTGACAAATTCAGCATCCTTTCATGTTACAGGTCTTGGAAAGATCAGGAATTCGAGGCCCATTTCTAAACCTAGTAAAAGCAGTTTACACTAAACCGGTAGCCAACATCAAACTAAATGGAGAGAAACTTGAATCAATCCCACTAAAATCAGGGACTAGACAAGGCTGCACTCTCTCTCCTTACCTTTTCAGTATAGTACTTGAAGTTCTAGTTAGAGCAATTAGACAACAAAACGAGCTCAAAGGGATACAAATTGGAAAGGAAGAAGTCAAACTATCATTATTTGCAGACGATATGATAGTCTCCGTAAGCGACCCAAAGAACTCCACTGAGAACTCCTACAGCTGATAAACAACTTCAGCAAAGTTGTTTATCAGCTGTAGGATATAAATTCAACTCAAGCAAGTCATTAGCCTTCCTATACTTAAAGGATAAGCAGGCTGAGAAAGAAATAAGAAAATGATACCCTTCACGATAGCTACAAACAATATAAAGTATCTTGGTGTGACCCTAACCAAACAAATGAAAGATCTGTATGACAATAACTTCAAGTCTCAAGAAAGAAATTGAAGAAGACCTCAGAAGATGGAAAAATCTGCCATGCTCTTGGACTGGCTGGATTAATATAGTAAAAATGACCATCTTGCCAAAAGCAATATACAGATTCAATGCAATCCCCATCAAAATCCCAACTCAATTCTTCATAGAGTTAGAAAGAGCAATTCAAAAATTCATATGGAATAACAGAAAACCCAGGATAGCAAAAACTATTCTCAAGAGTAAAAGAACCTCTGGGGGAATCAGTATCCCGGACCTCAAGCTGTACTACAAAGCAATAGTGTTAAAAACTGCATGGTATTGGTACAGTGACAGGCAGGTATATCAATGGAACAGAATTGAAGACCCAGAAATGAATCCACACTCCTATGATTTGGGCTTTAAAACTACGTATTTGACATTTAAAACAATAACGACAACAGTAATGACAACAAAAACCAAGAAGCCTCTTGCTACAGAATGCTCTAACATATACCCTTATTTTGTGTAACAAAATTCGTTATCAAAATAGAAATTTTATCACTATTTCTTCAGAATAACTCTTTAGTATCATGACTGCAGTTCTGCTCACTTACCTCTCATCCCAGTCTCCCTTGTTCCTCTCCTTTTCCCCAGATCTATTCTTCCTCAATTTCCCCAATCAGAAAAGAACAGGACTCCCAGGGATATAAAGTAAACATGCCATAACTTGCTGCAATATGACTAAACACATATTCCCATATCAAAGCTGAATGAGGCAACCCAGTAGTAGAAAAGGGCTTCAACAAAAGCAAGCAAATGAGTCACAGACAGGCCCCTGAGGTCCTGTTCACAGTGTTAGAAATCCCACAAGAAGAGCAAGCTGGCAAACCACAGTGTATATACAGAGGACCTACTCAGACCCATCCAGGGTCCCTGATAGCTGCTTCAGGCTCTTCAGGTTTCAACAAACCCTGCTTAGTTGATTTTGTCAGTTATGTTCTTGTTTCTTCGACCCACTGGCTCCTACACATCTTTATTTCCCAATTCCCCTGTGATTCCCTAGTTCCAGCTAATGTATTACTGTGATAATATGACACTCCCGGAGGATCCGGCTATACCACTCCTGGGCATATACCCAGAGGCTTTACCTGCATGCAATAAGGACACATGCTCCACTATGTTCATAGCAGCCTTATTTATAATAGCCAGAAGCTGGAAAGAACCCAGATGTCCCTCAACAGAGGAATGAATTCAGAAGATGTGGTATATCTACACAATGGAATACTACTCTGCAATTAAAAACAATGAATTCACGAAATTCCTAGGCCAATGGTCAGAACTTGAAAATATCATCCTTAGTGAGGTAACCCAATCACAAAAGAACACACATGGTATGCAGTCACCGATAAGGGGATATTAACCCAGAATCTTGGAATACCCTAGACACAAATCGCATATCAATAGATTTGTAAGAAGATGGAAGGAGAGACTCCTGGTCCTGGAAAGACTGGATGTAGGGGAACACCAGGACAGAGAAACGAGAGGGGGTTGAATGGGGAAAAGAGGGAGGGAAGGGGGCTTATGGGACTTTCAGGGAGGGAGGAAATGGGAAAGGGGAAATGATTTGGAATGTAAATAAAAAAAATCTTAGAAAATAAAAAACAAACAAACAAACAAAAAAATATGTGGATGGCAACTCCTACAAGTCCTCTGACACGTTTATCATATCATTGCAGGAATGACAAATTGTTGATCAAAAGTTGTTGTGGCTATGTTGGTATCCTAGCCACTCTACTGCTGGCCTTCTCCTGTTCACAGCTTTTAAATACTCAGATTAAATGCTTTGGAAGACAGCTGAGATGTCTTCCGCAGTAATTAAGATCTCTGTGGAGAAGAACATTCTGTTGTCACCATGGCTATAATAGTACAACTTACCCAACTACTCTAGTCTACATTTCTGGTTATTTAGTCTCTCCAATGTCAATAATTTGTCTGTATACATACCATCTTACTAAATATGACTCCCTCTGTAACATATCCAATAATGCTTAAAGAACAGAAATAAGAATATGCAATTTAGCCCAGCAGTGGTGCCTTCAATCCCAGCACTTAGCAGGCAGAGGCAGGTGGATTTCTGAGTTCAAGGCCAGCCTGGTCTACAGAGTGAGTTCCAGGACAGCCTGGGCTACACAGAGAAACCCTGTCTGGAAAAAACAAAAAAACAAAACAACAACAACAAAAAAGAATATGCAGCTTGTTGCATTGTGCTTCATTTAAATTATCACTATCTTCTCTGTACTTTAAGTAAAGAATTATAATATTTTGAATTTTGCAATTATTGCAATTTCTCAGCACTCATTCAAATTCCTTATCAAAACTTGTTTCATTATATCTTCCTTCCTTCCTTCCTTCCTTGCTTCTTTCCTGCCTTTTGTTCTACCTTCTTTTTCCATTCACCTGTTTCCCAAAATGAGAATTTAATATGCACCCACCCACTGTCTCCTTGAGGATGTCCTCAACCCCCAACCCCACCAGACCTCTAAACTGCCTGGGGCCTACAGTCTCTTGAGGGTTAGGTGCATCTTCTCTGACTAAACCTAGACCCAGCAGTCCCCTACTATATGTGTGTTGGGGACCTCATATCAGCTGGTGTATGCTGCCTGGTTGATCGTCCAGTGTTTGAGAGATCTCAGGGGTCCAGATTAATTGACACTGCTGGTCCTCTTACAGGTTCCCTTTCCTCTTCAGCTTCTTCTAGCTTTTCCCTAATTCAACCAAAGGGATCAGCAGCTTCTGTCCATTGGCTGCGTGTAAATATCTGCATCTGACTCTTTCAGCTGCTTGTTGGGTCTTTAGGAGGGCAGTCATGATAGGTCACATTTTTTTTTTTATTTTTAAATTTTTTTTTTATTATTTATTTTATTTTATTTTTTAATTTACATTCCAAATCACTTCCCCTTTCCCGTTTCATCCCTCCCCGAAAGTCCCATAAGCCCCCTTCCCTCCCTCTTTTCTCCATTCAACCCCCTCTCGTTACTCTGTCCTGGCATTCCCCTACATCCAGTCTTTCCAGGACCAGGGGTCTCTCCTACCATCTTTTTAGAAATCTATTGATATGCGGATTGTGTCTAGGGTATTCCGAGATTCTGGGTCAATATCCCCTTATCAGTGACTGCATACCATGTGTGTTCTTTTGTGATTGGGTTACCACACTAAGGATGATATTTTCAAGATCTGACCATTTGCCTAGGAATTTTGTGAATTCATTGTTTTTAATTGCAGAGTAGTATTCCATTGTGTAGATATACCACATCTTCTGAATCCATTCCTCCTTTGAGGGACATCTGGGTTCTTTCCAGCTTCTGGCTATTATAAATAAGGCTGCTATGAACAGAGTGGAGCATGTGTCCTTATTGCATGCAGATAAAGTCTCTGGGTATATGCCCAGGAGTGGTATAGACGGATCCTCCGGGAGTGTCATGCTCAGTTTTCTGAGGAACCGCCAGACTGCTTTCCAATATAGTACTTGAAGTTCTAGCTAGAGCAATTAGACAACAAAAAGAGGTCAAAGGGATACAAATTGGAAAGGAAGATGTCAAACTATCACTATTTGCAGACGATATGATAGTATACTTAAGCGACCCAAAGAACTCCACCAGAGAACTCCTACAGCTGATAAACGACTTCAGCAAAGTGGCTGGATATAAAATCAACTCAAGCAAGTCAGAAACCTTCCTATACTCAAAGGATAAGCAGGCTGAGAAAGAAGTAAGAGAAATAATACCCTTCACGATAGCCACAAACCATATTAAGTATCTTGGCGTGACTCTAACCAAACAAGTGAAAGATCTGTATGACAAGAACTTCAAGTCTCTGAAGAAAGAAATTGAAGAAGACCTCAGAAGATGGAAAAATCTGCCATGCTCATGGATTGGCAGGATTAATATAGTAAAAATGAGCATCTTACCAAAAGTAATACACAGATTCAATGCAATCCCCATCAAAATCCCAACTCAATTCTTCATAGAGTTAGAAAGAGCAATTCAAAAATTCATCTGGAATAACAGAAAACCCAGAATAGCTAAAACTATTCTCAAGACTAAAAGAACCTCTGGGGGAATCAGTATCCCGGACCTCAAGCTGTACTACAAAGCAATAGTGTTAAAAACTGCATGGTATTGGTACAGTGACAGGCAGGTATATCAATGGAACAGAATTGAAGACCCAGAAATGAATCCACACTCCTATGATTTGGGCTTTAAAACTACGTATTTGACATTTAAAACAATAACGACAACAGTAATGACAACAAAAACCAAGAAGCCTCTTGCTACAGAATGCTCTAACATATACCCTTATTTTGTGTAACAAAATTCGTTATCAAAATAGAAATTTTATCACTATTTCTTCAGAATAACTCTTTAGTATCATGACTGCAGTTCTGCTCACTTACCTCTCATCCCAGTCTCCCTTGTTCCTCTCCTTTTCCCCAGATCTATTCTTCCTCAATTTCCCCAATCAGAAAAGAACAGGACTCCCAGGGATATAAAGTAAACATGCCATAACTTGCTGCAATATGACTAAACACATATTCCCATATCAAAGCTGAATGAGGCAACCCAGTAGTAGAAAAGGGCTTCAACAAAAGCAAGCAAATGAGTCACAGACAGGCCCCTGAGGTCCTGTTCACAGTGTTAGAAATCCCACAAGAAGAGCAAGCTGGCAAACCACAGTGTATATACAGAGGACCTACTCAGACCCATCCAGGGTCCCTGATAGCTGCTTCAGGCTCTTCAGGTTTCAACAAACCCTGCTTAGTTGATTTTGTCAGTTATGTTCTTGTTTCTTCGACCCACTGGCTCCTACACATCTTTATTTCCCAATTCCCCTGTGATTCCCTAGTTCCAGCTAATGTATTACTGTGATAATATGACACTCCCGGAGGATCCGGCTATACCACTCCTGGGCATATACCCAGAGGCTTTACCTGCATGCAATAAGGACACATGCTCCACTATGTTCATAGCAGCCTTATTTATAATAGCCAGAAGCTGGAAAGAACCCAGATGTCCCTCAACAGAGGAATGAATTCAGAAGATGTGGTATATCTACACAATGGAATACTACTCTGCAATTAAAAACAATGAATTCACGAAATTACTAGGCCAATGGTCAGAACTTGAAAATATCATCCTTAGTGAGGTAACCCAATCACAAAAGAACACACATGGTATGCAGTCACCGATAAGGGGATATTAACCCAGAATCTTGGAATACCCTAGACACAATTCGCATATCAATAGATTTGTAAGAAGATGGAAGGAGAGACTCCTGGTCCTGGAAAGACTGGATGTAGGGGAACACCAGGACAGAGAAACGAGAGGGGGTTGAATGGGGAAAAGAGGGAGGGAAGGGGGCTTATGGGACTTTCAGGGAGGGAGGAAATGGGAAAGGGGAAATGATTTGGAATGTAAATAAAAAAAATCTTAGAAAATAAAAAACAAACAAACAAACAAAAAAATATGTGGATGGCAACTCCTACAAGTCCTCTGACACGTTTATCATATCATTGCAGGAATGACAAATTGTTGATCAAAAGTTGTTGTGGCTATGTTGGTATCCTAGCCACTCTACTGCTGGCCTTCTCCTGTTCACAGCTTTTAAATACTCAGATTAAATGCTTTGGAAGACAGCTGAGATGTCTTCCGCAGTAATTAAGATCTCTGTGGAGAAGAACATTCTGTTGTCACCATGGCTATAATAGTACAACTTACCCAACTACTCTAGTCTACATTTCTGGTTATTTAGTCTCTCCAATGTCAATAATTTGTCTGTATACATACCATCTTACTAAATATGACTCCCTCTGTAACATATCCAATAATGCTTAAAGAACAGAAATAAGAATATGCAATTTAGCCCAGCAGTGGTGCCTTCAATCCCAGCACTTAGCAGGCAGAGGCAGGTGGATTTCTGAGTTCAAGGCCAGCCTGGTCTACAGAGTGAGTTCCAGGACAGCCTGGGCTACACAGAGAAACCCTGTCTGGAAAAAACAAAAAAACAAAACAACAACAACAAAAAAGAATATGCAGCTTGTTGCATTGTGCTTCATTTAAATTATCACTATCTTCTCTGTACTTTAAGTAAAGAATTATAATATTTTGAATTTTGCAATTATTGCAATTTCTCAGCACTCATTCAAATTCCTTATCAAAACTTGTTTCATTATATCTTCCTTCCTTCCTTCCTTCCTTGCTTCTTTCCTGCCTTTTGTTCTACCTTCTTTTTCCATTCACCTGTTTCCCAAAATGAGAATTTAATATGCACCCACCCACTGTCTCCTTGAGGATGTCCTCAACCCCCAACCCCACCAGACCTCTAAACTGCCTGGGGCCTACAGTCTCTTGAGGGTTAGGTGCATCTTCTCTGACTAAACCTAGACCCAGCAGTCCCCTACTATATGTGTGTTGGGGACCTCATATCAGCTGGTGTATGCTGCCTGGTTGATCGTCCAGTGTTTGAGAGATCTCAGGGGTCCAGATTAATTGACACTGCTGGTCCTCTTACAGGTTCCCTTTCCTCTTCAGCTTCTTCTAGCTTTTCCCTAATTCAACCAAAGGGATCAGCAGCTTCTGTCCATTGGCTGCGTGTAAATATCTGCATCTGACTCTTTCAGCTGCTTGTTGGGTCTTTAGGAGGGCAGTCATGATAGGTCACATTTTTTTTTTATTTTTAAATTTTTTTTTATTATTTATTTTATTTTATTTTTTAATTTACATTCCAAATCACTTCCCCTTTCCCGTTTCATCCCTCCCCGAAAGTCCCATAAGCCCCCTTCCCTCCCTCTTTTCTCCATTCAACCCCCTCTCGTTACTCTGTCCTGGCATTCCCCTACATCCAGTCTTTCCAGGACCAGGGGTCTCTCCTACCATCTTTTTAGAAATCTATTGATATGCGGATTGTGTCTAGGGTATTCCGAGATTCTGGGTCAATATCCCCTTATCAGTGACTGCATACCATGTGTGTTCTTTTGTGATTGGGTTACCACACTAAAGATGATATTTTCAAGATCTGACCATTTGCCTAGGAATTTCGTGAATTCATTGTTTTTAATTGCAGAGTAGTATTCCATTGTGTAGATATACCACATCTTCTGAATCCATTCCTCCTTTGAGGGACATCTGGGTTCTTTCCAGCTTCTGGCTATTATAAATAAGGCTGCTATGAACAGAGTGGAGCATGTGTCCTTATTGCATGCAGATAAAGTCTCTGGGTATATGCCCAGGAGTGGTATAGACGGATCCTCCGGGAGTGTCATGCTCAGTTTTCTGAGGAACCGCCAGACTGCTTTCCAATATAGTACTTGAAGTTCTAGCTAGAGCAATTAGACAACAAAAAGAGGTCAAAGGGATACAAATTGGAAAGGAAGATGTCAAACTATCACTATTTGCAGACGATATGATAGTATACTTAAGCGACCCAAAGAACTCCACCAGAGAACTCCTACAGCTGATAAACGACTTCAGCAAAGTGGCCGGATATAAAATCAACTCAAGCAAGTCAGAAACCTTCCTATACTCAAAGGATAAGCAGGCTGAGAAAGAAGTAAGAGAAATAATACCCTTCACGATAGCCACAAACCATATTAAGTATCTTGGCGTGACTCTAACCAAACAAGTGAAAGATCTGTATGACAAGAACTTCAAGTCTCTGAAGAAAGAAATTGAAGAAGACCTCAGAAGATGGAAAAATCTGCCATGCTCATGGATTGGCAGGATTAATATAGTAAAAATGAGCATCTTACCAAAAGTAATACACAGATTCAATGCAATCCCCATCAAAATCCCAACTCAATTCTTCATAGAGTTAGAAAGAGCAATTCAAAAATTCATCTGGAATAACAGAAAACCCAGAATAGCTAAAACTATTCTCAAGACTAAAAGAACCTCTGGGGGAATCAGTATCCCGGACCTCAAGCTGTACTACAAAGCAATAGTGTTAAAAACTGCATGGTATTGGTACAGTGACAGGCAGGTATATCAATGGAACAGAATTGAAGACCCAGAAATGAATCCACACTCCTATGATTTGGGCTTTAAAACTACGTATTTGACATTTAAAACAATAACGACAACAGTAATGACAACAAAAACCAAGAAGCCTCTTGCTACAGAATGCTCTAACATATACCCTTATTTTGTGTAACAAAATTCGTTATCAAAATAGAAATTTTATCACTATTTCTTCAGAATAACTCTTTAGTATCATGACTGCAGTTCTGCTCACTTACCTCTCATCCCAGTCTCCCTTGTTCCTCTCCTTTTCCCCAGATCTATTCTTCCTCAATTTCCCCAATCAGAAAAGAACAGGACTCCCAGGGATATAAAGTAAACATGCCATAACTTGCTGCAATATGACTAAACACATATTCCCATATCAAAGCTGAATGAGGCAACCCAGTAGTAGAAAAGGGCTTCAACAAAAGCAAGCAAATGAGTCACAGACAGGCCCCTGAGGTCCTGTTCACAGTGTTAGAAATCCCACAAGAAGAGCAAGCTGGCAAACCACAGTGTATATACAGAGGACCTACTCAGACCCATCCAGGGTCCCTGATAGCTGCTTCAGGCTCTTCAGGTTTCAACAAACCCTGCTTAGTTGATTTTGTCAGTTATGTTCTTGTTTCTTCGACCCACTGGCTCCTACACATCTTTATTTCCCAATTCCCCTGTGATTCCCTAGTTCCAGCTAATGTATTACTGTGATAATATGACACTCCCGGAGGATCCGGCTATACCACTCCTGGGCATATACCCAGAGGCTTTACCTGCATGCAATAAGGACACATGCTCCACTATGTTCATAGCAGCCTTATTTATAATAGCCAGAAGCTGGAAAGAACCCAGATGTCCCTCAACAGAGGAATGAATTCAGAAGATGTGGTATATCTACACAATGGAATACTACTCTGCAATTAAAAACAATGAATTCACGAAATTACTAGGCCAATGGTCAGAACTTGAAAATATCATCCTTAGTGAGGTAACCCAATCACAAAAGAACACACATGGTATGCAGTCACCGATAAGGGGATATTAACCCAGAATCTTGGAATACCCTAGACACAATTCGCATATCAATAGATTTGTAAGAAGATGGAAGGAGAGACTCCTGGTCCTGGAAAGACTGGATGTAGGGGAACACCAGGACAGAGAAACGAGAGGGGGTTGAATGGGGAAAAGAGGGAGGGAAGGGGGCTTATGGGACTTTCAGGGAGGGAGGAAATGGGAAAGGGGAAATGATTTGGAATGTAAATAAAAAAAATCTTAGAAAATAAAAAACAAACAAACAAACAAAAAAATATGTGGATGGCAACTCCTACAAGTCCTCTGACACGTTTATCATATCATTGCAGGAATGACAAATTGTTGATCAAAAGTTGTTGTGGCTATGTTGGTATCCTAGCCACTCTACTGCTGGCCTTCTCCTGTTCACAGCTTTTAAATACTCAGATTAAATGCTTTGGAAGACAGCTGAGATGTCTTCCGCAGTAATTAAGATCTCTGTGGAGAAGAACATTCTGTTGTCACCATGGCTATAATAGTACAACTTACCCAACTACTCTAGTCTACATTTCTGGTTATTTAGTCTCTCCAATGTCAATAATTTGTCTGTATACATACCATCTTACTAAATATGACTCCCTCTGTAACATATCCAATAATGCTTAAAGAACAGAAATAAGAATATGCAATTTAGCCCAGCAGTGGTGCCTTCAATCCCAGCACTTAGCAGGCAGAGGCAGGTGGATTTCTGAGTTCAAGGCCAGCCTGGTCTACAGAGTGAGTTCCAGGACAGCCTGGGCTACACAGAGAAACCCTGTCTGGAAAAAACAAAAAAACAAAACAACAACAACAAAAAAGAATATGCAGCTTGTTGCATTGTGCTTCATTTAAATTATCACTATCTTCTCTGTACTTTAAGTAAAGAATTATAATATTTTGAATTTTGCAATTATTGCAATTTCTCAGCACTCATTCAAATTCCTTATCAAAACTTGTTTCATTATATCTTCCTTCCTTCCTTCCTTCCTTGCTTCTTTCCTGCCTTTTGTTCTACCTTCTTTTTCCATTCACCTGTTTCCCAAAATGAGAATTTAATATGCACCCACCCACTGTCTCCTTGAGGATGTCCTCAACCCCCAACCCCACCAGACCTCTAAACTGCCTGGGGCCTACAGTCTCTTGAGGGTTAGGTGCATCTTCTCTGACTAAACCTAGACCCAGCAGTCCCCTACTATATGTGTGTTGGGGACCTCATATCAGCTGGTGTATGCTGCCTGGTTGATCGTCCAGTGTTTGAGAGATCTCAGGGGTCCAGATTAATTGACACTGCTGGTCCTCTTACAGGTTCCCTTTCCTCTTCAGCTTCTTCTAGCTTTTCCCTAATTCAACCAAAGGGATCAGCAGCTTCTGTCCATTGGCTGCGTGTAAATATCTGCATCTGACTCTTTCAGCTGCTTGTTGGGTCTTTAGGAGGGCAGTCATGATAGGTCACATTTTTTTTTTTATTTTTAAATTTTTTTTTATTATTTATTTTATTTTATTTTTTAATTTACATTCCAAATCACTTCCCCTTTCCCGTTTCATCCCTCCCCGAAAGTCCCATAAGCCCCCTTCCCTCCCTCTTTTCTCCATTCAACCCCCTCTCGTTACTCTGTCCTGGCATTCCCCTACATCCAGTCTTTCCAGGACCAGGGGTCTCTCCTACCATCTTTTTAGAAATCTATTGATATGCGGATTGTGTCTAGGGTATTCCGAGATTCTGGGTCAATATCCCCTTATCAGTGACTGCATACCATGTGTGTTCTTTTGTGATTGGGTTACCACACTAAGGATGATATTTTCAAGATCTGACCATTTGCCTAGGAATTTCGTGAATTCATTGTTTTTAATTGCAGAGTAGTATTCCATTGTGTAGATATACCACATCTTCTGAATCCATTCCTCCTTTGAGGGACATCTGGGTTCTTTCCAGCTTCTGGCTATTATAAATAAGGCTGCTATGAACATAGTGGAGCATGTGTCCTTATTGCATGCAGATAAAGTCTCTGGGTATATGCCCAGGAGTGGTATAGACGGATCCTCCGGGAGTGTCATGCCCAGTTTTCTGAGGAACCGCCAGACTGCTTTCCAATATAGTACTTGAAGTTCTAGCTAGAGCAATTAGACAACAAAAAGAGGTCAAAGGGATACAAATTGGAAAGGAAGATGTCAAACTATCACTACTTGCAGACGATATGATAGTATACTTAAGCGACCCAAAGAACTCCACCAGAGAACTCCTACAGCTGATAAACGACTTCAGCAAAGTGGCCGGATATAAAATCAACTCAAGCAAGTCAGAAACCTTCCTATACTCAAAGGATAAGCAGGCTGAGAAAGAAGTAAGAGAAATAATACCCTTCACGATAGCCACAAACCATATTAAGTATCTTGGCGTGACTCTAACCAAACAAGTGAAAGATCTGTATGACAAGAACTTCAAGTCTCTGAAGAAAGAAATTGAAGAAGACCTCAGAAGATGGAAAAATCTGCCATGCTCATGGATTGGCAGGATTAATATAGTAAAAATGAGCATCTTACCAAAAGTAATACACAGATTCAATGCAATCCCCATCAAAATCCCAACTCAATTCTTCATAGAGTTAGAAAGAGCAATTCAAAAATTCATCTGGAATAACAGAAAACCCAGAATAGCTAAAACTATTCTCAAGACTAAAAGAACCTCTGGGGGAATCAGTATCCCGGACCTCAAGCTGTACTACAGAGCAATAGTGTTAAAAACTGCATGGTATTGGTACAGTAACCGACATGTAGATCAATGGAACAGAATTGAAGACCCAGAAATGAATCCACACTCCTATGGTCACTTGATCTTTGACAAAGGAGCTAAAACCATCCAGTGGAAAAAAGCCTTTTCAACAAATGGTGCTGGCTCAGCTGGAGGTCAACATGCAGAAGAATGCAAATTGACCCATCCTTATCTCCTTGCACTAAGCTCAATTCTAAGTGGATCAAAGATCTCCACATAAAACCAGACACACTGAAACTAATAGAAGGGAAACTAGGGAAGAACCTTGAACATATGGGCACAGGGGAGAATTTCCTGAACAGAACTCCAATAGCTTATGCTCTAAGATCAAGAATAGACAAATGGGACCTCATTAAATTACAAAGTTTTTGCAAGGCAAAAGACACTGTCAAAAAGACAAAGCGGCAACCAACTAACTGGGAAATGATCTTTACCAACCTTACATCCAACAGAGGGCTAATATCCAATATATACAAAGAACTCAAGTAGTTAAATTCCAGAGAGGCAAATAACCCTATTAAAAAATGGGGTACAGAGCTACACAGAGTTCTCACCTGAAGAATATCTAATGGCTGAGAAGCACCTAAAGAGATGTTCATCATCCTTAGTCATTAGGGAAATGCAAATCAAAACAACCCTGAGATTCCATCTCACACCAGTCAGGATGGCTAAGATCAAAAACACAGGAGACAGCAGTTGTTGGCGAGGATGTGGAGAAAGAGGAACACTCCTCCACTGCTGGTGGAATTGCAAGATAGGTCACATTTTGTGAGTGGTCAGTAGTCTCACTAATAGTGTCAGGCCTTGGGGCATCCCTTTGAGCTGGATCCCACTGTACGCCTATTGGTGGACCTTCTTTTCATCAGGTTCCTCTCCATTTCCATCCCTGCAGTTCTTTCAAACCGGGACAATTTATGAGTCATAGTTTTGACTGTGGGATGGCAGCCCATCCCTCACTTTATGCCCTGTCTTTCTGCTGGAGGTGGGCTCTATAGCTTCCCTTTCCCCACTGTAGTCTAAGGTCCCTCCTTCTGATTCCTGAGAATCTCTCACCTTCCAGGCCTCTGGTACATTCTGGAGGGACCCCCATCTTACTACCTCTTGAGGTTGCCATTTTTTCTTAATTTTAGATTCTAAAATTTTATAAACATATATTCCTCACACTTATCAAACTCTTAGAAAAAGTATATAAGGTGGGTACGGTATTGAAATGAGGCACAGTTTGATAATAAGAGACTTACCTAAGCTGATGGATGCTTACAAAGAGCCGGGCTGGAGAGATGGCCCAGTGGTTAAGAGCACTGACTGTTCTTCCCAAGGTCCTGAGTTCAAATCCCAGCAACCACATGGTGGCTCACAACCATCTGTTCAGCTACAGTGTACTCATATACATAAAATAAATAAATAAATAAATATTAAAAAAAACAAAGAGCCAGTATTTGTTTGGCTATAATTGTCCCACAGGATACAAAAGAACAACTGCACAAATTATTAATGATCACAGAGAAAGAAAAACTAATATAAATAACTTCCTTGAATCATGAATTGAATGAGGTATTGCAAATGTGTCTATTATTCTCATATTACCCAAAAGTTACTGATTAATAACCTCTATAATACATAGATACAAGCATAATTTCCTAAATTACATAAATCCTGACATTCTTCATAACATTTGCTTTTTTCTGTGAGAATCCATAGCCAGTCTTTGGGATGATTTAACATCAATTGGGCCCTCATACTCTTTTTTTTTTTTAAAGAAACTTTAAGAAAAATTAAGAGCTAAATATGTTACTAATTTCTTTATTTTGGGAAAGGGACTATTTTGTTTGCTTGTTTGTTTGATTTTTGAGACTATATTTTGCTCTATAGCCCAGGTATTCCTTTCGCTTAGTGTAATCATGGTGCCCCACCCTAACAAATATTGGAATTATAAGTCTATGCTACCATACCTGGTTGCAGTATTAGTGTCTTACTATAGTCCACATCTCCAGCCCATTTCTATTTTCTTTTAAGTAAAGACCAGGAAGAAATCATATTTGTATGACATAGAAAAAATTCTTATTTGCATCAAATTTTTTCCTCTATCTTGTAATAATTAATAAATAAATATATATATGTATAAATGTATGCAAAATATATGTATATATTTATGTATATATAAATGTAAATATATATGGAGATGCTGATATGTATAATGCATATTGATACTCACATAATACAAGGATTCTCCAGAAGATAAAGTATAATAGTGTGCAGACACTTAATGCTCAATATCTATAGTTAGTTGGTGTATAAATTATATTATGTTCTTAATTTTCTATATGTAATAACTGATTTTCTATGAATATGATTATTTCAATGCAATAATATAGGGGAATACATAGGGCTGGATGATAATGATTGATAATTTTGATGGTAGATTCAAGATTGACAATGAGTTATATCAGCTAGAAAAATATAGAACACTTTTCAATACTCTCTAAAATGTTGAATTTATGTACTGTCATTGAAAGTCTCAGCATTACCAGCAACAACATTTGTAGTTACTTTCACCAAATTCGGAAATATTAAGGTAGAAATATAGTTTACATATTCAAGACAAATTATCATATATTTGTGAGTACAAATAATTCTAAAATACTGTACTATTGATTTATTTTTAGGTTCATCTACTATTCCAGAGTTCCTGCATAAATATGCAAGAGCAGAATTCATGAGCTTAACCAGTGGTGAGATTATTTTAATACTGATATGCTTCAGTATAAATAAATATAAGTCACAGATATTTTTCATGTCTATTCCCTCAGAAATGTTATCGGAAGCAAAATATTACAATGGAGGCTTATGTTGTGTGCATTTTGCCTTGTTAATTCTATGGATACAGTCACTAATAGCATGACTGTAAACTCATTTCTCTGGGCAATTAAATCCAAGAATTTGTAAGAGAACTTGTTATATTGTATTAAATGTTGTCCCTGAAAACACATTGATCTCATGGAGTTTGTTAATGAGTAATGAAATTATAATTAGAGCCATGACAATCTTTACGTGATATCTTGAATAAAAGCTTGTATAATGTATCAATTTAAAATAGTAAGTTAGAAAGGGAGAGTTACTTTTCTATTGTTTTGCTTGTATTGAAATCAATAGAGAACATCTATATACTCCAGTCTCTTGGTGTAATTAAATCAAGGAAATTTTTTTCTATTTTTCTTGGAGAAGTGATATTATCACTTATAAAAGAAACATTATATACAATAGAGTTGCATACAACTGTGTAATTTTATTATATTATTTTAATATTTTTAATATGGAGATCATGGTCATTCAATGTCACAACCTGATCAAACATCTCCTATAGCTATGGCCAGTAAATTATAGCAACTTTGATTATGTGATGTAGTTGCATTGGTGACTTAATTTTTTAATTCCATTTTCTTTGAAAAATAAAGAATAAATTATATTCGTACTCTATTTCCACATTTTAGCTACTTGCCTTGAGTTTAAAAATTAGACAATATTGCTAATAAGGAAGATATGTAATTGATTAATAGAAATATAGAATGCTGTAGGTTCCTGTATTTATGCTTACACTATATTCTTTCATTTGCCATCATGTAACAAGTTTTATTATTTAATGGAGATAAGAAAGCATAAATTTAAGAAACATAAATACTTTTGTAACTTAAGTATTTATGACAAGGAAACATCAGTAATGAACAATAAAGATGATAAATTTTTATAAAGATATATACAGTAGATTATGTATCTTGAAATATGATGTAACACTGCAATTTAATACACTCTTCAAAACTATTTGGATTTGTTTTAATCTAAAACAACCAATGATTTATCACTATCATGTTTTCAGAATACACACACATAATATATTCATACATACTAATATATATATAAATATATTAAAACATATATTATCTATGTATCTATATAGATATCTATCTGTATATTGAATTTGATATAATCTAATAAACTATATACATGTAAAAGCAGAAAATCTTTATTAACAACCAAGAATGTGTTAATATCCTTTTTGTAGTTTGACATAAACTAGAAAAAATGATATTCTTCATTATATTCTGCAAGTCTGATATTAATTTTCAGTCTTAGGAGTACAACATACTCTTACGTCTTAATCTTTTGTATGTCTGAAAGCAATGTACCAGATACTTGTGAAAGCAGCAGAACTGTCTTATCTTTTTTCTTTAATATTCATTTGTTTCTAATTATTTCATTATATAATATATGTATATATGAGCAGCAAAACAACACTGCAACAAAATCAACTATAAAGATGTCAAGAAAAACAGGTTAAGAGAGATAAAACATCTAGCAAAGAAAGTAATGCCTGAAAATGTTATTTTAATTCAGATTTATATAACAACATTCAGAATTTTCATATCTGTAAAAATTAACGATTATTTTATTTACAAATTAGAAACAGTATGCAATTTCTAATAATATAATAAAATTTAAGTTTTAAGTTTGTAGTATAATCAGCTTATTCTGTGAATAGCAAAAGGTAGCACTTCTATTCATCATGTTCATTTTTTGAAAAAGATGATTGGTTTTATTTTTGACTGAGGAAGTTGTACTTCAATTTTCAAAGTGAGAGCAATAAACATGCATAACTTGTAAGTTTCAGATCACTCAGTCACTAATTAGGAGTTTAAATAATGTACCCAGGTAAGCGTAAGAATGATTAGAGCACAGATGTTTCACATTCCAACAGAAGGCCTTCCTATGTGAGCAATTTTAAATACTTTACCAGTACTGAAAGGCTATTAGTTCAGTGTGATTGATATGCAATGAGATCTAATAGACAATATGGCACATGCATTTATAGTATAAGTGATTAGTAAAGAGAATATGCAATCACGCCTATAATGATTGGTTCCTTCTCCTCCTCCTCCTCTTCCTCCTCTTCCTCCTCCTCTTCCTCCTCCTCCTCTTCCTCCTCCTCCTCCTCTTTCTCCTCCTCCTCTTCCTCGTCCTCCTCCTCCTCTTCCTTCTCCTCCTCTTCCTCCTCCTCGTCTTCCTCCTCCTCCTCCTCCTCTTCCTCCTCCTCGTCTTCCTCCTCCTCCTCCTCCTCCTCCTCCTTCTTCTTCTACTTCTAAAATCTTCAATAACACTGAGTACAGCATGAAAACTATAGGAAATATATCAACATGAGCTAGAGATAAAAAGATCTATCATTGTTTGCATATCTATAAGGAATGATTTAGAATGATTAGAAATTATCAAAATTATTATATTGAAAAACTTATTTTTCAAAAAATGGACAATAATTGTTTTAAAATTCAAATGGTATATTTGCTGAGCACACTAAGATGTGAAGAGAGTATAAAAGAGCTCTATTATAGGGAAGTACATCTTTGTGAATGATTTTGTCATAACTGCCTTAGACTATATTCAGAGATTCTTTTGAAATACTGGCGTAACTAGATGTACTATTGTTTGTTTGTTTGTTTTGGATTTTGTAATGCTAGCCATCTATGTCATACATTTTTCCTCTATAGAAGTGTGACTTCTTATCTTTTTGATTGTCAATAATTGAAACAATATTTTGTTTTTGTAGACAAGTACAATGTAAGAAAGAAACAAGAAGCATACATAATCATTCATTTCAACTATGTGTGCAGTTTTATTTTTCATAGCAAAGCAAAATCAAAATAGGAACCATAACATTTGGACGGCTTTTTATACTTTAAAGATGCTAATTTTAGTAACATTTGGATCTTGCTTTACAATTCCAATATCACTTTTGGTATATTCCACAAAATATTTTAATACAGTATGAGATGCCTTTTCAAATAAAATCCATATTGTAGCAGTTTCCAAATAACACTCCTCAACACAATCTTGGCAGGACAACATGGTCATACTACCCTCCCCATTGCTGTTGCTTCCTGAATGAGACACACACACACACACACTCACACACACAGCCTTTATATTTTGATATGGCTTAAAAAGCTCAATATCTGGGCCACTTCCTAACCTCCACATGGCTAATCAACCCTCTTTGATATTCCCTAGCTATTACTTTTTAGAACCTATATTCCATCTTTGCTGCCCTAGATGCATTTGGGTGGCCAAGTTGGGGCCACTTTTCCCTCCTCATACATAGAGGCTATGTTCTCTGTCCCTCATTTTTTTCAGGCGTGGTGTCTTTGTTCTCTTTCACCTTCTCTTGTGAATCATCTTCCAACTCTTCCTAAGTCTCTTGCTCAGGAATCCTGAAAGTCCCACCTCTGTCTCCCTGCCCAGCCATTGACCTCTGGATACTTTATTTACAAATCAATCCCAACTGGGGGCAGGGTCCCCTTAGTTGCAGGACACTGCAAACATGTTTTTGGGGAACATAATTAGCATGCAATCAGTTACATTTCTCCCTTTTGTCCAATAAAAAGGGCTTTTCTCTCAAATATACATTGAACATAGTTTTAACAGTTATGCAAAGTATAAGGAATTATATATAAAAATAATATCTATTCCATCTTATTTGGGAATTTAGATAAACTACTCTATCATCTATTCTAACATAAAGAGTTTACAATTCTATACCTGAAATATGTTTAACTTTAGACAATCTGAAAACTATCCTTTTAAATATAGATCATCTTGCTTAATGCAAAACAACTTAAGTTTGATTATGAGATGATAACTAATTTTCAACCCTTCAGAAATTCAAGAATGAATAAAATATTACCCAAATATATGGGAAGCACAAAAACATTGCTTCCAAACTTAAATATTTGTTGAGACAGTTGACTGCCTAGACAGTCTCCTATGTTCCTCATAGTACTGGAGCATCAGTCTTCAACCTTCTGGCCCAGAACTATCTGACAGACCTCAAGTCAAACAGGAATTATGAAAGACTAGCTTATCCCATCTTGGCAGAGCTAAGCTGTAGACTATTCCACATCATATGTCTTTTCCTGGATAGTATTTTTTCTTTTTTGTCTGCAGATGAATTAGGGCAATTCTTGTCCAGTAGCTACCTTGCCATAATGGAGCAATCTATATGGAGGTAATGGTGCTCAATATCTTCTTTAAAGTAGAAACAGGGTACTATCAGGAGAAGACATGTCTGCAAGTCAAAAGACTTATTAATAATGAAATGATTTTAAATGCCATATTATGTGGAACTCTGATGCCTTTGAAAACTATCTATGTATAGTATATCTGAATGGTTAATACTTGACTAATTTAGCTATTTCTATTTGAATAATATTGAAAACACTTTATTATAATTAGATCAGAAGCCAATATAACCATGAGTTTGCTATCTGACCCTTAACTTGCATTGCTTAATTATCCTAAAAAGTTTGTAATAGCAGCTAATATAAGGACTTGTTCTAAGTCTTGTATTCTTAAATGAGTTACATAGGCACAGTGCCTAAGAATAGCAATATTTATTCTATATTTTATATCAATATAGAAAAATTTATACCAATGCAAACCTTAAACTTGTACCAATATACAAATTCTATACCAATGTAAGAAAATATAACTTCAATTCTGCATCAAAATGTAAAGATTTTGACCATTGTAAGATTATGCCTATAAAATGTTTTGTTTAAGAATAAATTTAGCAATCTATGCCCATATATCTGATTTCTTCTAATATTACTCTATCCCTCTTTTTCCTTTCAACCCTCTTCTGATTGTGTAAGAACCAAGGATAGAGAAAAGGAAAAGAAAGACAGAAATCTTCAAGTGTATACTCTCTATTTAGTTTCCTCCCTGTCCAAAATTTGTCCATTTTCAAATTTTCCTTAAAGTGGCAACCTATTTATAATTTATAAAATAACTGTAACCAGATACCTAAAATCAAGGAATAGGAATGACAATACTCCATGTCTTTTTCCTGCTGAATAGGGGCAATGAATTTTCTAAGTGGTTGGGAGGGTAGGAAAATTGGAAAACTTGGTTAGACTTAAGAAAGGCAGCTTTAGCATTTGTGATCTACTCTTTGTATGCTTTGAAAGTTCAAGACTTGACTGTGGTTCTGACTTGATCTGTCTGAAAGGCTGGATGAACTGAGTTCCTCAGGAATCAGAAGCTATTCCTGAAGCAGTTCTGGTAGCACACCTCTGGAAACAGACTCAGAAGTCAGGGAGCTGGAAGAGCAGGGTTATTTTAGCATCCCCAAGGATGAATCCTGTCAGATCTATATTTTGGTCTTTCATTCTGCAATATGAATCTTACAACCAAATTTTTAGTATTATAAAGATATTTGTATGAATTGCGCAAGAGGCACAGATCAGCTAAGGATGAAGTTTGCTCCTTGTTTGAGCAGGTGAAAGAAAGCTGTTTTTATTATGAGTTAGTTTGATCAATACCCAATTATAATAGATCTTCAATCATGCTATGTGAAGGATGTCTCTTTAGCCTTAGTAAGGTATTTGTATTCTTAATGCCTGAGGCTACCAATTTATAAACATTCTGTTCAATAATGATGTCTACTCCAGAGTTGCCAAGAGCTTTATTCTGGAAATTAGTCATTAAAATACATTGCTACTAAATAGTCACAATAAATTCTAATATAGTCAAAGCTCTTTGGAATTATAAAGAGAAGTAGTGTGTTGAAGTTTAGATTAAAATGTCTACTATAGCAAATTAAATTGATAGAGAAAAATGTAAAGAAATACCATTTGGCATCTTAAGTTGGATTAGATAAGCTCACATAGTTTAAGATATCATTGACTTCTTAGGTTCTCAAAATAGACTGGAACAAAATGATGTATTAAAAAGTGGTAATATATTCATATTATCAAATATTTAACTTACTTCAATTTTCTAAAACAAAGCTAATGCCTTTTGTTAGGCACTTCCTCAATTATACATTAACACAATGAGGTCTAACATAATTGTCTATTATTTAAAAGTAATTTTTCAATTAGCTTCACAAAAAGAATGTGTTCCCAAATTAACAGAATAAGTTAATTCGAATTTACCTTTCATAATGTTATACAGTTTTAATTTAAGCAATAAAGAGTAATGGAAAGCAGGAAACAGCAAGTACTGGATCAATGTCTCCACTTTCAAAAGCTTAAACACAGAGCTTTCTTCCTTTGAAGTCCGACTTCCATGTTACATTTGAAATTTGGGACTTTTGTTAATGTGATGATTAATATTGGTTGTCAAACTTTTTTGCCTCAGGAATCATAGAGGAAATATACCTCTGGATGAGTCTGTGACAGTATTGTGAGAGAGGGGGGAAAGCCCTCCTCCATAGCAGGCAGTCTCTTCCTAAGGAAACTCAGGCATAAAGAGAACTGAAGGACTTCAAGACGGCTTTGTCTGTAGATTTAAGTCCTTGATGATGACCTTATGCAGCATATATAGGGTTTGGGCCATTACAAAACAGCTTCTTCAATTGCCATATACAAACTACGTACAAATACTTCTTAAGAAATCTTCTAGCTAATCAGCATGAGCTTGTGACTGTTGAGGCACATCCCTTCACAGGTTGAACACTCAGCCTACACAATAAAAGATGTTTGGACAGGTCATTACTGTCATTTAATGTATGAGTGGCAGCCACACAGGTAGTTTGTCTTCTGTAACATCCCTCACATTATTGAATCATCATTGATTTAGTCCTTACCTATGAATATGATTGATTTCTTAGAACTAATTCATTTGAAAATGAAACTTTGGAAAATAAGTTTTACTGAAACTGATCTATTTAACATACATGGGCATCCTAGATATATTTATATATTTGAACTTCCAAGCTTTATATTCAATGTTTGTCTCATCATTGTCTTATACATTCTCTCAACTGTGTTCATCTTGTACTCATTTCTACTCTCACACATGGATCAAGTGACTAGTTATCTTTGTGAAAATAAGATCATTTTGTTGTTTTTGTAGTTGTTGTAGTTATTTTGTTTTCATTTGTTTTTACTTTGAATTTTACTGTATCAAGGATGCTAATGAGGAACTAGCTTCTTCTGGAACAGACCACTTGATAACACGGCATTAGATTATCACATTGAATCACCATTAAACAGCAGGAAGCATACTGTTTCTTAGTGGACTTTTTAATGTCCCTCTCCAGGTTAAGTCACAACTACAGATCTGTTTCTCTAGATTAATGAAGTATGACAAAAATTTGTGAAATAACAAAGGCTACAGTATAATCACAGTTCAATATGGCAAACATCATACTTTTAAATTATTTTTATTATATGTTTTCTACTTCAACACACAAAAATGGTAGGCTTTATACATAGTGTGCATGCCTGCAATACCAAGTTACATTTTTGACTTTCCTCATACATTTGTTACCTAGAATATGAAATAGGGAGAATTTATTTTTGTAATATGCAAACTATATCTTATAGATCATATTTATTAAATAAATCTTCCTTGTGGGAATGAAAGGGGGAAGAGACAAAGAAGTAGTTTTCTGCCTGAGCTCTGAGGAAACTGGATGTTCCTTGTGTGACTTCAGGCTGATATGGACATTTTTCTAATGCTGAGCTCCTTTCTTGGTTTTTACTCTTCTATGTCTTATTTTACTAGTTTTGTGGACTAGCCTGCTCTTGCAGCATCTCTCAAGTATCAGAATCATAGAACAATAAAGGTCTTTCTTTCTTCATTCAACACCTCATTTTTCTTCTGTGTTCATGAAATACTTGACATTTTAAACATTGCTTTGGAGACCAGTTGAAGAAAACATGGAAAACAAACATAAAGGGAAGAAAGTTTGACAGAAAAGTGTTCAAATGTTTTTGTGGACTCTAGACTCTAAAGTTATTGTCAAGGCTATTTAATGGATTCTGTGCAAATTTATACAAAAATCGATTTTGCCTTAGTTTTCCATTTTTCCCAATTCAATATTTAAACAAAGGCAACAGAGACATAACACAGTTTACTACTACTAGCAAGATGAAGGCTTCCCTGAATTCTGTGTCCTTGATTATTTGTATGAGCAATAGGCATTCCTTTTACTTCAGACTTAATGCAGAACCCTGTGGCATACAAGTCAACACTTCTCATAGGCCTAGCCACCATGACAGGTCCATAGCCCATCAAAATGCTGCCTGGAATAACCTTGCTGGATCCTATCTTCCTGTCTTCTCTCTTCCATAATGGTCCTGTGCATTCCTTCCTTCCTTCCTTCCTTCCTTTCTTTCTTTCTTTCTTTCTTTCTTTCTTTCTTTCTTTCTTTCTTTCTTTCTTTCTTTCTTTCTTTCTTTCTTTCTTCCTTCCTTCCTTTCCTTTGTTCCTTCCATCTTTCTTTCTTTCTTTCTTTCTTTCTTCCTTCCTTCCTTCCTTCCTTCCAGTAAACAAATTGAGTTAATGAAGTACGTGATGGAAACCTTTTTGTACACCAAATAGCTGTCTCTTTTAGGAAATAAAATATTGTTCTTGTATGAGCAAACTAATATTTTTCTTAGTTTTAAAGTAGTGTTGAGATATCTCTATATATGATAAATATATATGATAAATATACATATATTAAACACACACATACTTATGTATGTGTGTTTGTGTGTATGTATAAGAAAGTTTGTGTGTGTGTGTGTGTATGTGCATTTATGTGTAATCAAAAAGCTTATTAGGTTTAAGGAGAATAGACATGGTCACTCCTAAGAATTCACTTTTTCTTACTTTTTACACTGGACAAGCCAGTGCACATAGTCTTATAGAATTGTCAAAATACCCACATCAAGAGATGTTTGATCACTGTTTGAACTGTAGCTTTATATTTGTTAAACTCTTGTCAAATATTTTAAATCAATAGCTCATAATTTTCCATTGGAACAAAATTTCTCAACCTTATAATTTATTTTTTTCCTTATTTTAAAATAATTTTAACTTACACAACTGGTTTAATTTCAAGACTTCTTATAATTGATAATTATGTGATAGTTTCTCAGAAAAGACTATGATCCAGAACCATATGCTCTCCAATTTATTAGCCGGCCCTTACATTAATTGCTTTTCAAAGAAGAAGTTTGATTTTTTTAGATTTCACAGTCTAAATCATGTGTAAATAATGATATGTCTTTCCTCTGTGATATTCCTAGGCAATGGATGTGTGCCTAGTCTTGATTTCCATTAGCTGGTGCTTTTACAAATGTGTGTTTGTCTCTATATTCCAAGCGCAAACTGACAAAAGAGTTTGAGGTTAAGTTGATTTTTGGCACTATGAGAATGAGTACATATATTGGTTATAAACTGAAAAAAAATGTGGTGTAAGTTATGTGGGCAAAGTGTTTCTCCCTGAAAAAAGCAAATTTAGCTTGATTAAGAGCAGTGAATGTAAGGTATTAACAGTGTGACACAGGTGACCTTGGGGAAACTTTGAACACTGCGTGCTCTTAGAGATTTGAGAACAGAAAAGTTGTGAGTATCCCAAGAAAAGAAAAACCCTATTGTAGAAAAGCTAGTAAAGTAACCAGAGTACACCAGACATAGGCAGTTCAGCTTTGAAATTGAGACAGATTTCTTCTTATTGCTATGTGTACATGCAGGTTCAGAGAAAGAGGAACCAATCTGAATTAGCCTTTAAGTTTTGTAAGCCAATAATACAAAAAGAAAAAAAAAACAAATGATCAGTGAAATGTTTGTGAGTTTGTGTGTGTGTGTGTGTGTGCACTTACACATGTGCATATGCACACAAATCTGAGTGTTTTCAAGAACATTATTTATACTCTCCAGAACCCATAAGCAAAAGAAAGTACTTATTGCAAAACAAAGACATAAAATTTTCATTGATTTTATAAGCAAAAATTTGCAAGAATCAGAGAAACATTTTTATCATCTATTATTTGTTTAATATTACTGCATGGATATTTATAAAATGCTTCTAAGTAATTAAAATAAAATTTATCAATGTTACAATATTTCACAGTTGGATATTTACCTTATGACTATATAATCCTCATTGTAATATACTATTTGTTAGGAAAACTTTACAACCTAACAGTGTTTAAATGGACAAATATAATTGACAAGTAATAGAACTTCAGCAAATGGTTTTTTATGAATTCCATTTCTATTCAGTTTTACAGAAATAATTTGTGTTTATATGTACATATATATGTTTAGCATATATACATATATAATTAGGTGAATTTAAATATTTACTGAGATAATGAAGTTAAGGCATGATTTCATAATTTTACTTTGATGTTTCAACTTGTTTCACTCATGGTTACATGTGCTGTATCCATTTGTAGACATAAGTGTATATCAACACATATAGTTATATAAACAGGAAGTTTTGAGCACATGTAAATAAACATACTCATATACTTATAAATGAGGGTAAGTAATACATATTGGGTTATTAAGTAGTATTTGTGATAGTCAGTAAATTTTATTAAAGCAGACTTCATGAAAGGAGGTTTACTATAAACAAATTGATGGAAATAGAGGAAGGAAAACAAAAATTCTGAAAAGATCAAGGGATATCACTGTTATATTTAGGATGTTATTGCACATCTTTTTATTGAGAAGGACAGTTTTGATCTCATTAGACTCACAAAGTTCCTTGAAGGAGGCCAGTAGAGTCAGATATGACCTGTAAGTAGTTGGCCAATGAGGAAACTTATCAGGCATATAGAATGATCAGATATCCATTATACAATTCTGGAGAAAATACTTATGAATAATTCCTATTAAAATTAGATGACTACAGCTGATAAACGACTTCAGCAAAGTGGCCGGATATAAAATCAACTCAAGCAAGTCAGAAGCCTTCCTATACTCAAAGGATAAGCAGGCTGAGAAAGAAGTAAGAGAAATAATACCCTTCACGATAGCCACAAACCATATTAAGTATCTTGGCGTGACTCTAACCAAACAAGTGAAAGATCTGTATGACAAGAACTTCAAGTCTCTGAAGAAAGAAATTGAAGAAGACCTCAGAAGATGGAAAAATCTGCCATGCTCATGGATTGGCAGGATTAATATAGTAAAAATGAGCATCTTACCAAAAGTAATACACAGATTCAATGCAATCCCCATCAAAATCCCAACTCAATTCTTCATAGAGTTAGAAAGAGCAATTCAAAAATTCATCTGGAATAACAGAAAACCCAGAATAGCTAAAACTATTCTCAAGAGTAAAAGAACCTCTGGGGGAATCAGTATCCCGGACCTCAAGCTGTACTACAGAGCAATAGTGTTAAAAACTGCATGGTACTGGTACAGTAACAGACATGTAGATCAATGGAACAGAATTGAAGACCCAGAAATGAATCCACACTCCTATGGTCACTTGATCTTTGACAAAGTAGCTAAAACCATCCAGTGGAAAAAAGATAGCCTTTTCAACAAATGGTGCTGGCTCAGCTGGAGGTCAACATGCAGAAGAATGCAAATTGACCCATCCTTATCTCCTTGCACTAAGCTCAATTCTAAGTGGATCAAAGATCTCCACATAAAACCAGACACACTGAAACTAATAGAAAGGAAACTAGGGAAGAACCTTGAACATATGGGCACAGGGGAGAATTTCCTGAACAGAACTCCAATAGCTTATGCTCTAGATCAAGAATAGACAAATGGGACCTCATTAAATTACAAAGTTTTTGCAAGGCAAAAGACACTGTCAAAAAGACAAAGCAGCAACCAACTAACTGGGAAATGATCTTTACCAACCTTACATCCGACAGAGGGCTAATATCCAGGATATACAAAGAACTCAAGAAGTTAAACTCCGGAGAGGCAAGTAACCCTATTAAAAAATGGGGTACAGAGCTACACAAAGAGTTCTCACCTGAAGAATATCTAATGGCTGAGAAGCACCTAAAGAGATGTTCATCATCCTTAGTCATTAGGGAAATGCAAATCAAAACAACCCTGAGATTCCATCTCACACCAGTCAGGATGGCTAAGATCAAAAACACAGGAGAGAGCAGTTGTTGGCGAGGATGTGGAGAAAGAGGAACACTCCTCCACTCCTGGTGGAATTGCAGGCTGGTACAACCACTCTGGAAAGCAGTCTGGCGGTTCCTCAGAAAACTGGGCATGACACTCCCGGAGGATCCGGCTATACCACTCCTGGGCGTATACCCAGAGACTTTACCTGCATGCAATAAGGACACATGCTCCACTATGTTCATAGCAGCCTTATTTATAATAGCCAGAAGCTGGAAAGAACCCAGATGTCCCTCAACGGAGGAATGGATTCAGAAGATGTGGTATATCTACACAATGGAATACTACTGTGCAATTAAAAACAATGAATTCACGAAATTCCTAGGCAAATGGTCAGAACTTGAAAATATCATCCTTAGTGAGGTAACCCAATCACAAAAGAACACACATGGTATGCAGTCACTGATAAGGGGATATTGACCCAGAATCTCGGAATACCCTAGACACAATCCGCATATCAATAGATTTCTAAAAAGATGGAAGGAGAGACCCCTGGTCCTGGAAAGACTGGATGTAGGGGAACGCCAGGACAGAGTAACGAGAGGGGGTTGAATGGAGAAAAGAGGGAGGGAAGGGGGCTTATGGGACTTTCGGGGAGGGAGGAAACGGGAAAGGGCAAGTGATTTGGAATGTAAATTAAAAAAAATAAAATAAAAAAAAATTAGATGAGTTAGGATGAATCAAGTGGCTGAAAAATCAGGGAATGGTGGGGAAAACAACGGGCCTAATTATAGTCTTACTCAGAAAACATGCCTGCCAGAACATTCATCACAGGAAGGTTCCAGCAGGAACAGTTCAAAGATACATGCATGGCTCTGATGCTTTTAGATGATGTCGGTACTCCAGCATAGAATGTTGGATTTATAAGAATGATTAAATAAACACCATATTTAAAGTTCCTAGCATCCTAGTTCTACTGATTACATACACAGAATATGAACAAGTCTGTGAAATGCAATGTTACCATTAGAAAAGTTCAAAATTCCCATTAATTTGTAAAAGAATTGTCAGGACCAAATGAGGTAGAATCCATTCCCTGCTGGTAAGGTAGAGCACACAATTAATTTTTATTTTCAGTTTGTCTTTATTAATTTCCAAACTAAACAAACTTGTATGAAATATTGCAGTTTTCTGGACTACAAAATGAAAAGCAGATAATATATGTATTTATACACATATACATATGAACCACACACACACATATATACATATATACATATATGTATACACACACATTTGTGTCTGTGTGTGTGTGTGTGTGTGTGTTATCCCAGATAGAATCAATGTTTCCAGGTATGTATTAGTCTAAATTGAAAAGGGAAAAAAGAAGGAACAGGGAATAAATAGAGAACAGAGGAAGGAAAGGAGAGATGAAAGGAGAAGAATCTATCTTTCTGTCTGTCTGTCTGTATGTATGTATTACATATATGTAAGTATGCATATACATATATGTATTTGTGCAGACAAGCATATATATATATATATATATATATACATGCATATGTATATATGTATACATGTACATGCATGTGTACTTGGCTATGTATATGTATATTTATACCTTTTTAGCAGTATCCCTGATGACTTTTGTTTTTTAACTAAGATTATAGTTTTTCAATTCTAATAATGACATGTCATAAAGCCTTATTATTTTATCATGCAATAGGGATTAAAATTTTTGTGACTAAAAGCTCTTTGTAATACAATTTAAAAAACACAGTGAACAAAAATTCCAAAGTAAACCTTGAGATAGCTCTTCCTCCTTGCCTTTCTCTCTCCTCCATTTATTCCCCTTTCTTCCCATTTTCCTTTTCAATTTGAACCAATATATACTGGGAAGTATCCTGACCTCTTCACCCTCTAAAATAACACAGCATGCCTAATGGCAGTAGCTGGACTTCTGGTACTTGTGTGTAACAGGAAGAAGCACTATAAGGGTAAGAGGGAAGGAGGGAAAAGACAGCAGAAGTAATTGACATGAAGAAATTTTAAATTTCTTCTTATTTTTATTAGGATTTTTCTCGTTCGTGGAGGATAAGAAGTCTTATAAGCAACATGTAGATTGAGAATATGTTAGAAGAAAAAAATGAGAAGGTCCTATCAACACTGTACTTGGAAGTTCTATTGTTTTTATAGTCTATATTTTACTATGGGACCAAACAAAGAAACCTGACACAGGAAGGAAATGTCAATTTTTGTTCAACGTATGCACTGGAATGTAGAGACAATTGAGTGTATATCGAGTAGTACCTGCATGAGTAAGCGCCACTGCATAAGTATAATATAGTAAAAATAAGTAGTCTAATAAAAGCATGAGATTGTCTAGCAAATGAAAAAAAGGGATTATTAATTTAAAAATATTGAAAGCATAAATTTCAAATGATACGGTAAAAGGTTTAATGAGTATTTTCTCATGGCTATTTCATCTTTGATAGATTGAAAGTGCTCAAGAGAAAGAGAATAACTAGTTTTTATCTAGAAAGGAAGGCAGAGGCTAGGGGGTCTCATAGTGCTTTAAAGGGGCATGTTCCCAGTTTTCTGAAGACCTTCTTAAATATTCTTCTTTTTAAAATATACATCTTTTGGATTCCCATGTATAAAAATATGTCTCATATAAATATATGGATGCTTAGGCAGCAGTGTCCAAATGACAATAACTAGGTAGGAAAGTAAATTAGTATTTCCTTCCATGAAGAAATAATTAGAAAGAGGAAGACATTTAGTGAGAGTAGCAGGAAGAAAATAACGAGTAAATGAGGTTAAATATGAGTAAAAACTTATTATGAACATGTATGAAAATGTCATAATTAATCCTATTACTATGTATAATTTTTATGCACTAATAAGAATATTCAAAAGGAAATTCCTTCAGAAAAATTTTAAATATCTTAACAAGTTTAAGAGTGAAAAGCTCTGTCTGCAAAGCTGAACTTTCAAAAACAATATGTTCTTTTTAGGTGATGTAAGACATGACAATTTGCTGAATTTAGCTAAAGTCCACTGTTCAATTTAGTAAAGACTAACTAGATACAAATTGGATATTGTCATAGTTTTTCAAGTCAAATAGTTTGAAAAAAGTAATATGCCGTGGCATTACATTTTTCTCATGCTGTGGAATAAATAAATAACCTTTTTTATAATCCGTCTGAAAAAAGCTTCAATGTTTTCTCAACATGAGTCAACAGACTACCTTTATCTGAAAGCTAGCACCACATGTAGCTACCAATGGATGTGTCAAAAATGGTATTGTTTGGGTATATATCTAGGCTTTTGCAGCAATGGTTGCAAAACACTGTTCAATAGATATTTGAAAAATATATCAAAAGTCAAGAGCAATGAATTTTGAAATATGGGAAAAACTAATTCTTAGTGTAATTTGTCATTTAAAGTCTCAGAAGCTCATCTAACCCAATATTTAAATAGATTTCTACAAGGTCACCCATGACCTATTGACATAATGGCTTTTAATACTATATAGGATTCATTTTTCTAGGACACATTTATCCGTTCAATTTAACAGTTTCCATTTTCATGTTGATTTAATAAAAAATATAGTTCTTTTTGTCCAATTAAAATTGGCAAAAACTAATTAAAAATATTTTGTGTAAGGTAAGAGAAACTAAAACTCACATCTTAGAAAGTGGCCATTCCAAGAACACGCTTCTTTAGATAATACAGTATATTATGATTTTTATTTCCAAAGATGAGAGTATTAAAAAGAAGTATGACTTTAGCCTGCCTCAACTCATAAAAAAGGAAAACAGAAACCAAGAAAATGGATAACTACTTGGGTGCAAAGAAATTAAAAATGAACAAATGTATCATTAATGATTATGAAGGTCTGTCTCAGAAAGTGAAGATCTAATGTGAAGCTTCACAAGGCTCTCTCATTATAACATTTTTTTTGGTGGTATTTTGATTCCCCCAAAACTCAATATTTTTCTTCTTTTAATGTAAGGCATAGGAAGCAGTTTGAAGTTGGATAAATGCACCCATTGTAGAGTCTCGAATGCCAATTTTCTGGTATATTAGCTAAAGAACAGAGGTGTAGCAAATTTTATTATGAAACTGAAATCCTCCCAAACTTGGATTATGTAAAGTAATCATAATGCAATCTCTATAAATGGGATGCAGTATCTAAGTATGGAATGCCCAACTTAACAACTTTCTTCACCTACTATACAGTGAGATGCTATCAAATCATCCTCAAGGATATACCTGATCTCTATGTTTTCTGATTTTATTTACTACTGCTATGTGAGAGATAAGAGCCTGGGCTTGGCAGTTCTCTGAGAATCTCAAGGTAAATTACACTAATGTTCATATTTCATAGAGAAGGAAAAGGAGGGAAATTGCCACTCAGTAAAGGAACTCAATGGTAAGATGAGTGAGGATTTTGTATCTTTCATCTGTCAGTAATCAGAGTATTATCAATGTCACAAGGAAGAAAACAATTAAAAGTAAAGTTGTTCTTCTTCATTGATGAGCTACCCAAAAATAGCAAGAGAAGACCATATCCATATGTACATCCTTAACTGTGTAGACAATATTATTAGGCAATGAAGAAATGTTTAAAATCAGTTTTACCTGAGAGAAATATCATTCTCCTAAGTTCTTGGGATTAATATAAATAATAAACAAATAAATATCCCCTAAGATCTGGGGATTAAAGGGAAAAGTCATATAGTTATGTTAGAAAATTTATTACAGAAGAATCTCTGGAAATAGGATAATGATAAATGTGGAGAAACAATGTTTTATGAATTGATATTCTGGATTCCTGCTACAAGGAAGAAAAGTAATATATGTGTCAAAACACATTCAGAGGTTTATGGCTTGACTCTCTGTAACAAAAGACAATCAAGACAGAAAAAAACACACAAACTTATCTGATAGAAATCACACAAATAATGATACATTGACTTCTTCCTTTCCACTTTGTATCTCCTTGATTTCCTTTGTTGTCTAATTACTCTGACTAGAACTTCAAGTACTATACTGAATAGATAGGTAGAGAATGAGCAACTTTGTCTTGTCCTGGAGTTTAGTGGGATAACTTATAGTTTCTCTACATTTAATTTAATGTTGGCTGTTGGTTGACTATATATTGCTCTATTATTATCTTTAAGTGTCTGCCATGAATTCCTGTTCTCTTTAAGGCTTTTAACATGAAGGAGTGTTGTACTTTTTCAAAAGCATTTTCAGCATCTAATGATATGATCATGTGTTTTTTTTTCTTGAGTTTGTCTATATAGTTCATTGAATTGATGAATTTTTGTATATGGAACCTTCACTGAATCTTTGGGATGAAGCTTACTTGATCATGGTGAATGATCATTTTGATGTGTTTTTGGATTCAGTTTGCAAGAATTTTTTTTGAATATTTTTCATCAATATTTATAAGGAAGATTGGTCTCTTTTTTGTTGGGTCTTTGTGTGGTATAGGGATCACAGTAACTGTGGCTTCATAGAATAAATTAGGAGATGTTCCTTATGTTTCTATTTCTTAGAATAGTTTGAGTAGTATTGCTATTAGATCTTTGAAGTTCTGGAAGAATTATGCGCTAAAACCATCTGGTCCAGGGTGCTTTTTCTTTTTTCATTTTTGGTTTGTTTTGGTTTGTTTGGGAGATTTTTGATGAACATTTTAAGTTCCTTAGTGCTTATGGGACTGTTTAGATAGTATACGTGATCTTGTTTTAACTTTGGCATGTGGTATCTGTTTAGAAAATCATCTGTTCAGGAAATTTTCACCTGTGCCCATGTGTTCAAGGTACTTCCCCAGTTTCTTTTCTATTAGTTTCAGTGTTTCTGGTTTTATGTGGAGGTCCTTGATCCACTAGGACATTAACTTAGTACAAGGAGATAAGAATGGATCAATTTGTATTCTTTTGCGTGCTGACTCCAGTTGAACCAGCACCTCAAGAACTGACAAATGGGACCTCATAAAATTACAAAGGTTCTGTAAGGCAAAGGACACTGTCAAAAAGACAAAATACCAACCAACTAATTGGGAAAAGATCTTTACCAACCCTACATCCGACAGAGGACTAATATCCAAGATATACAAGAAGGTAGATTCCAGAGAGCCAAATAACACTATTAAAAAATGGGGTACAGAGCTAAACAAAGTGTTCTCACCTGAAGAATATCTAATGGCTGAGAAGCACCTAAAGAAATTTTCAACATCCTTAGTCATTAGGGAAATGCAAATCAAAACAACCCTGAGATTTCACCTCACATCAGTCAGAATGGCTAAGATCAAAAACACAGGAGACAGCAGTTGTTGGCGAGGATGTGGAGAAAGAGGAATACTCCTCCACTGCTGGTGGGATTGCAAGCTGGTAAATCCACTCTGGAAATCAGTTTGTCGGTTCCTCAGAATACTTGGCATAATACTACCAGAGGACCCAGCTATACCACTACTGGACATATACCCAGAGGACTCTCCAACATGCAATAAGGACACATGCTTCACTATGTTCATAGCAAACTTATTTATAATAGCCAGAAGCTGGAAAGAACCCAGATGTCCCTCAACGGAGGAATGGATACAGAAAATGTGGTATATTTACACTATGGTATACCACTCAGCTATTAAAAACAATGAATTCATGAAACTCTTAGGCAAGTGGGTGGAACTGAAGAATGTCATCCTGAGTGAGATGACCTGTTCACAAAAAAAATCACACATGATATGCACTCACTGATAAGTGGATATTAGCCCAAAGCTTGGAATACCCAAGAAACAATTCACATATCAAAGGATACCAAGAAGAAGGAAAGAGAGGCACCTGGTCCTGGAAGAGCTCAATATGGCAGTGTAGGGGAATATCAGGAAGGGGAGGCAGGAGTGGGTTGGTTGGGGAGCAGGGGGTGGGAAGAGGGCGTATGGGACTTTTGGGGAGGGCGGGAACCAGTAAGAGGGAAATCATTTGAAATATAAATAAAGAATATACCTAATAAAAAATTAAAAAAAACAAATAAAATAAAAAGAAGAAAAAGAAAATCATCTGTTTCATTTTGATTTTCCAGTTTTGTAGAGTATAGGTTTTTGTAGTAGATTCTAATGATTTTTAAATTTTCTTTAGATTCTGTTGTTCTGACTCCCTTTTCATTTCTGATTTTGTTAATTTGGATACTGTCTCTGTGTCCTAGTATACATAAGTGACACTGAAAGTCCACTAGAGAACACCTCCAGCTGATAACTACAGCAAAGTGGCAGGATATAAAATTAACACAATCAAATTAGGAGTCTTCATTTACACAAATGATAAACAGACTGAGGAAAAAATTAGGGAAATAACACCCTTCAAAATATCAACAAAGAGTATCTTGATGTAACTCTTACCAAGCAATTTATGGATTCAGTGCAATCCCCATCAAAATTCTAACTCACTTCTTCACAGAGATAGAAAGAGAAATTCTCAACTTAATATGGAAAAATAAAAAACACGGGATAGCCAAAATAATGCTCAACAGTAAAAGAACTCTCGGGTAATCACCACCCCTGACCTGAAACTGTATTACAAAGGTGTATTGATAAACACTGCATGGTATTGGTAAAAAAATACAGACATGTCGAAAATGGAATGGAACTGAAAACCTAGAAATAAGACCACACACCTATAGCCACTTGCTCTTTGACAAAGAAGCCAAAAACATAGAATGTAAAAAAAAAAAAAAAAAAAAAGCATCTTAAACAAATTTTACTGGTCTAATTGGTTCATTGTATATAGAAGAATGAAAATAGATCCATATTTATTACCCTGCACTGAGCTTAAGTCCAAGTGGATCAAGTACCTCAACATAAAACCGGATACACTGAGTTTAATACAAGAGAAAATAGGAAAGAGTCTGGAACTCGTTGGCACAAGAGGAAATTTCCTTAACAGAACACCAGTTGTTCAGGCTCTAACAGTAATTGATAAAAGGGACCACATGATACTGAAAAGCTTCTGTAAATCAAAAGATACCACCTATAGGACAAATCAGTAAACTACAAGTTGGGAAAACCTTCATTAACCCTTCATCCTACAAAGGGCTTATTTCCCAAATATATAAAAAATTTCAAGAAGTTAACCACAAAAACTCAAATAATCCAATTAAAAATGGGGCACATGGCTAAACAGAGAATTTACAACAGAAGAATCTCAAGTGGCTGAGAAGCACTTAAATAAAAGTTCTAAGTTCTTAGTCATCAGAGAAATGCAAATCAAAATGACCATGCAATTCCTCCTCACACCAATCAGAGAGCCTAAGATCAAAAACTCAGTGATGGCACAGCACATGCTGGTGAGGATGTGGAAAAAGAGGAACACTCCTCCATTGCTGGCAGGATTGCAAATGGGTACAACCACTTAGGAAATCATTTGGTTGTTCCTCAATAAACTGGAAATATTTCTGCCTGAAGACTCAGCTATACCACTCTTGGACATATATTCAAACAATGCTCCACCACAGGGACACATTTGGTACTATGTTCATTGCAGCCTTATTTGTAATAGCCAGAAGCTGGAAAAACCCATATGTCCCAAAATGGAAGAATAGATACAGAAAATATGGTATATTTACACAATGGAATAATACTGAGCTATTAAGAATGAACATATGCTCTCTATATAGAGGGATAATATCCAAAATATACAAAGAACTCAAGAAGTTAGACTCCAGAGAACCAAATAACCCTATTAAAATAGGGTACAGAGTGAAATAGAGAATTTTAAACTGAAGAATCTCAAATGGATGAGAAGCATTTAAAGAAATGTACAATATCTTTAGTCATCAGGGAAATGCAAATCAAAACAACCCTGAGATTCCACCTCACAACAGTCAGAATGGCTAAGATCAAAAACTCAGGTGACAGCAGATGCTGACGAGGATGTGGAGAAAGAGGAACACTCCTCCACTGCTGGTGGGATTGCAAGCTGGTATAGCCACTCTGTAAATCAGTATGGTGATTCCTCAGAAAAGTGGACATAGTTCTACCTGAGGACCCAGCTATACCACTCCTGGGCATATACCCAGAAGATGTTACAACAAATAACAAGAACACAAGCTCTACTATGTTCATAGCAGCCTTATTTATAATATCCAGAAGCTGGAAACAACCAAGATGCCCCTCAATTAAAGAATTGATTAAAAATGTGGTACAATTACACAATGGAATACTATTCTGTTATTAAAAAGAATTTCATGGAATTTACAGCAAATGGATAGAACTTGAAAATATCATCCTGAGTGAGGTAACCCAGGCACAAAAGAACACGAGTTATATATTCACTGATAAGTGGATATTAGCCAAAACATCACTTGGAATATCCACAATACAACTCATAGATCATATGAAACCCAAGAAGAAAGATGATCACTCCAAAGTGTGGATGCTGCAGTCCTACTCAGTAGGGGGAAGAGAATAATCTCAGGGAAATAGAGAAAGAGAGAAGGATCTGGGAAGGAGAGAGGAGGGAGAGGAAAAAAGGGGGGCCAGTTCAGATATGGGAGGAGATAGGGGAGAAGTACGGAGGGTCAGGAATTTGAAAGTAGGTGCATAGCAGAAGGGAATGGGGAACTGGTGGTAGCCACTAGAAAGTCCCAGATGCCAGGGACACAAGAGGATCCCAGGACTCAACAGGGAGAACTTTAGCCTAAATTCCCAACAAAGGGGAGATAGAACCTGTAGAGACCACATCCAGTGCATAGGCATGGCCCCCAATTGAGGGATTCATTCACCCACCCACTTTAAAAATATTAATCTAGAAATCCTCCTGTCAAAAGTTAATGCAGGGATGAGTGGAGCAGAAACTGAAGGAAAGGCCATCCAGAGACTGACCCACTTATTGATCCATCCCATTTGCTGACACCAAACCCAGACTCTATAGCTGAGGCCAAGAAGTGGTTACTGACAGGAGCCCAGTGTTGCTGTCCCCTGAGAGGCTCTGCTAGAGCTGGACCAATACAGATACAGATGTACACAGCCAAACATTGGACAAAGCGCAGCGACCCTAATGGGGAAGTTAGGGTTAGGACTGTAGGAGTTGAAGGGGTTTATAACCTCATAGGAAGAACAACAATATCAACCAACCAGAACACCCTCCCCAAAGTTCCCAGGGTCTAAACAACCAACCAAAGAGTACACAAGGGGTACCCATGGCTCCAGCTGGATATGTAGCAAAGGATCGCCTTTTCTGGCATCACTGGGAGGAGAGTTCCTAGGTCCTGTGGAGGCTTGATGACCCAGGATATGAGAAAGCTAGGCTGCTGAAGTGGGAGTGGGTGGGCGGGTGGGGGAGCATCCCTATTGAGGTGGGGAGTAGTGAGGAAAGGATAGAGGGATTGTGGAGGGGAAACTGGGAAGGAAGATAACATTTGAAATGTCAATAAATAAAATAACCAATTAAAAATGTAAGCACACACTAAAGAATATTGTAACTATGTATTTTATAGCAATAAAATCAGAATCATGAACTTAAAAAGAAAAAAAACGGAGGACATCATGAATTTTATAAGCAAATCAATGGAACTAGAAAATAATGTCCCGAGTGAGGTAAGTCAGACCCCAAAGGACATATATGGTATGTAGTCACTGTTTAGTGGATATTAGACAAAAGTACAGAATACCCAGTGTACAATCAACCAACTATAAGAAGTGTAATAAGTAGAAAGACCAAAGTGGGAATGTTTCAATTCCATTTAGAAGGGGGAAGTAAATAATTAAAGGAGGCAGAGGGAGGGAGGGTCCTGAGTGGGATGAATGGGAGAGGGGAGAGGTATGAGGAGACGAAAATGAATACAGGATCATGTATGGGGGTACAGGGGAGAAGACCAGAGGGACAAAAGAATGCATGGAGATAAGCAGCATGGGGTGGGGGTAGGTGGGGTGTCCTTCCAGAAAGTACTAGAGACCTAAGAGGTGAGAGACTGTAAGGACTCAATGGGGTTGACCTTAGCCCAACACTGGGGAGAGGGAGTGTACTTGAGGAGTCCACTTCCAGTAGATAGACCAGGCCTCAAGCAGAGGAACAGGGTTACTAACTCTCAGTCAAATGTTCTGACACAGAACTGTTCCTGTTGCAAAGAATTTCAGGGACAAAATTGGAGAAGAGATTGAAGGAAAGGAAGTTCAATGACCAGCCCAACTTGGGATCAATCTCATGGGAGGGGACCAAGGCCTTACATGATTACTTATGCTTTGATGTTCTTACAGATGGGAGCCTGTCATGGCTGTCCTCTAAGAGTCCCTACTAGCATCTGAAAGAGACAGAAGCAAATACTTATACCCAATCATTGAATTGAAGTTAGGGGTCCCTGTGGTTGAATTAGGGGAAGGATTGAAGAAGGTGAAGGAGAGAGAAATCCCATAGGAAGGCCAACCACTTCAACTTACCTAGATACTGTGGAAATCCCAGACACTGAAACACCAACCAGGAGCATACATGGGTTGGTCATAGGCCCCTAGCACAAATATAGCAGAGGTCTGCCTAGTCAGGCTTTAGTGGGAGAAGATCTGCTTAATCATCCAGAGACATAAGGCCCCAGGGAAGAAGGGGAAGGCCTAGTAGGGGGGGAAGCACACTTTCACAGGCAAAGTAGAGGAGGAATGGGATGAGGAACTGTGGGAGTGAGAACCAAGAAGTGGGAGGGCAACATCTGTAATGTAAATAAATAAAATAATAAAAATTGAAAAAAAACAAACAGAAATTACCCAACTAAAAGGACCAGAATATTAACATGTTATGCACAGTTATAAGTACTGGATAACCAGATTAATCTATTGGTATTAAACCAGATCAGATTTAGGAAGAATTCCTTGGTCAAATTGTCTTCCTAGGATAGTTGTGATTTCAGGAATTAAAGCATTCTCCTTCCCTGAACACTGAGAAGATATATATAGAATGAAACGTAGGATCTGCATTCAGCGGATGCCATTGGATTTCAAGGTAAATGGGATAAATCCTTTCTGCTTCTGCTTAGGGGATTTTATGGGCAGGATTACCTAAGGCCTGATGCTTTTTAAAATATAAAAAAAAAACTTTTTAAAATATAAAAATGGGTTACTTCTTTTTGAGTGGTTAGCTAATGAATTCCCTTAGACCCCAAACATCATTTTCTATAGCTAATATTTTGGGTTACTATCCAAAACTTGGATGTCTTATCCCATTGCTGAAAACATCACATTCTTGAATCAAAGTATATGGAGACATCATGCCGGTACTGACCTGGAATCTTCATCCTTACTATTTTTTCCTGTGTTAGAAGGGATGATACACACTGCTGGAAAAGAAATACTATAAGTAATGCTATTCTACCCTGAACTCCTCCAAGCAGTGCAATAATTAGCGGCCTGGCAAGACATATACACAGGTGCAATAGAATGAACAGCCCAGGAATAACCAATAACTCTCTTATTTAATCTATCACTACATAAGATGAAACCCATATATTAAAGCAACTCCCAATAACTTATCATAGCTAAACATTTTTCTCAGCCCTCATCAGTAAAATGTCTATTTGTAGTAGGTAGTAATCAACACAAAGATTCATAACTGGCCAAAGCAGAGATTAACAGAATGATGAATATTCAGATATTTTATTTACTTTTTATTTTTTAATTGACTTTTTTATTTATTTACATTTCAAATGTTGACCCCCCTCAGTCTCCCACTTGCAACCCCCCATCCAATCCCCCTCCTCTTTGCCTCCAAGAGGGTACTTTTCCACCCACCCACTCACCACTCTAGTATTCTCATATCCTGGGGCATCAAGCCTCCTCAGGACCAAGGCCCTCCTCTAACATTGATTCCAGATAAGGCAGTCTTCTCTACATATGTAGCTGGAGCCATGGACCTACCTATATATATACTCTTTTTATTTATTTATTTATTTATTTATTTATTTATTTATTTATTTATTTTCTAAGTTTTTTTTATTTACATTCCAAATCATTTCCCATTTCCCGTTTCCTCCCTCCCCGAAAGTCCCATAAGCCCCCTTCCCTCCATCTTTTCCCCATTCAACCCCCTCTCGCTTCTCTGTCTCGGCATTCCCCTATATCCAGTCTTTCCAGGACAAGGGGTCTCTCCTTCCTTCTTCTTGGAAATCTATTGATATGCGAATTGTGTCTAGGGTATTCCGAGAATCTTGGTTAATATCCCCTTATCAGTGACTGCATACCATGTGTGTTCTTTTGTGATTGGGTTACCTCACTAAGGATGATATTTTACAGTTCTGACCATTTGCCTAGGAATTTCGTGAATTCATTGTTTTTAATTGCAGAGTAGTATTTCATTGTGTAGATATACCACATCTTCTGAATCCATTCCTCCGTTGAGGGACATCTGGGTTCTTTCCAGCTTCTGGCTATTATAAATAAGGCTGCTATGAACATCGTGGAGCATGTGTCCTTATTGCATGCAGGTAAAGCCTCTGGGTATGTGCCCAGGAGTGGTATAGCCGGATCCTCCGGGAGTGTCATGCCCAGTTTTCTGAGGAACCGCCAGACTGCTTTCCAGAGTGGTTATACCAGCTTGCAATTCCACCAGCAGTGGAGGAGTGTTCCTCTTTCTCCACATCCTCGCCAACAACTGCTGTCTCCTGTGTTTTTGATCTTAGCCATCCTGACTGGTGTGAGATGGAATCTAAGGGTTGTTTTGATTTGCATTTCCCTAATGACTAAGGATGATGAACATCTCTTTAGGTGCTTCTCAGCCATTAGATATTCTTCAGGTGAGAACACTTTGTTTAGCTCTGTACCCCATTTTTTAATAGGGTTACTTGCCTCTCTGGAGTTTAACTTCTTGAGTTCTTTGTATATATTGGATATTAGCCCTCTGTCAGATGTAAGGTTGGTAAATATCATTTCCCAGTTAGTTGGTTGCAGCTTTGTCCTTTTGACAGTGTCTTTTGTCTTACAGAAACTTTGTAATTTTATGAGGTTCCATTTGTCAATTCTTGATCTTTGGTTGGTGGCTTAGTCCCTTGGAGCTCTGGAGTTCCACTTAGTTGATATTCTTGTTCTTTATATGATCTGCATCATAAATACCATGTACCCTCCATGAAAAGCTCAGCAGTCACTGTGGTAAACAGAGAGGGTAAAGAGAAGGTAAAAGTAAGACATAAGACTGGATGTAGGGGAATGCCAGGACAGAGAAGGGAGAGGGGATTGAATGGGGCAAAGAGGGAGGGAAGGGAGCTTATGTGACTTTCGGGGAGGAAGGAAATGGGTAAGGGGAAATGATCTGGAATGTAAATAAAAAACCTTAGAAAAAAAATTTAATATTCTACATCCTGAAGGATCTACCTGAAACAATCTTTAAGTATATACATCAATTCAGGAACAGGGGAATTCTCCAATTAAAATAATACATGTACATATTTAAATAAAAAAAGTAAGACGATGTGTATGAAACACAGTGTCCACTGGGCACAGTATGGATATTTCACATTTCAAATCATGTAGTTGTAGTTGCATGTGTAAGACCTGTGCAAACTCAGACCAGACTAAATTTCAGCATAAGAAAGTAGTTGGACTGAGTGTCTTATCTCTATCTTATGAGTTATTGTCAATTCTCAACTTGTAGAAGAAGGAATGTCAATTTTCTCTACAAGTGTAGCCTTTGAAAGAACTCTAGAGGAGATCCATGTGTTCAAGAATATTGTGGCATCAAAAGTTGTTCATGATGAAAAACAGGAAATAAACAAGGAATACAATGTTAAATGGGTAGGAAACACTAGACTTGTATAGGAAGATTTTCGGGAAGGATGGTAAATATGATCAAAATGTGAAAAATTTTCAAGGAATTAGTTAAATATTTCAAAAAATGAAAGGCAAACAAAACCTAAAATATTTGCTTTAATAACTACTTCTGATAATCCATTATATTATATAATTATATGTAATTATATAATATACATTATATATTATATAATATATATTATATAATACATTATATATAATATATTTATATATATTCTCTCATTCTTAACACTTATTTCTGAAATTTCTCTTATATAATATTGTTAATTAATTATTGTGTTGATTTATGTATAAAATGTAGTCCTAGAAAGGACAGCTTCCTAGTTAATAAAATAATGCAGCCTCTGAAATGATGAAATGGAACCTGATAGCATCCCAGAGACAGTTTCCAAGACTCAATGAACAATGAAATCAATTTCTATTAACAGAGGACACCTGTGTGAGTCTAAATATTCTGGATTAGGTGGAAAATATTATTTGCCTATTTTGACTGTAATTATGCTAGTTAGAATTCCATTTGCTTGACAGAAAGTGAAAGAACAAGATGTAGCTACACTTTGAAACATACTGAATAAGTTTCAGAAGACAACTATGATTAGGAAATACAGTGCTGAAAATGAATATGCTGCTAAAATTCAGAGTGAATCAAGACAGAAATACTCATATTATCTCCTCTATAAATTGCTGCATGACACAGTTTGTGTATGACTCTCTTTGCTCTCCTTTCATGGTCTCATTCTTCTTCATGACATTCAAAGAATACCAGCTCCTTGTTTAAATAACTCATGAGTTTTTTCACACCTCTCATTTTCACTTATCCTGCCTTCATGATGTTTGCAGACTTTGTGAAAGTTCAAGCGACTTCTAGATTCTACTTTCCTTTACTTCTGGATACAGGACATGTGTAAATCATTCTACATTCCTTTCAATTGGATGAAGCTATGCAATGAGTTCTATGCAATGGAAGGTGGTAAGGTTGTTAAAAATCTACTGGTTATGGAAGGGTTATACAAATCTATAACTTAAGTGTCTAGTTCGGCCCCATAAATTTTGAACAAAGTATTCTAATTACCTAATATTTGACTAAATGGTGCTTATAATTGACAACTCTTTATAAGCCAGTTTGTGACATCAGAATAGTTTGAAATATGAACAGACAAGTGGCAAACTTCTTCTTTGAGCAATTCTCTAGACTATCACTGATGATGCATATGAGAGATATAGTGTTTCCATACAATAAGATTTGGTAGTTGTTTAATGTTGCCGTCAATTCCTTCGTGTTTTTTTCTATACATTGAAACCTGTTTTCTGATGATTTTTTTTTTTAATTGTAAGGAAAATGAAATCATGGTATTTTCAGGAAAATAGAATTGAAAATCATTTTGACAGGTGAAATATAAGTACTTCATGTTTACGCTTAAGTGTGCAACTTGGATTTCAACCTCTGTCTCTGTCATTCTCAGTTTCTGTCTCTGTCTCACTATGGATTATTATCCCTTTTAAATGAATTTTTTTTTTTTTTGGTTTTTCAAGACAGGGTTTCTCTGTGTAGCCCTGGAACTCACTCTGTAGACCAGGCTGGCCTCAAACTCAGGAATCCGCCTGCCTCTGCCTCCCAAGTGCTGGGATTAAAGGCATGCACCAACACTACCGGGAAATGACTTTCTTTTAAGGGGTATAGATTTGTATGGGAATGGAGGTGCCAAGGATCTGGGAAGAGTTGGGGGAGGAGAACTGTGATCAGAATGTATTGAATAAAATTATCTATTTTCACTTAGAAAATAGAAAGAATATCATAAAATCTAATTTATCTTATTGAATAGTTTTTATGATTTTAAACTGAAAGTTTTAGAAGTACTAATGCCACATTTTGTCATTGAAAATTTAAACTTTTTCATTAAGTTAGAGGCAGTATAAAGGTCAATCAAACCACATCAGAGGAAAGCATGAGTTCCTAAGTCACTGATTATGATAGCATATTATATGAAATCATCACAATTTTGTATACAATGTAATCTAACTTAATGAAATAAATGGTGAACAATGCTTTGGTAATTCAAAGAGGGCTTTGGTTCTAGTGGTGTATGCAGACAATCAAGGAAAGAAGCATTTTAACAAGGTCAGAAATGGGACAGGAACCAAAGCAAAGAGCACTCTTGGGGCAGCCCCATAGGAGGAATAACAATATGAATCAATCAGTACTTCCAGAGCTCCCAGGGACTAAACCACCAACTAAAGAGTACACATGGAGGTATCCATGGTTCTAGCCGCATATAAAGTGGAGGATGGGATTGTTGGACATCAATGGGAGGAGAGGGTCTTGGCCCTGTGAATGCTAGATCCCCACCCAGTGTAGGGGAATGCCAGGAAAGGGAAGTGGGAGTGGGTGGGTTGTTGAGCAGGGGGAGGGGTGGGTGGGTTGTTGAGCAGGGGGAGGGGGAAGGGTAGGGTGTTTTCAGAGGGGGAAACCAGGAAAGGGGATAATATTTGAAATGTAAATAAAGAAAATATCTATTAAAAAATAGTAGGATGTCCTTGCTAATATTCTCCACTTCACGTTTGAAGAGGCTGTTTTGGGTCTTAAAGAGTCATAGCTTGATAGAAAACCAGAAGAAAAAAAATAAAGAATCTACTCTCATAAAAGAATAGAGAAAAAATTCTTTACTCAGGAAAATATGATTAAAATTGGTATTTTATATTTGAAAAAACAAAATATTTTCATACAAATAATGTTTCAGTATCTGTTTTCTGCTCTGATAGTTCTAGTAGGGGACATTGAATTCTACTCCAGGCTTAGTAAAGCTGTGAATGATAGTCCCCCATTATCTGCCACCTCAGGGACACAATTCTTTAGATCATGACACTACACCCTCTCATCCTCAACTTGGGTTGTTGTGTCTTCTTTTTCTGGCCTTTGTCCCAAAGAAAAAGGTCATCATTCCTGACTGACATTGATGCTGCTAAACATCTTGTTCCCAAGGACAGCACCCATTGCTCTTTGGTCATGACTAATGCCCAGGGCTTTCATCTAACAAGAGGAAAATACTGTAAGAGGAAATGCTACCAATTACTGGAATGAACTAGATAGTGGAGTTGTAATGCCAAACAAGTGTAGTTCTGAGAAATGGCACCCTTCCCACTTCCTGTCAGATCTCCTCCAGCTTTATAAATTAAATCACTGTACTTTCCATCTTAAATTATTTATTTGTACCTTTGATGTCTTCCTTCAAATACCAGCATGATTTACTGAACTTTGATTGAACATTTATTAAAGTATGTTATAACAAAGCTCTTGATAATTTATGATTTTATTTCTCAGGGTTGTTGCTAGGGAGCCCGATTATCAGAAATACCTGTATTACTTGTTTAAAAGGTAAACACAGGGTTCTACATGGAATGAAAACCTAAGGATCTCCCATTAACCATGGATCACTATGAAGATCCATGTAATCTGTAGAAAAATAGAGGCAACTGGAGTTATGTAACAAAATTAACCAGAAAGATAAGCATTATATATTTTCTTTGATATGTAGAAATTCAAAGGAAAGTATAAATGCTTTCAAAAGAGGTGGTAAGCTTTTTTACCCTTGTTAGTAATGTTGGAGAGACTAGTTTTTGTTTTGTTTTCTTTTCCATTTTATTGAAAATAGACTTTTCTTACATAATATGCCTTGATTGAAATTCACCCTTCTATACCTCTAAGGTCATTGTTACCTAACCTCCAATATGGATCCACCTCTTTAAAACATTAAAAAAACAGTCTTCTAAGCAATGTTAATAAAATATTATATAATTATATGAAACAAAAACTAAGCATATCAGAAAAGGACAAAATAAGGAATCAGAAATAAAAGACATCAAAAAGAGGGCATAAGAAATGTCTATAGAGGTAGAGCTGCAGTTGTTTACACACTCAGAATTCTCATAAAAACACTAAATTGGAGCCATGGGAATATGTAGGACAAATACAGAAAAATATATATGTAAAGTAAAATAAAAATTAAAATCTTGTGACAAAACATTATGAGAGGAGGAGCCTCCACTGAATTCAATTTCTATTGATCATCTACTGCTGGACATTTGCTCTCTCCTTAAATTTTTTGTTTCTCAAGTAAGATACCCTTGATAGAAACATTTTTTTTTCGTTTGAAAATGATTATTAACTGGAGATTACTTTTGGGTTAGCATATGTCTATTTCTCTGTTCATCTTTTGGACTGCATTTGGTATAATAGACCAGTGCAGGCCCTGCACATGCTGGCTGTCATAGTCTCTGGAAGTACATGTTTTTAACTGTCCTGTTGATTTAGTGGGCTTTAATTTTTTAGTATCCTCCTAATCTTCTTGCTCTTATAGTCTTTCTGCTGTTTTTTTTTTTCTTCCATAATGTTCCTTGAGGCATGAATGGAGGGCTTCAATGGAGACATTTGGTTTAAGTCTAAGTGTTTCAAGGTCTCTCCCTGTCCTTAGATTGTGTGGCTTTAGATTTCTGTGACATCCCATCTGCTGCAGGAGGATGTGTCTGTGATGATGGCTGAGGAAGGCATAGGTCTATGAGTATAGCAAAGTGTCATTAGCAGTCCTTTCATTGATACATCCTTTTGGTTAAACAGTATTAGATTGTTTTCCCCTTGGTCCTTGGGCTATCTAACTTTCTTTCTTTTTTTTTTAATTTTATTTTCTAAGTTTTTTTTTTTTACATTCAAAATCATTTCCCCTTTCCCGTTTCCTCCCTCCCCGAAAGTCCCATAAGCGCCCTTCCCTCCCTCTTTTCCCCATTCAACCCCCTCTCGCTTCTTTGTCCTGGCATTCCCCTACATCCAGCCTTTCCAGGACCACGGGTCTCTCCTTCCATCTTCTAAGAAATCTATTGATATGAGAATTGTGTCTAGGGTATTCCGAAATTCTGGGTTAATATCCCCTTATCAGTGACTGCATACCATGTGTGTTCTTTTGTGATTGGGTTACCTCACTAAGGATGATATTTTCAAGATCTGACCATTTGCCTAGGAATTTCGTGAATTCATTGTTTTTAATTGCAGAGTAGTATTCCATTGTGTAAATATACCACATCTTCTGAATCCATTCCTCTGTTGAGGGACATCTGGGTTCTTTCCAACTTCTGGCTATTATAAATAAGGCTGCTATGAACATAGTGGAGCATGTGTCCTTATTGCATGCAGGTAAAGCCTCTGGGTATATGCCCAGGAGTGGTATAGCCAGATCCTCCGGGAGTGTCATGCCCAGTTTTCTGAGGAACCGCCAGACTGCTTTCCAGAGTGGTTGTACCAGCTTGCAATTCCACCAGCAGTGGAGGAGTGTTCCTCTTTCTCCACATCCTCGCCAACAACTGCTGTCTCCTGTGTTTTTGATCTTAGCCATTCTGACTGGTGTGAGATGGAATCTCAGGGTTGTTTTGATTTGCATGTCCCTAATGACTAAGGATGATGAACATCTCTTTAGGTGCTTCTCAGCCATTAGATATTCTTCAGGTGAGAACTCTTTGTTTAGCTCTGTACCCCATTTTTTAATAGGGTTACTTGGCTCTCTGGAGTCTAACTTCTTGAGTTCTTTGTATATATTGGATATTAGCCCTCTGTCGGATGTAGGGTTGGTAAAGATCATTTCCCAGTTTGTTGGTTGCTGCTTTGTCTCTTTGACAGTGTCTTTTGCCTTACAGAATCTTTATAATTTAATGAGGTCCCATTTGTCAATTCTTGATTTTAGAGCATAAGTTATTGGAGTTCTATTCAGGAAATTCTCCCCTGTGCCCTATGTTCAAGGTTCTTCCCTAGTTTCCTTTCTATTAGTTTTAGTGTGTCTGGTTTTATGTGGAGTTCTTACTTTCAAAAAGAGAGAAAGTTAGTGTTTCTAGAATAACGAAAGAGGTGCCCTGATCACTACAACTTATGGAGATTCAGCACATGTACACAGAGGCAAGAATGGGATTCATTGAAGCTTAAACTCCATCCTAGAAATGAGACTAGACATTTCCAATCACATAGACTCTGGAAGAGAACAAGAAGATCTGGAGAAAATAGTCAGCTTATCCTAGCTGTAGAAGAAATCCTCTGCTTCTTAACATTAAATACAGTGGTAGGTTTGTTGACTAGATGTCAATAACTTGATTCTAATAAGCTATACTAGTATATACTATAGAATAAATAATATGATATAATATATAATGTTATAAATTATATTATAGATATATTGTATTTATATATATGTTATATGTTGTATGTAATATGTTATACACTTATATATCACTAAAATTATTCTGTTATGTTATATTTCATGCATAATAAATTATATTAGATAATATTATATATTATAATGTTATATGCTATACATAATAAAATATATGTTATTTGTTGAATTTAAACCATATATATCTATATCACTAAAATTACACTAGAAAGTTTAAATACATCAATACTAACAATAAAGAATATCAAAATGAAGATCATTCAAAGAAGATTAATTATGGCTACAAATTCTTGTAATTTTTATACTCCATATATTATCTATTAAATATAAAATAAAGATAAATATAATTGAAAAGTAGGTAAGCATGTTTGATATAATTTAGAAAAATTCTAGCTCTGTGTTTTTCTGTGATAGGGAGAAACTGCAATTGATAAGGGTTTCAAAACAACAAATGTTGAGGCTGGAGCTTGAAGATGATGTACTTAGCATTTAGAAAGTTTTAGTAGTTTCATTTTGGTTTCCTCTCATCATTTCATGTTAATTTTGGGGCTGTTTTACAACTAAGGGAAGAAACTGTAAATATTGCCATAAGTCATAAAGAATAATCTCACTGTGCAATTGTGTTAGATTGGGGAAATAGAGGTACCAGTGTCTAGTTTTATGTTGTTTGATTAATATACAAATATTATTTCTGCTTTATGTGATTTACTGAATGAGTTTACCCTCAACAAAATTTATCAGTAAAAGGGAATAAAAATGTCTGGGTTATATTCTTATCTCCCTTATCATGAAAACTTCCTGACATTTTTCTATATTTTGGTGAGAAATAGACATTAATGGTTATTGAAAAACATCAAATCATGAAGTATGCATGTTTTCTTTTATCTTTTTATTCATTTCCAAAATAAGATTGTAGCCATGCTGTTAATGTGAACTGTGTTAACACATGGTGCTGAAGTGACTGAAACATTTGTCTTCCAACAAAGGATCCTAGGGTGTCCCACTTGTGGTGATTTATTTGTATTCATTAAAAAATGACAGAAACTTGAATTTGATGAAAGAATAAAGGCCCCCAGCTATGAATTATTGTAGAAATACTGTCCAATTACTGAACATCACATTCACATAAGTTCTGAGAAGAAATTCTTTCTTCAAATGGCTATTTGATGAAAGAAACTGCTATTTATTTTAGGAAGAGATAAAAGAACTAGAACAGAATACCTAAGTTATTACATCTATACATATCTAGTTCTTTCTTCACTTTTTTTTAATCTCCCATTTTTCCAGTTTGTTGTCTAACTACCTACTTTTATTTATTTATGTCCTTATTTCCTTTGGCTCATTTATTCATATTTATATGATGGTGTAAGAAGTATTTGATTGAATATTATATATTTGTTTTGCTATACTATTGAACGATTGACCTGGACTCAGATAGCATACATAGAAGCCTAAAGTTTTGAGAGAGGGAGGCTTTGTAAGATTTAAATGGTAACCTTGTTCTTTGAAGGCCCAAGGAAGTATCCCAACCTGGCAGTAAACTACTTAGGGTGGCAATAGACTACCATGTTTCAAAAGGATATATTTGGCATTGTGTATGAACTCATGTAATGAATACCAGTTGAAAAAAAAGTGTACGGAAAATTATAATATTTTTATTCTTTTCCTGTCTCTGCCTCTGCCCCAGTCTCTGTCTCTGTATCTCTCTGTATCTCTCTCTTTCTCTTTCTCTCTCTCTCTCTCTCTCTCTCTCTCTCTCTCTCTCTCTCTCTCTCTCTCTCTCTCTATCTCTCTCTGTGTATGTGTATGTATGTATGTATGTGTGTGTGTGTGTGTGTGTTTGCTGAGGGCATTAGAAGGTGTCATAAAAGATACATGTAGCATGTGTGAAGTTTAATTCTTTGAATCCTTTTCAGAGAATGTTAAGCATTACTTTTCATGAAATTCTGAACATGTAAAGATTATGGGCAACTTCCTGCCAAAAGAAATGACATATATTCCTGTTACTTATAGACTTAACTCTTCCATATTGATATGGGAAGAGTATGGTTTCAGAGATTATTTCATGGTTTTGACTCTTACCTCAATTGACATGAATGGATTTTAGACAAATCAATGGTCACCAAAGCAATACAGGAACTTTCTCTAGTAATTAAAAAAGTAAAGTTTATAGACAAAGACACAGTAATCTTAGAAAATTTCTTTAGAGTATATAGGAGTATATGTGGGAGATTCAGAGAAAGAGAAGGCACATTTATAGTTGGAATAAGAAAATGGTTTGAGACTTATTTCAGGTTCTTTTTATGAGCCTTGTAGCAGAAACTAAGGTAAGGTACTGGGGAGATAAACTGGTCATCCAATTTGGCACACACACAAGGTGTTCAAGAGCCTTTCGGTTTTTTTTTATCTCTGCTCTGTAAAAGATGTGATTTTCCTCTCACCAGCATATTGAATGTGTTCACCCTTTCTAGATTTTTATGAGCTGGGTGGATGGATCAACTTAGCTACTCTGCCTCAAACTCTTCTCCAAGCTGACTGATTCAATCTGGTGTCTCCTAGCTTCTCCCTGAATTGCTCTGATTGGTCTCAAACTAACTCTGGCAATTTGTTATAATCATCTCCTTCTTATTCTCTGACTTCATCTGTCTTGCTGGCATATACTGAACTGCATAAACTAACAAGTCAACTCAACTCCACTCTACTACACTAATTGTACTCACTCCCAACTGAGTGAGTTTCTGACCCTGCACTGTTCTCATATAGGTTCATGTGCTGTTCTCAAGAGAGGATAGGGCATATCCTATCCCTGACTCATTCTGTCAGATCTTTCTTTGATGCATCATATTGACCCCCAATTAGACTTTGCTTTCAAACAGGGTTGCTTCCTTCTACAAACTAATTTTATCTTATAGGTGTGTGTCTGTCTGCATTCCAGCTGGATCACACAGATCTAGGATTTTTGATGTGATCGCTTGTCAGAGGAGACATATTTCTGGATTAAATTTTTTCTACATTTTTCCTCAGGTGGTTATGCTCCCTTATAGGTAGAAAAAAAAAAAAGCAACTAGGATGCAGAATTGCCCTCTGTCATCTCATGCCTCTGAAGAGGACAGAAGTGCCCATGGCATCAATGGCATTTCCATGTAGTCACAGACAAGACTCAATATTGCTCATTTTCTGTCATAAAAGTCTTCCTAGTTTCTTTCTCCTATCTTCATCTATGAGAATATAAAATACTTTAGGTTTCACATACAATTATTCCTAAAGATGTTAAATTTTTGGGCTCTGGAGGATGAGGGACTTAACATATAGAACTTGGGAAACCCAAACTGCAATGTAAATCAAGTCTAAGCAATAAATAAAATTTAATTATAGTATTTATATCTTCTAAATAACAATTATTCAATTTATGAGGAAATAAGATATTCATATATCTTTTTAACCCATTATTTTATAAGTTTATTAAAAGCATAATTTTAAAACAGTCTGAATAGAGACATCCTGCCTGAGTGAGTAATGCTTCTTTCAGAAGCCATAGGGTTTAAACAGAAACCTGAGAGGCAAATGTAGGGTAGCTCCCTATGAATCAGGGAGGCCCCCAAATAGAGGCCATTGCCATTGCTCTTTCCATCCGGAAAATACTACAAGTTTCTCCAACTAGGTAGTTCTCATAGTGCTGGAAGGTGTTAAGCAGCTTGCTGGAAGAGAACAATTATCAACAATCTTATTCAAACTGTGAATACTTCTTCTTCTTCCTATACCAACAACATGCTAGCCAAATATGCATCCACTGTTGCAACGGTGGCATAAATCTTATGGAGGCAGTCAACTTCTTTCATGTGGTATTAAATGCCAAGTTCACTGGAGAGAATTCATGCCTGGTGCTATAAATGTGGTCAAAAGTCACAGGTAGTGATAGGAATGGAGTGGGAGGGCTACTACTATCATTTTGCTAAATGGTCATGTGGCCAAACCCCACAAAATAATAGTGGGAGACATCAACACCCCACAATAGACAGATCATGGAAACAGAAACTAAGCAGAGACACAGTAAAACTAACAGAAGTACTTAACCAATTGGATCTAACAGATATTTATAGAACATTTCAAGCTAAAGCACCCTATGGTACCTTCTCCAAAACTGATCATATAATTGGTCACAAAACAGGCCTCAACAAATACAAGAAGACTGAACTAATCCCATGCACCCTATTGGATCACCACCATCTTAGGCTGGTCTTAAATTTCAACAAAAACAACAGAAAACACACATACACATGGAAGCTGAACAAGGCTTTACTCAGTGATAACTTGGCCAAGGAAGAAATAAAGAAAGAAATTAGCGACTTTTTAGAATTTAATGAAAATGAAGGCACATCATTTATGGGACTCAATTAAAGCAGTGGTAAGAGAAAAACTCATAGCACCAAGTGCTCCAAAAAGAAAATGGAGAGAGCTTACACTAGCAGTTTGACAGCACACCTGAAAGCTCTAGAACAAAAAGAAGCAAATATACCCAAGAGGTGTAGATGGCTAGAAGTAATCAAACTCAGGGCCAAAATCAACCAAATAGAAACAAAAAGAACTATACAAAGAATCAACAACAGCAGGAGCTGGTTCTTTGAGAAAATCAACAAGGATAGATAAACCCTTAGCCAGACGAACCAGAAGGCACAGGAATGGTACCTAAATTAATAAAATCAGAAATGAAAAGGAGAGATAACAATGGAAACTCTGGAAATTTAGAAAATCATCAGATCCTACTACAAAAGATTATACTCAGCAAAATTGGAAAATCTGGATGAAATGTATAATTTTCTAGACACATATCAGGTGCCAAAGTTAAAACATGATCAGAGAAAGCATCTAAGCTGTCTCATAACCTCTGAAGAAATAGAAACAGTCATTAATAGACTCCCAACCCAAAATAGCCCGGTACCAAATGGTTTTAGTGGAGAATTCTATCAGACCTTCAAAGAAGACCTAATACCAATACTTTTCTACTTTTTTAAATTTTTTTATTTATTTTTATTTCATTCTATTTTCCATACTTTTTATTTACATTCCCAATGATTTCCTCTTTCCCGGTCCCCCCTTCCCCGAAAGTCCCATAAGCCCTCTTCCCTCCCTCTGTTCCCCAGTCAACCTCCTCCCACTTCTCTGTCCTGGTATTCCCCTACACTGCTTCATCCAGTCTTTCCAGGACCAGGGGTCTTTCCTTCCTTCTTCTTGGAAATCGATTTATATATATTAGCCAGAGGGCACAGAGACAGTATCCAAATTAACAAAATCAGAAATGAAAAGGGAGATATATCAACAGAAACTGAGGAAATTAAAAAAACCATAATCATCATATACCAATACTTTTCAAACTATTCCACAAAATAAAAAAAGAAGGAACACTACCTAATTCATTCTATGAAGCTACAATTACACTTATACTTAAACCTATCAAAGACCAAACAAAGAAAGATAACTTGAAACCAATTTTCCTTATGAACATTGATGTGATGCAAAAATCCTCTATAAAATTCTTGCCAACCAAATCCAAGAACACATCAAAACAATCATTCACCACGATCAAATAGGCTTTATCCCAGAGATGCAGGGATGGTTCAATATATGGAAATCCATCAATGTAATCCACTACATAAACAAACTCAAAGAAGAAAAACACATGATCATCTCAATAGAAACTGAAAAATCATTTGACAATATTCAGCATCCCTTCATGTTAAAAGTCTTGGAACGATCAGGAATTCAAGGCCCATACCTAAACAGTAAAAGCAATATACAGCAAACGAGTAGCTAACATCAAAGTAAATCTAGAGAAACTTGAAGGAATCCCACTAAAATTAGAGACTAGACAAAGCTGTCCACTCTCTCCCTATCTATTTGATAGGACAACATTTACAAAACTATACTAATCTTAAGTAACCCTTGATTAAAAATGTAAATAAAGAGAATGAATAAAAACTGAAATAAATGGGGAAAAGAGGGAGGGAAAGAGGCTTATGGGACCTTTGGGGAGGGAGGAAATGTGAAAGGGGAAATGATTTGGAATATAAAAAACAAAACAAAACCTTAGAAAATAAAAAAAAAGTAAAAAAAAAACTAAAAAAAAAAAACCCAAACTAAAATAAATATGTATGTTAGCAAAAAAAAAAAAAAATGAAATAACTGAATTTAAATGAACTCAGAGGTCTGGTTTCAATGATTGCTCGTTATCTTAAGCAAAGTTAATTTGAGTTGAAAAATTTAGCCCGCCTTACAATAATGCTCTTAAAGTTTCAAAGTACAAATAATACTATGAAACTTAATGAGATATGGATTAATTTATTAATATTTGAAACCTGGAACTTTGTTAATATCTTGCTTAAAGATCAAAATTTTAATAAAAATATTTATGTGCATGTATATTTCTCCTTTTGTGTGTATTATAAAAGAGAATGTGACTAAATGCCAGAAAAGGGTGTTGAATCCTCTGAAACTAGAAGTACAGAAACTTGATGGTTACTGGGAATGTTACAAGAGAAGCAAATTATCCTAACTGCAGATCTAACTTTATAGTTCCAAAGTCTGAAAACTATTTTTAATTTGGAGATTATGTCATGTATCAAAAATTTAAAGACAAATTGTTTTGAAATTATAGCTGTAAAAATATATTTAATGTTTCTTAGTCAGGGTTTCTATTCCTGCACAAACATCATGACCAGGAAGCAAGTTGAGGAAAAAAGGGTTTATTCGGCTTATACTTCCACATTGCTGTTCATCACCAGAGGAAGTCAGGACTGGTACTCAAACAGGTCAGGAAGCAGAAGCTGATGCAGAGGCCATGGAGGGCTGTTTCTTACTGGTTTGCTTCCTCTGGCTTACCCAGCCTGCTCTCTTATAGAACCCAAGGATACCAGTCCAGGAATGGCATAACCCATAATGTGCCCTCCCCCCTTGATCACTAATTGAGAAAATGCCAAATGAAGTTCCTTTCTCTGTGATAATTCCAGCCTGTGTCAAGTTGACACACAGAAGCAGCCAGCAAAAATGTTAGTTACTTTGTTTTTTTTTTAGATTAATTATTTTATTTTACATTCTGATAATCTCTCCCACAGATCTTCATCATATTCCCTTCCATTTGCATCTGACAGGAAGTTCCCCCTCATACACTGCCCAGGCATCCCCCTTCCCTGGGGCCTCAAATCTCTGCAGGACTAGGCACATCCTTTCCTACTGAAGGCTGACAAGACAGTCCTCTGCTATACAAGAGCTAGGGACCTTCCACCAGCCTCCATATGCTTTTTGGTTGGTGACTAGTCTCTGGAACTTCCCAGATTTTCAGGTTAGTTGATATTGTTTGTCTTTCAATGAGGTTACCATCCCCTGCAGCTCCTTCATTTCTTCCCCCAGTTCTTTTATGTGGTTCTCTTGAGTTCAATTTTATGGTTGACCATAAGTAACTGCATCTGTCTCAGTCAGCTGCTAATGGGACCTCTCAGAGGACAGCCATGCTAGGCATTGTTTGTAAGCATATCATATCATCAGGAATAGAGTCAGGATTTTGTGTTCCACCCTGAGATTGATCCCAATTTTGGACAGTATCTGGGCAGCCTTTCCTTCAAACTCTGCTTCATATCTTCCCCTGTATTTCTGGCTCAGAAATTTTGATGATGGGTTGGTGACCCCATCTCTTCAAATGGGTCCTCTTTATCTACTGGAGGTAGTCTCTTCAGGTTACCTCTCCCCACTATTGGACATTTCAGCTAAGGTCATTCCTAATGAGTCCTGGGACTCCCTCAAATCCTAGGTCTCTAGAACTTTCTAGAGGGTCCCCCCATCTCCTACCCTAAAAAGCTGCATATTTCCATTCTTCCTCTTGGCCCTCTGAGCTTTGCTCTAGTTTCCCACCTCCATACCTGATCCTGTCCCCTTTTCCTTTCCCCTCCCCTCTCCAACCCAGAGCCCTCCCTCCCTCTGCCTCCCTTATTTTTCCCCCTTATAAGTGGGACTGAAGCATCCTCACTTGTACCTTCCTTCTTGTTAAACTCTTAAGGCTTGCATATTGTATCATGGGTATTCTGTACATTTTGGCTAATATCCACTTATCAGTGAGTACATATCAGGCATGTTCTTTTCATCTGGGTTACCTCATTAAGGATGATATTTTATAGTTCCACCCATTTGTCTACAAAATTCTCATTTTTAATAGCTGAATAGTGTAGCACATTTTCTGTGTTCAGTCTTCACTTGAATGACATCTGGGTTGTTTCCGGTTCTTGCTATCATGAATAAGGTTGCTATGAACATAGTGGAGCACATGTTCTTATAGTATGGTGGAACATCCTTTGGTTATATGTCCAGGAGGGGTATAGGTGGGTCTTCAGGTGGAACTATTTCCAATTTTCTGAGAAACTACAAGATTAATTTCTGAAGTGGTTGTACCAGTTTGTAATCCCACTAACAATGGTGTGTATCTCTTTCTTGCTGTCACCTGAGTTTTTGATCTTAGCCTGATTCTGACTGATGTAAGGTAGATTCTTGGAGTCATTTTGATTTGCATTTCCCTGATGTCTAAGAACTTTGAACATTTCTTTTAGTGCTTCTAGTCCACTTGAGGTTCTTCGGTTGAGAATTTTCACTTTAGTCTGTACCCCATTTTTAAATAGGACTATTTGGTTTTTGCAGGTAAGCTTCTTGAGTTCTTTCTATATTTTTGATATTAGCCCTCTATCAGATATACGGTTAGTGAAGATCTTTTCCCAAACTGTATGTTTCCATTTTGTCCTATCGACAGTCTCTTTTGCCTTATAGAAGCTTTTCAGTTTCATGAGGTCCCATTTATCAGTTGTTGAACTTAGAGCCTGAGGTATCAGTGTCCTATTCAGGAAATTGTCTCCTCTACCAAGAAGTTAGAGACTTTTTCTCACTTTCTCTTGTATTAAATTCAGTGTATCTAGTTTTATGTTAAGGTCTTTGATCCACATATAATTGAACATTGTGCAAGATGATAAATATTGATCTATTTTTATTTTTGTACATACAGACCACTAGTTAGACCAGCACCATTTTTTGAAGTTGCTTTCTTTTTTCCACTGTATGGTTTTGGTTTCTTTGTCAACTAACAGTGTCGATAAGTGTGTGGATTTATTTTTAGGTCCTCAGTTCTATTTTATTGATCTTCCTGTCTGTCGCTATGCCAATACCACGCTATTTTTATCACTATTGTTTGTAGTACAGCATGAGGTCAGGTATAGTGATTGTCCCCAGAATATATTTTGTTGTGGCTATTTTTTTGTCTATCCTGGGATTTTGCTTTTGCATATGAACTTGAGAATTGATCTTTCCATGTCTGTGAAAAATTATGTTGGAATTTTGATGGAGATTATATTGAATCTAGAGATTGCTTTTGGTAAGATGGCAATTTTCACTGTTAATCCTACCAATCCATGAACATGGGAGACCTTTTCATTTCCTGAGGTCTTCTTTGATTTCTTTCTTCAGGGACTTGAAGTTCTTGTCATGCAGATCCTTCACTTGCTTGATAAGAGTTAAAAGATATTGTATACTATTTGTGGCCGTTATAAAGGGTGTTGTTTCTTAATTTCTTTCTCAGACTGTTTATCATTTGTATTAAGACAGGGTATTGATTTGTTGGAGTTATTTTTATATCCTGCCATTTTGGTAAAATTGTTTATCAGGTGTAAGATGATTTCTGACTTTTGTCTAATTTTTTCTTTTTTTTATTTTTTCAAAAATTACTTTAATAAGGGTACTTTTTTAAAAATTAGATATATTCTTTATTTACATTTCAAATGATTTCCCCTTTCCTGGTTTGCTCCCCGCTCCCTGAAAAACTCATAAGCCATCTCCCCTCTCACTATTCCCCCAAACAACCCCCTACTGTTTCCCTGTTCTGGTATTCCCCTACAATGCTGCATCTAGACTTTCCAGTAATTTTTTCTAGCTAGAAGTTGAATAGACACAGAGTGTTTTGTCCCTTATTTATTGGGATTCCTTCTAGTTCCTCTCCATTTAATTTGAAGTATGCTGTTGGTTTGATGTATATTGTTTTTATTATGTTTAGGTATGTGCAATGACTTACTATTCTTTCTAAGTCTTTTCACATGAAGGGGTACTGTACTTTGTCAAAGGCTTTTTCAGTATCTAAAGAGATGATCATGTGATTTTTTTCCTTTGAATTCTTTAATATAGTGGATTACATTGATGGATTTTCATATATTGAACCAACCCTGCAACACTGTGATGAAGCCTTCTTGTTTATGGTGAATGATACTTTTGATATGTTCTTGGATTCAGTTTGAGAGAATTTTATTGACTACTTTGCATCAATATTTATAAGTGAAGTTGTTTTGAAATTTTTCTGTTGGATCTTTGTGTGGTTGAGGTATCAGAGTGACTGTGCCCTCATAGAGTGAGTTAGGTAGTGTTCTTTCTGTTTTTACTTTTGGAATAGTTTGAGGAATATTGATATTAGGTCTTCTTTGAAGGTCTGGTAGAATTCTGAGCTAAAACCAAGTGTTTCTAGACTTTTTCCCCCACTGGGTGATTTTTTAATGAATGCTTCTATTTCGGTAGGGCTCATAGGTGTTGTGATCATAAAAAGAGAAAGAGGCTAGAGAATATGTTCTGCGGTGGTGTGGGGGAAGGCGGTGCCTCAGGAGGCATCCTTTCCCCTGAGAGACCAGACACACACTGGTATAGTATAGAATAGAGTTTATTCAGGGCATGGGAAGGGGAGTTAAGGGGGTAGTAGAGGCAGAGAAAGACAGAGAGAGGGAGAGAGTAGAGAAGCAGAGGCCAGAAGGCCATGACCATGTGGAGAGATGGGGGAGGGGAGGAGAGTCCAAGAGGGAGCAAGAGAGAGGTTAGAAGAGTATGAGAATAAGAGAGGCAAGAGTGGTAAGAGAGAGGAGGGGGTGGGCAGCCCTTTTTATAGTAGGTCAGGCTCACCTGGCTGTTGCCAGGTAACTGAGGGGTGGAGATTAGACAGAATCCTAATAATAGGACCATGGAGATAATTTACCTGACCTTGATTTAATATTGATTCACATTATCTCTCTAGAAAAGTATCCATTTCATCTAGATTTTCCAGTTTTGTTAAGTATAGGCTTTTGTATTAAGACATGTTGAAGTTTTGAGTTTCCTTTTTATTTCTCATTGTGTTAATTTCCATACTGTCTCTGCGCCCTTTAATTATTTTGGATACAGGTTTCTCTATTTTGTTGATTTTCTCAAAGAACCAGTTCCTTGTTTTATTGGTTTTCGTTTTGTTCTCTTTGTTTCTAGTTGGGTGATTTCATCCCTGAGTTTGTCTATTTCCTGTCATCTACTCTTCTTGGGTGTGTTTGTTTTTATGTTTGTTTTTTGTTTGTTTTGTTCTAGTTGTTTCAGGTGTGCTGTAAATTAACTAGTATAGAATCTCTCCAATTTATTTATGAATTCATCTAGTGCTATTAATTTTTCTCTTAACTTTGCTTTTCTTGGGTTCCATAAGTTTGAGTGTTCTGTTTCTTAATTTTCATTGTATTCTGGGAAGTCTTCAATTTCTATCTTTACTTCTTCCCTGACCAAGTCATCATTGAGTAGAGAGTCGTTCCATTTCCATGAGTATTTGTGCTTTCTGTTGTGTCTGTTATTGAAGTCCAACCTTAGGGTGTGATTATCTGATAGAATGCAGGAGAATATTTCAATCTTACTGTATTTTTTGAGGCCTGTATTGTGTCAAAATGTATGGTCAGTTTTGGAGAAGGTACCATGAACGTATATTATATTGTTTTAGGGTAAAACATTCTGTAGATATCTGTTCATAAGTTGGTTCATAAATTCTGTTGGTTTCAGTGTATGTCTGTTTAGTTTCTGTTTCAATGACCTGTCCATTGGTAAGAGTGGAATGTTAAAGTCTCCCACTATTATAGTGTGAGACTCAATATGTGTTTTAAGCTGTAATAAAGTTCCTTTTATAAATGTGAGCACCATTACATTTGGAGTATAAATATTCAGAATTAAGACTTTATCTTTCTGAAATTTTCCCTTGATGAATATAAACTGTCCTTTCCTATCTCTTTTAGTAACTTTTGATTGAAAGTCTACTTTATGGGATATTAGAATGGCTACTCTACCTTGTTTCTTGGGACCATTTGCTTGGCAAAGTTTTTTCCAACCCTTTACTCTGAAGTATTGTCTATTGTTTATATATCTCACAAGAATTTGTTTATACTAAGACAAGGTGCAAAAATAAGATGACTGTTTTATAAAACCTAATTTAAAAATTAGGTATCAATTACTTTATATTTATCATTTCTACCTCAATAAATTTAGCATTACCTCTTTTACCAATATGAGATCAATCCTGATTTTCCCTTCAAATGCTATTTGATTGAGGTATGAACTTGGGAAATTTTAATTCAGTATAGTTAAAGTATTTCATTATTTAAAAAAAAGTCATGTCATTGTTGATTCCAGAATTTGTGCCCTTACTGTACCTATTCCAATTCTAGGATAATTTCATTTATTTTTCCCTATGGTGAATACTAGATCTTCTGAACAAAAGGAAACATATATCTGTATATTATATTTCATTGAATTCAGTAATGTAAATACATTGTTTTAAATTAATCCTTCTTAAAATTTGACACCCAAAGCTATATTGTTTCAGTATTTGCTATTGATTTATTAGACATATAAACTTGGGAGACTCTCTTTAGATCTATCAAAATAATTCTGTTTCATTTAGAATGGGTTACTTGGCAGGAAGTCAAGGGTCAGAGCCAGTGATTAGATCTTTTAATTAAATTATCTCCCTACCATTTTGCTCTTAATCAGTTATAAAGTAGAAATGATGATCTGCTTTTCTCTCTCTAAGATGTTCAAAATCATTTCCTGGAAGGACATGCAAGGTTATATTAGGGCTTAAGAATACTACTAGAACATTATAGACAAGTTTAAGGTGAAATTTGATCACAGCACCCTGACCCCTTATATTTTTAACTATACATGACTTTGGCTGATTCAGGCTTGCAATAATTTAATGACCTGATGTATGGCAAAGGGAGAATCAGTTAAATAACTCAACCTTACAAATACCCCTGACTTTAGTAATTCATGATAATGTCAGCATACTTCCATTAGTGTTGTCTTCAGTCACATTGCCAGTGCTGTTTCCTATTATGGATGCTTTGCTTTGAGTTCTAAATTAAAAGGGATTTGCATAATGACTTGTTATGCCTTTCTTTCTGTTATTTGAAAGAGCATGAATCTGAATTGGAAGAACTTACATTCCTCTCCTACAATGTAAATATTTAAAACGCTCTTTTTATTCCATTTGGTAAACCACCAACTTTCCTCATGATTGTCACAAGAACCCATCACATTACCATTCTTTTTCTTTATTTAGTTTAACATTTTTTAAAGTATTCACAATTATTCTCATGATACATTGCTCAGAATATGAGGGAATTAAAAAGATCCTTCTGAAAACTTATATTGCTATTATGTTTTTGAAGACAAGATGGCTATATTAAAATATGCACACGAAAATCCCCAGGTTGAATAGCATTCCTAAAAAAAAAAAAATTTCATGTTGCTTTAGCTACAGCTAAGATCAGCATCTTTTGAGTGCTGTGTGCCAAAAGATCTGGCAATGTAACAAAGTCATTTCCCTGAGTGTCTCCATTTGATACATTTAAAGAGTGAAGAAGTAAAGAATAGAAGTGCCTATGTGAGCATATTTCCTTGTAGCTGATGTTAACATTTAATTCACTTCTGGAGATAAATGATGACAAACAGGATCCTGTAATTGAATTGATGCACAGCTGCTTTTAATATTAAACAATTAAGAGGCTGTCAACAAAATATGGTTACAGTATTCTCTTAGAAAACATAGCAAGAAAGTATATAAAACTGCAAATATATTTGATGGTCAGAAACATATGACATTATGTTATATACATATGTTTGTATTAAAATTAAGGTTCATAGTGTTAATTCTTTATTTCTCATATACTACATGAATGCTTTATTTTTATATTCAAACATTAAGTCCCTGGCAAGTAAAACAAATATATAATTTAGTACTTTTGGTTTTACTTCAGTTATAAACTTTTATGGTCTAAGCTCTTCATATGTAAAAATGGAATAACACCATGGTACTAAATATAAATAAAGAATTTACAGCCCTTTATGAAAATAAAGATCTGACCTCAAATTCATGAAATCTATACCAATAAAAAGCCAAAATAATAAGCATAGCATATTATCTCAAGATAGCACTGAATCAACCAGCTAAGACTTTGATAGTTGGTGGCATACACACACACACACACACACACACACACACACACACACACACACAGAGCTTTGTCTTCCTTTCTAAGAGTCAATTAGAGAAAACTAGCTATGATATCATGGCCAATACATGAGAAGTATTGTTTCAATTCAGCCCACCTTCATTTTATTCTTGACAACTTCCAATTAACATGTATTTATAGCATCTTTTTCTTTGCCTACTTGCAATTTTTATATAAGTTATGGCTTGCAATATTGAATCATCTAAAACTTAATGTATTATAACTTAGGACCCAGTGATGTAGCATATATAGAAGGGGTTTTGAGAGATGATTAGGTCATAGGGTAGAGTCCTCAAACATGAAGAAAGATGCTTGTGAAATATAGTCTACCACTCTTTGCTGTTTTGTCATGTGAGGATATAACAAACAAGATCCATCTTTGAAGTAGGTAAAAAGCTATTATGCTATTTCTTAATATCAAATATGGTAGTCCACTACGAATTTGAAATTTCTGGTTTCTTTGGAGACTCAGCTGTGTCAAGTGTTATTTTTCTTTTTCTTTTTTCTTTTTTCCTTTTTATATTTTTTTAGAGTTCTTTTTTTTACTAAATATATTCTTTATTTACATTTCAAATGTTGTCCCCTTTCCTGGTTCCCCCCCCCCCGCCAAAGTCTCATAACCCATCTCCCCTCCCCCTGTTCCCCAATCAACCCTCTCTCACTTCCCTGTCCTAGTATTCCCCTACACTGTGCAGACATCATGCCTTCCCCAGATCAGTGGCCTCTCCTCTCTTTGATGTCCAAGAAGGCCATCCTATGCTGCCTATGCATCTAGAGCCATGGGTAACTCCATGTGTACTCTTTGGTTGATGGTTTTGTCCCTGGGAGCTCTTTTTCTAGAAACTGTCTTTTGATAGGCTGTTTGTGCTGAAGCAGACACATGGAGAATGTTTTGCTAAGAACAGACACATAGTGTTTTTCTAGAATAGCCTGCAAAAGGAGCATGTGATATTTTGCCAGAGCTGACACTAGCAAGAACACGTTTGGAAAGAGTATAAATATAACTCAACAGACAGTTGATAATACTATGTGGTAGTGTTTTGCCTTGCCACTCTTTGCTGGGCATTGTTGAGCTTTGCTAATCTAGTCAGTTTTGACGATGCTGTATTATTTGTTCCTCTTGCCACTCTTTGTTGATCATTTTTTGTCATGACTATGTAGAGAGAAACACACTGGAGAAGTTTTGATGGTGTTCTAGGACCTTGTTGCAGCTTCAGTGGACTCAGGCTGATTGGCAGAGACTTGAGGTTTGGTCTGATAGAGATACCACTGCTGATTCATGTGAACTGAACTACTGATATCCTGACAATGCAGTTTGGATTTTCAGCAAAGAACTATTTCTAAACAGGTCCACATCCTCCATTTCCCTATTAATCTTGGCACTACCTCTGGTAAATGTTGGCTTAAAAGAGAGGTTACATCATTTAAGCACATTAAGTAGGTATTGAAAAATATAAGCTTACACCACTGAGGTTAAATGCCACAGCCTCCAGAAACAGGAGGAAAAATGTGTTATTTAAACACTATCTTCTTTGTGATATTTTATTCCAGTAACCAAATGGCTGAGACATAACAATGCTTGTTCTTGGATCTCTGTTTTACGCACGTGGTAGAGGCAGAGTGTTCTGTAGTTTGAAATATGAAACAGCAACAAAATAACTGCAATTATTCAAATCTTTGTTCCCACACATGACAGAATATAATACTTAAAATACTTAAATACTTTCAATGCTACATTTCCATGAAATTTTAGAAATCATGACTTCCATGGAATGATTACATCAATTTAAATAATTTTTTGAATTCTAATCAATAATAAAAATGTGAAAGTTCTTAATGAAGATGCAATGAAATCCATATTGAATAAATACAAACTTACTAATTGAAATTGTAAAGGGAAAGATTAATGTGGGTACACAAGGAGAAATTATAAATTTCCAATAGAGTTACATAATAAAATATTTGTACACATTCCATATTCCACTCAAGTGTATGTTTAAGCTGAAGGGTCATCAGCAAATAAACAAAATCCTTTCAAATGAGCCTTTACTTATTTCAGAACAGAAAAGCCTCAAATAACTCTAACAAGAGCCAACATATTGTTAACCTATAATGATGGGATACAGATAGCATCATACCTACTAAGCAATTTGTATTTATGTCTTTATGATTAAATATATAACTACGTGTACATACATCACAGATACGTATGTGCATATAAAATCAATTATCAGTATCTAGAGGAATTTTAATGCAGCAACATGGCTGCTGTGGTAAGGGATTACATCTGAAAGCTTTCTTGGTCTATGTGATCTGGCTGGAATGTAGACACTTCTTGGATTACAGCATGATCTGGCTCCAATACAGACATGCCCTCAGTACACATTTTGTAGAAGAAGGCATCCATGTTTGAATGTGAAGGGCAGACAAAGTGAAAATTAAGAGAAAGGTTTGACAGAATGAACCAGAGATAGAATATTCCTAACTCTCTGACAACAGACAGGGAACAGAGGCAACTTAAGAGAGCAACACAGAGAGACAGAAAAGGGAGGTAGTCTTACCAGGACAGCTTTACAGAAACATGTGGAAATAAAGCTAGAGAGGAGGTAAAGATAGAATGAGGACCAAATTAGAACATATTGCCAAAGTTGGTATGAGGCCAGAAAGTGCAATTCAGTCAGAAGCTGAAAGAAGCCACTTTGAATTAGTCAGCTTAGAGAGGAGTTTGGAGCCAAAACTGAGTCAAACCAGTCAGCCAGGGTTCAGAAAGAACTAGAAAGTATATACTTACTCAATTGCAAAGCTCCAGAAGAAAATTACATCTGGTGAATAAAACTTAAATTTACAGAGGTATACAGCAGAGAGAGGAAAGGAAAAATCATGTAATCAAAATTTCAAGAAATAAAGCATAGTATTTTTAGAGTTTAGCTTGCAGTGCTTTTAATTTTTTACTAAGTACACATGGATGAAATTGTTCTGTTTACAAGTCCAACCTTTTTGAAAACCTAAATGAGAAATATATGCCAAATATTTAAATTTGCAACAAAATTGCATGGGAGATCCTTAGAATTTTTGGCATAGGTAAACAAGCTTTATTCATATTCTATTTGTCAGTTGACCTAGTCTAAGTACATTTAACCCATAATATCAGAAAGTGGTTAAACAGTGACTAAACAGTGAAAGAAAATAGGACATAAATCCAAAGCAGAGATTGCAGACAATTACTGCCACATCTAGGAAGTTCTGCAGGATAAAACTGATACTACTTTTTTCCTTCGTTGATTCAGTTCTATCAGTCTCTAACCGAAGGTCTTCTACAAACACTTCGTTTAAGGAGGCTTTGTTCTCGTGTACCAAATCTGGTGTACTTAGAGTTGTGGAAAATACCATATTGATAGACAGCCATTTCAGAGTGTATTCTCACTTCATCATATCTGAAATCAAAGATAAAATTTGAAATTGTGCCTGTTTGGTTCAGCATGTATGCATTTAGACATTTTGGCAAAGGTAGTATTGCTCATTTCCTTAGTTTCCATTTTAGGAGATTTTAGAATACATTCTGATAAACTTACCTTATGTGACATGTCACAAATTAGAGAGATATCTGGAAAATTTTACTGTCCTGAGGAGACAATGCAGGAAAGTAGTACAATGTATAATATGTATAACTCTTGCTAGATTGTCTTTCTTCCTGGGATTTTGGTTTTTGTTTGTTTGTTTTTGTTTTAATTTTACTTAATTGCTTTGTTGTGCAATCTAGGTCATTTGAATATATCAAAAATGTGTCAGATTGGCTTACACTGTATTGTCATAGCAAATATTGTCATTTAACTTGTATAGAACAGGCAATAAAAAAATGTTAGAAGGATCATCAGTCAAGACAACTGGTGTTACAAGGTCTTCCTGTTGCTATCATAATGATGTACAATTGAGTAAAAGTTTTGAATTAATTTTATCTTTTGATATCAAAGATGCAACAATTTTGATATTGCTATATATTGAAAACCTAAGATATGATTATTAGTATTTGATAAAAATCCAGAATATATGAACATTTCACAATTTTTGCTGGTGTAATTTCAGATACAATTGCTGTGGTGGAAAAAACTGATTTTTAATAGTGATTATCATATCAATAAAATGTATACATACTAAATATTAAAATACTATTATTTACTGTCATTTTCAAACTTCAAAACAGATGCAGATTTTCTTTAAAACATGTACCATTCCATACAGATGCTTATTAAGTATAATAAAAGAATAGTGAAACATCATAGTTGTGAAGTCCTACAAAGCAAGTAGGCTATAGTTTCTCTCTCCCTACTATGGGGCTTTTCATATACGTTTCCTCCCTTTGAGTCCTAAGATTTTCTCAACTTCCAGGTCTCTGGTGCAATCAGAAGTGTCCCTCCAACCTCCTACCCCCAAATGTTGCCTGTTTCCATTCTTTCTGCTGGCCCTCATGGCTTCAGTCTTTTTCCTTCACCCAATACCAGATCAGGTTCCCTGCCACCTCCCACCCCCATCCACTTTCCCTTCCAGGTCATACCCTTCCCCTCCTACTCTCAGGTAGAAATGAGGCATCCATGGCACAAGGGGAAATTTCCTAAACAGAACTCCAATGGCTCATTCTCTAAGATCAAAAATTGATAAATGGGACCTCATGAAACTGGAAAGCTTATGTAAGGCAAAGGACACAGTCTAATGATCTTAATAGACAGATCGGCAACCTACAGATTGGGGAAAAAATATCTTTGCTAACCTCACGTCTGACAGAGGTCTAACATCCAAAACATATAAAGAAATCAATAAGCTAGCCACCAAAAAAACCAAACAACCAAATCAAAAAAAAAAAAAATTGGGGAATAGAACAAAAGAAGAATTCACAACAGAGGAATATGGAATGTCCAAAAAGTACTTAAAGAAATGTTCAAAAGCCTTAGTGATCAGAGAAATGCAAATCAAACTGACCCTGAGCTTCCACATTGCACCAATCAGAATGGCTAAGGTCAAAACCTCAGGTGACAACACATGTTGGCAAGGATGTGGAGAAAGAGGAAGCTCCTTCATTGCTGGTGGGATTGCAAACTGGCACAACCACTCTGGAAATCAATCTGGAAGTTTCAGAAAATTGGAAATAGATCTACCTGAAGACCACTTTTGCAAATATACGTAAAAGATGCTCCACCATGCCACAGGGGCACATGTTCCACTATATTCATAGTGGCTCTATCTGTGATAGCCAGAACCTGGAAAGAACCGAGATATCCAATGAGAGAAGAATGGAAACAGATAATGTGGTTCATTTACGCAAACTCAGCTTTTAAGAACGAGAACATCCTGAGTTTTGGATGCAAATTGATGGAAGTAGAAAATATCATCTTAAATGAGGCAACTCAGACCCAAAAGGACATGCATGGTATGTACTTACTAAAGAGTGGATATTTAAAAAAAAAAAAAAAAGAAAGAAAGAAAAAAAAGAAAAGAAAAGAAAAGAAAAAAGAAAAAAAGAAAGTACAGAATACCCAAGATAGAGTCCACAGAACTCAAAAAGGTCAACAGGATGAAGGGTACAAGTGAGGATGCCGCCACCTCAATTGTTTAAATGTAAAGCTACCTTAAAAATATTAAAAATAAACACTTAAGACAATTATCAATTATTATACTGTAATTTTCTTTTATCTTTTTGTTTATAATTTGTTTCTTTTCAAATTAGCAAAATTTTGTCTTCAGTGTTTAATAGGTAAAATTTTACTCAAAATATTTGGCAATTATTATTTTCACTATAGTTTGTAATTATGAAAAATAATTATCTACATAAAACTGCATCTGAAACAGTGGGGTTGATTCTATGTGGAAATGTGTGATTTAAATATTCCCAAATATTCTGCCAACAAGAAAAGAGTTTCAAATACACATTAAGCAAAATTAAGTTAAAATGAAATACCTTACATATATGAGTACTTACATGTAAGCTACATGCTTACAGGCTGTAAGCATTGAAAGTGTTTTGTTGAGCCAGGCGGTGGTGGCGCACGCCTTTAATCCCAGCACTTTGGAGGCAGAGGCAGGCAGATTTCTTAGTTCGAGGCCAGCCTGGTCTACAGAGCGAGTGCCAGGACAGCCAGAGCTATACAGAGAAACCCTGTCTCGAAAAACCAAAAAAAACCCAACAACAACAATAACAAAGAAAGTGTCTTGTTAAAATGCCTGTGATCTCTGAAAAATGTTAAAGATATTCTACGTATGGCATTATCAGATATGAACCAAGGTCATAGTATTCATGCTTTTCAGGCAACTTTCATCCATACTCTTATAAGCAACCATAAGTGCTAGTGGTTAAGAGCACCTACTGCTCTTCTGAAAGTCCTGAGTTCAAATCCTAGCAATCACATGGTAGCACACCACCATCTGTAACAAGATCTGATTCCTTTTTCTGGAGTGTCTGAAGACAGCTACAGTGTACTTACATATAATAAATAAGTAAGTAAATTTAAAAGAAAAAATTAACCATAGAAAAGACACATGAAAAAAAGAGGAGAAGATAGAAAGAAAAGGGATTAGTAGGAGCAAAAGGAAGGAAAGACAGGTAAATCCAATTGAAATTCATTTTTATATATATATATATATATATATATATATATATATATCACATGCACCTTCATGCTACTGTGTATAAAAATGGACTAAAATACCCCTTCCGCTGCTGGCCTTTTCTACTGGGGAAGACTTTTGGCTGGTTTTCTCCAGTGAAGGCATCATCTCCTGATCCATCTTAGAGAAACCGTTGTATTCAGAGCAGTTGGTAAGAAACCCTTCCCACCTCTGGAGTCCCAAAGATGTTGCTGGGGACCTGGTGGACTCACCACCCATTGACCACTAAAATCCCCCACTCTCCTGAGTACCACTCCCCTTCCCTTCCTTCAGCCCCTTCCACAGCCAGTCCCTCGACAGGAGTGCATAGAGGCCTGAGAGCACAGGTAGGACCACTCCTGCTGAGAGGAACCCTTCCTGAACCCTCAGGCAGGAGCACTCCAGTTTCTGTCTCCAGCTGAGAACTATCCTCTGCCACAGAGCACCATATCCAGGTGGTACAGGGAGATAGCTATCTTACCAGGAGTGCTGAGAGACCTAAGAGCCCAGAGCTTACCTTAGGCCACAGAGCTATATACACAAATACCACCACAAGAAAGCTGAATTCCCAGGAGTGCCTATACACCTGTGTAATCCTCTCCAGGAGTACAGATACACAAGCTTGCAAGATAGATAAGCCAGAGTCAGAGACAGCAAGACCATCTAGCACCAGAGATAACCAGATGGCAAAAGGCAAACACAAAAACATTACTAACAGAAACCAAGGCAACATGGCACCTCCCGAACTCAGTTCTCCCACAACAGGAAGTCCTGTATACCCTAACACACTGGAAAAGCAAGTTCTGGAATTAAAGTCACATCTCATGATGCTGATAGAGGACTTCAAGAAGGACATAAATAACTCCCATAAAGAAATACAGGACAACATGGATCAACAGGTAGAAGCCCTTAAAGAGGAAACACAAAAATCCCTTAAAGAATTATAGGAAAACACAAACAAGTAAGTGAAGGAACAGAAAAAAAAAACATTTAGGATCTTAACATGGATGTAAAAAAAAATAAAGAAATAACAAAGGGAGACAACTCTGGAGACAGAAAACCTTGCAAAGAAATCAGAAGTCATAGATGAAAGCATCAACAACAGAATATAAGAGATAGAAGAAAGAATCTCAGGTGCTAAAGATTCCATAGAAAACATTGACTCAACAGTCAAAGAAAATGCAAAATTCAAAAAGTTTGTAAATCAAACCATCCAGGAAACCCAGGACACAATGAGAAGACCAACCGTAAGGATTATAGGTATAGACAAGAACAAAGATTTGCAACATAAAGGGCAAGTAAGAATCTTCAACAAAATTATAGAAGAAAACTTCCTTAACTTAAAGAAAGAGATGCCCATGACCATACAAGAAGCCTACAGAACTCCAAAACAGAATGGACCAGAACAGAAATTCCTCCCAGCACATAATAATCAAAACAACAAATGCACTAAAGAAAGAATATTAAAAGCAGAAAGGGAAAATGGTCAAGAAACATATAAAGGCAGACCTATCAGAAGTACACCAGATTTCTTGCCGGAATATAGGAAAGCTAGAAGATTCTGGGTAGATGTCATACAGACCATAAAAGAACATAAATGTCCCCCCCAGGCTACTATACCCAGCAAAACTCTCAATTACCATAAAGGGAGAAAACAAGATATTCCATGACAAAACCAAATTTATACAATATCCTTACACAAACCCAGCTCTACCAAGGATAATGGATAGAAAATACCAAAACAAGGAGGGAAACTACACCCTAGAAAAAGAAATACAATAATCTTTCAACAAACCCAAAAGCAGATAGCCATACAAACATAATTCCACCTTTTACAGCAAATACAACAGGAACTAACAATCACTTTTCTTTAATATCTCTTAATATCAATGAATTCAATTCCCCAATAAAAAGACATAGACTAACAGACTGGATACGTAAACAGGACCCAAAATTTTGCTGCATACAAGAACCCACCTCAGTGACAAAGACAGTCACTACTTCAGAGTCAAAGGCTGGAAATCAATTTTCCAAGCAAATGGTCTCAAGAAACAAGCTGGAGTGCCCATTCTTATATTGGATAAAATCGACTTTTAACCAAAAGTTGTCAAAAAAGGTAAGGAAGGACACTTCATACTCATCAAAGTAAATAACTACCAAGAAGTACTCTCAATTCTGAATATCTATGCTCCAAATGTAAGGACACCCACATTCATAAAAGAAACTTTACTAAAGCTCAAATCACACATTGTACCCCACACAATAATAGTGAGATACTTCACCACCCCACTCTCAACAATGGACAAATCATGGAAACAGGAATTAAACAGAGACACAGTGAAATCCACAGATGTTATAAACCAAATGGATCTAATAGGTATTTATAGAATTTTCATCCTATATCAAAAGACTATACCTTCTTCTCAGCACCTCATGGTACCTTCTCTAAAAGTGACCATATAATTTGTCACTAAACAGGCCTCAACAGATACAGGAATATTGAGATAATTCCATGCACCCTATCAGATCACAATGGTGTGAGGCTGGTACTAAATTCAAACAAAATAACAGAAAACACACATACACATGGACATTAAACAATGCTCTACTCAATCATAACTTGGTCAAAGAAAAATAAAGAAAGAAATTAAATGTTTTTTAGAATTTATTGAAAATGAAGAAACATCATTCCAAAACTGTGGGACACAATGAAAGCAGTGGTATGAGCAAAACTCATAGCGGTAAGTACCTCCAAAACGAAAATGGAGAGAGCTTATACTTGTAGCTTGGCAAAATACCTGAAAGCTCTAGAACAAAAGAGAAACAAATACACCAAAGAGGAGCAGATATCAGGAAATAATCAAACTCAGGGCCAGGAAATAATCAAACTCAGGGCCAAAATCAGCCAAATAGAAACAAAAAGAACGATACAAAGGATCAACAAAATCAGGAGCTGGTTCTTTGAGAAAACCGACAAAATAAACCCTTCACCAGAATAACTAGAGGGCACAAAGTCACTATCCAAATTAATAAAATCAGAGATAGTAAGGGAGATATAACAACAAAAACTGGAAATTCAAAAAATCATCAGATCCTACTATGAAAGCTTATACTCAACAAAATTGGAAAACCTGGATGAAATGGACAATTTCCTAGACATATACCAGGTGCCAATGTTAAAACAGGATCAATTAAAATATATAATAGTCCCATAAGTCCTGAGGAAATAGAAGCAGTCATTAATAGTCTCCCAAATACAAAATGCCCAGGAACAGATGGGTTTAGTGGGGAATTGTATCAGATCTTCAAAGGAGACCTAATACTGATACTCTTCAAAATATCCCACAAAATAGAAACACAAGGAACACTACCAAATTCAATCTATGAAGCCACAATAACATTTATATATACCTAAACCAAATAAAGTCCAAACAAGGAAAGAGAACTTCAGATCAATTTTCCTTATGAACATTGATGCAAAAATAATCAATAAAATTCTTGCCAACCGAATCCAAGAATACATCAAAATGATAATTCACCATGATCAAGTAGGCTTCATCCCAGGGATGCAGAGATGGTTCAGTATATAGAAATGCATCAATGTAATCCACTACATAAATAAAATGAAAGAAAATAAAACACATGATCATTTCACTAGATACTGAAAAATCATTTGTCATAATTCAGCATCTCTTCATATTAAAAGTCCTAGAGAGATCAGGAATTCAAGGCCATACCTAAACAAAGTGAAAGCAATATATCAGTAGCCAACATCAAACTAAATGGAGAAAAACTTGAAGCAGTACCACTAAAACCAGGGACCAGACAAGGCTGCCTACCCTCTCCCTATCTATTCAATATAGTACTTGAAGTTCTAGCTAAAGCAATTAGAAAACAAAAGGAGGTTAAAGTTATACAAATTGAAAAGAAAGAAGTCAAAATATCACTATTTGCAGATGATATGATCATATACTTAAGTGATGCCAAAAATTCCACCAGAGAACTCCTAAAGCTGATAAACAATTTCAGCAAAGTGGCTGGATATAAAATTAGCTCAAACAAACCAATAAATTTCCTCTTCTCTCTTTTTTTTTTATTTTCTAAGTTTTTTTTATTTACATTCAAAATCATTTCCCCTTTCCTCCCTCCCTGAAAGTCCCATAAGCTCCCTTCCCTCCCTCTTTTCCCCATTCAACCCCCTCTCACTTCTCTGTCCTGGCATTCCCCTACATCCAGTCTTTCCAGGACCAGGGGTCTCTCCTTCCATATTCTTGGAAATCTATTGATATGCGAATTGTGTCTAGGGTATTCCAATAATCTGGGTTAATATCTCCTTATCAGTGACTGCATACCATGTGTGTTCTTTTGTGACTGGGTTACCACACTAAGGATAATATTTTCCAGTTCTGACCATTTGCCTAGGAATTTCGACAACCACTCTGGAAAGCAGTCTGGTGGTTCCTCAGATTGATTGCGTTGAATCTGTGTATTACTTTTGGTAAGATGCTCATTTTTGCTATATTAATCCTGCCAATCCAGAGAGGCAAGTAACCCTATTAAAAATGGGGTACAGAGCTAAACAAAGAGTTCTCACCTGAAGAATATCTAATGGCTGAGAAGCACCTAAAGAGATGTTCATCATCCTTAGTCATTAAGGAAATGCAAATCAAAACAACCCTGAGATTCCATCTCACACCAGTCAGGATGGCTAAGATCAAAAACACAGGAGACAGCAGTTGTTGGCGAGGATATGGAGAAAGAGGAACACTCCTCCACTGCTGGTGGAATTGCAAGCTGGTATAACCACTCTGGAAAGCAGTCTGGCGGTTCCTCAGAAAACTGGGCATGACACTCCCGGAGGATCCGGCTATACCACTCCTGGGCATATACCCAGAGGCTTTACCTGCATGCAATAAGGACACATGATCCATTATGTTCATAGCAGCCTTATTTATAATAGCCAGAAGCTGGAAAGAACCCAGATGTCCCTCAACGGAGGAATGGATTCAGAAGATGTGGTATATCTACACAATGGAATACTACTCTGCAATTAAAAACAATGAATTCACGAAATTCTTAGGCAAATGGTCAGATCTTGAAAATATCATCCTTAGTGAGGTAACCCAATCACAAAAGAACACACATGGTATGCAGTCACTGATAAGGGGATATTGACCCAGAATCTCGGAATACCCTAGACACAATTCGCATATCAATAGATTTCTAAGAAGATGGAAGGAGAGACCCCTGGTCCTGGAAAGACTGGATGTTGGGGAACGCCAGGACAGAGAAATGAGAGGGGATTGAATAGGGAAAAGAGGGAGGGAAGGGGGCTTATGGGACTTTCGGGGAGGGAGGAAACGGGAAAGGGGAAATGATTTGGAATGTAAATAAAAAAAAAACTTAAAAAATAAAATTAAAAAAAAATTGGTGTACAGAGCCAAACAGAGAACTCTCAACTGAGGAAATTCAAATGACTGTGAAGCACCTAAAGAAATGTTCAATATCCTTAGCTATATGGGAAATGAAAATCAAAAAAACCCCGAGATTTCACCTCACATCAGTTAGAATGGCTAAGATAAAAATCTCAGGGGACAGCTGATGCTAGTGAGGATGTGAAGAAAGAGGATCACTCCTCCATTGCTGGTGGAATTGCAAGCTGTACAACCACTCTGGAAATCAGTTTTGCAGTTCCTCAGAAAATTAGACATAGTACTAACTGAGGACCTAGCTATACCACTTCTGGGCATATACCCAGAAGATGTTCCAACAGTGATAAGGACATATGATCCACTATGTTCACAGCCGCTTTATTTATAATAGCCAGAAGCTGGAAGGAACCAGATGTCCTTCAGTGCCGGAATGGATACAGAAAATGTGGTATATTTATGCAATGGAGTACTACTCAGATATTTAAAACAATGAATTCATGAAATTCCTAGGCAAATAGATGGCACTAGAAAGTGTCATCGTGAGGTAACCCAGCCACAAAAGAACAAACATGGTATGCACTCACTGATAAGTGGATATTAGCCCAAAAGTTCAGAATAAAAAAAATATATAAATTACAGACCACATGAAGCTCAAGAAGAAGGAAGACCAAAGTGTGGGTGCTTTGGTTTTTCTGAGAAAGGGAACAAAATACTTGGTGGAGCAATTATGGAGACAAAGTGTAGGGCAGAGACTGTAGGAAAGGCCATCCAGAGACTGTCGTACCTGGGGATTCATCCTATAAACAGTTACCAAACCTGACAGTTTTATAGTTGCCAAGAAAAGTTTGTTGAAAGGAGCCTGATATTACTGTCTCCTGAGGTGCCCTGCCATAGTCTTACAGATACAGAGACAAATGCTAGTAGCCAACCATTGGACTGAGCATGGGGTCCCCAATGGAGGATTTGAAGGGAGGACTGGAGGAGCTGAAGGGGTTTGCAACCTCAATGGAAGAATGATGATGTTGGTCAACCAGACCCCCTCAGGGCTCCCAGGGACTAAGTCATCATCCAAAGGTTACACATGGTTCCAGCTGCATTTGTGGTGGAGGAATGCCTTGTTGGGCATTGGTGGGAGGAGAGGTCCTTGGTCCTATGAAGGCTCGATAGATGCCCCAGCATGGGGAAATCGAGGGGGTCGGTAAGTGAGATTTGGATGGGTGGAGGGGCATCTTCATGGAGGCATGGGGAAGGAGCATGGGTTGGGCATTTTCTGGGAGTGAGGGAAACCAGGAAAGGGTATAACATTTGAAATGTAAATGAAGAATATATTCAATAAAAAATGGACTAAAATATTAAAAAATACCTTTTGTCATGCCTTGAACAATAACTCGAGTCTTAAATAAACCTTAATGTTCATTCAATCTCTCTATCTGCCTTGTGCCTTATTTTATAAAATATATTTTATATATATTTGAAATATATATAATTCTTTTTAAATTCTCACAGAAATACTTAGGCTTGTAATAACTTGGATCAGATTGCCATCTACTTCAAAGGGTCGTTGACTTTCTTCTCTCTTTGTTTACAGATACCCAAGTGTGGTTTCCCAATGTGTTTGTATCAAATGTTCATTAATTTAAAATATAGTTTTCCTAACATGATGGGCCACATTATATATTTACTTGCAATATAAGAACAAAGGAAGGAACAGATGACATAACAGTTAAGAGCACAGGATGCTTTTCTATGTGCCAAGGTCAAAATCTTGGCACATTCTTGGCAGTTCACAATTGGTTCTTACTCTAATTCCAGGAAATTCAACTGACCTCTTCCAGACTCCACCGCCTTGAGCCATGTGTGTGTTGCATAGACATACATGCTGGCAAAACATACTTACACATAAAAAATAATTAAGCAAAAAAATAAAATGAGGGAAAGAGTTTCAAAATTTAATATTTCCCTTGTTTCCATTCTTAAATCTCTACTTGGATCACCTCCTTTTCACAGACCTTTCTGCCCTTTCTTAATAATCCACTATTCCTGTTTCTGGTGTTCTTATCCCCTACACACATCTGCTTTGTCGCAAGAATATGTGTGTGTGTGTGTGTGTGTGTGTGTGTGTGTGTGAGAGAGAGAGAGAGAGAGAGAGAGAGAGAGAGAGAGAGAGAGAGAGAGAGAGAGACAGAGAGAGAGACAGAGAGAGACAGAGAGAGAGACAGAGAGAGAGACAGAGAGACAGAGAGAGAGACAGAGAGACAGAGAGAGACAGAGAGAGAAGGATTTAAATGTAAATTAAATATTAAAGTTCATTTTTATTCTTGATTGTGAAGTTTAATAAAATAGAAAAATTAGTGGAAAGAATGCAGAAAACATTTGATACAATTTTAGCCTTGATACTTAAAATAATTAGTATAAATTTTAATCTATTCAATACTCTCTTCCTCTCAACCTGAATATATTAATTAACCTTAAAATATGTTTTCTACTAGTAATTTGCATATATTTGTCTATAATATTTTTTACATGCCAAGAAACACAATAGTTTCCAATACAGAAGGAAAAAAATCTAACTTTCAGGGTAGAAAGAAGGCACTGTGCTGAGCACTTTCTGTACCTAACCCATGGAAACTAAGATAATTCCAAGTAGAAAGAATTTTTGTATGCAATACACATATAAACAAGAAGGAAATTTTAATTGGTTAGGCCATAAATTAGCAGTTAATCAGTGAATAAATTCAGAGCTAAAGAATAATCTAAAAATTTAAATTATGATTTTGATACAAATATTAAATTGGCATGTGTCATGATTTGATTTATTCCTTCAATTAAAATGAGATCTAGTAAGATGTGATTACGGGTTCAAAGAAAAAAAATTAAAGAGCAATATATACAGGCAATAAAGAATGTACAAATTACTTTATAAAGATATGTATAAACTAGAAACATATACAGGGCAATTATTACTCATATTTCAACAAAACAATTTCATGTTTATAGAAAGACTAATTTATATTATTACCAGGTACTTTTTTTTTATTTTTTTATTTTTTAATTTACATTCCAAATCACTTCCCCTTTCCTGTTTCCTCCCTCCCCGAAAGTCCCATAAGCCCCCTTCCCTCCCTCTTTTCTCCATTCAACCCCCTCTCATTACTCTGTCCTGGTGTTCCCCTACATCCAGTCTTTCCAGGACCAGGGGTCTCTCCTTCCATCTTTTTAGAAATCTATTGATATGCGGATTGTGTCTAGGGTATTCCGAGATTCTGGGTCAATATCCCCTTATCAGTGACTGCATACCATGTGTGTTCTTTTGTGATTGGGTTACCTCAATAAGGATGATATTTTCAAGATCTGACCATTTGCCTAGGAATTTCGTGAATTCATTGTTTTTAATTGCAGAGTAGTATTCCATTGTGTAGATATACCACATCTTCTGAATCCATTCCTCCATTGAGGGACATCTGGGTTCTTTCCAGCTTCTGGCTATTATAAATAAGGCTGCTATGAACATAGTGGAGCATGTGTCCTTATTGCATGCAGGTAAAGGCTCTGGGTATATGCCCAGGAGTGGTATAGCCAGATCCTCCGGGAGTGTCATGCCCAGTTTTCTGAGGAACCGCCAGAGTGCTTTCCAGAGTGGTTGTACCAGCTTGCAATTCCACCAGCAGTGGAGGAGTGTTCCTCTTTCTCCACATCCTCGCCAACAACTGCTGTCTCCTGTGTTTTTGATCTTAGCCATCCTGACTGGTGTGAGATGGAATCTCAGGGTTGTTTTGATTTGCATTTCCCTAATGACTAAGGATGATGAACATCTCTTTAGGTGCTTCTCAGCCATTAGATATTCTTCAGGTGAGAACTCTTTGTTTAGCTCTGTAACCCATTTTTAATAGGGTTACTTGCCTCTCTGGATTGGCAGGATTAATATAGTAAAAATGAGCATCTTACCAAAAGTAATACACAGATTCAATGCAATCCCCATCAAAATCCCAACTCAATTCTTCATAGAGTTAGAAAGAGCAATTCAAAAATTCATCTGGAATAACAGAAAACCCAGAATAGCTAAAACTATTCTCAAGAGTAAAAGACCTCTGGGGGAAATCAGTATCCCGGACCTCAAGCTGTACTACAGAGCAATAGTGTTAAAAACCGCATGGTATTATGTGGAGATCTTTGATCCACTTAGAATTGAGCTTAGTGCAAGGAGATAAGGATGGGTCAATTTGCATTCTTCTGCATGTTGACCTCCAGCTGAGCCAGCACCATTTGTTGAAAAGGCTATCTTTTTTCCACTGGATGTTTTTAGCTCCTTTGTCAAAGATCAAGTGACCATAGGAGTGTGAATTCATTTCTGGGTCTTCAATTCTGTTCCATTGATCTACATGTCTGTTACTGTACCAATACCATGCAGTTTTTAACACTATTGCTCTGTAATACAGCTTGAGGTCCGGGATACTGATTCCCCCAGAGGTTCTTTTACTCTTGAGAATAGTTTTAGCTATTCTGGGTTTTCTGTTATTCCAGATGAATTTTTGAATTGCTCTTTCTAACTCTATGAAGAATTGAGTTGGAATTTTGATGGGGATTGCATTGAATCTGTGTATTACTTTTGGTAAGATGCTCATTTTTACTATATTAATCCTGCCAATCCATGAGCATGGCAGATTTTTCCATCTTCTGAGGTCTTCTTCAATTTCTTTCTTCAGAGACTTGACGTTCTTGTCATACAGATCTTTCACTTGTTTACCAGGTACTTTTATTCAAAACTATAGAGTATCTCAGTAAAAATGAAATTTCCAAGATTTCTAAATCTGTATCTACAGCTTAAGGTATGATTAATTTTTTTTTCTTAATTCAAAGCCTTGGGCTGTTTTCAGCTATCACATATTTAGTTAAAACAAGGCTATTGACAGCCCTTTGCTATGCCATTTTGAGAATCTGCTTAGTCCTCATGAAATTAAAAACTTAAATACATTTTATATTATCATAATCTCTCTAAAAATGGATGCCCAAAATGTCTGAGTTGTTTAGTTATTTCATCATAATTGACAGAGGAGAAAATTATCTGTATTTTAGAAAGTAACCTGTGACAATTTTGGGTTAAAACATCACCCAAGTTTCTACACATCTCTGGTTTTGCTAGTGATCTTTAATATTGTTAACTTGACAACATCTAGAAACACCTAGGAAATGGGTTCTCTGGCATGCCAGTGAGGAATCACCTTGCTTTTATTAGGTGATTCAGGAAAACTCATTTAATTGTGGTTAGCACCATTCCGTAATTGTTTACCCTGTACAAGGTGTTCATCCCTGAAATCATATACACACAAGCAGTACACACAGTTTGGTAGACTTTATTTATGTATTTGTGAATCTATATATCAATCAATCTATTCATCTGTCTATTTTCTAATTAATTATCTATTTGTAACAGTAATAATCAAAGAAAATGAGGGAAAATAGGGAGAGGCAGGAGGGAGAAAAGAATAGTATAAAATAGCAATTATACTTAAATTAAAATGTATGTTTTATATATTAAAAAGATTCTTATTTGATCCTCAGACTATCTATCTCTAGTTTTTGTTGTTTTTGTATTTTATTTTATGTTTATCAGAAATAAATATTTATTCAAAATCTTATATTTCCATATGCATGGTTTATATTAGTGAAGGACCTAGCATATTGAAAAAGGCATAATTAAAAGAAAAATTAATCTTTTGCAAGTTTTATGTCAAACAGTTAAATTTATATATAAAATCTATTATTTCTCTAGGAATAATAAAAATATTATGAGAGAAACATGGAGGAATGACAGAAGGAAAACATAGTTTATTAAACTAAATTTACATTCATCACTCTGGTTTCACCAATTTCTAAGCAGTGGAGAAACTACCACCATAATCTCTGTTCCATCACAGTCTTCTCTGGCTGCTGCCAGAAGTTTCCTTGGAAGAATTTCCATTCACACCTCTACTGTGTTCCATTATTTAATTCCTCCTTTTATAATTTTTAATAAGGCATTTATATCACCAGCCAGATAGTCTTTGTTTGCAAGCTTTGTCCTGTGAATTCCTCTTTAAGATGACTCATTATCTCCCTTATTTTATCTTATATGTAAAATAAAATCTAAGCTCTGAATTATGCTAGGCATCTAGTAAACATCTAGAGTTTTACTTTTCTCCAGCCCCTTCTCACGAGTACTGAAGGTATTCAAAGATACATGCACTGTCCAGAACACTATATTTTGCCTTGTTTTATTTATTTATTTCTATTGTTTGTTTATTAAATCTTGAAACTGTATATATTTGTAAGATATGACTTATTCTACTACAAAAGGGAGTAGGGCTTTAAAACAGGTTTAAATCAAACTGCATACCTTCCATTAGTCTGACATCTCTCATGATGTCAACTTGACTTTAGCCAGCAATATTTCATTAAATGCAAAAGAAAAAAAAGTTTAATTTTGAAGATAAACTCCAGTTCTGAGAAAAATTAACTTGAGTCTTTTATAAAGCAAAACAAAAACTATTTCATGTTGATTTAAAACACCCTTCTCCTCACACAATGGCAGGTATGTAATTTGAAATTGTATTTTAATTACAACACTCTCCTTTCTTTTTCCTCCTTCCAAACATTCTCACAAATACCTCCTTGTGCTCCTTCACATTCATAGACTCTTTTCCCCCTATATGTATGTATATATATATATATATATATATATATATATATATATATGTGTGTGTGTGTGTGTGTGTGTGTGTGTGTGTGTGTGTATTTGTATACACAGAGATATATGTGATATATATACATATATCTATATATATACATATGTATATATATCTATACACTGATGTGTGTGTTGTTTATGTGTGTGTTCGTGTGTGTGTGTGTGTGTGTGCGTGCATGTGTGTTATTCTTACCTTTCGGAAAATCTCATCCTCTCTTCCTTCTCTAACCTTATTGTCACAAAGTAAAACACTAACTCTTTTAATCCTCCATACCAGTATCTGAGAATGTGACATGATGTGAAAAACAAAGGTATCTAAAGATAGGAAATCAGGTTATTATACCAAACCTTAATGGAAAGAACAACAAAACAAAAAACGAAAACAAAATGAAAGAAAAAACCCTGTAAGAATAAACTTATTTTTATTCATAAAAATAAAAACACAGTAAGTTAATATTTTCTTCCATATTTCTTCTATTACTTTAATACTTTAAATATTTTTATAACTTCTATTGGTGAATTCATTTAGTTATTTTATATTTTATTTTTTACTTAAAGTGTATGACTGTTTGCCTACAAGTATGTTTATGAATAGAATATGGATCATTGGTTACTTGCTCTTTCTGTTCTTGGAGAGTGTACTTGTGTTTGGTTTACACAAGCCTAGTTCAGAAACTTGTGTAAATTCAGTTTTAGGATATCCAGTGCTTTCAGCAGGCAAGTGTCCATGGTGCATATACATACACATAAACAAATACTCATGGTTTTTTCCTTCTATGTGGGCTTTTATCAGTGATATCCCTGAGTTCTCCTCTTTGAACACGGACTTTTGCCCAGTCCTCTATTTTTATATCTAAGTTTGACTGGAGCTGGCAAAATGGTTCATTGGGGAAAGGAGTTTGCTGTCAATCCTGAATAAGTGAGATCAGTCATCTGTTTAACTATGGTGAAAGGAGAGAAGCCACATATGCAGATTCTCCTGTTTTCACCTACATGTCATGTGCTTGAATGTGCTCATGCTTGTGCATGTTTGTGTGTGCACACATACACCAAAATGCAGTTTTCAAAATAGTTAGAAAGTGTTTTATTTGGCATTTATTTTGACCTAATTTAAAGACTGGGATGACTCCTTGCCTTCATCGTTATCCCCCCCCTTTTTTTTAAATTTTTTTCTCCTTTTGACCTCCTTTCTTCCTTCCTCTTTTTCTTTTTTCTTCTTTATATTTACGTATCTCAAACAGGCAAGGCTTTCTTTTATGTAGACTATACTCATGTTAACACTCATGGAGTAGAATTAACTAGAAATCACAAAATCACTGTATGCTGTTAAATACTTTGTCCTGATCTAAATCTCCAGTGACCATGGGTATTTCCAACTAAGCTGTTGTAGTATGTAATAAACAAATATTTTTCTCCTCTTCAAATTAGTATTTGTATTTTTAGTTAGTGTAACTAAATCAAATAAGTAAAACATTTCAAAGCACTTTAGAATGAGTATGAACTATGATCTTAATGTTAAAAAAACTCTGCCATGTTCTTTTTGTTTGAATTTTATTTGTTTTAATTTGCTTTGTTTTTAGTAAGGATCTCAATATAAAGCTCTGACTGGCCTGGAACTTTTATATAGACTAAACATGCCTTGAATTCACAGCAATATGTCTGTTGTTGCTTTCCAGAGCTAGAATTAAAGGCATGTACAAACTTACCCAGCAATTATAAAGTCTTATTGTATGACTTTTATTAAAGTGGAATACAGCTGCAGAAATGAGCTGATGACTATAAATTTTCATAATCATGCATATACTTTTAAATTAGTGCTCCAGTCAAGAAGATTCCAAATTTCTTTTCATTATTTGTACTTTTCTGATATCTAAAGTTGTTAATTATTGACTTTGGTTTGCTTGCTGTATTTATTCATTGTTTTAAGTTTAAGTTCATATTAACAGATTTGTTAGAAAAGCAATTTTTCACTTTATCCTCAGGATTTTCAACTAGGCCTGAGAATTAAATAGACATCAAAGAGATTAGCTGGAATAAAACATACAAATTTATTTAATATGAGTTTCACATAACACAGGGGCTCTCAAAAGGAAATGAGAATTCAATAAAGCAATTAAAGTCAAATAGTTACATACTGAATTGGGCAAACAATAGTAAATTGGGAACACGTGGCAATGCCAAGGAGCCTGGACTGCAGTAGTTAATTGGATAAAGTAACTAGGAAGATGTGAGTGCATTTAACAAGATTTGCTTAAACCAAATTTTCTAGATTTGGCTTCATTTTCTTCAAGATAGAAATAAAGATTTTGTCCTACTTTTGGAGCATTATCCTCCACATAGGACTAACCTCCACATAAGGTTTAATCATTTACAAATAAGAAGAACTGTAAGAATCACATTGCACTGTTTGATTGCATATCCTTCAAATGATCCTAGTGCTAAGGTGGTGTTCCTTGGTGTCACATGTTCTGACAACCTCTAGAATGATAAGCTATGTCTTCATTTAAATCAGTCATCATTCTGTGAATATTATATTTCTGAGAGACACTGATAATAATCTTTGCTGTAAATCATTCTTCCATGTTTTTGAATACCATTGCACAGCATGAATAGCAATTTCATCAATGGCAGGCATTAGAGTACTGTCTTGCTTGGATGCTTTGGGAGGTTTCTGGTAAAATGATCCTAGAAAGTGGCTTCAGGTAAACAAGTCCTTCTAAATTCTTCTCAAGATCAGTATACTTTGTAATCTTACTATGTAGCTACAGAATTCCTCTGTATAAATTATACTATCTCATACAAGTAATTTTGGGTTCCTATATTATGATTTGTATTAGTCAACTTTAATAATAGTAGAATAAATCCAGTTGAGATTTCCTAACTGTGGTGGGAAGGATCTGGGAGAAGTTGAAGGAGGAGAAACTGTAATCATAAGACATTTATGAAAACAACAAAAGTAAAATTGTTTTCAATTAAAAAGTAAGAAAAACTAGGAAATATAATTATATGTTTTTTGAAAGTGTTTAGAATTCATTTATTGATAAGTTAGCAAGGTGATGTTGATTAGTCATTCTTTATTCATACAATCACATTGTCTGTTCCCATATTTGCAATTTCCTGCATCCTTCATATATTACCCACATGGCAATCTTACAAAGAAAGGATTTATCATGTTCATGTGAAATAAGTGGAAAGGAAATTGCATAAAGACAGACAGAATTGCTGCTCACATTGAAGGAAATCTCTAGGTCAGACTACATACAGCCTAAACAAAGTCATTTGAGAACAGGGGCTTTACTGTTCACATTACACTGCCAGTAGCATTCTGAGACACAAAATTTTCCCTAAATAACTGATGAATCATTGCATGAACGAATGAAAGAGTATGCCAAATAGGGATTGCATTGAAGTGTCTCTAACTAGGACATCCATAGACAGGCTCTTGTTGGCTTGATTCTTTACTAAGAGAAAATATTGTAATTTCAACAAACAGTTATTAATTTTACCAAGTTTTTTTCTTAAGTAAATTACTTACAAATTAAAGAAAGTAGTTTCCTTTTATTATGCTATAAATATGTACTCTGAGTTTAATGAGATAACCTTTATTCTCACAATATAACATGGAGCCTGGAAAAATTAGCATTCTTATTCACAGATTTAGTAGACATATACGTTCTTCCTACATAAGGTACTAAATAACAAACCATGATCTGGAGATTGCTGCAGGAATAAAACAGGTTTCCTATATTTAGAATGAATATTATAGCTACTATAAAATCCTCTTGAACCTCAGTTTTCTAATGTATACATTGAAATATAGAATGATTTTTCTATTACAGCATTGTTTTTAATATAATAATATATTCTGAGATAAAACTCTGTTGTAACTTATAAAGGAGAATGACCGATGTTGCAAATACTATTATATTGTCCTTATCACTGTAATATTAATATAGCCTGTATATATTAATATCATTATATTACTTTTAATTACCAATGAATTAAGCTTAGTATTTATGGTTTTATAAAATTCAGAGAAAAATATCAATCAATTCTATCACCTTCTTATTAAAGCATATATTGTTAAACAAATATCACCAAATCCTTATTTATCTTACAACAAGTTTGTATATATCATTTATTATATTACATATAATATATAATAAAAGTATATTTTAACAAAGGATACTGTTTAAAAAATTCTTTAGACATATTAAAATGTGAGAAATGGATGACTGGTGAAGGTTTAAGGATAGCATTCTGAATGTGCTACTATTATCTGTGAGCCACACAATCAATGTCGAAATAAAACCATTAAAATCCTTGTTGGTTATAGATAGCATCTTTATTTAAGGCACAGAGTAGTGAGTGCTTACCTCAAGTTGGTTGAAACACTACATCTTGTGAGAAGCCACACTTAGATTAGACCTTGTTTCTTTGTATGTTGTAGGCTGCACTTTGGTCCAAAGGGACTTGAGCACAGAGACAATTTAATATAATTTAATAAAATTTGGTATAGAAGTGGGTTATCTGTTGGACAAAATACAACTATTTTTCTTTGTGAGAGGTATTCTCCCTACAATACCTATTTTTTTGTGCTTCATTTACTTGGTTTTCCAAGTTGTCCTCAATTTTCTTCTTTAATAGTCTTTGCTATGGGACCATTGTCACTTTTATTCTTCATACAAATAGCCAGTCTAGAATTTTACCACAGAGAAACTTGGGTCTACTAAAATGATAAAAATCCCCAAACTGTGTTATAAAACGTTATTGTTTTTCTATTTTGGTTTCCCCCACAAGAAAAAAAGGCTATCACGAAGCAAACAGAAGAAAGATAGGTTTTCTATAACATACTACAATGCTCTTTAGATCCTTTCTTGTTCCTCAAAGATCTTTTTGAGCTTATTGGATAACCACATTAGCCCTTTCTTCAAATTTGACCTTAACACCTCAGAGCATAGGATGATTTTTGAAGTCCAGAATAGGTACGTTTCACTAGCCTGAATAAAATCTGCTAACAATAATTTCAATATGAACAATGTTCCATAAATTCATTGAGCAGTGATTTAGGAATGTTATTGCTTGTTCACAGCTTTGTGCTAAATTTAACATCTCATCGACAAATAACCTAACTCATAACTTTAAATAAAAAAAAAATACACCAGTGAGCCATGTCAGGAGAAGGTACATAAACTATTATTGATGAAATTTGAAGAGCCATTTTATCTCACTTTGATTTGTTAACCTCCCCTAGGCAGTTATCAGAACATTCTCTCAGAAGAAAAATGCTGCTTTAATCTGGTCTCCCTTTCCTGTCCTCACTGATGTAACATTTAAATAATTTTACATTTTATTAATAAACTTGAATTATCCCAAGTTTTTGGAAATTTTTCTTAAGTCTCACAAAGTTTTATTTATGATACATAGAATGTGAAATTACAATGAAGTTAATATTTGTTAATTAAAGCTTTACATCATTATCTTGTTCAAGTTCCACAGCAATTATTACTATGGTCCTAAAAAATGATTTAGCTAGGAAAGCTGTCCTACAGCATGTTAATGTCTTGTTTCTTTTTAGTTTCCTGCTTCTGTTGAATTTTCCACAATTTATTTTATTGTTAATAAAAATAAAATGTAAACAATAAAAATCTAACACATCTATTACATGTTTCACCATGTGTAAAGAGTAATTTCTTCATTGTATTTATTACAAAATTATAAATAATTAAGATACAATATAAATAAATCAAAAAATTCTACACTGTATTTCGTCATTCACTATTTAAGAACATATCCTAAAACTTAAATCATATAAATTTCTCATCTGTACTCAAAAGAATGCTGTCATATAAAGAGATAGAAAATATAGTTCATATAATTCAGGTACATTTCCTAAGAACCTAGGTCATAAAATTTCCTTTGTCTCTGTACAAAGAATATCCCTGTGAAATAAAAAGAATGGATCCACAATTTAAACAATGTCTAGCTCCAGGATCAGAGTCTATAATAAAATCTGTGGGTAATTATAATTTGTCTTACCTTCATTTTTTCACAGTCAAGAAAACAAAATCAAACCTCAGTGCTATTTACTTCATATATGGATATATTATGGACACAAATTTTATCATAGCAATAGGTAATAATATTTCAATAAAAATTATGAGAAAAATTTAGATATCAAGATATCTTATTTTACTAATAGTTTGGATATAAATAATAACAGAAATAGAGGTTTTTTTCCCTTTGAGCAATTAGAAATATGATATAATTTATAAAATATCAATACTTTTAAAAATGTGTTATAATTATCCCATTCAAAACTAGAGTAGTATTTTGTTGGATTTCTATGTGAATATCTTAGGGTTTCATTAATGTAAAAAGATACAATGACCATGGAAACTTTTATAAATTATAACTTTATTTGGAGCTAGTTTGCAATATGAGAGGTTCAGTCCATTATCATCATGGGAAGAAGCAGGCAGTCAGATATGGTGCAGGAAAAGGAGGTGAGAGTTCTATATCTTTATCCAACTGCAGTCAGGATAGCTGACTCTTCTGAACTTGGTGAAGCCTTATCATTAGGAGCCCTCAAAGTCTGCTAACACAGTGACACACTTCTTCATATCTCCTACAAGTTGCACTTTCCCTGGGCCAAGCATGTTTAAACCACAACAGTGAAATAAGGAGAAAAATACTCAACGACCTAGGCTTAACCTTTCAATTTCATGAACTCTGGAGTTAAACTTTTGTAATCTAACAATAGAAATCTTGGTGATTCTTTTTTATAGTATGCTTTTACTTAGAAGAGTTCATGTATGTGAGAACACTGAAGAATGAAAACAACTATATTTCTGTTTGAATAAGAAAACTCGAAAATAATTGGTTACCTAGTTGGCAATGTGGAACATTTTGCATTTCTTTCTACTGTAAGAAATTAATGCCAAATCACTATTGTAGCCCTGCCACAAGTCACTGGGAGCAGCAAATTTGTGTTAAATTTTCTGAGTTCCGTCCAGGGTATAGACTCACCTGATCAAGCGTTATAGTAGTAACCTATGAGGCTGAAAAGCAAGGATGTTCTTATACCTTTAATGGTAATATGTGTGGTAGTATTATTAAAATACTTAAACATGTAAAATCCATTCATTTGTAATAGTGTACATAGAGAATTGTATGATAAAAATTTAAGTATTCTATACATATAAAAATTATAGTCTTATGGTTAAATTTTAAATGGAAAACTGCCTTCTAAATATTGATGTTCTGACACGTAAAAGTGTCTTCCTTAGCCTTGGTGAAAGAAGTTTCTCTTCAATGATCAGGGGTTAATGTTGAGACTCATATCTGTACAAAATGTTCAGAGTAGGTGGCTGTTGAGTCCTCAAAAAAGAATATCTATATATTTTTCTAATCTTTTATTTATTTATTTACACTCCAGGTTTTATTCCTTTCCTCAACACTGTCCACCCTCCAACTATTCCACATCCCATACCTCCTCCCCAACCCCTGTCCACACAAGGATGTCCCCACCCCCACCCCCATTCAACCAGAACTCTAAACTCCCTAGGGCCTCCACTCTCTTTAGGGCTAGGTGCATTTTCTCTGACTGAACCCAAACCAAGTAGTCCTCTGCTGTTTATGTGTTAGGGGTCTCATATCAGCTGGTATATGTATGCTGCCTTGTTGGTAGTTCAGTGTTTGAGAGATCTTGAGGGGTCCAGCTTAATTGAAACCTCTGCTCCTCCTACAGGGTCACCCTCTTCCTCAGCTTATTCCAGCCTTCCCCTAATTCAACCACTGGGGTCAGCAGCTTCTGTCCATTGGATGGGTGCAAATATTTGCATCTGACTCTTTCAGCTGCTTTTTGGGACTTCCCAAGGGCAGTCATGATAGGTCCTTTTTTGTGAGTGCTCCATATCCTCAGTAATAGTGTCAGGCATTGGGGCCTCCCCTTGAGCTGGATCCCACATTGGACCTGTCACTGGACCTTCTTTTTCCCGCAGGCTCCTCTCCATTTCCATTCCTGCAGTTCTTACAGAAAGGAACAATTATGTGTCAGTGTTTTGACTGTGGGATTGCAAACCACTCCCTCACTTAATGCCCTGTCTTCCTGCTGGAGGTGTGCTCTATAATTTCCCTCTCCCTACTGTCAGGAATTTCATCTAAAATCCCTCCCTTTGGATCCTGAGAGTCTCTCATCTCCCAGGTCTCTGGTGCATTCTAGAAGGTCCCTCTACCCTCTACCTCCTGAGATTGCCTGTTTCCATTTTTTTTCTGCTGGCCCTCAGAGTTTCACTCCTTTTTCCTCACCTAATACCAGATCATGTTCTCCCCCATCCAATTTCCCTCCCAGGTCCCTCCCTTCTCAACTGTGATTGCTTTCCTCTCCCTCCCATGTGGGGCTGAGGAGTCCTCACTTGTGCCCTTCATCTTGTTGACCTTTTTGAGTTTGTGGACTGTATCTTGGGTATTCTGTACATTTTTTCTTGGCTAATATCCACTTATTAGTGAGAATATACCATGAATTTCCTATATTATTCTCTCCAAGGGTCACAGAACATGATGCAAGAAACAGCAGGAAGAATGAAAGGACCAATTGATGGGGAAGATTGCTATGAATCTCTGTCTTCTTGACATACCTTTGTATTTTCTTTTCATGAACTCACAGAACTGTAGTAACTTGCCCAAGGTAGTATAAAGGTAACTATCATTCATGAGAAGTAATTGCCGTATCAGTGGCTTACTGCAGAACAAACTCACCCTTTCTGAACTCTGGCTGACTGGTTCAACTCAGCTGATTTGGACAAAACTCCTCTTCAAGCCAACTGATTTGAACCAGTTTCTCTTGGCTTCTCACTGACTTGCTGTGCTTAGCCTCATACTAACTTTGGCAACTTTTTCTAACCTCCTGGCTCCTTCTCATTCTCTGGCTCATTATGTTTTCAGCTGCATCTAACTGGTTCTCTCTGCAACCTGTCTTTGTGAAATTATTGTGGTAAAATCTCCTTTTCCTTTCTTGCTGTGCTGCTTGTAAGTAGTCTCTTTCTTGTCCTAGACTCTTGAGAGGTTTTCATATCCTGTCTCTGACTCATTCTGTCAACTCTTTCTCTGAATTATTATTTTGTATGCCCCAAACACCTTCAATTAGATGACAATCTCAAACATGGCTGCTTTTTCTACAAACTAACTTTACATTCATTGTTAGGAATTAAAGGTTTGTACCAAGGGGATGTCTATACTCTAGCCATAAGAATTAAAAGTGTATCCTTCCAGCTAGACAGCACAGACTCAGAAGTTCTTTGAATGTGATTTCTTACAAGAGCAGCCAAATTTCTGGACTAAAATTCATCTACAGAATGGGAAATCTCAACTTCCCATAACAAATTGGCAAGAGATGAGGCTCAACCCATCCCTGAGGAGATATTTATAATTAATGTGATCTGGTGGAAGGTAATTACTTTCCTCCATGGTATAGGCCCATCTAACTTATCCATAATCTAATAAACAATCCCCACCCATTCTCATATAAACATTCCTAATTAAACTCTATGGCTGGTCACAAAACAAACAAAGAAATAATGAAAATGACCTTGTGAAAAAGAAGAGCTTCAGAGGGAGTTGGAGGGGGATGAGCAATAAGTGATGAAAATATATACCTGTATGAAAATTTCAGACTGTTCATAAACAAATATAAAGTAAACTGATGAAGGGTAATCACCTTTTCCATGAGAGATAGCATGTATTACACTTACCTAATAGGTACATAAAATCAAGACAGGATTCACCTGGGAAGTTGATGCTGTTTACATCTTCACTAAGCACTTTTCATGTTCTGTGTCCATAAACTCTGTAGCTTGATGCAAAAACAGAAACTTATTATGGTATGAATGTATGTGTATGGGTGTGTGTTTGCATACATGTGATTGTTCACTTATTGAAAATCCATTACTACTGCATAGCTAGCAAAAACATTTCATTTATATTAAGTCAAGATAGTTAATCTGTTAAAAGAAATTTTATAATTATCTTTTGTTGCTGTTATTTGTTTTGATTCTTTTGTTTGTTTTACTTGCTTTTAGGAGGGCTGTCTGAATTGCTTACAGTGCAGAAATTTATTTTATGGCCTTTTTAAATAAAATAGGGATTGTGCGAGTGCATACAATAAAATACCCTGACAATATACTTTGAATGCTACTACTAAGTAGTACATACAGCCAGGTTCTATTGTCCAAGAAAAGATTCTGACTTTGAGTTGTCAATGTTTGATTTTTATCATGCTTAGTAAGAATTATTTATAATATGAAACTTTGTTTTTTTATTTTCATCTAATATGTAAAGACATGATTTGCCAGGCTTATCTGAAGTCTAAGTGTATGAGTTCACAAACAATGGATTTATATTGATTGCATACATTACTATTGTGACACATGACCCAACCAAATTAAAGGAAGACAAATTAAATTTGGCTCATGTTTTAAGATGGGATAGCTCATCTAGGTAGTAAAGCATGTTGGCACCACAAAGGGGAAGTGGATTACATACTGCTCTTAGTCAGAAATTGCTGTATGTGGACATTCTATATATTTTCTACATTTCCGTGTGTTCAGTCTTGATTGTCATATAATGGTACAGTGCTTGCCTACCCCCATGCATTTAGGTTAGATTCCCTCTCAGTTAAACCTTTCTGGAAAAAAATTCACAGGCCTGCCCACATAGCAAAGTTTTAGGTAGTTCTAAATGAAATGAATTTGACATTGAAAATTAAATATCATGGGAAAAATAATCATTTCTAAACTGAGATTTATTGAAATAAGTAAGATTACCTCATAGACTTCTGTTTATTTGCTACCTTAAAAAGTCATACAATCATGAGCTTTTTTTGTTTTTACATATGAATTTAAGAATTGCTCTTTCAAGATCTGTAAAATATATTGGAATTTTGATGGTGATTGTGTTAAATCCTTAGGTTGCTTTAGGGAAGATGACAATATTTATTATGTACATTTATATAATGGAATTATTACTCAGCTTTAAAAAATATGCCATTAAGAGATTCTTGGCATCAGCAATAGTGTTGGGGTTTGGGGTCTGTGATGGGATGGACCCAGTGGTGGCGCTGTTTCTGGATGGCCTTTCCTTCAAACTTTGCTCAATTTTTTGTCCCTGTCTGTCCTTTGGACAGGAACATTTCTGCTTTAAAAATGTTGAGATGGTTTTTTTGGCCCCATCCATCAACTGGGGGTCGTGTCTATACACTGGAGGTGGTCTCTCTAGGTTTTACCTCCCCTTTGTTGGTTATTTTGACTAAAGTCATCTGTGTTGGGTCCTGGAAACCTCTCACTTCCCTGACATCTGGGACTTTTTAATGGGTAAAAATATCATCTCCCACTGATATATATTTCTATTTAATTTCCTGACTGTCTGTACTTTTCTCCTGTCCCTTCCAATACCTGCCTCTGCCCCCCCTTTTTTCCTCCCCCTCCTCTTTCCTGCCCAGATCCCTCCTTCTTCTGCCTCTTGTGATTATTTTGTTCCCCCTTCTATGTCGGATTGAAACATCTATACTTTGGTCTTCCTTCTTTTTAAGTTCCAGTCCCAGGATATCATTCAGGAAGGACAAACTGTAAGTTGGGGCTAAGTTGGTATCCCAATCCTTATACTTGAAACCCTCCCTGATTACAGAGAATTACTGCTCTTCACTCCCAGTATTAGTTTCTGGATGAAGTCCAGGACTCAAATAAGCTCAGTAAGATTAAGGAGCCTATACAGGTCTGAAATATGCCTTTTGCATATACTCTATGGTTGTATAGCTCAGTGTTCTTAGGAAAGTTCTAACAGTGAGGGCTGTCTCTTTTGCCTGCCTTTAAGGCCCTTTTCCTGCTTCTAGATTGCCTCATTCATACTTTGTGTGAAAAAATCACCCTGGTTTTATTGTAACTTATAATGGTTAATTTGGACATGTGGTATACCATATGTCCCTGGAAGGTCTGATCTCTTCATGAGGAGGTGAAGTGGGAGTGTGGATCAGGAGAAAGTGGAAGAGGTGGAGAATATACTGGGGAAAGGGGAGAGATGGTAACTGCAGATGAGATGTAATATATTAAAAAAGAAATAGTCACACATAAAATTATAGATAAGGTAAAATTAATAATCTAATATGTAAAAGAAACTAAAATTAATTTTTACACTAAGCATACGGTTTTCTACTGTATTTAACTAATAAATGACAAGGAATGTGGTATAACCTTGGAAAAATATTCAGTCCTTGACTTTGGATTTAGTTTCCTTTTTCTTTCTTTCTTTTTAAGTTAATTAAGTAATTAATTACTTTTATAAAAAGGAAAGACTCAAAATTTTAAGCCTCTACCCTTGTAGGCCTGGCAATGTGAGGCCAATACCTAGAACCCAGGTTTTGTAAAGACAAATGCATTATTTAAAATTTGTTCTCTGATCTATACACCATCATTATGGCATGACATACACCTTGACTTTCTACCTCTGTTAGACACACATGCACACACACAGACACACACCGACACACACACAAGTTGGCAAGAATATCTAATAAATATCAACTTCCAGCTGAAGTACTCAGTGATTGAAAGTGAAATACTTTCAATAAAGGGATTGAGTGTGATTATTATTATTACTATTATTATTATTATCATCATCATCATCATCAACATCATTATTAGAAGTCATTTGATGCATAGCCATCAGATTCTACTTAAGCTTAGCTATTTAGTTTATACACAGGTCCTATTTTATGAATATGTATGTGTCTTATATACTATAAGTAACATTTTACAAATTTCTAATTTGTTACTTATGTCTCTGTGTTTTTATCTAGGTCTTTCTTTGGTAAGAAACTACTAGTTTATGTGAGGCATGAACTCCATGCATAGAAATATCAAAACTCCTGAAACACACAATGGTAAATTTGGTTCTAGGCTTTCTGGCAGGAGGCACATAGTAGCATATGGTAGAGGGAAAGGGCTCACTGCTTCTGCCATTTTTACTCTCCCCTCCAATAATATCCTGCAAAGAGAACTGCTGCAAGCAAACTGGAAGCAAAATTGTTCATAATACAGATTTCCTTGCATGCCTTTGTACATGGTGAAAGAAAGTACGTAGGCAAGATCTTCTGTTTTCCTTATAGAAACCAAGTTGTTTAAGTGAGCAGTAAGTGTCATATAGGAAACTGCTTCACAACTCTGAGGCAGGTAAGGCAAAGTAAATAAAATTCAAAAGTGAAGATTTTCACAAAGTAGCAAGGGTTGATTAATAAAATCAAGACCTAAGCTTGTGAAAATTAGCTCTACCTCTTCAGTCATCAAGTGTGCTAGTTGACAGAAACTCTTGAGACTCTCTTTAAACAAAATCATTACAAGCAAAACCCTCATGGGATGGAAAGATAACTGTTCTCTAACCAATTCTGTTATGCAGTCCAGATGTCCTAAGAAAGCTGAACACAAAGACTATGCTTGTGGTATTATGAAACTCAAATCATGGTGTGAAATTGCCAGAAAAATGTGAATTCCAACATTCAAGGATCTTAGGCTGGATGACACTAATGGACATAAGAGTGAAAAATATCACAGATGGTAAATGACCATCTTAGTCAGTGTTCCCCTTATTTTACACTGCTTTCAATGTTTTCAATGATTTCTTTTTCCCAGAGACCAGGATTTGTCAGCTTCCACTCTCGGCCATTCATTCTCCTTCATGCACAGGTATTTCTATATTTCTATTGATGTCTCATCACAAACCAAGAATATTGAAACTGTCCTCATTTTCTATATTCTTAAATAATGTACTATTTTTGAATAGTTTTAATAAAGCGCACAGATTCTATTAATCACCACATAAGTTCTTAGGTGATGTATCACTCAGGATAGAAAATGTAAGTTTGTACAGCCATTCTCTTCAACAATCCTTGATCATACCAAAACCAAGCAGAATCAAGGGAGAAATGCTATTCAGGGATCCAGAATGCAAATCAACAAAAAGAACTTGAAAAGAAATGTTATTTAAAATTTAAAAATGTTATATACATTGTCATTGCTGTTGTTATTATACTTGAGTCATAGTCTCAACAGTCTCCTGATCCAAAAACCTCCTGAGTTCTGAGATTTTGTATGTGTCACTGTATCCTGCTCAGATCTTTAGAAACTCTAGAGTACACTTATGCCAAGAGTTAGAACAAAATACAAAATGACTCTACCACTTGCTTAGGGGCCTTCTTAAAACTGAACATTGCTGCAAGAATTAGTCATGGAACACATTAAAAGTATTGTTTTGTTGTTGTGTTTTTAATTTAGGTTGTGTTTTGTTTGTTATTTGTTTGATTGGTTGGTTTCTTTCTTTCTTATTTTTTTTTTCTGCTCCTGAATCTGTTCTTGAAAACATCCCTTCCAAAAGCTAGGTCTTCCCTCTCACCTTGTGATTTGTTGCTCTTCACCTATGTCCCACATAGCTGGGTTGAGGGAGGGTGCCGTGACACACTCACAGGAAGCAAGAAGTCATGAGACCTGGGACTATTTCTTCCTGCTCCATTATGGTCTTACACCTTTTCTGTGGCCAGTTCTCTACTTGCCCATTGCTCAGTAGCTCAGAGGCTCATGGTTTGTTTAAGAGATCTACTGAGTTCTGACATCCCTTCGTGTTCCCTGGTTCAATATATTGCTTCCTTTCTTTTTATTTTATTTTCTATATATTTTTTTATTTACATTCCAGATGATTTCCCCTTTCCCGGTTCCTCCCTCCCCGAAAGTCCCATAAGCCCCTTCCCTCCTCCTGTTCCCCATTCAATCCCCTCTCACTTCTCTGTCCTGGTATTCCCCTATATCCAGTCTTTCCAGGACCAGGGGTCTCTCCTTCCATCCTCTTGGAAATCTATTGATATGTGAATTGTGTCTTGGGTATTCTGAGTTTCTGGGTTAATATCCCCTTATCAGTGATTGCATACCATGTATGTTCTTTTGTGATTGGGTTGCCTCACTAAGGATGATATTTTCCAATTGTGACTTTTTGCCTAGGAATTTCGTGAATTCATTGTTTTTAATTGCAGAGTAGTATTCCATTGTATAAATATATGACATCTTCTGTATCCATTTCTCCGTTGAGGGACATCTGGGTTCTTTCCAGATTCTGGCTATTATAAATAAGGCTGCTATGAACATAGTGGAGCATGTGTCCTTATTGCATGCGGGGGAAGCTTCTGGGTATATGCCCAGGAGTGGTATAACAGGATCCTCTAGGAGTATCACGCCCAGTTTTCTGAGGAACCGCCAAAAAGATTTCCAGAGTGGTTGTACCAGCTTGCAATCCCACCAGCAGTGGAGGAGTGTTCCTCTTTCTCCACATCCTCGCCAACACCTGCTGTCACCTGAGTTTTTGATCTTAGCCATTCTGACTGGTATGAGGTGGAATCTCAGGGTTGTTTTGATTTGCATTTCCCTAAAGACTAAGGATGTTGAATAATTCTTTAGGTGCTTCTCAGCCATTAGATATTCTTCAGGTGAGAACTCTGTTTAGCTCTGTACCCCATTTTTAATAGGATTATTTGGCTCTCTAGAGTCTAACTTCTTGAGTTCTTTTTGGATTAGGAGTTGCTATATATGTCTGGATGGGAGAATAGGAAGATTGGAAGAGTGTATTTTTCTAAGTATCCCACTGATAAGAATTTTAAATGCAAGTATTAATTCATTAAAAAATGTGATGAGAACACAATCCACAGAAATAGACTTGTGGAGAGGAAAGACTTAGATGGCTATAGAGGATAATAGAAGTGTAAATTACTGTTAACAATGGGCTTGACACTCCCGGAGGATCCGGCTATTCCACTCCTGGGCATATACCCAGAGGCTTTACCTGCATGTAATAAGGACACATGCTCTACTATGTTCATAGCAGCCTTATTTATAATAACCAGAAGCTGGAAAGAACCCAGATGTCCGTCAATGGAGGAATGGATTCAGAAGATGTGGTATATTTACACAATGGAATACTACTGTGCAATTAAAAACAATGAATTCACGAAATTCCTAGGCAAATGGTCAGAACTGGAAAATATCATCCTTAGTGAGGTAACCTAATCACAAAAGAACACACATAGTATGCAGTCACTGATAAGGGGATATTAACCCAGAATCTTGGAATACACCAGACACAATACGCATATCAATAGATTTCCAAGAAGTTGGAAAGAGCGACCCCTGGTCCTGGAAAGACTGAATGTAGGGGAATGCCAGGACAGAGAAGCAAGAGGGGGTTGAATGGGGAACAGGGGGAGGGAAGGGGGCTTATGGGACTTGAGGGGAGGGAGGAAACAGGAAAAGGGAAATGATTTAGAATGTAAATAAAAATATAAAAAATAAAAATAAATAAATAGAAAAATTACTGTTAACAAGATAATTCAAATACAAAATTCAAAGGTAAAACTGCAAATAGAACAGTATGAATAAAGAAAGAAATAGAAAGGCCTACATATGTATAGGTAGTCAAACCCTATCCAAAATAGTCCTCAGAAGAAGATGAAGGATGCTTGTGGATCTTAAGAATCATAGCCGTACAATAAGATTCTCAGAGTATGCATAGAGGGAATCCTTCTAAGTTCACTTTTGCTGAAATTACTACTTTTTTACCTAAACCTAGTAAAAACTTAATGAATATAGAATTATTAGCCAATATTTTCATGACAACAAACTTTCAGTATATTAGCTTCGATGTATTAAAAAAATAGAGACTATCAATAGTGACTACATAAAAGCTCCATGTTCTAGTGTAATTCTTTTAAGAGTACTGGTATGATTTAATATGAAAATGCATCAGTGTACCTAATTATACATAAGAAGATCAAATATGAAAACAGCAGATATGTGAAAAGGTATTTCACAAAAGATTTATCTAAATATATGCTAATAAAATATGTATAAATATAAGTATTGACTCCAAATTGATGTTTCTTCTTTTACATATTTATTTTTTGGTCATATATTGCATCCATACTGCATTTTTCCCTCCTTTCTCTCTTCCCAGTTTCTCCCCTGACTTTCCCCTGCATCCACTTTTCCTCAATTCCCTTCAGAAAAGGACAAGTCTCCAAGGATATCAACCAAATATGCAATATCAGATTGCAATACAATTAGGCACCTCCCTTCTATAAAAGTGGGCAAGGAGACACAGTGGGAGGAAAGGGGTCACAAAAGCATTCAAAATATCCAGAGATAGCCCTATTTCTTACTATTAGGAGTCTCACAATAAGATCAAGTTACACAACTTTAATGTCAGTGCAGAGCCCCTAGGTCTATCCCTTTCAGACTCCTTCACTGTAGGTAGAGTCAGTCTATGTTAGCCCTGTTAGCTGAGTTGAGATTAGGTGATTCTGTGGGTTTTCTTGTCTTGTTTCTCTCCCCTCAAAATCCTCCCTTCTCTTCCACAGCATTCTCAGAGCTTCACCTGATTGGCTGTGGGTCTCTGAATCTGTTTTCACCAATTTCTGGATGAAGTCTCTCTGATGACATTTATGCTATGCTCCTGTATGTAAGTATAACAGAACAGTAATGTAATCTATCATATAAACAAACTGAGAGAAAAGCAAAAGACATGGTCTTAGCAATAGATGCTGAAAGGACCTTTGATGAAATCCAGTGCTCCTTCTTTGTAGAAGTATTGGAAAGATCAGGGATACAAGACATACCTAAACATATGATCCCAAGAATTATACCACACAACTACTACAGCTAATAAGCAACTTCATCAAAATGGCTAGATATAAAATTTACTCAAAAAAATCAGTAGTCTTCCTCTCTACAAAGGATAAACTGGCTGAGAATGAAATATGGGAAACAACACCTTCACAATAACCAAAAATAATATAATATATCTTGGTATAACTTTAACCAAGCAAGTGAAAGATCTGTATGACAAGAACTTTAAGTCTCTGAACAAGGAAACTGAAGAATTCATAAAATAGAAAGATCTTCCATGCTCATGGATTAGCATAGTAAATATGTCCATCTTACCAAAAGCGTTCTACAGATTCAATGCAATCCTTATCAAAATTCTAACTCCCTTCTTCACAGTTAGAAAAAGCAACTCTTAACTGCATATGTAATCACAAAAAAAAAAAACCAAGGACAGCCATAACAATTCTCAACTACAAAAGAATTTTTGTGGTAATTGCCATACCTGACTTCAAGCTGTAGAAGCAATAATGATAAAAAAAAATTGCATGGTATTGGTACAGAGACAGACATGTCTATCTATGGAATAGAATTGAAGACCCAGAAATAAATCCACACATCTACGGACACTTGATCTTTTGCAAAGAATCCAAAAACATACAGTGGAAAAAATGAAAGCCTCTTCAACAATTGGTGTTTATCTAACTGACTGCCGTCTGTATGCAGAAGAATGCAATTGATCTACATTATTACTTTATACAAAGCTCAAGTCCAAGTGTATCAAGGAACTCTAAATAAAACCAGACACACTAAATCTATTAGAAGAGAACATAGAAAAAGCCTGTAATCGAAAATTTCCTGAACAGACCACCAATGACACAAGCTCTAATGTCAACAATCAATAAATGAGACCTCATGAAACTGAGTAACTTCTGGAGGCAGACTCTGAGCTGTTCTGCTCCCACGAAGACACCATATCCTGAGCCATCCTAAAGGATCTGACACACTCAGAATAGTTGTTCTTTATGCTGGGGAAGACTGCTAGCTCGTCTGTTCCTGTGAAGACACCACATTCTGAGCCATTCCAGAAGATCCTCTGCACTCAGAGCAGTCAGGCAACTGACACCCCAGCTGGAGGCTTCCCAGGAAATCTGCTGCATACTGCAACAGAAAAACTGATTGCCAGTTTGTCTGCTCCCCTGAGGACACCACGACTTGAAGGCATGCAGGGTAACTGCCCTAACAGACTGAAAGCATCCCTGGAGTTCTGCTACACACAGGGAAACAGAAACCACAGTCCTAGGCCCCCGCATGGAGAACATCTTCACACAGGATAAAAGCTTGACTGCTCCCGTGTGGCACTAAGAGTCTAAAGACCTCTCAGGAGAACTACTACTGCCAGGGCAACACAGTTCAGCAGCTTCTTTGCCCCTCTGAAGAACCTCCAGTTGGAAGACCCCACAGGTGGTCTGCTACTGCCAGGGCCAAAGGCCTACCAGGAGATCTGAAGCAACCCAGGGACAAAAGAGACAAACTTCAGACAAAGTCTCCCAGACCAAAAATACCAGGGATATCCAGATGGCAAGGGGCAAGTGCAAGACCATTAGCAAAAGGAGTTTATATACATGGGCATCATCAGCACCCAGTTTGCCCACTGCAGCAAGCCCTGAATATACTAACATACTGGAAAATCAGTAATATGTCATAATATCCTATCTCATGGCGATAATAGGGTCCTTTAAGGAGAAAATCAATAACTAACTGAAAGAAATACAGGAAAATACAGATTAAAAAGGTGAAGGAATTGAATAAAGTGGTGTAAGAACTAAATATGGAAGAAGAAACAATAAAGAAAACACAAATGGAAACAAGCCTGGAAGTGGAAAATCTAGGAAATAGGTCAGGAAATACAGATGTATCACCAACAGAATACAAGAGATAGAAGAGAGACTCTCAGGTATAAAAGTTACCATAGAAAAGATTAACACAACTATCAAAGAAAATTCAAAACATAAAAAATTCCTACCCAAAGCATCCAGGAAATTCAGGACACAATGAAAAGATCAAATCTATGAATAATCAGAATAGAGGAGAATGAAGATTCGCAGCTCATGGGACCTGAAAATGTCTTCAATAAAATGATAGAAGAAGGCTTCCCCAACCTAAAGAAAGAGATTTTCATAAAGGTAAAAGAAGGGTATAGCACATCAAATAAATGGGACCAGAAAAGAAAATTCTCTCATCACATACACTAAATGCACAGAACAAAGAAAGAATATTAAAAGCTACTGCAAGGGAAAAGGGCCAAGTAACATAAAAGGGAGAACTATTAGAATTACACCAGACTTCTCAACAGAGACTGAGAAAGTCAGAGAGCCTGGTCAGAGGAAAATGCAAGTCCAGGCTATTATACCCAGCAAAATTCTCAATCAACGCAGATGTAGAAACCAAAATATTCCAGGGAAAACCAAATTCAAACAGTATCTCTCTACCAATCCAGCTCTACAGAAGATTGGAGAAGGGAAACTCCAACACAAGGAAGGTACCAGCACCAAAGAAGGGACAAGAAATAAAGCATCTTACAACAAAGCCTAAAGGAGAACTAAAGCACATAAAATCACCTACAAATACAACCATATCAGGAACCAATAGTTATCTCTCTTTAATATCTCCAAATATTAGTGGACTTAACTGACCTATAAAAAGACATAAGCTAAGAGACTAGATACACAAACAATATCCAGAATTTTGCTGCATCCAAGAAACACAGGTCAATAACAAAGACAAACACTATCTCAGAGTAAAAGGATGGAGAAATGTCTTAAAATTAAATGGTTCCAGGAAACAAGCTGGAGTTGCCATCCTAAAGTCCAATAAAAGTCTATTGACTTTCAACCAAAAATTACCAAGCATGATGAGGAAGGATACTTCATCAAGGGGAAAATATTCTAAGAGAATTTCAATTCTGAACCTCTATGCTCCAAATGCAAGGGAACCCACATTCATAAAAGGAACCTTACTAAAGCTTGAAATACACATTGAGCCCTACACAATAATAGTGAGAGACTTCAACATCCCTCTCTTACCAATATAGAGTTCATTGAAAGAGAAACTAAACAGAGATACAGTGAAATTAAAGAGGTTATGAACCAAATGCATTTAACATTTATACAAATATATACAGACCACGTTACCCTAAGACAAAAGAATACACCTTCTTCTTAGCACCTCATGGCACCTTCTCCAAAATCAATCATATAACTGCTCACAAAATAATCCTCAACTGATGCAAGAAGACTGAAATAATTCCATGCATCCTACCAGATCAACATGGCCTAAGGCTGGTCTTCAAAAACAGAAAAAAAACAACAAAAAGCCCACAAACATGTGGAAAGTTAACAACTCTCTACTCAATGACAACTTAGTCAGAGAAGAAATAAAGAAAGAATGTTGCAGAAAATATTATAATAGTAGAATTGGCACATTCCAGTGCCTGTGCCTCTGCTCTGGACATGCACTGGTAGAGAATGGCTGATCTGTTTATATCTTGTGGAGATTCTGACTCTGAACAATTTCTCTACCCAGCTTGACAGGTTCCCACTGGTGAGTTGCTACCACTCCATCCCTGTGCTTTAAATCCCCCATGGCCTTTGTGGAGCACCTCAGGCAATGACACACTTTGCTGCCATATCTTTCTCTCTTAAACCCAAATGAGATGCCTCATGAAGGAAAATTGGCGAGGATGTGGAGAAAGAGGAACACTCCTCCACTGCTGGTGGAATTGCAAGCTGGTACAACCACTCTGGAAAGCAGTCTGGCGGTTCCTCAGAAAACTGGGCATGACACTCCCGGAGGATCCGGCTATACCACTCCTGGGCATATACCCAGAGACTTTACCTGCATGCAATAAGGACACATGCTCCACTATGTTCATAGCAGCCTTATTTATAATAGCCAGAAGCTGGAAAGAACCCAGATGTCCCTCAATGGAGGAATGGATTCAGAAGATGTGGTATATCTACACAATGGAATACTACTCTGCAATTAAAAACAATGAATTCACGAAATTCCTAGGCAAGTGGTCAGATCTTGAAAATATCATCCTTAGTGAGGTAACCCAATCACAAAAGAACACACATGGTATGCAGTCACTGATAAGGGGATATTGACCCAGAATCTCGGAATACCCTAGACACAATCCGCATATCAATAGATTTCTAAAAAGATGGAAGGAGAGACCCCTGGTCCTGGAAAGACTGGATGTAGGGGATCGCCAGGACAGAGTAAAGAGAGGGGGTTGAATGGAGAAAAGAGGGAGGGAAGGGGGCTTATGGGACTTTTGGGGAGGGCGGACACGGGAAAGGGGAAGTGATTTGGAATGTATATTTAAAAAAAAAAAAAAAAAAACAAAAAAAAACTCCAAACCACAAAAAGCCCGGGGCCAGATGGATTTAGTGCAGAATTTTACCAGACCTTCAAAGAAGACCTGATACCACTATTCCTCAAATGATTCCATAAAATACAACCAGAAGGAACACTACCTAACTTTTTCTATGTAGCCACAATTAGTCTGATACCTAAACCACACAAAGACCCAACCACAAAAAAAAAAAAAAATAATAATGTCAGACCAACATTGTTTATGAATATCAATGCAAAAATACTCAATAAAATTTGTACAAACTGAAGAGAAGAACACATCAAAAACATTATTCACTATGACCAAGTGGGCTTTATCACAGGGATAGAAGGTTGACTCAACATACAAAAATGCATTAACGTGATCTACTATACAAACAAACTCAAAGAATCGCATGATCTTCCTAAATGCAGAAAAGGCATTTGACAAAATACAACACCACTTCATGTTAAAAGTATTGGAGAGATCAGGAATTCAAAGCCCATATCTAATCATAATAAAAGCAATTTACTGCAAACCAACAGTCAATATCAAGTTAAATGGAGACATACGTGAAGCAATCCCATTAAAATCGGGGACAAGACAAAGACACTCTCCCATATTTTTCAATATAGTACTCTAAGTGCTAACTAGAACAATAAGACAACAAAAAGTGATCAAGTGCATACAACTTGGCAAAGAAGGAATAAAGTATCACTATTTGCAGATGATATGATAGTTATACCCCAAAAATTCTACCGGAGGACTTCTCCAGCTGATAACTTCAGCAAAGTGGCTAGATATAAAATTAACTCAAATAATTCAGTAGCTTTCCTTTATAAAAATGATAACCAGGCTGAGAAAATAGGGAAAGGACTCCCTTCACAATAGATACCAATAATATAAAATATCTTGGGGTAACTCAAACCAAACAATTGAAAGACCTTTATGACAATACCTTCAAGTCTCTCAAGAAAGAAATTGGAGAAGATCTCATAAAATGCAGAGTTCTCCCATGCTTATGAATTGGCAGAATTAACATAGTAAAAATGGCCATCCTACCAAAGGCAGTCTACAGATTCAATAAAGTCTGTAACAAAATCACAACACAATTCTTGAAAGACATGGAGACAAATTCTCAAATTCATCTGGATAAACAAAAAACCCAGAATAGCCCAAACAATTCTTAACCATAAAAGAATGGCTGGGGGAATCACCATCCCTGACCTCAAGCCTTACTACAGAGCAATACTGATAAAAACTCTATGGTATTGGTACAAATACAGACATGTTAATCAATGGAATAGAATTGAATACCCTGTGATTCCACCTTACTGCAATCAGAATGTCTAAGATTAATCTGGAAGTTCCTCAGAAAATTGGAAATAGATCTACTGGAAGACCCAGCAATACTACTTTTGGGAATATACCCAAAAGGTGTTCTACCATGCCATAGGGGCACATGTTCTGCTATGTTCATAGCAGCTTTGTTTGTGATAGTCATAAGCTGGAAACAATCCAGATGTCCCATGACAGAACAATGGAAACAGATAATGTGATTCATTTACACAATGGGATACTTCTCAGCTATTAAGAATGTGAACATTCTGAGTTTTACAGGCAAATGAATGGAAGTAGAAATTATCATCCTGAATGAGATAACTCAGCCCCAAAAGAACATGAATGACATGTACTCACTAATAAGTGGATATTAGCCAAAAAATAAAAAGTACAGACTACCTAAAATACAGTCCACAGAAGTCAGAAAGATCAATAGTCACACTTGGGAGAGAGCAGAAAGCAATCACTAGTGGGGAGGGAGAGAGGGAGGAAGATAGGGAGGGAGAGACCTGGGAGGGAACATCGACAGGGGTTTGGGGGAAATGGTGAACCTGACTTGGTATTGGGTGAGAGAAAAGACTGAAGCCCTGAGGACCAACAGAAAGAATGGAAACAGGCAACCTCAGGAGGTAGGATGTTGGGGAAACCCTTCAGAATGCACCAGAGACCTGGGAGGTTAGAGATACTCAGGACTCAAAGAGAGGGACCTTAGATGAAATTCCTGACAATAGGGAGAGGGAACTTATAGAGCTTAACTCCAGCAGGAAGACAGGACATCAAATTAGAGAGAGAATTGCCATCTCACAGCCAAAACTCTGATGCATAGTTGTTCCTGTCTGAAAGAACTTCGGTGATGGAAATGGACAGTAGCCTTGAAAGACACTGGCCCATAGCAGGAGAAGTAAAAGACCCCTAGCAAGTAGAGCCAAAAAAGCATTTCAGCCAGTTTAGCAATTCTATTCTTCTATTCCAGGAACTGGCTGACCATAAAGAATTTATGGCCACAAGGTTAGGATGACTTTGCTCCAGGAACTAGCTGACCATAAAAATTAACATAGAACCTTGTTAACAATCATGAGTAACTGGGAGTATCCCCCTGTGATTTTCCTTGGTATTTTTGGTATTTTTCCTATGACACTCCCTCCTCCCTTGGGTTGTGGGTTTTTCCTTTAAACACCCCTTCTCCCCGCTACTCAGGGTCGAACTCCTCTACCCCTGCATGGGATATGAGTCTCGGCCCCAGTGCACTGGTATTAAACCTCATGTGATTACAGCAAGAACGGTCTCTCGTGAGTTCTTGGAGGGGGGTCGCGTTATCCTGAGACTTGAGTGAGGGTCTCCTCACTCCGGGGGTCTTTCAGTCTGAGGAAAAGAAGGTTCATGGACAGGCCCAATGTTGAATCTAGTTCAAGGGGAGGTCCCAAGGCCCTACACTGTTACTGAGGGTACAGAGTGCTCAAAAAAATGGGAATACCAAACAAGCAGCTGAAAGAGTCAAATGCAGATATTTACATCCAACCAATGGACAGAAGCTGCTGACACCTGTGGTTGAATTAGGGAAAGGCTGAAAAAAGTTAGGGAGTAGGGCGAACCTGTAGGAAGACCAACAGTCTCAATTAATCTGAACCCCAGAGATCTCTGAAACACTGGACTATCAGCCAGGCAGGATTCACAAGCTAATACGAGGCCCCCAACCCATATGCAGTAGAGGATTCTAGTCTGTGTTCTGTCAGGGATGGTGCACCTAATCCTCAAGAGTCTGGAGGCTCCAGGGAGTTTAGAGGTCAGGTGGAGTGGGGGGAGGGGGTGGAGACATCCTGGTGGAGATAGAGAGGTGGGAAGGAGTTATGGGATATGGAGCTGTTAGAGGGTAGATGGGGTTGGGGGGGTGAATAAAATCTGGAGTGTAAAAAATAAACTAATAAAAATAAAAAAGTATATAGAAAAAATAAAAATTCCATGAAATCAGAAAGAACTGTTTTATACGTCCCTTAAGAAAAAATTAGTAATTGATAGCTGTAAAGGTCTGAGAGTCTTATTGTTTTAGTTATTTCATATTTCTTATATCTTAGATGCATGGCTGGAATTCAGGAATTGTTCAGCAAATAAATGTGTGAAATATATCTATGAAAGCAAAACAAAACAAGTGCTTCAAGTTTTGAAGATAGAAACATGTGCCACATTTTCACACTCTTAATGAGAGTATTCAAATTTACTTGCATTTATTTTGCACTATATCTTGCTGTAATGTAGCCAAACACAAATGCCCTTTTATATTCGTCAAAGCATCCAGCTTGTCCAGGTATAGATTTACTATTAGAGATTTAGAATTTAGGAAGTGGTAATGGACCCAAAATATGAATTAAAATTATAAAATATTGAAACTAATCTGCTAATTTCTAGACCTGCTCATTCATGAAAGGAGAAGAAACAGTTCTCTGGTCCTTAATAATATACAATGAAGGTATAAATCAAAAAATCTCTATAGAAGTTTTCAGCAGGTTTGTAATAGAAATCTCCATACAAAATTTGTTGCTATTATTTTGACTTTTTGCTTCTGTATCTTCCAGGATTGTTTCAACTATGACAATTCAGACATATTAAGAAATTTTTAAAATATATCTTTCAACATAGTTACTTAATATTCATGAGCAGAGGGCAAATCTCTAAAGATAGAAACTGTAGTGGAGACAGTAATGAGTGTTTTAAATGAGAGTAACCATCATAGCCTAACAGAATCGAACTGATTCTCTCTAGTTGATACAACTATTTGGTTGGAAGAGTTAGGAAGAGGGTTCTTCTGTGTCATGCACTTTGGAGGTGGGATTTCCAGGAGTTTTCCATTTGCATTCTTTCTCTGTGTCTCATGCCTGTGGATCAGATGTACTCTATCAGGCACTCTTCCAGTGCTACCTCTTCCTGACTTCTCTTGTACTGCCCAGCATTCTGTTCATGTACTCATTTGAAATTGGAAGCAAGCCTACAATTAAAGGTTGTTTCTGTAAATTGCCTTGGTCATGGTGCATTATTACAGCAATATAACAGTAACTAAGAACTGAGATAAGAGAAAGTAAAAATTAATTTCAGGAACCTGAAACTGGTTTATATCTTTTATTGAAAATATATTCTTTTCTCACATAATATATTGTGAATGTGGTTTCCCTCCCTTTACTCCTTCCAGTTCCTCCTCATGTCCCTCCCTTTCAGATCTGTTCCCTTTCTATTTCTCAAGAGAAAAGAACAGGATTCTAAGGTATATGTATACAAAATAACAAATTAAAATAGGATGAAACAAATCTATCATATTGGAGTTGGATAAGATAAACAAGCCAAAGATGAATAGGCCAAGACAAAGAACAAGAAACAGAAACCTACTTAATCACACACTCAGCAGTACCATAAAAATACTAAATTGGAAGCCATATACAAGTTCTGAGGACCTAGTACAGACCTGTTAAGGCCCTGTGATTAATACTTCCATCTCTGAGATTTCATATGATCTTTACTCATGTTGAATAAGAGGGTCTTGTTTTCTCAGTGTCTTTCATCTCTTATGTCTATTGTACTCTTTCTGCTTCCTCTTCCTCAGGGTTCTTTCAGCTTTTGGGAGAAGAATGTGATGGAGACAGAGACTCTTGATTTGATATGAATCACATAGAAAAATGTCTAAGTCTGAAACTCTTAACTCTAGAAAACTTGGGATTGTAGATATATTTTTGCTTTCTAAGAGGCTTAACATTTGGATAGTAAGAAAAAGCATCAAGGCCAGGGAGATAGTTCAGTCCTTAAAATCTGTGGTCACCAAGTCAGGCAGCTTCAGTTCAATTCATGAAATTCCCATGGTGAAAATAGTGAACTGACTTCTCCACTTTGTTCTCTAATTCCAACAAGTATGCTGTGCCATATACATGATTCTCTCTCTCTCTCTCTCTCTCTCTCTCTCTCTCTCTCTCTCTCTCTCTGCCTGCCTATCTCTAGCTGTATCTCACTAAATGCATATGAACAATTAAAAATTATTCTTTGGGCTGCTTCCTCAACCCTCAATAGGAGAGGACGTTCCTAGTCATACTGTAATTTGATAGGTCAGGAGTGGGTGATATCCATGGAAGGCTTCACCTTTTCTGAAGTGGAGGAGTGGGTAAGAGTGGAGGACTGAAGGAGAAGAGGAAGGGGGAGTGCAGTTCTGATGTAAAGTAAATAAAGAACTTAATAAAAAAGTAGCATTATGAAAGAAAGCAAATACTGACAATTTAACATAAAATAAGTAGACTGAATGCAGTAGGTGAGTACTTAGAATTCTATTTTCAGTTCACTGAGACCAAAACTGCAGATATCAAATCAATAAAATCCTGGTGCTACTTGGAGATACAGAATTGTTAGTGATATAATCCAGTAATTGATAAACACAAAACTACTAGATAATACTCATTCCTGGCATATAATAAGATTGAGAGAGATTTCAATTTCTAAACTCACTGCTGAATTCTGAAGGTGAGAAATTTCTTTCATCTATTCTCATTTAATTCACAAATTATATACACTTTAGGAAAGAACAACAATGAATATAAAGGATTTTATTTATTAATTCCAATCTTTGTGAATCCCATGAACAATCCCACACAATGTATTTATGATTATACTTTAGTTATATAAATAGAAATGCATAATTTTTGCTAAGGCCTGTACTGAAATTTATTCAAGAGGATGTGAAAGAAGGACTATAAGTTAAAGGACTAGTAGAGCTCCCATGAGAATTGAAGGCAAGTTTAACATAGAATACTGTCTCAGAACACACACATAAACACATGCACACACACACATACACACACACACACATATACTATTTTGTAAGAAAAATATATTTATATATATATATGTATAAATATATATGCATGTATACATACACAAACACACACACACGCACACACACACATATCTATCTATCTATCTATCTATCTATCTATCTATCTATCTATCTATATATATATAGATATAGATATAGATATATTAGATGAACTATCATTAATTATTGACTGAGTAGTAATATGTAGTAAATATGTTTATGGGAAAACATTCCTCATTGAGATGTCATGTACTATGAGAATAAGAATAATGATTTTCAGAATCAAAGTAATTTATTTGGATGTTGCACCTTCTGAGATGGTTGCAAAAAATTGCAAAGTATTTCTTCCATGTCCCATTAATTAACAATGTCAGTAATAGTAAATAGAAACACAATTCAGATTTGGCACCATTTTACTCCTTTTCAGGGGAAAATCATGCAAAATCATGTGGTATAGAAAAGAAAAGGAGATCATGTAATCCCCACGCAATGTTTAGGGGTATATCAGTCACACCAAGTACATCAGAAGACAGGGAAAAGATCTAGAATGGATTTTTTTTCACAGTAATTGCTTAATAATTTTATTATTAGAATAGTTAAGAAAACTATTAATAGCATAAATTTAGTGACCCTCAACAAGTATAGAAGTAATAAGAACCATCAAATCTACCTGATAGTGGAAATAACACAAACTTTTTGAAGGAATTAAATTCCTGTTCAAATTTGACTTTACTATTTTTAAAAAGTGTCCAGTATGAATGACCAAAATGGGGATAAAAAAAAAAAAAAAAAACCTTTGATGTGATGAGATGTAGGAAATACCACCATAATCATAACAGAACCCTTAAAGTGAATCTAAAATGGTCTCTAATTGAATTTAGCAAACAAGGACTATAAAATAACAGTGAGAAATTGTTTAAAGAGATTACAGAAGAATATGAGAAAATATGGAGGATGGATGATATAATAAAGAAATAAATATAAACTAAATTAACTTGCATAATCTTTAAATCATTGAGCCTCCTACAACAACCAGCTCACACCAGTCAGAATGGCTAAGATAAAACTCAGGTGACAGCAGGTGCTGGCAAGGATGTAGAGAAAGAGGAACATTTCTCTACTGTTGGTGGGATTGTAAGCTGGTACCAGCACTCTCGAAATCAGTTTCACAGTTCCTTAGAAAATTGGTAAAGATCATTTCCCAGTTAGTTGGTTGCTGCTTTCTCTTTTTGACAGTGTCTTTTGCCTTGCAAAAACTTTGTAATTTAATGAGGTCCCATTAGTCTATTCTTGATCTTAGAGCATAAGCTATTGGAGTTCTGTTCAGGAAATTCTCCCCTGTGCCCATATGTTCAAGGTTCTTCCCTAGTTTCCCTTCTATAAGTTTCAGTGTGTCTGGTTTTATGTGGAGATCTTTGATCCACTTAGAATTGAGCTTAGTGCAAGGAGATAAGAATGGGTCAATTTGCATTCTTCTGCATGTTGACCTCCAGCTGAGCCAGCACCATTTGTTGAAAAGGCTATCTTTTTTCCACTGGATGGTTTTAGCTCCTTTGTCAAAGATCAAGTGACCATAGGAGTGTGGATTCACCTCTGGGTCTTCAATTCTGTTCCATTGATCTACATGTCTGTTACTGTACCAATACCATGCGTTTTTGTTTTTTTTTTGTTTTTTTTTAATTTACATTCCAAATCACTTCCCCTTTCCCGTTTCCTCCCTCCCCGAAAGTCCCATAAGACCCCTTCCCTCCCTCTTTTCTCCATTCAACCCCCTCTCGTTACTCTGTCCTGGCGTTCCCCTACATCCAGTCTTTCCAGGACCAGGGGTCTCTCCAACCATCTTTTTAGAAATCTATTGATACGCGGATTGTGTCTAGGGTATTCCGAGATTCTGGGTCAATATCCCCTTATCAGTGACTGCATACCATGTGTGTTCTTTTGTGATTGGGTTACCTCACTAAGGATGATATTTTCAAGATCTGACCACTTGCCTAGGAATTTCGTGAATTCATTGTTTTTAATTGCAGAGTAGTATTCCATTGTGTAGATATACCACATCTTCTGAATCCATTCCTCCATTGAGGGACATCTGGGTTCTTTCCAGCTTCTGGCTATTATAAATAAGGCTGCTATGAACATAGTGGAGCATGTGTCCTTATTGCATGCAGGTAAAGTCTCTGGGTAATGCCCAGGAGTGGTATAGCCGGATCCTCCGGGTGTGTCATGCCCAGTTTTCTGAGGAACCGCCAGAGTGCTTTCCAGAGTGGTTGTACCAGCTTGCAATTCCACCAGCAGTGGAGGAGTGTTCCTCTTTCTCCACATCCTCGCCAACAACTGCTGTCTCCTGTGTTTTTGATCTTAGCCATCCTGACTGGTGTGAGATGGAATCTCAGGGTTGTTTTGATTTGCATTTCCCTAATGACTAAGGATGATGAACATCTCTTTAGGTGCTTCTCAGCCATTAGATATTCTTCAGGTGAGAACTCTTTGTGTAGCTCTGTACCCCATTTTTTAATAGGGTTACTTGCCTCTCTGGAGTTTAACTTCTTGAGTTCTTTGTATATCTTGGATATTAGCCCTCTGTCGGATGTAAGGTTGGTAAAGATCATTTCCCAGTTAGTTGGTTGCCGCTTTGTCTTTTTAACAGTGTCTTTTGCCTTGCAAAAACTTTGTAATTTAATGAGGTCCCATTTGTCTATTCTTGATCTTAGAGCATAAGCCATTGGAGTTCTGTTCAGGAAATTCTCCCCTGTGCCCATATGTTCAAGGTTCTTCCCTAGTTTCCCTTCTATTAGTTTCAGTGTGTCTGGTTTGAAGTTCTAGCTAGAGCAATTAGACAACAAAAAGAGATCAAAGGGATACAAATTGGAAAGGAAGAAGTCAAACTATCACTATTTGCAGACGATATGATAGTATACTTAAGCTACCCAAAGAACTCCACCAGAGAACTCCTACAGCTGATAAACGACTTCAGCAAAGTGGCCGGATATAAAATCAACTCAAGCAAGTCAGAAGCCTTCCTATACTCAAAGGATAAGCAGGCTGAGAAAGAAATAAGAGAAATAAAACCCTTCACGATAGCCACAAACCATATTAAGTATCTTGGCGTGACTCAAACCAAACAAGTGAAAGATCTGTATGACAAGAACTTCAAGTCTCTGAAGAAAGAAATTGAAGAAGACCTCAGAAGATGGAAAAATCTGCCATGCTCATGGATTGGCAGGATTAATATAGTAAAAATGAGCATCTTACCAAAAGTAATACACAGATTCAATGCAATCCCCATCAAAATCCCAACTCAATTCTTCATAGAGTTAGAAAGAGCAATTCAAAAATTCATCTGGAATAACAGAAAACCCAGAATAGCTAAAACTATTCTCAAGAGTAAAAGAACCTCTGGGGGAATCAGTATCCCGGACCTCAAGCTGTACTACAGAGCAATAGTGTTAAAAACTGCATGGTATTGGTACAGTAACAGACATGTAGATCAATGGAACAGAATTGAAGACTCAGAAATGAATCCACACTCCTATGGTCACTTGATCTTTGACAAAGGAGCTAAAACCATCCAGTGGAAAAAAGATAGCCTTTTCAACAAATGGTGCTGGCTCAGCTGGAGGTCAACATGCAGAAGAATGCAAATTGACCCATCCTTATCTCCTTGCACTAAGCTCAATTCTAAGTGGATCAAAGATCTCCACATAATACCATGCGGTTTTTAACACTATTGCTCTGTAGTACAGCTTGAGGTCCGGGATACTGATTTCCCCCAGAGGTCTTTTACTCTTGAGAATAGTTTTAGCTATTCTGGGTTTTCTGTTATTCCAGATGAATTTTTGAATTGCTCTTTCTAACTCTATGAAGAATTGAGTTGGGATTTTGATGGGGATTGCATTGAATCTGTGTATTACTTTTGGTAAGATGCTCATTTTTACTATATTAATCCTGCCAATCCAGAGAGGCAAGTAACCCTATTAAAAATGGGTTACAGAGCTAAACAAAGAGTTCTCACCTGAAGAATATCTAATGGCTGAGAAGCACCTAAAGAGGTGTTCATCATCCTTAGTCATTAGGGAAATGCAAATCAAAACAACCCTGAGATTACATCTCACACCAGTCAGGATGGCTAAGATCAAAAACACAGGAGACAGCAGTTGTTGGCGAGGATGTGGAGAAAGAGGAACACTCCTCCACTGCTGGTGGAATTGCACGCTGGTACAACCACTCTGGAAAGCAGTCTGGCGGTTCCTCAGAAAACTGGGCATGACACTCCCGGAGGATCCGGCTATACCACTCCTGGGCATATACCCAGAAGCTTTACCTGCATGCAATAAGGACACATGCTCCACTATGTTCATAGCAGCCTTATTTATAATAGCCAGAAGCTGGAAAGAACCCAGATGTCCCTCAATGGAGGAATGGATTCAGAAGATGTGGTATATCTACACAATGGAATACTACTCTGCAATTAAAAACAATGAATTCACGAAATTCCTAGGCAAATGGTCAGATCTTGAAAATATCATCCTTAGTGAGGTAACCCAATCACAAAAGAACACACATGGTATGCAGTCACTGATAAGTGGATATTGACCCAGAATCTCGGAATACCCTAGACACAATTCGCATATCAATAGATTTCTAAGACGATGGAAGGAGAGACCCCTGGTCCTGGAAAGACTGGATGTAGGGGAACGCCAGGACAGAGAAACGAGAGGGGGTTGAATGGAGAAAAGAGGGAGGGAAGGGGGCTTATGGGACTTTCGGGGAGGGAGGAAACGGGAAAGGGGAAATGATTTGGAATGTAAATTTAAAAAAAATGAAATAAAATAAATAATTAAAAAAAAAAGAAAAGAAAATTGGGCATAGTATTATAGAAGGACCCAGCTATATAACTCCTGGGCATATACCCAGAAGATTCTCCAATATGTTGTAAGGACACATGCTCCAGTATGTTCATAGCAGCCTTATTTATAATAACAAGAAGCTGGAAAGAACCTAGAGGTCCCTCAACAGAGAAATGGATACAGAAAATATGGTACATTTACACAGTAGAATACTACTCAGCATGGAATTTTTTCATAAAGTCATCCATTGATGAAGAACTACACTGACATGTCTTAGATATTTAGACCAGAGTCACAATTCCAAGGTTGCAGGAAGAACTCTGATATGCTAATATATCTCTTTAATAAATAACTAAACATGTCAGAATTATATCAATTGAGATAGTTTGTAAAATAGATCCACATTCTTCTTTATAATGATAATTTGCATATATCTACCAGTATTGAGGAATTTGCCCTTTCCTGAATCCCGAACCATGTTCATTACTTTTGAGTGTAGATGATAGATATTTTATCTAAAGTTAATTTATATTCCACTGTTTTTCTTTATTTTTTTTTAATTTTGTGAGTGCACACATGTTTATATGTCTTATAATTCCTCATGTGGATATGGGTCAATGCTCAAAATTAACTTTAGGATGTCATCCTCAAATCACTTTCCCATATAATTTTGTTAGATGTGATTTATCATTGAACCTAGAACACCTTAGTTTTCAATTGGCTGGTTTTCTGTGAAGACCCTATTCAATCCCTGTACTCCCTCTGGTGCTGAGGTTACTTATGTACATTGGAATGCTCTGTTTCTTACGTGGGTGCTAGGTATCCAATAAACAGGTCTTTATTCCTGCTCATCAGGCACTTTAACCTGTTGAGCCATATCTTCAATATAGTCTTTATTTTCATATCTATTATTGTTAACGATATTGAGTCAAATCCTCTTAAAATTGGATTGGGGTTTTCAGAAATAACAGAAGTGTGAAGAAAAGTATTTTGAAAACCTAATGGCTACTGATTTGCTTGAGTTAATTTTATATCCAGGCACGTGCTGAAGTTGTTTATCAGCTTTATAATTCTCTGGTGGAATTTTGGGGGTCACTTAAGTATACTATCATATCATCTGTAAATAGTGATATTTTGACTTCTTCCTTTCCAATTTGTATCCCTTTGATCTCCTTTTCTTGTCTAATTGCCCTAGCTAATTATTGATGTATTTCTATATATTGACCCATCCCTTTATCCCTGGGATGAAGTCTACTTGATCACTATGGATGATTGTTTTCATGTGTTCTTGGATTCAGTTTGCAAGAATTTTATTGAGTATTTTTGCATCAATGTTCATAAGGGAAATTTGTCTGAAGTTCTCTTTCTTTGCTTGGTCTTTGTGTGGTTTAGGTAAAAGTGTAATTGTGGTTTCATAGAACAACTTAGATAGTGTTCCTTCTGTTTCTATTTTGTGGAAGATTTTGACAGGTATTGGTATTAGATCTTGTTTGACAGTCTGATAGAATTCTCCATTAAACCTATCTGGGCCCAGTCTTTGTTATTTTTGCTGTTGAGAGAATGATAATAACTGCTTCTATTTCTTTAGAGGTTATGGGACAGTTTTGATGGTTTACCTTATTCTGGTTTAATTTTGGTTCTTGATATCTGTATAGACAATTGCCCATTTCATCCAGATTTTCCAATTTTGTTGAGTATAGGCTTTTGTAGTAGGATTTGATGATTTTTGAATTTCCTTGGTTTCCATTGTTATGTCTCCCTTTTCACATGGGAGCAAATATGGAGACAAAGTGTAGAGCAGAGACTGAAGTAAAGTCCATCCAGAGACTGTCCCAACTTGAGGGTCATGCCATACAAAGTCATTAAACCCAGACAACTGTTGTGGATGCCAACAAGTGCTTGCTGAAAGGAGCCTCCTGAGAAGCTCTCTCAGAGCCTGACAAATACAGAGGTGAATGCTTGCAGCCAATTGTTGAACTGAGCACAGGATCCCCAATGGAGGAGTTAGAGACAGGACTGAAGGAGCTGAAGGGGTTTACAACCCCATAGGAAGAACAACAATATCAACCAACCCAGGGACTAAGCCACAAAACAAGGAGTATACATAGAAGGATCCATGGCTTTAGCCACATATATAGCAGAGGATGGCCTTGTCAGACATCAATGGGAGGACAGATCCTTGGTCCTATGAAGGCTAGATAGATGCCCCAGTGTAAGGGAATCCAAGGACTGGGAGGCAGGATATGGTGAGTGTGTGAAAGAGTACCCTCACAGAACCAGGGCAAGAGGGGATGGGATAGGGAGGTTTGCAGAGCGGAAACCTGTAAAAGGGTTAACTTTTGAAATATAAATAAAGAAAATATCTAATAAAAGAAGAGAAAAAAACAACAAAAATCATAAAAATTAAATTTCTCCTCTCCCTCCTCCTCCCTTCATCCTCTCCCCTTCTCTTTCTTTCCTCCTCTTCCTTCTTCTCTTCTATTTCTCATCATATCACATTAAAAAGTAGTTTGCTGCACTTATAAGCATTTGATTCCACAATTCAGGAGTCAGAGGCAGGCAGATCTTGGTGAGTTTAAGGCCAACCCGGTCTACAGAGTGTCAGGACTACACAGAGAAACCGTCTAGAAAACCACCCCTAATTTAAGTTTTGTTTTGCTTTGTTTTTATTTCATGTTCATAAAAGTTTCTATATATTTTTCTGACTTTATTTATTCTTTGGGATTTGAATTTATTGCTACTGAATTCTGGTTTACGTTTAATATTAGAAGAGATTTTATGATTCATGTATTTTGATATTTATTAATTTTCCACTTCTGTTAATGTGACATTCTATCATTTAATTTTATGGAATGGCAAGTGTACTGTATGATTTTCAAATGGTGAATTGCTCTAGTATTATGAAATAAACACAGTTTTGTTGTAGTTGATTTTTAGACATTGTCATAGTCTCCTTAATAGCATTGTATTAGGATAATTGCATTATTGGTCCTTGGGGATATAATCTTTAATTTTATTATAATGACTGAATCTTATTTTGCCATTAGCTCTGGAGTGATTTCATTAAAAATGAGAAATTATCTCTTATGCTGAAGAAAATATTACACACAATTCATTTTTTCTTAAATATTATTCTGGAATCAACCATAAGCAATTATAAGAACTTATGATTCACTTTTATAAGGATGTTTTAACTAAAATTTAGTTTCTCAGTTTGTCTTTCACTAGCATAACTATTCACCTTATATTTTTTAATGTTGTAAATTTTGTTTTAATTTATTTTATCTTTTGTGCATGAATATTTGACCTGCAAACTCTCTCTGTCTCTCTGTCTCTCTGTCTCTCTGTCTCTCTCTCTCTCTCTCTCTCTCTCTCTCTCTCTCTCTCTCTCTGTGTGTGCATGTGTATGTGTGTGTGTTTGTGTGTGAGTGTGTGTATATTTGTGTGTGTGTGTATGTGTGTTTATTCATATACCCACCAAGTTCATGCCTGGTACCTGTGTGAGTCAGAATTGAGCATCTGATACCCTGGACTTGAAGTTATTGAATGGCTGTGAATCAATACATGGGCACCAGCAATTAAACCTGTATCATCTGCGAAAGTACGAAGTGCTCTGATTGCTGAACCATCTTTCTAGCTGTACATAACTTTGTCTTAACTAAGATCAGGTATTCATTACTCTAAAAAGTATGCATTACATCAGATCATTTGAATTTGTGTATCTTTTTGTCTGCAGTATTGTCACATAAGTTTTTGTCATTTCTGTTGACATATCAGTTCTTCATTACAAAACTCACCATTTTGTACTCTATTGTTCATATTTGAAAAATTACAATATTTCTTTCTTCAAAACCTTAGATTTTATGTCTTAATAATTTTTTTTCTGTTTTCTGACATCCCATTACTGATTTTACACTTATATTTATTTTCCTGCTTAATGCTTAATTCACCTTCTTTCAAAATTGTAATTACACCAATATGCCACCAGGCTTTGTGTCCAGGAAATTGAATCTAGAATATTATTCATGTTAGAGAAACACTGTACCAATGGAAAAACATTTCCATCCTTGTTTTGTTTATTATCTATTCTACATTTTAGTGTCTTCCTTACTGACTCAATATTATTTATGAGTTCTGGTCGACAGTTTTAGAGCTCAATACTTTATACTTAGCTATAAATAAATTTACTATGATAAAATTTAACTTTTTAAAATTTGTTAAGTTTTGCTTCCTTGCCTTTTGTATCATTGCTAAGCAATTGCTTCATATGATTTTGGAAATAATATGTTCAATGTCCAACTGTTCAGATGTCTTAAATTTCCAAATAAATGATAGCAATAATATTTATTCAAGTCTTTATTCTTGGTATTACTATGCTTACATATCTGGGATCTACAAAAAGAAGAGACATTATTTTGCCATATTTGCATTTTTTCATTAAAAGTAGTTAACCATGGGTGCTTAGTTTTTATTTTGTGTAGTACTGGTATAATTTCAGTTACATTTATTATTATTGTCTTCTGTTTGCCTTTTCTTAGTGTCCTTAGTTCTTTTGCTTCTAATATTAGATTCTTCTCATTATTTCATAATTTTAAATCTCAAATACTAGTTGAAATTTTTATATAACTTTGAAGATTACATACACACTTAATTTACAGTTCACTTGAAATCACCACTTGAAACATAGAAATTTAATATCATAAATTTTTTAATCTTTGTCTTATTATAATATGTATTACAATTTCTACTTTGAAAACTAGTAGAGTCCTATGCATTTTTTTATTTCAGTGGTCACATGTATTTTAAAGACTCTTGAGAGAGAATTGCAGTTGATTACTTACCAAAACTTAAGATGAGATTGTTATTTTATTAAAAGTGACTCTAATAATGCTTCCATCCTCAAAGCAAGGTCATTTGGGTTTAGTGTGAGCCAATGTCATTGATAAGTTGTGTGTAGTTCTCATATGCACGATGCTTTTGCTGAAGTTTTGCATTTACTCAGATTTTCCTGTGCTTCTTTTTAAATAGTATTCACGCACACAAAACTTATGTAAGAACCCAAGGCTTATGGCAGCCCATGCACAATGTATCTTTCCATTAAATATTTCTTTTAGCTCTTTGTATATAAGAAATACATTAACAGTTGATGATTTTTCTTAAGGGACCTTTTAATGCTTCTGACTTTAATCCATTTGGAGCAGAAAAATGAACATATTGACTCTTTTTGCCTAGGGCTCAGGACTCATGAATACATGCTCTATAAATTTGGAGATCAGTGAGACCCCCAAAAATCTTTTCATCAACCTGTATTGCCCAAATTTATGCAGTTTATTTATGGCAATGGTTTTAACATTGTTCAGCCACTTTATCATCCATTTGAAATATGGGTGTATGGTAATCTAATATCACTTTTGAGTTTTAAGTTTTTAGACAGTATAGTATTCACATAAAAATGTCCTAATTGATGACTTTTAATAGATATTTCTAATTCTTGTGTTTCCTAACTTGCTAAAGTTTATTAGTTTACTAAATATTAATAGTTGCCAAAGCTCCTAGAACATGTATTTCAATATGAATTAAGTTATCCTCTTTTTTTGTTTAAAATTTAACTTTAGAGTTTAGTATCATCTCAAGTCAAAGTATATATTTGATAGACTTTGGTCTATACTTCATGGGGGCACTATTCAATTATCAAATGTATTTGTGAAATTTGTTTTTTCTTATAGTTTCTCCTTCTATGTCTTTAATGATCATAGCATCATTTCATATCTTAGCAACATAAACTAATGTGAGTCTAAAACTGGTTTATTAATAGCTAACTTGTAAATATATGAAGATAAGAAAAGCTTTGACTCAGAAAATTATCTACCTCATTTGGATACTGGATTCTCAGGTTGCTCTCTAGTTCTTATTTTTCCATTTCACTATCTCCAATGAAATACTGAGTCATTGTGACAGCTTCATAAAGTCTTTTGTAACTTCACATGGGGTTGATAATCTAACGTTCAGTTTAAAAGTTAGTTGATCACTAACGTAAATGGAAAATCTTTCAACAAAGACTTACTAATGTCAACATTAATTTGTTAGAAACCCAAAGATCATCAATATCCATCAACATTATTATGGACCTCTTCATTATGAATAAGAGATTCACTTAATAGTAAAAATCTAAAAATGTATTTTTAATCATTATGTGATCCCATTTTATGTTATCAAGTACATAATGTAAGGCACAATTTTGCTATAGGTGTTCAACTTCCAAAATAGCCACTGAGAGGATACCACTAGTTATCTTTATTTCATTTCCTTTGAAATGCCCTCTTTTTATTCATGTGCTTTGATGATAATTTAATATTCAGTTTAAAGTATAATTTGCTAATAAGTGCTACAGTCAAGACTGCAATTTTTAGTGAGCACTGTTATTCAGGATGTATTAAATCAAGTGAGAAGGGAAACAAATTAATGAATCTAATTGTTCTCCACTCCAGGCAGTAATATTCTGAGGTTCACAAATAAAGAAAGATTTTCGTGGAGTCTGATATAAAAGCAACTTTCAAAGCACTCCTATGGATGCTTCTTCTTGATATCTGAAGAACCCAGGGGCCACTTTCAATTACTGGAAGATGCTCTCATATGTCATCATAGGACCTCATTTTTCATTTGTGTCAAGAGAATCAGATACCGTACTTATAATTTTATGGATTAAAATCTTCACTGATGCCCAGTTTTATTTATTATGAACTTTATTAATATTAATATATATCCTCAAATGGTTGCTAATATAGTTATCATTAATTAACAACAAGACTGATTAAAGGGCATGTTTGAAAGCCAGACATGTGCTGCATTCTGTTGCAGGCAGGACAAGATAATTTGCTGTTTCGAAATGACCACAAGCTAGATTTGTCAAAGAGCAATGATCAGTTCATAATAGCTAACAAATATAAACAAAAACTATTAAGATTTATTTTAGGATAAAATAATCTATTGTTACAGCCAACTGGGTATATGGCACAGAAGTTAAAATTACTGTGTGTTCTTCTAGATAATCCTGATTTCATGCTCAGCACTCCTAGTTTGTGGCTCACAGTCATACAGTAACCATATATGCAGGGATCCAATATACTCTGGTGGTATCTGTGTACCCTTCATAGACATAACATACAGACACACATACCGGAAAAGCACACATAGATATAAAATATGACAAATATATCTTAAAACATTTTAAAATACTCCATGATTGTAATTCTCAGAAATATTAATTTTTAATTTTGAAATATTAAAATTATTCTTTGGTAACTTCATGCATGAATGTAGTAGATTTTATTCATACCCATCCAGTTCATTCTTCCTATAAGGCTACGTTTAGTATTTATAAGAAATACAATTCACAATTTGTTATATTTTGTCAGTTTTATATGTGTGCTAGGGAGAGCATTTGGTATACACAGGGTCTGTGTGAGTAATGATGATTTCACTCTTGTGGAAGAGAATTGTGCTTCCTGAAGATGTAGACATAGAAATTTTATTGAGTGAATACAATTATCTTAAATTATACTTCGTATTATTTGTTGTTGTGCCTATAACCCAAAGAAAGAAACTTAAGAGTACAAGGGTTTACTTTGGCTCACTGACTAAAGGTAAGGTCTACTGTGACAGGGAGTTATGGCAACAGAAGTTTGAAGCAGATGGCCACAGTGCATCCATAGCTAGAAGCAAAGACTAATGAATGTCTGTGATCAACTAAATTTCTTCTTTATAGACAACCTTAGACCCACAGGGGAACTTTATAAGAGACTGCAAGAAACTCTGATCAGCTCATATCTCTCCACTATTGTGGACCTAAATTTGATTCGCATCCCCACGTGGTGTTTCAAAGCCATCCATGATGACAATATTAGTGGATCTAAAATCACTGTCTGATTTCTACAAGTGCACACATGGTACACATACAGACAGTCAGGCAAGATATTTATACAAACAAAATAGAACAAATTTGTTGAAAACAAAATTTAGAATAGAGTCTATCACCTCCAAGAAGCTAATATAGATATCTTACAAATATGTCCAGAAATTAACCTAGTCTAAATACTTCCTCAGAGACATGTCTAGACCACAGCAAGTCAGCACTCAATGTTCACAACATGCAATTCATGCACATGTTGTTTCTAATCTTATGAGAAATGAGCATAATGACAAAAATAAAATATTTAAATAAAATCTTATGTTTCATTAAATTTAAGTTCTTTGGTTTCGTAAAGAAGCTTGCTCCCTCAAACTTGGTCATGAGAAAGCATTCATCACTGTCTACATCAGTTAATATTTCTGTGCATTTATAGATTTATTTAGCATATCTAACTTACTTATTTCAGATATCATTAAAGGGAAGTCAGGTCTAATTTTGATATTCTTTTTGTTAGTTTATAGTATCATCTATGGCATCAATGGGAGGAGATTCCCCTGGTCCTCTGAAGGCTCGATGCCCAAGTGTAATGGAATTTAAGGGTGGAATGTGGGAATGGATAGGTGGGTGGGGGAACACCATCATAGAAACAGGGGATGAGGATGGGATAGGGGATTTCAGGGGGTGGACCAGGAAAGGGGATAACATTTGAAATGTAAATAAAGAAAATATCCAATAAAAAATTAAAAAAAACTCAATGATTTTGTTTCCTTCTTATTCTGTCACAGTTTCATTAAGTCAGTATATAGTAATTTACTGACTAGTCCCCAAACTTGTTTCAGAGAAATAAAATGACATTCTTAGTTAGATCATAAATTGATAGAAAAACCCAAATATATTGCTATAACCATTTTCGGCAGGGAACAATACAGATCCATTCTCACTTTTGCCTAATCAAAGATTGAAAATATTTCTATTAATTGGAAGTAAAAGATGGAGTTTTCATAGTATGCCCAAATACATCATTGAGAGCTAAAATACCATGTGCTGCAAAAAGAAGTTTAAAATGTAAGACTATGTGTAGACTGGCATTTATTATTGAAGTGTTGAAGCAGTAGGTGAGTGACTAATTGCTTCCATATAGTAAAGTGTTTTCCCTCCGTTTCTGCCACTGAGACATACAGGAAATCCCTTTCAGAAAGGGCAAAGCCACAAAACAATAAGAGAAGCTTTAAGCATTTATCCCCTTTAGACTTCACAAAGTTCACTCTGACAGAACAAACATAAAAATGAAATTTTAGTTTTTGTTCACATGAAACTCAAATGAACTTGCTGAAGATAGTGGCACTTGCCTAGCCTTAGAAGTAGAGATAGATACAACTGGATAAAAATAGAAAGTTGAAGGCCAGCCTGATCTACATAAGACACTATTTCAAAGAAAGGAGAAATTTAATGAGTAAATATGTTCCATGGAAACCTACAGTTTTGCAGCATATTTTTCTTTCTCTTTTTTATTTTTCTGCCAGATTTTTAAGAAGATTTTTTAAGTAATTGACTGATTCAATAAACAGCAAATAATGCTACTGTTTCTTTATAAAGTTGTTCTAATTGAAACTTCATGTAGTAAATCACATTTGTCCAATATTGTCGTAGCTGCTAACACCACAGTGATGAAGAAAGCATAGCCCTTCTTGCTTCACAGCCTTTTGTACTAGAAGTATATAATGCAAAAGATAACGTCATAGAAATGTAAAGGGACAGAACACAGCGTGCACATGTTTCTATAGTCAGGCTTAATTCCTACCTACTGAATCTTCTCTCTGTTTTCTCCCCACCTGAGGGCACTGGCTGTCTTTCAGAGGGTGACTTTCTTTACACTGAACATTTAACCTCTGAGGGTGAGATGACTTCATTCTTTTTACTGCCAAAACTTAGTTTAGTAGAATCTTCTTTTTCATGCATGCCCAATGCTAACGTTAAACTCTAGTTCTATTAGAATAAAAATCTGATAAAATTGAAGAAATATATAAAAAAATGCGTTAAGATTGAGTATTTCATCGAAAAATTATACAGATAAAATGGTAGGCATAAAAATATTCCTATGTTTTTTGAAAGTGGAATTATAAATAATTTCTGATAAAATTGAAGGTCTACAAGGAAAATATTCCTGAAAAAATTCAAGAAATATATAGAGAAACATGTTAAAACTGACTATTATATGGAAAATTATACAGATAAAATGGAAGGTATAAAAATGTTCCTAAGTTGATTGAAAGTAAAATTATAGACATTGTCTGATAAAACTGAAGATCCACATGGAAAATACTTCTGACAAAATTGAAGAAAAATACAGAGAAACGTTAAAACTGAAGATTATCATGGACAATTATATTGACAAAATGGTAGGCACAAAAACATTCCTAAATTGATTGAAAGTAGAACTACAAACACTCCCTGCCCCCCGATGAAACCAAAGATCTACATGAAAAACACCTCCAACAAAATCGAAGAAATACACAGAAAAAATGTTAAAATTAAAGATTATCATGGAAAATAATATAGTCAAAATGGTAGACACAAAAAGCATTACTGAATTGAAAGAGGAGACACAAACATTTTCTGATAAAATTGAAGATTCACATGAAAATCATCTCTGTTAAACTAAGTTTTTTTGTTGAGGAATTGAGTCTATTGACATTATAAGATATTAAGGAATAGTGATTGTGCTTCCTGTTATTTTTGATGTTCTTTTTTTCCAGGTAAATCTTCAATTTTATCAGAAAATGTTTATAATTTCACTTTCAATCAATTTAGAAATATTTTTATGCCACCATTTTATCTGTATAATTTTCCATGATAATCTTCAATTTTAATGTTTTTCCATATATTTTTCCCAATTTTATCAGAAATATTTTCCATGTAAATCTTCAATTTTATCAGAAAATGTTTATAATTCTACTTTCAATCAACTTAGGAATATTTTAATTCCTACCAATTTATCTGTATAAATTTCTTCAATTTATCAGAGATATTTTCCATGTAAATCTTCAATTTTATCAGAAAATGTTTTTACTTCTACTTTCAATCAATTTAGGGATATTTTTATGCCTACTATCTTATCTGTATAATTTTTCATGAAATAGTCAGTTTTAACATGTTTTTCTATATATTTCTTGAGTTTTATCAGAAATATTTTATTGTAGCTTTTCAATTTTATCAGAAAATGTTTATAATTACACTTTCAATCAACTTAGGAATATTTTTATGACTACCATTTTATCTGTATAATTTTTCCATGAAATAGTCAATCTTAACATGTTTTTCTATTTCTTCAATTTTATCAGAGATATTTTCCATGTATATTTACATAATAGAATACTACTTAGCAATTAAAAACAATGAATTCATGAAATTCTTAGGTAAATGGGAACAGGGGGAGGGCTGAGTTCTTATGGGACTTTCAGCGAGGGGGGAACTGGGAAAGGTTAAATCATTTGGAATGTAAATAAAGAATATGGAAAATAAAATTAAAAAAATAAATAAAAGAATAAAAATCTGAAATTAAAGTTTATAATTAAAGACTTCAACCATACTGTGATGGTTCAAGCTGGAAGCATCCCCTGTGGTCTATATGTGTTGTGAAACCTGGAAAAATAACCAAGAGAAATAGTGGGAAGGGGTGAAACTCTGTCAGCATGTAAGGGAACTTGCGGCACAAGCATGTGTACCAGTGTTCAAATACTTAGAACCACATAAAAGTTCAGGCATGTCTACAAAACTGGTAAGCCAGAGAAGCACAGTGAAGATTTGGAAGGCTCACTGTTATTTGAAGGCTGCCAAAGTAGCTCCATGATGAAGGGGAACCTATTTCCATAAATAAGGTTTTGAGAGATAAGACCACCTCTGGTCTGCACAGGCACCAAATCACATTATCCTTTTAAAATGCCTGGGGAAGAATGAAATACACATAATTGGTCTAGGTTTTAGATCTAGATAACTCTCCTATACTTAGATAATATCTAAGTACCTAGTACCTAGGTACTGAGTTTCTAGGTCAGATCTCAAATTTCAATTCCTTAAGATTTGGACATATGTGTCCTTCACATTTATACATGTAGAACATACAGAGTTTTTATTTAGGATTAAACTTTGTATTTCTTAAGGAAGAAATAATTTTTTTAAATTTATTAGATGAGTGCTTATTTATTTTCTTTATATGTGAGATGTAAAATCTTACATTTTTGACTTTGTTTTGTATGTATAGCAGAGTTTACTTAGCAGTGTCCTGGTTTATATGTTGTGACAAAGGACAAATTTCCTTTTAACTGTTGAGTAATATTCCTGTGTATGTCATAGTCACTTCATTCACTAGTTACCCGTTAGGTTGCTATTACTCCTTGGTCCTGTTGAAGTGTTCAATAAGTATGAGGATATAGGTATTGATATGAGGTAGATATTTTATTTCCTCTGATTCTAAGTTGAAAAGAAATGGGGAACAATATGCTATTGAGGAAAACATAGGTCATTAGTACTAACAGGTATATAAGATGAATTTGAGCATTTAATGCAACCATTGAGGGCTATAACTAACGATTTGTATAAAGGATTTTCATGAAGTAAGTCTATTGTAGATATAGTCATATAAAACATTATAAATATCTAAAAGCACATACTGATGTTTTATAATCCAATCCTACATTTAACATTCCACTTCCTGATTGCAAATATAATGTGACCAACTGCTTCTTGTTCCTACCACCATGTTTTCTGGCCTTGATGCAATATATTATCTGAACTATGAGCCAATCACCTCTCTTATTGCTACTTGCCTAGTGTGCTGGCTGGTGTTCTTTCTTTCTTTTTCTTTCTATTTTTAAATTAATTATTTTATTTATTTACATTTTAAATATTGTCTCCCTTCCCAGTCCCTCCCTTGTCTTAGTAAGGATTTTAGTGCTGTGAACAGGTACTATGACCAAGACAGCTCTTAAGGAAAATATTTAATTTGAACAGTCTTACAGGATTAAATGTTTGGTCCATTATAATCAAGGTGGGAACATGGCAGTATCCAGGCAAGCATAGTGCAGGAGGAGGTGAGAGTTCTACATCTTCATCTGATGGCAACTAGGACACGACTGACTTCCAGGCAGCTAAGATGAAGGGTCTTAAAGCCCATATGCACAGTGACACAGGACAGGGCTATACATAATAGTGCTACTCCCTGGGCCAAGCATATCATACTCCTCCATGAGGCCCTCACACCATCTTTTCCCTTTACCTCTAAGAGGGTGCTCCATCACCCACCCATCTATTTTCACCTCACTCATTTAGCATCCCCCTTCTCTGGACTATCAAGCCTGCATAAGACTAAATGCATCCCCCACCCCCAATAAGGACACACTAGTCAGTTCTGTGCTACATAAGTTAAGAGCACTGACTGCTCTTCCAGAGTCCTGAGTTCAATTCCCAGCAACCACATGGTGGCTTACAACCATCTGCAATGGGATCTGATGAACCTCTTCTGCCTTGCAGGCATGTATGCAGGCAGAACACTATATACACAATAAATAAATAAATCTTTTTTATAAAAGAATATAAATGTATATATGTACACACACACACACACACACACACACACACACACACATAGTTGCTAATGAAATTCAAGGCTGGAATTCAAGGAGAAACCAAGAATTCTAGGAACTGGAACATAGGCAAGGGAGGAATGCTGCTTACTGGCTTGCTCTTCAGGGCTTGCTCAACCCGCCTTCTAGGATCACTTACCCAGGGATGGTACCACTCACCTGGGATGGATATGGAAGGGATGTGGGCTAATTCCTTTTACATCCATCATTAATCAACAAAATGCCTCCACATACTTGCCCAGGACCTTGCACATGTGAGACAAGAGCTCCTACCACTGAACTACACCCTGCCTGTATCAACCTTTTTAGAAGACAGAAAGGCAGCTGGACCCAATGGTGCACAACTGTCGCAACAGCTACATGGGTGGTTGACAGAAGACCCTTTATAAAATTTGTACATGTATTTATTTGTATCCCAAGTGCTGCCCATCCCCCTCCAGGTCCAGACCTTTTAAGCCAAGAACTCAGGAGCCACCAAAGGGTATGGTTCAGCAGGGAGACTGCCTCATCTGTCCTACTTCAGCACATTGCCTTACCAACAGGATTACATAGTTTTCAACTAGCATATATATATATATATATATATATGCATATATGTGTATATATATGCATATATGTGTATATATATTATCTTCACATAGCTGAAACATTTATATTTGATTATTTTTTCCTTAAATATGTCTTGCATTTTCCTCTTATAGTCTATTTATAGTCTATTTCTTCTTATTTTTTATTATTTTTACCTCATTGGTATACTCTGGTACCATGAGATTTTATCTACATTGGATATGAGATTATCATGTTGTTAGTACACAATCAAATATAGTACTGATGGTACTATAGTACTGATGGTAATAATAGGCTCCTTCAGTCCTTTCTCTAACTCCTCCATTGGGGACTCTGTGCTCAGTCCAATGGTTGACTGTGAGGATCCACCTCTGTATTTGTCAGGCTCTGGAAGAGCTTCTCAGTAGACAGCTATATCAAGTTCCTGTCAACAAGCACTTCTTGGCATCCAAAATAGTATCTGGGTTTGGTATATGTGATGGATGCTCAGGTGGTGCAGTCTCCAGATGGATTTTCCTTCAGTCTCTCCTCCATAATTTGTCTCCGCATTTCCTCCCATGAGTATTTTGTTCCCCCTTCAAAGAAGGACTGAAGCAGTCATACTTTGGTCAATTCTATGAATCACTGAGTCCTGACAACTTCTTCCCAGAGTTTCCTCAGCACACCTCTTGATGCACCTCATCATACATCTCAGTATCTTGACTCCCATATTGCCTTTGAACCTGCCACTCAGTCCTATTTTTAGTGACATCACCAAGCTTTCAGATGATAAACACAGTACACTTGATGACCTCAGCATTGGGTGCAAGTATACAGTTTCCTGGGACAAGTAAGAAGAGGCACAGGGTAGGCAAGTAAAATATCTTTGTTCATAGGTAAACATGAAATTCATAGTTTCAATATATACCATTATGAAAACAGAGTAATTACAGGAGGCTGGTGTTGTTTACAACGGACATTTTGAAACTGTCTTGAACGTATGGGCACAGTGGAAAATTTCCTGAACAGAACACCAATAGCTTATGCTCTAAGATCAAGAATCGACAAATGGGACCTCATAAAATTGCAAAGTTTCTGTAAGGCAAAGAACACTGTCAAAAGGACAAAGCAGCAGTCAACAAACTGGGAAAAGATCTTTACCAACAATACATCCAACAGAGGGATAATGTCCAATATATACAAAGAACTCAAGAAGTTAGAATCAAGAGAGCCAAATAACCCTATTAAAAATGGGGTAAAGAGCTAAACAAAGAGTTCTTCCCTGAAGAATATCGAATGGCTGAGAAGCACCTAAAGAAATGTTCAACATCCTTAGTCATTAGAGAAATGCAAATCAAAACAACCCTGAGATTCCACCTCACACCAGTCACAATGGCATCAAAAACACAGGACACAACAGTTGTTGGCGAGGATGTGGAGAAAGAAGAACACTCCTCCTCTGCTGATGGGATTGCAAGCTGGTACAACCACTCTGGAAAGCAGTCTGGTGGTTCCTTAGAAAGCTGGGCATGTGTCCTTATTGCATGCAGGGGAAGTCTCTGGGTATATGCCCAGGAGTGGTATAGCAGGATCCTCGACACATGCTCCACTATGTTCATAGCAGCCTCATTTACAATAGCCAGAAGCTGGAAAGAACCCAGATGTCCCTCAACGGAGGAATGGATTCAGAAAATGTGGTATATTTACACAATGGAATTAGTACTCTGCAATTAAAAACAATGAATTCACGAAATTCCTAGGCAAATGGTCAGAACTTGAAAATATCATCCTTAGTGAGGTAACCCAATCACAAAAGAACACAAATGGTATGCAGTCACTGATAAGGGGATATTAACCCAGAATCTAGGAATACCCCAGACACAATTTGCATATCAATAGATTTCCAAGAAGATGGAAGGAAAGACCCCTGGTCCTGGAAAGACTGGATGTAGGGGAATGCCAGGACAGAGAAGTGAGAGGGTGTTGAATGGGGAACAGAGGGAGGGAAGGGGGCTTATGGAACTTTCGGGGAGGGAGGAAACGAGAAAGGGGAAATTATTTGGAATGCAAATAAAAAAAAACTTAGAAAATAAATTAAAAAAATAAAAGAAAGAAAGCTGGGCATGTTACTACCAGAGGGCCCTGTTATATCACTCCTGTGCTTGTACCCAGAGGATTCCCCAACATGTAATAACGACACATGCTCCACTATATTCACAGCAAACATATTTATACTACTTATGGGGAGGGAGAAACCTGGAAAAGGGAAATCATTGGGAATGTAAATTAAAAAAATATGGAAAATAATAAAAAACAAAATTCAGAATAAGATACATAAGGCCTTCTTGGCTTTAGTGTCTCATCATTTTCCTTCATTAGACTGGTTTATCAGTCATGTTTGTAATTTCTGATATCCTATAACTTCATGATTTTTCTTTTCTGTCCAAACTGTACACCTGAAATAATACTTCATAATTCTCAATATGTACTCTGGGCAAGGGTGGTTTCCATTACAGAATATGCTCTTCTTTTCCATCTTCTAAGCAACATTAGGCAAATCATTATTTCATTTCTCTTATATTCTTCCATGCTGTTATATATTTTTCTTTTTGAGGTTTGTTCCTTATTTATGATTTATGTTTCTACAATTATTTGTTCAACATATTAAAGGTATAAATCCTCATTTTAGTCATATGTTCAGTGGACAATGTCTCTGTTTTTTTTTTTTTTTTTTCGAGACAGGGTTTCTCTGTGTAGCCCTGGCTGTCCTGGAACTCACTTTGTAGACCAGGCTGGCCTCGAACTCAGAAATCCTCCTGCCTCTGCCTCCCAAGTGCTGGGATTAAAGGCGTGTGCCACCACCGCCCGGCTGTCTCTGGTTTTTAATCTATGATATATAACATTATTTCAGACACCTAAAATAATTTTCAAAGAATTTAAGTACAGAAAAAGAACCTCGGGAAGCTTACTATATTTTATCTAAACTGCATCTTTTTTTCTAGTTTTACTGCATATTGTTAACATTAATATTTTGTTAATTGTTTTCATAACTTTTAGGATCCATTAGTATCTTCTCATGCTATACTTCCTATTCAATGAGTTGGCTAGGAGATATAACTTTAGTGCTTCAAGCTTGACAAATAATAAAACATGTGTTCCGAAAAATAATCCAGAAATTGTGTCCACTGGTTTACTTTGCAGACCTGTTTAACTACAATCTGTGCCTCTGAGAATACTTGTACTCCATCACTTGTAAATCCCTACTGAACATGATGTATATCACCTCCAAATAACCAATCAAGTTTAAGAACAGGAGAGTTTGGAACACAAATAAAAGATATTACTTACTAACTTTCAGCTACACTAAGTCATATTCTCTTGTATGTTAATAAATTTAGATGGGTTTCTTCACATACTCTTTTCAGTTCTCTTTCTTTAGAAAGCATAATTCTCAAGTCAAATTATCTCCCTTTCTTTCGAAGTTTATATAAATGTTCTTCCAGTATTTAACTGGACTTCAAAAATATTGTTTGTCATTTAAAGAAGAATACAAAATACCAAAAGATACTTTATTATTTTATTGAATATTTTATTTATTGACATTTTATCTACTGTATATGGTATGGATCCCTTGGTGGGGCACTCTCTGGATGACCTTTCCTTCAGTCTCTGCTCTTCACTTTGTCTCTATATCTCCTCCCGGGGGTATTTTTCCCTCCTTCTAAGAAGGACCAAAGTATCCACACTTTGGTCTTCCTTCTAGTTGAGCTTCATGTGGTCAGTGAATTGTGTCTTGGGTATTCTGAGTTTCTGGACTAATATCCACTAATCCGTGAGTGCATACAATTTGTGTTCTTTTGTGATTGGGATGCCTCACTCATCATGATATTTTCTAGTTCCATCCATTTGCCTAAGAATTTCATGATGGAAAGGTCTCCCATGCTCATGGATTAACAGGATTAATATAGTAAAAATGGCTACCTTGCCAAAAGCAATCTATAGATTCAATGCAATCCCCATCAAAATTCCAACTCAATTCTTCCTAGAGTTAGGAAGAGCAATTAGCAAACTCATTTGAAATAACAAAAAATTCAGGATAGCTTAAACTATTCTCAACAATAAAGTAATTTCTCTGGGAATCACCATCCTTGCTCTCAAACTGTACTACAGAGCAATAGTGATAAAAACTGCATGATATTGGTACAGAGAATAGCAGGAAGAAGGCTAATATCCAATATTGATAAAGAACTCAAAAAGTTAGACTTCAGAGAATAAAATAACCCTATGAAAAATGGTGTACTGAACTAAACAAAGAATTTTCAACTGAGGAAAACTGGATGACTGAGAAACACCTAAAGAAATATTCAACATCCTTAATCATCATGGAAATGCAAATCAAAACAACCCTGACATTCCACTTCACACCAGTCAGAATGGCTAAGATCAAAAACTCAGGTGACAGCAGAAGCTGGTAAGGATGTGGAGAAATAGCAACATTCCTCAATTGCTGATGGGATTGCAAGCTGCTACAACCATTCTGGAAATCAGTTTGCTGTTCCTCAGAAAATTGGACATAATATTATCTTAGGATCCAGCTATAACACTCCTGGGCTCAAACATAAAATTAGGACACATGCTCCACTACGTTCATAGAAGACTTATTTATAATACCCAGAAGCTGGAAGGAACCCAGATATCGTTTAACAGAGGAATGGATACAGAAAATATGGTACATTTATCAAATGATGTTTTTCTTTTGTTATTTTTATTTTTTATTGGAAAAGGAGGTAAAAACATTTTATGATAAAATTAAAGATTTACATAGAAAACCTTTCTGACAAAATTGAAAAAGCATATAGAAAAACACATTAAGAATGGCAATTTTCAGCTGAAGGAGTTCTCTGGTGGAGTTCTTTGGGTCACTTAAGTATACTATCATATCGTCTGCAAATAGTGATAGTTTGACTTCTTCCTTTCCAATTTGTATCCCTTTGACCTCTTTTTGTTGTCTAATTGCTCTAGCTAGAACTTCAAGTACTATATTGAAAAGATATGGAGAGAGAGGGCAGCCTTGTCTAGTCCCTGATTTTAGTGGGATTGCTTCAAGTTTCTCTCCATTTAGATTGATGCTGGCTACCGGTTTGCTGTAAATTGCTTTTACTATGTTTAGATATGGGCCTTGAATTCCTGATCTTTCCAAGACCTTTAGCATGAAAGGATGCTGAATTTTGTCAAATGCTTTCTCAGCATCTAATGAGATGACCATGTGGTTTTTTCTTTGAGATTGTTTATAATGGATTACATTGATGGATTTCCTTATATTGAAACATCCCTGCATCCCTGGGATGAAGCCTACTTGATCGTAGTGAATGATCGTTTTGATGTGTTCTTGGATTCGGTTGGCAAGAATTTTATTGAGTATTTTTGCATCGATATTCATAAGAGAGATTGGCCTGAGATTCTCTTTCTTTGTCGGATCTTTGTGTGCTTTTGGTATTACTTCAGCAAAGTGGCCGGATATAAAAATAACTCAAGCAAGTCAGTAGCCTTCCTATACTCAAAGGATAAGCAGGCTGAGAAAGAAGTAAGAGAAATGATACCCTTCAGGACAGCCACAAACCATATAAAGTATCTTGGCGTGACTCTAACCAGACAAGTGAAAGATCTGTATGACAAGAACTTCAAGTCTCTGAAGAAAGAAATTGAAGAAGACCTCAGAAGATAGAAAAATCTGCCATACTCATGGATTGGCAGGATTAATATAGTAAAAATGACCATCTTACCAAAAGTAATATAGAGATTCAATACAATCCCCATCAAAATCCCAACTCAATTCTTCATAGAGTTAGAAAGAGCAATTCAAAAATTCATCTGGAATAACAGAAAATCCAGAATAGCTAAAACTATTCTCAAGAGTAAAAGAACCTCTGGGGGAATCAGTATCCCGGACCTCAAGCTGTACTACAGAGCAATAGTGTAAAAATCCGCATGGTATTGGTACAGTGACAGGCATGTAGATCAATGGAACAGAATTGAAGACTCAGAAATGAATCCACACTCCTATGGTCACTTGATCTTTGACAAAGGAGCTAAAACCAGCCAGTGGAAAAAAGATAGCCTTTTCAACAAATGGTGCTGGCTCAACTGGAGGTCAACATGCAGAAGAAAGCAAATTGACCCATTCTTATCTCCTTGCACTAAGGTCAATTCCAAGTGGATCAAGGATCTCCACATAAAACCAGACAAACTGAAACTAATAGAAAGGAAACTAGGGAAGAACCTTGAACATATGGGCACAGGGGAGTATTTCCTGAACAGAACTCCAAAAGCTTATGCTCTAAGATCAAGAATAGACAAATGGGACCTCATTAAATTGCAAAGTTTTTGCAAGGCAAAAGACATTGTCAAAAAGACAAAGTGGCAACCAACTAACTGGGAAATGATCTTTACCAGAGAGGCAAGCAACCCTATTAAAAAATGGGGTACAGAGTTAAAGAGTTCTCACCTGAAGAATATCTAATGGCTGAGAAGCACCTAAAGAGATGTTCATCATCCTTAGTCATTAGGGAAATGCAAATCAAAACAACCCTGAGATTACATCTCACACCAGTCAGAATGGCTAAGACCAAAAACACAGGAGACAGCAATTGTTGGCGAGGATGTGGAGAAAGAGGAACACTCCTCCACTGCTGGTGGGATTGCAAGCTGGTACAACCACTCTGGAAAGCAGTCTGGCGGTTCCTCAGAAAACTGGGCATGACACTCCTGGAGGATCCGGCTATACCACTCCTGGGCATATACCCAGAGGCTTTACCTGCATGCAATAAGGACACATGCTCCGCTATGTTCATAGCAGCCTTATTTATAATAGCCAGAAGCTGGAAAGAACCCAGATGTCCCTCAATGGAGGAATGGATTCAGAAGATGTGGTATATCTACACAATGGAATACTACTCTGCAATTAAAAACAATGAATTCACGAAATTCCTAAGCAAATGGTCAGAACTTGAAATTATCATCCTTAGTGAGGTAACCCAATCACAAAAGAACACTCTTGGTATGCAGTCACTGATAAGGGGATATTAACTCAGAATCTCGGAGTACCCTAGACACAATTAGCGTATCAATAGATTTCTAAGAAGATGGAAGGAGAGACCCCTGGTCCTGGGAAGACTAGATGTACGGGTACGCCAGGACAGAGAAACGAGAGGGGATTGAATGGAGAAAAGAGGGAGGGAAGGGGTCTTATGGGACTTTCGGGGAAGGAGGAAACGGGAAAGGGGAAATGATTTGGAACGTAAATAAAAAAACCTAGGGAAAAAAAAAAAACAACTGCTGTTATAAAAAAAAAAGAATGGCAATTTCCATGGAAAATTAAAGAGTAAAATGGTAGACATAAAAACATCGCTAAATTAATTAAAAAAGGAACTAGAGGTTCCGGGATCGACTGCAATGAGGAGACTGGTACCCAGGTTCCCCTCAATATAACATCGCTTGGGACACAGCCTGTTGAGCATCCATCTGCACCCAAGAGCAGGACAGCGCTGTGGTCGTCTGGGCACCAGCTCTGCTGTGGGCCATCTGCCCTACAGAGTGATCGGCACTGAGAAACTGCAGAGTGCACTCCCTACCTTTGCTCCAGCATCAGGGCAGTTGGGACCTCCAGGCTCAGGGACAAACAGGCATAATATCGCTTGGGTCACAGGCAGCTTGTGTGTAACCTGCTCCCAAGAGCTGGGCAGGTCTGCAGTAACCAACATGCCAGCTCTGCTGTGGGACTTCTGCCTTGCAGAGGGTCCCCAGCTCTGGGAGAGATCACACACCCCCGCACTGGGCAGGAGCCTACCAGGTTCCCTTTTGCAACCTCTCTTCCTGAATCGACTGCACTGAGGAGATAGGTACCCAGGTTCCCCCTAATATAACATCGCTTGGGACACAGCCTGTTGGGATTCCATCTGTGCCCAAGAGCAGTACAGCTCAGGGACAGTCAGGCATAATATCTTGTGTCTCAGGCAGCTTGTGTGCACCCTGCTCCCAAGAGCTGGGCAGGTCTGCAGTGTAACCGATATGCCAGCTCGGCTCTGGGACTTCTGCCCTGCAGAGGGACTCTCTCCCCCATTTCTGGAAGAGATCACACACCCCTGCACAGGGCAGGAACCTACCAGCCTCCCTTTGGCGACCTATGCTCCGGGAATCCACTACGCTGAGCCTTTGTATGTGCAGGGATTCCCCAATAAAACATAACTTGGGGCAAGCCACATCAGGCTCCAAAGTAATTCAGGAGCAGGGCAGGCCCCAGAAATCGGTGCCAGGGGAATCCCGGTAATCTGGGGGGGCGGTCAGAAAGAGCTTTGCAGGCTCACAGGAGGCCCAACCAACAGCCAGTGACAGCAGTACCAACTAACACCAGAGGTAACCAGGTGGCAAAAGGCAACTTAAAGGGCCAGTAAATATCTTCAACAAAATTATGGAGGAAAACTTCCCTAACCTAAAGAGAGAGATGCCGATGAACTTACAAGAAGCCTACAGAACTCAAACAGACTGGAGCAGAACAGAAATACCTCCCATCACATAATAATCAAAACTTCAAATGTACTAAACAAAGAAAGAATATTAAAAACAGTAAGAAAAAAGGCCAAGTAACATACAAAGGAAGACCTATCCGAATCACATCAGACATCTCACCAGAGACTATGAAAGCCAGAAGATCCTAGGCAGATCTCATGCAGACACTAAGAGAACACAAATGCCAGACTAGACTACGATACCCAGCAAAACTCTCAATCACCATAGATGGAGAAGCCAAGATATTCCATGATAAAACCAAATTTTCACAGTAGCTTTCCACAAACCAAGCCCTGTAAAGGATAATAGGTGGAAACTGCCAATACAAGGAGAGAAACAACACCCTGGAAAAAAAGAGATAGTAACCTTCTTACATCAAACCCAAAAGTAGATAACCACTCAAACATAAAGATAGTGTCAAAAATAGCAGGTTGCAATAGTCACTATTCCTTAATCTCTCTTAATATCAATGGTCTCAATTCCCCAATTAAAAAAAACATAGACTAACAAACTGGATACTTAAACAGGACCCAGCATTTTGCTGCATGCAGGAAATGATCCTCAGTGTCAAAGACAAACACTACCTCAGAGTAAAAGGCTGGAAAACAATTTTACAAGCAAATGGTCCCAGGAAATGAGCTGGAGTAGCCATCTTAATATCAGATAAAATTGACTTTCAACCTAAAGTCATCAAAAAAGACACAGAAGGACACTACATACTGCTCAAAGGAAAAATCCACCAAGAAAAACTCTCAATTCTGAATATCTATGCTCCAAATGCAAGGGAACCCTCATTCATAAAAGAAACTTTACTAAAGCTCAAAGCACACATCGCACCTCACACAATAATAGTGGGTGACTTCAACACCCCGCTCTCTGAAATGGATCGTTCAGGAAAGCAGAAACTAAACAGGGACACAGTGAATCTAATTGAAGCCTTAGACCAAATGGAACTAACAGATATATATATAGAACATTTCATCCCAGAGCAAAAGAATACACCTTCTTCTCAGCTCCTCATGGTACCTTCTCCAAAATTGACCATATAATTGGTCACAAATCAGACCTCAACAGATATAAGAAGATTGAACTAATCCCATGTCTCCTATCAGATCACTATGGAATAAGGGTGGTCTTCATTGGCAATAATAACAACAGAAAGTCCACATACATGTGGAAGCTGAACAATGCTCTACTCAATGATACCTTGGTCAAGGAGGAAATAAAGAAAGAAATCAAAGACTTTAAAATTTAATGAAAATGAAGGCAAACATACCCTAATTTATGGGACACAATGAAAGCAGTGCTAAGAGGAAAATTCATAGCCCTGAGTGCCACCAAAAGAAACGGGAGACAGAATACACTAGCAGCTTAATGGCACACCTGAAAACCCTGGAACAAAAAGAAGCAAATACACCCAAGAGGAGTAGATGGCAGGAAATCATCAAACTAAGGGATGAATTCAATCAAGTAGAAACAAATAAAACCATACAAAGAATCAACAAAACTAGAAGTTGGTTCTTTGAGAAAATAAACAGGATAGAAAAGCCCTTAGCCAGACTAGCCAGAGGGCACAGAGACAATATCCAAATTAACAAAATCAGAAACAAAATGGAGAGATAACAACAGAAACTGAGGAAATTCAAAAAATCATCAGATCCTACTACAAAAGCCTGTATTCAACACAAACAGAAAATCTCAAGGAAATGGACAATTTCCATGACAGATACCAAATACCAAAATTAAATCAGGATCAAATAGGCCATCTAAACTGTCCTATAACCCCTGAAGAAATAGAAGTGGTTACTGGAAGTCTTCCAACCAAAAAAAGCACAGGTCCACATGGTTTTAGTGCAGAATTCTTTCAGACCTTCAAATAAGACCTAATACCAATACTCTTCAAAATATTCCACAAAACAGAAACAGAAGGAACACTACCCAACTCGTTCTATGAAGACATAGTTACGCTAATAACAAAATCACACAAAGATCCGACAAAGAAAGAGAATCTCAGGCCAATATCTCTCATGAATATCAATGCAAAAATACTCAATAAAATCCTTGCCAACCCAATCCAAGAGCACATCAAAACGATCATTCACCACGATCCAGTAGGCTTCATCCTGGGGTACAGGGATGGTTGAATATAAGAAAATTCATCAATGTAATCCACTACATAAACAATCTCAAAGAAAAAAACCACATGGTCATTTCATTAGATGCTGAGAAAGCATTTGACAAAATTCAGCATCCTTTCATGCTAAAGGTCTTGGAAAGATCAGGAATTTGAGGACCATATCTAAACATAGTAAAAGCAATTTACAGCAAACCATTAGCCAACACCAATCTAAATGGAGAGAAACTTGAAGCAATCCCACTAAAATCTGGGACTAGACAAGACTGTCCTCTCTCTCCATATCTTTTCAATATAGTACTTGAAATTCTAGCTAGAGCAACTAGAAAACAAAAAGATGTCAAAGGGATACAAATTGGAAAGGAAGAAGTCAAACTCTCACTATTTGCAGACGATATGATAGTATACTTAAGCGACCCAAAGAACTCCACCAGAGAACTCCTACAGCTGATAAACAATTTCAGTAAAGTGGCCGTAAATAAAATCAACTCAAGCAAGTTAGTGGCCTTCCTATACTCAAAGGATAATCAGGCTGAGAAAGAAGAAAATGATACCCTTCACGATAGCCACAAACCATATAAAGTATCTTGGTGTGACTCTAACCAAACAAGTGAAAGATCTGTATGACAAGAACTTCAAGTCTCTGAAGAAAGAAATTGAAGAAGACCTCAGAAGGTGAAGAAATCTGCTATGCTAATGGATTGGCAGGATTAATATAGCAAAAATGACCATCTTGCCAAAAGGAACATACAGATTCAATGCAATTCCTGTCAAAATCCCAACTCAATTCTTCATATAGTTAGAAAGAGAAATTCAAAAATTCATCTGGAATAACAGAAAACCCAGGATTGCTAAAACTATTCTCAAGAGTAAAAGAACTTCTGGGGGAATCAATATCCCGGACCTAAATCTGTACTACACAGCAATAGTGTTAAAAACTGCATGGTATTGGTACAGTGACAGGCATGTTGATCAATGGAACAGAATTGAAGGCCCAGAAATGAATCCACACTCCTATGGTCACTTGATCTTTGTCAAAGGAGCTAAAACCATCCAGTGGAAAAAAAGATAGCCTTTTCAAAATGGTGCTGGCTCAACTGGAGTTCAACATGCAGAAGAAAGCAAATTGACCCATTCTTATCTCCTTGCACTAAGCCCAATTCCAAGTTGATCAAGGACTGCCACATAAAAACAGACACAGGGAAACTAATAGAAAGGAAACTAGGGAAGAACCTTGAACATATGGGCACAGGGGAGAATTTCTCGAATAGAACTCCAATAGCTTATGCTCTAAGATCAAGAATTGATAAATGGGACCTCATTAAATTACAGTTTCTGCAAGGCAAAAGACACTCAAAAAGACAAAGCGGCAACCAACTAACTTTACCAACCCTCCGATAGAGGGCTAATATCCCATATATACAAAGAACTCAAGAAGTCAAACTCCAGAGAACCAAGTAACCCTATTAAAGAATGGGATACAGATGTTAACAAAGAGTTCTTACCTGAAGAATGTCTAATGGCTGAGAAGCACCTAAAGAGATGTTCATCATCCTTAGTCATTAGGGAAATGCAAATCAAAACAACCCTGAGATTCCATCTCAAACCAGTCAGAATGACTAAGATCAAAAACACAGGAGACAGCAGTTGTTGGCGAGGATGTGGAGAAAGAGAAAGAGGAACACTCCTCCACTGTTGGTGGTATTGCAAGCTGGAACAACCACTCTGGAAAGCAGTCTGGCGGTTCCTCAGAAAACTGGGCATGACACTCCCGCAGGATCCGGCTATACCACTCCTGGGCATATACCCAGAGGCTTTACCTGCATGCAATAAGGACACATGCTCCACTATGTTCATAGCAGTCTTATTTATAATAGCCAGAAGCTGGAAAGTACCCAGATGTCCCTCAACGGAGGAATGGATTCAGAAGATGTGGTATATTTACACAATGGAATACAACTCTACAATTAAAAACAATGAATTCACGAAATTCCTAGGCAAATGGTCAGAACTTGAAACTATCATCCTTAGTGAGGTAACCCAATCACAAAAGGACACACATGGTATGCAGTCACTGATAAGAGGATATTAACCAAGAATCTCATAATACCCCAGATACAATTTGCATGTCAATAGATTTCCAAGAAGATGGAAGGAGAGACCCCTGTTCCTGGAAAGACTGGATGTAGGGGAATGCCAGGACAGAGAAGCGAGAGGGGGTTGAATGGGGAAAAGAGGGAGGGAAGGGGGCTTATGGGACTTTTGGGGTGGAAGGAAACGGGAAAGGGGAAATGATTTTGAATGTAAATTTAAAAAAAAAAACAGAAAATAATATAAAATTATAGAAAAAAAGGAAGTAGAAACGTTTTATGTTAGAATTGAAGATTTACATGGGAAATATTTATAATAAAATTATAGAAAACTATAAATTAACATTAAAATTGAAGATTATCATGGAAAATTTTACGGATAAAATGGTAGGAAAAAAAATATTCCTAAGTTGATTTAAAGTAGAATTATAAACATTTTCTGATAAAATTGAAAATTTTCATGGAAAATATTTCTGTTAGATTGTTTTTTGTTGAGGAATTGAGTCCATTGATGTTATATAGTATATAATAAGGAATAGTATTTGCTTCTTCCTGTTATTCTTGATGTTATTTTTATGTTTGTGTGGTTACTTTCTTTTGGGTTTGTTGGAAAAAGATTACTTTCTTGCATTTTCTAGCGTGTAGTTTCCCTCATGTTGGCATTTTCCATCTATTATCCTTTGTAGGGCTGGATTTGTGGAAAGATATTGTATAAATTTGATTTTATAAGGGAATATCTTGTTTTCTCCATGTATGGTAATTGAGAGTTTGCTAGGTATAGTAGTTTGGGCTGGAATTTTTGTTCTCTTAGGGTCTGTATGAGATCTGCCCAGGATCTTCTAGTTTTCATCATCTCTGGTGAGAAGTCTGGTATAATTCTCATAGGCCTGCCTTTATTTGATCTTTTTCCTGTACTGCTTTTAAAATTCTTTCTTTGTTTTGTGCATTTCGTGTTTTGATTATTATGTGCCGGGATAACTTTCTAGTCTGGTCTAGTCTGTTTGGAGTTCTGTAGGCTTCTTGTATGTTTATGGACATCTCTTCCTTTAGATTAGGGAAGTTTTCATCTATAATTTTGTTGAAGATATTTACTAACCCTTTAAGTTGGAAATCTTAACTCTCTTCTATACCTATAATCCTTAGGTTTGCTCTTCTTATTGTGTCCTGGAGTTCTTGGATGTTTTGGCTCAGGAGTTTTTTGCATTTTGCATTTTCTTTGACTGTTGAGTCAGTGTTTTCTATGGTATCTTCAGCCCCTGAGATTCTTTCTTCTATCTCTTGTATTCTGTGGCTGATGCTAGCATCTATGACTCCTGAATTCTTTTCAAGATTTTTTTTCTATCTCCAGAGATGTCTCACTTTGCAATTTTTTTATTGTTTCTACTTCCATTTTTAGATCCCGAATGTTGTTCAGTTCCTTCACTTGTTTGTTTGTGTTTTTCCGTAATTCTTTAAGGGAGCTTTGTGTTTCCTCTTTAAGGGCCTTTACCTGTTCATCCATGCTCTCCAGCATTTCTTTAAGGGATTTTTGTGTTTCCTCTTTAACGACTTTTATCTTTTGACCCATGTTCTCCTGTATTTCTTTAAGGGAGTTATTTATGTCCTTCTTGATGTCCTCTAACAGCATTGTGAGATGAGACTTTAAATCCAACTCTTGCTTTTCCAGTGTCTTGGGGTGTCTGGGATTTGCTGTGGTGGGATAACTGGTCTCTGATATTGCCAAGTAGCCTTGGTTCTGTTGATAGGGTTCTTGTGCTTGCCTTTCACCATCTAGTTCTCTCTAGTGTTAGTTGGTCTTTCTGTCTCTGGTTGGAACTTGTCTCTCCTATGGTCCTGTAAGCCTGTGCCTGCACTCCTGGGAGACCCACTCTCTTCTCCCAGGGTCTGTGCACAGAAGGCTTTGGAGCTTCCTGGTTGTTGTTGTCCCAGCAGCAACACTGATCATATGCCCTGTGCACTCCTAGCTGCACGCCTCCAGAGTGAAGGTGGAGATCTCATCTCCACACTCAGAAGTGAAATCGCTGCTGGGAGATCACTCTCTCCTGGCGGGCTAAGCACAGAACGCTTTGGAGCTGCCTAGTTCCTTGCTGCAGATGGCAACTGGAAGCACCAAATGGGTTCTTAATAGGTCCCCCATTTTTTTTTTATAGAATAATAGTCTGTTTTCACTGAATGCCAACTAACAAATATACCCTAGTTTCTCAAGAGGGAAGAAGAATAAGTAAAATAAACTTGGCACCAAGCATTGTACTTAACATGTCCCATTGACCTGTTTCTACAATATATCCTGCAGTATGTTTCTACTAACTCTGCCACTTAAAAACCTCCTTTTTGATCATTATACTTGAATCTATTTCCTTTGCACTTGAAATTGCTTTGGACAAAAATAAATTAAATCTCTGTCTTTTCTATGTCGTCCATTGTGATTTTTGCCCAGTTGTTTCCAAGCAAATGAGTTGCACACATGTATGTAAGGTGATAATATTACACATAAGGCTGAGACCACCATTTTTCAAAAACAGAAAAGGTTATACACAAAAAATATAAATATATGATAAATAACAAGTTTTGTGAAATAAAAAATAAAAAAGAAAGGAACGGTTTCCTAATGCTATTTTCTTACTATCTGACTACTTCTCCCCAGGAGAGTTACCCATATTTGAAATCGGAGAGCCATCCCTATGTTTTTGTGTTTTGATTATATTACACTGAGTTTATTTTACTCATAACTAATGCAATCTTAGCTTAAACAAAAGTTATTTAGTTAATAGAGAAATCAAATATGTCTACTCAGACTGTTGAATGTGTTAACATATTTTCAGATAGTGTGAGAAATGGACTGGAGTCATTGTGGAAATGTGAAACACATTTTGTTAAGTGTTTCCTCCAACTGTCTGCTTTGTTGTGAGAACAAATAAATTCTTTGAAAAGTCTGTCATCAGCTCTAATTGTAATGTCTATAACTTCATGGTGGTTATGAACATGCTGAGATTATGGAATTGACATTTTTTTTGGAAGTGTCATTTTAGATTTCTAGAAATATTAACTCAGTTGTATGAATACATATGGGTCCTTTTCATATACATGAATACATAAATATACATGTATTTCTAAAAGGGATAGTAGAATCATAATTGAGGCACCTAGAATACCCATGTAAAATGAAGGCAGAGGTTAATATTGTATCTCTTGCATGTTTATATATTTACACCAAATAGGATAAATACATCTGAAAAATGTGAGCTTTCTCTAACTACAAAGGTAATATAGGGAAAAAATTAAATTAGACAATGAGCACATTAAAAAAAAACAAGGACAAAATTATGTGGTCATCCATCTTTGCAGAAAGGCAAGAGTAATACTACAGCAAATATGACAATAAAAATGAAGAAAGTAGGGCTGTGGAGATGGCTGTGCTATTAAGAATATAGGAGGATCTTCCAGAGTACCCTGGTTTCATCCATGTACCCACATAACGGCTCACAAGTGTCTGTAACTCCAGTTTCAGGGCAGCTGATGTCTTTTGGTCTCTGCAAGAACCAAGCATTCACATGGTACACAGATATACACATAGCTAAAGAAAGTGCATACTCATAAAAATGATATTTTTAATTAAGGAAATTGTTAGAAATCAGGACCGTTCATATTATTTTGTTGGTACAAATAATGCTGAACTTTGTATTCATCTGTTTTATACATTGTCTGTAAGGTGTTTGTGCATGAAGTGTGTCACTTGCTATATAAAAAGAATTTAGTTTTGTAGCTCTCAATTTGTATCACCATCATCATCATCATCATCATCATCATCATCATCATCATCATCATTGTTTACTATTTCTACTATTAATTAATGTAGCAAGAATTAAAGAGTGAAGGAGGAATTTATGGGAGAAAAAGGAATGAGAAAAATAAAGGGGGAGAAGAGGAGCCCAGGAAGGAGGCACAGAGGGAGGAGGAAAGCACACAAAATTTTTGCAAAAAAAGAAGGAATTCTGGAAAGCAGAATATCACTGCTTTCAGGCTATTAGCTTCACGCTCTTTTATGGACTAAAATCAGAGATGAGGGGGAGGGATGAGACAGTGAACCAATGACTTGTGTTGTCCCTAGAATATCACCATGTCTCTTCTTTGTTTCAGTCGCATAATCTTAAGAAAACTCTAGGTAAATATCTCATTTAGGCGAAAAGAAAGGACAAAGGGACTGGAGACATTAGTTGGCATTCTGACTTTGGCAGGCCATTCTTGTATCTAATGCTTTGTTACCCTGCTATACACAGCCAGTTTCTTGTTTTCTTTTTCTTTTTCTTTTTACTTTTTTTTTTTCCCCGAGACAGGGTTTCTCTGTGTAGCCCCGGCTGTCCTGGAACTTACTCTGTAGACCTGGCTGGCCTTGAACTCAGAAATCTACCTTCCTTTTCCTCCCAATTGCTGGGATTAAAGGCATGTGTCACCACTGCCTGGTGCATGGGGGCAGTTTCTAACTTCTGTTTTTCCCCTCTCAATAAGTGACCCTGAAAACTAGCATAACTGTCTCTTGGGAGGCTTTGTCCATCAGTAGGTAGAGATAGATGCAGAAACCCACAGTAAAACATCAGGAAAGGAGATCGGGGAGTCTTGTGGAAGAGTAGAGTTAGAATTGGGCAATTCAGTGCAGACAAGTACACCACAGGAAGACCTACAGAGTCAACTAACTTGGGACCATGGGGCACACAGGGACTGGACTGTCAATCAGGGAGCATGCAGGGGATAGACCAAAGCCACATACATATTTGCAGCAGATGTGCAGCTTTGTCTTCCTATGGGTCCTCTAATAAGTAGAGCAGAGACTTTCTTCTCCTCTGTTCCCTGCTACTGGATCCCCTTCCCCCATCTATACTGCCTGATTGAGACTCAGTAGGTGAAGAAATGCTTCGTCCTGCTGGGACTCATTGTCCTAAGGTTTGGTGGTACCCATAAAAGGTTCTCTTTTGTTTGAGGAAAGGATGATAGGGCAATGGGTGGAGGGATTTATAAGGGTGGGACTGGGAGAAGAGAAGGGAGGAGGGCTGTGATTGGGATATAAATTGAATAAATAAATATATTAATGGAATATAAATAATAAATTTAAAATAATTTAAAAAAAAGAAAATGTCAAGAGTCCCAGAAATTTTGGGCATTTCTAGCCCCATCTAGGTCAATACCAAAATCGTTTTTGTCCTATGGATAAAGTTACCCACCAGTGCTCTCATCACTTAACTGCCTGTTCCATTTGTGTGTTACACTTTGAAATATTTACCAACATCATATCTTTGAAGCCTTTTGTATAAAAAAAGTTATTGTATGTTTAGACAGTAACTTGTTTTCTACAAGTTTCGAGTTGTCTGATGTTTCTGACTTTTTAATTTAAACCATTTTCTCATATTTATTTATCTAGTTAGTGTGTGTGTGTGTGTGTGTGTTTGTATGTCTAACTATTTTATGCTTTTTCCTTGTGAATATCCATTTTTCTAATATTATCAACTAAGGAGACTATCATCTTGATATCATATATACTTGGCTCAAGGTGAATTTGCTTATTTCTATATTATCTACTATTTTACTCTTTCATGTATATGTTTTCATTCCCAAAGCATACTGTTTTATTATGAGTTTGTTAAAATATTATGAAATGAAGTAATGTTAAACCTTTATTTTATTCAAAATCTCTATATTGGAAATTTTTTGTTGTCTGCTGATGCAGCTAGATATCATATAAAAATGATTGTTGCATGGAGATTGAAGAATGATGAAACACAATAGGTTTATCACCGCATATTACCATTTGTTGATTGGGAATAGTGACAGCAAAAATTGACCATTGTAGGGTGGATCAATGTGGTCAAAAATGATAACTACAAAGAAACCTTGGCTCATTGTGACAACTTTTCCAATACTATTAGCATGATAGTTTCCAGGATTCTCCCCCAAGCCTGTTAACATAATAAATCTGAAAATTTCTTATAAAGACCGAAAGAGAGCATCTTCTACTCTTTTAAGTCCTTAGTCACCATGGGATTTCTTATTTGGGCTCAATGCACACAATGAAAGTTTGCCAAGAGGATGTATTATTCTAAAACCCGAGGGTCAGAGCTTACTCAAAGAACCCATGCCCAGCATTTGAGTGTGCATATTGTTTTTTCTAAACCTTTCTTCCATTTCCTAATTTCCCTTGTCTCTAAATTCTTGTGTCAGTGACAAGATTCTTCAAGTTAAATATAGGTTCCCCCATTGTCCTGGGATGTCCTTTGACACTCACTCATGGAAGCACTAAAATTTAACAAACAAAATCCAGCAATACAGGAATCAGGGCCTGAGGAGGTGGCCTGGAGATTAAAAGTGTGCATTGCTCTTAAAGAAGACATAAATTCAGTTCCAAACACCCATACTGGGTATCACACCACAGCCTGTGTCTCCAGCTCTAGGACATTTGATGCCTTCTGTCATCTGTGAATGTTTGTAGACACATGCAGATAGTCACACACAGACATAAACACACATAAGTTAAAGTTAATCTTTATACAAAATGCTTTTTGAAAAGCAGACATCATATAGAGCATTTTAAAAGTAATCAAGTGAATTGAGTAGCTATTTCTGCAAAGTCAATGTGACAATGAACCAAAGGCATATGAAAAGGTTTTCAACATTACTAACTTAATAAACACAAAGTACAATTAAATGGCCTTATCTCATATTAGCATGACTATTGGTAAAATAAAGAAGATAACAGATGTTAGTGGCTATGTAGAGAAAAGTAAAGATTATGTAATGATGTTTGTGGGAATATTAGTTGAATAAACCACTACTCAAAACAGTATAGCTATTCTTCAAAAACTGAAAATAGAATATGATCCAAGGCTATGGTCTTACATTGTTGAAATAAATATGATTTCTGACAGCTAATCCTGAGTTATTGCTAATTCTATATTCCATCTTGGCTGCTCTGGACCCAGAGGGCTGCCCAACTGGGCCATGCTATCCCAGCTCCTTCACATCACAGGCATGCCCCCCCCCCCTCTCTCTCTTTAGGTTTTCAGGTAATTTATTATTTTTCATCCTTTATTTACATTCCAAATGATTTCCCCTTTCCAGGTTGCCCCCTCCCCGAAAGTTCCATAATCCCTCTTCCCTCCCCCTGTTCCCAAACCAACCCCCTCTCATGTCTCTGTCCTGGTCCCCTACATTGCTGCATCAAGCCTTTCCAGGACCAAGGGGTTCTCCTTCCTTCTTCTCATGCATGGCATCTTTCCTCGGTTCCACTCCACATTCTCCCAGAATGACAGAGTCCTCCCTTCCTTTTCTCCTAAGTATTAACTCAGGATTAACCACATGGATGCTAGGCAGTGACATAGCTATTCTGTTGTTTAAGCCATATTAAAATATAACGTTTATGTGTGTATTTTCACCCAGGAACATTCAGCGAACCTGCTGCCAGGATTTCACAATATTTATTTCAACAATACACTACTGCTACTGAGTGTACATTGAAAAGTAATAAAATTATTATATGAAATAATTTATGTAAATTGATTGATTTATAAAGTCAATGCTAGAAAATAAATCAAATGTTCATAGAAAAACACATTGCATTGAATTTTGTATATATATATATATATATATATATATATATATATATGAATATTTCACTTGAAAAAAATGAAGAGAATTCTCTAACTTGTGGATGACTTTAAAATATAACAGAAGCTGAAAGAAACCACACACACACACACACACACACACACACACACATACACACACAGAAACACACACACAAACACAGATCTACACACATAGAAACACACTGGCACACATGAACACACACACAGACACACACAGAGGATGCATATTGCAGCATACCATTTATGTAATGTTCTCAAATATTCAAATTCATCATATAATCAAAGATTAAATTGATAGGCTACAAAGACTGGGGGTAAAAGGGACAGGACCAAGACAATAATTTTTAGTTATGCAAGATAAATCCATTATTGATATCCAGTATAGTATGCTGCTAATATGTAAACAAGCTTATTTTTAAAATTTTAGTAAGTAGGTAGATATCAAAGAATGGAAAATATATTAACTATGACAATGAATAAAATGGAGATAGCTTTTGGAAATGGCATTGGTTTGTGTGATGGAATCTTGGGTACATACATATGTAATATCTAGTTGTATGGCCAATAATATGTGCATTGTGCATGTTAGTCATATATCAATATGCCACATTAAAATGAAAGTAGATATAAAGAAGACATTTTCATTGACAGAATTATTAAAAAGGTTAAAAACTAGAATCAGGAAAATAAATACAATTTTAAAAAGATTAATCTTTTAAATATCACATTGGAAAACAATTAGAAGTATGCTTAATAATATGAAGCATTATTAACACAAGCTGGCAGAAGTAGAAATGGACTATAGGTTCATAGACTAAAACATTGTACTATTTACTAATTTAAAATATGCAAATCTTTTGACCCAGTAATTTATTTTACCAGCATGTAAAGTAAAAGTATAAAATAATATTGTTGCAAACATACTTAATGATTAAAACAAAACAAGGCATCTGTTATCCAAGAAGCCATAAGTTACTTTCACCGTAAATATAGAAACGTTAGGTAAAAGTTGATAGCAGCTGGTTCCCCTGTTTTCTTCTAATAAATGGGTCCATTTGACTCTTCAAATTTAAAAGGCAAATGATATTTTTCAGACAATTACAAAACAAATATCTCTGAAGAAATCTTATACAACTTTATTAATTTATGAGAAAGGTGAGATATTCAGAGCTGTTTAAAGAACATGTTGAACCAAGAATGTATAAACAATGTTAGAAAATGAGCACTGGATTAGACACAAAGCTGATTTGCATACCATGTCATAAATTTCTTAGATCTCTCCGTTTTAGTAGAGAGAAATTATTTGTGTGTATATGAGCCAAAATGTCTGAAGTTAACCTTGGATCTGAAGCCTTAATAAGTAGTCAATTACAAGCTCAATTAAGTACATTGCTTTGAAAATAATTGGCAACATTTGGCCCTCAATGGTAGTCAAGAAATGCCCTTACCTTCCTTGGTTTTATTCATAAGCTTTAGTAGACTTTGCTAACAATATGGACTCCCTGTTCAAAATTCACAGAAATCATGTTTGCAAAACTCTGAAGAGTTATGTCTATTCTTTATTTTTTCACCATTATCCATTATTTCTCTTAAAGTTTAGAATTTAAATTCCATGAGGGTTAAAATCATGTTAAGTCTTCAAAAAATAAACAGATTTCCTCCAGTGTCTTCTCAAATATAAGGAATAGACTCTTTCTTGACTCTGAAATAATATTCTGAATATGTCCAATGTTTATTATAATGCCAAGTACATTGTGGGTACTCAGTATGCTTGTGTTAACAAAATGCTTAGGCCTCAGGGAAAGGAATAGATCTAGTTAGTATGGCAGTCCACATAAAACTTCAAGGATCTTTTCTCTATAAGCTAAGTGCTCTGTAAATAAATTGAAGCAAGGAATAAATTAAGGAATGAATTAATTTTATTGTTGAATGTATTAAAAATTTGCTACAGGGAGAATAGATAAAAGAATTTAGCTGAATTACTAATTATTTTTAAGTTTAAGGAAAAAAAAGTGTTGAGTCAGAAGGAAATATGTAAGTACAGAGGTAAGGAAAACTCTCTCATAACAATTTCTAACATGATCTCCAGGTGAAATAGTCTATGAAGGAACGGATTAAAACAAAGCCTGAAATGCTTGTAAAATCCTAAATGCCCTTCTTACTGATATTCTGAAAATTCAGTTTTTATAAAAAAAAATAAACCAACACTTTGTAAAAAGCAGAAGAAACTTTCTACACATTTTACTGAAGAAAAAAGTCTCTTCACCTCAAACTCAAATGCTTTACTTTGCAAAACAGCCTTTTTGTTTTCAGGTTCTTATTTCTTTGTCATTGCTTTTTGTAGTTATGGTGTCATCTGCTACTTGCTATTTCTAGAGGAGAAATAGGAAGGTATCAGATAATACATATGATGGTGGAGAGATGATCAAACTACCTGTTCTTTTTCCTCACTGTCTTCTTGAATTCAAGAATAAACACTTATTTTCCTGAATCTTACATACTTTCTATAATTTGGGAAAAGTTGGGAGATAATGAAAATGTATCCTCAGTAAATTTTTAGTTGATTATTAAATGTAAATTTACAAATATGAGCATTCTCTTCTCCATCAGTCATTGTCTGCTCCCAGCTTGATAACTATGTGTGTGTTCCCTCTGGCTTGTGAATGTCCTCATTTAGTAAACATAATTATGCTGCCTCTGTCCCTTCCAAATCATATAATGGAAGGTGAGGAGAGGTCCAGCAAGGACATACCAGAAATGGTTATAATTTGGCATTGATTACATTGAAATCATAAAGTGTTCTTTCTCTTTAAAAATGCTGTTTTGAGTACCCCATCACCTTCCATCAGATATTTGAATAATTTGTCTTTGTTGTTTCGAAATGGGCTCTGGCTATGTGGCCAAGAATAGCTTGCAGCGTCTCACATGGCCAAACTGTGCTCAGACCTCTAAATGCCCTGGTTGTCCCTTCTGAGCATTGCTGTCAAAGCAGGTTTAACACCAGTAGTACCTTGTCTGGCTAGTTTCTTACCCATCAAACACAATTATAGCAGTTACATACTTCTTGGTTCTACTTTAGAAAAGCAACTTGAGGATGGAAGGTTTTATCCTGGCTGTCAGTTTGAGGATATAGTTTGTCATGGCAGGGTGTTAAAGGCTGATTGAGACTTCAGGTCTAGGCCATCTACATGAGGAAGCATAGAGACAGACGAAAACTAATGTCCAGCTCCTTTGCTTTTTATTCAGTCCAGGGAAACTGTCTATGCGATACTGAGATCCATGTTTATAGTAGCTCTTCCCACTTGAGGTAACATAATTTAGAAGCTCTCTCGTGGAGAAGTTCCATAGTGTACATCCATAGTGATTCTAAATTTTGTATAGTATGTAACATAAACTGCACTTTTGGACATTATTGCAAATGGAAACAATGCAAACTCATATAGAGTATTCACTTACAAATCCCAAGAAACCAAGTGTCCCTGTTTTCAAGTAGAGTTTCTTGATGTCATCCCACCTCACTTGACTTAGTAGCTGGTAACCACAATTTCTTCTAACTTAGAAGGATGGGTCCACTTGAGTATCCAAATTTAAAACAAGTTTTTCCCCCAATGGAGATGTAGATTAAAGATACAGATTAGTAAAACTAAATTTAGGAAATGAAAACATCTTTATGTGAATTAAAATGTCACTAAATCTAACAGTTTTACCTAAATGTTATCCAAGACCTCTATAGTTCGGTTTCTCTGCAGGCACATATGCTGCTTATAAACACATGTACACACACAAAAACACACACACACACACTCACAAACACACACACACACATACACACATGAAAACATTCATATTGAATATAAGTAACAAATGATAGACAAATAATAAGTGGATAGATAGAGATTAAATATATAGATAGATTGTTTGAGAAAGAGAGACAGAGACAGAGAGACAGAGACAGAGAGACAGAAAGATGGGGAGGACATAGACAGAGACAGAGACAGACAGAGACAGAGAGAACTGTTAAAAGTCCCATTATTCTGGTAAACTTCTGCAATTGTACCTGGATTTTCGTCATCATGTTGTGTTTCCCATGATATTTTAGATACACTGCAGTTCTTTTGAGCTCCCTAACGACTGTTGCTGTGGACAACTTCACTGTTGGCAAGCTACTTTATGTTGTTCATCCAGAAAACATTGGCCACATGGATATTACTTCAGAAGATAGAGCTTTCATTTACTAAGGCCCAAGAATTGCTCAGCTTGAAAAAAGTAATATTTCTTTGAAGCTGCAATTTTGAAATGACTTAAAAATGTAGGCTATCTCCAGGGAGAATAAATTCTTTTATACTCACATACAACATTCGCAAAATGCCGGTCTACTTTCATAAGCACTCTTAAATATATTCTAGTTCATATAACAAATTATGATTATGGCTAGAAAAGGTTAAGTTTGAAAATATCAGGAAATAAATGTATATTCTTGGAATGTTTTAAACAGCTTATGTCACAGAGCTACAGTAAAGTAAGGTGGATGTAAAATGATATTTGTTATACACATTTTACTCAAAATTATTAAATAATATGTGGTGCATGACACTGATACTGATCATAGAACTTAATTAGAACTTCTGTACAAAGTTCAGCTCTCAAAAGCTGAATCAAGATAATGGCTAATTAAAAGGCTTGTCTACATGAAACAATGTTATATTTTAATATATTCAAAGAATATGAGGATCTTAGTAGAACTTTATTAAACATGCTAATTTTAATAAATTTTATGTTAATAAGTTCCAACCTGCATTTGGTAACCTGAATACTTACCCGTTAATCTGGATCATAATATTTATGAAGAATAATTATCAGTGTTGGTGATTTCATGACGCTTGCAGAAATATGAGGTGAACACATGTCAAAATGTTAATTTTGTAATGAATGAGAAAGGTACTCTTGAAATTCAAAGCAAAATCCCAGGAAATACATTACAATTTATCAAGATTTTCTTAAAATTCTCTGTTGTCAGGGCATCAATGATTTATGTTTTACATAATACAATTAATAGATTTTATAAGGGGAATTCTTTTTGTGTTTTTATTATATTATACATCTGGAAAATAGATTCCAGACAATAATCTATAAAACCCACACAGTATGATTATTTACAGTCAAATATCTTCCAAACCGTAACTAAGTTTAATGTTGCTCTATTTAGAGTACTGATTTATTTATCAGCATTATTCAATCTCTCTGCTTTATTGCTTATGTATCTCATATAATGGAAATGGAATTCATTTATAAATACTGGGAAATTAATTCTCCTATATATTTCCATTGGTTTCATGTTATTTAGTAATGAATTCCAAATAACATAATAGGGTAAGCTGTCCCATATATCTGTAACTGTGGTAAATTTTGAATGAAAGGGAATGCTACGAGTATTTAAAACACTGATAGATTAACAGAAACACAACTGTATGTTCTTCACACTAGGAATAACAATACATTTAAAACTGCAGATTGAAAATAGTATTTTTTCAAGGCACAAATACAAGTATTTTAAATATTCTAAAATGTGCTAGTGTTGTAGATTTTGAAAAATGTTTTAAATTGATGAAGATATATAAGTAACTATGTAAATTTTAAAAATTATGTAATGCTCCTCTGACAACTTTTGTCTCTTGAAGAGAGGCATAATCTGATCAGTAGGAGTTCCTAATGTTTCTCCATTTCCCCTGAGAGATCAACTAATAAGAACACTCTGAAAAGATAACCAACATCTCTGAATGAAAAGGAAGTGGTATTAAATCATTAAACCAGTTAGGAAAAAGTAATAACAATACCAAAAGAGGTTTGGAATTAAATGAGTCAAAAATTGTCTTCCTTCTGATCATTGCTACGTGGTCAGCAGAGCAATACGTGCAATGAGGGCACCCCCTAGTGTTCAGAAGCTAAAGCGGCTTTTTTTTTTTCTGAGACCATCTATAAAGATACAAATAAATAAATAAATAAATAAATAAATAAATAAATAAATAAATAAATATAAAAACCCTAAACAAACAAACAAAAACCCACAGTTTAAGGGACAACTGTCAAAAAAAGGTGTGTAATACAGGAAAATGCATCTGCAAACAACAATATTACTAAACAGAAAGTACATTTCTCCTAGTTCTCCCTATCTTCCTTCTCACCAAATATCTCTGGTTGATTTCACAGAAGGAAACTAATACAGGTACATAGTTTTGTTTTCTTTGGTTTTTATTTCTACCAGTAGTGACAATACTTTACCAAAAGACTCCAGTTTTTGGCAGTATTCAATATGATGTGTGAAATATTTGGTGTGCTATAAAAGGTGGTTGGCGATATGAATTTCTTTCCTATCAGTCTCTTCTTGCTAAAGAAACTCTATTTTTTTGTTTGATTTCATTTTAAATTTCCCTGATGTACTTTCATTATAGATTATATGAACTTATTGTCTGTCTCAATACTAGTCTTTATTACCATCATTGAAAATCAATTTCTAGCACAAAACCCACATTTGTAGCAACCACCTGGTACACAAGCACAGCTTCATATAGGTTGTGGAGACATACCTTATCTAGTAGGAATAATCATGATATTTAATAATAATGCAAATATCACACCACATCTTACTTTCTACTCTCCCAGGTAAGGAGTGTCTTCAGGCTTTCTTTAGAAAACACTGGGATTATATTGAAGATTTAAATTACGATTTACCTTCAAAGTTCATGAATTTTATGCATATGTGAAGACATGGCCATCTGCTTCCTGCCACTCACTCTTCTTAAGAATTGGCATTTTATGTTGTTTGTTTCCTTTCCCTAATTTCAACAAGGAGCTATGACAAAACAAATAAGCTACAGTTCTTTTTTAATTATAATGCTATTTTCACTGTCTCTCAATCAGGAGTCAACCTGCCATTGAAATTAAAATTTGAATATAAGAGACTATTTAAAATAGTTTGTTTTAAATCATGATAACCAAATCATAGAATAATTTCCATGATTTTGGAGCTATTTTTTTTTTTTTTACAAAATGATTATAAAAACTACTAGATTTACAAGATTTTAACCTAAGGCATATGAAATTGCCTAAAGGCCTGAACAGAGTAACAAAATGACACATTGTTTTAATAATATGCATTTCTATTGATTTACTAAATTCAGAAAATGATGGATTTGAAAATATAGTGTTTTTGTGTATGTTTGTATGTGTCTGTGTGTATGGACATATATTCATGGGTGTGAGCATGCATGTGGAGGCTGTAGGAAAAACTCTAGTGCAGTTCTCAGGAGCCATCACATTAGCTTTTTGAGACACAGTCAGTCTTTGGTCTAGAACTCTTTGGTTAGCTTAGGCTGTCAAGTTAGTCTTAGTAAACTTCCTATCTCTACCCCTCTAAAATTGCTATTAAAAGAACAGGGATTATATTAAAAGTACTGTTATTAAAAGTACAGAATTAAAACATCCTAGGCAGACATTTTTTTAAGTGTCAGAAAGTAATGAAGATACCCCCAATAATTTAAGGCAGTAAATAACTCCAAAGTCTCAGACAGTCCCTGAAAACTGAAAGATGCAAAAGTCCTTCCCTATCCGTAGGTATACAAGTCATTGGAGTGTTGAGGATGTTCATTGACCTGACTTACTGCCTGGAAGTTCATAGAGCTCCAAACATTTAGCATCCACATATTGTCATGCCTGCTGGAATACAGTTTTTCAATGATGCAGCTGTCTTTGTGCCACTGATACGGGGTTACTAACTCCAATAAACTCATTCATTCATCTGGTTGGACCTTAGTGTATTGTTAAATGGTTCTATTCTCAATTCTCTATTTGGAGTGAATGGTTTTTTGTTCATGTCTCCTTAGGAATAGCATCTCAAAGACACACATAACCCTGTCTGCCTGGTCTTCCTAATTTTGTTTGTTTGCATGTTTTGTTTTGTTGTTGTGGATTTTGTTGATATTATACATTTGTTGTTTCAGTTTGCTATTGTTGCTTTGCTTTATTTTTACTGAGCTCTGGAGAATAAACTCTAATGTTCATGCTTGTTATGCAAGCATAGTACTTCTGAGCTCCCATATCAGTTCTTTTAAAATATTTTGATGCTTGTATATTATCGTAGTTTGTTCCAATTCATCTCACCTGTATATCCTTTGTATCCCTTCTGTTATTCCCCTTCTTACTGTCTTCAACTTTCATGTTATGTGTGTGACATACATCTATGTATATGCAAGTATATATACATGATATACATGATACAACTCTTGTTTATATATGCATACACAAGATACATATGACATGCATGTGTGATCCAAGTACATACATGTTTAGATATATACTGTGTACATATATGATATATGTACATGTATGCATATATATGTTATATATAGGATAGACATTTATGTATGTGTATATATACAAATTACATTAATTACATACTTTGTGTATATACTGGAATGTAAATGATATAAGTATATATATATGTGTGTGTGTGTGTAATAAACATGCACATGCACATTTGTAAGAGAGAGAAAGAGAGAGAGGCTGGGGTAAAGTTTGGGGTTTGGTTAGGCAGAGTGAAGGAGATTTCTATAATCACCTTTGCATATTATCAATGTTTTAGTATCATTTCTCTTGACAAACAAATAATAGATTTTAATTTCATTTTCTAATATGACAATTATTAATACATATGTGCTGGGTAGTGTTTCTTTTTTTTTTAATTTAATTTTATTTTGTTTTTTTAATTTACATTCCAAATCACTTCCCCTTTTCCGTTTCCTCCCTCCCCGAAAGTCCCATAAGCCCCCTTCCCTCCCTCTTTTCTCTGTTCAACCCTTTCTTAACTGGACAAAAAAACATGATTTAGATGTCTAAACGTATATATAGTGTATGTGTTAAAGTTCTTTTAAAGCCAGTCAGCTTTAACATGGATTTTAAATTTTCTGTTTTGCATCACAGTATTTAAGATGCAGAACAGATATTTCAGGTCTTAGCTTTTCTTTGTAAACACAATATATCTGTGTTATTTGCTTAGCTATGTTTTCATTGCTATATAAATAAAGGCTACAATGAAAAGCAACTGGGGGAAGAAAGAGTTAATTTTAGTTTTCAACTCTAAGGGTCAGATCCATCATCAGAGCAAGCAAAGAGAAGAACAGATGAAGAGACCATTAAGAGCACTCCCTTCATGGCTTGGTAGTCATAGCTTGCTCCGCCTGTTTTCTTATAGTACTGTAGTCCCCATGGTATTGCTCCATTCACAATAAACTGGTAAAGCTCACTTTAATCATCATTCAGAAAAATGTTTTTTATTTTTCTCTCAACTGAAGTTCACTCCACTCAGATGACTCTAGTTTAGATTAAGATAAAAATTTAGCCAGCATAGTTATTAATAATAAGTTGAAGACATTCTTTGACACATGAAGTTCTGGAAGCCATTGCTCAGTGCTAAATGGCATATTTCATCCTGAAAAAACATAATTATCCTCTTTATCTTGAGGAAACAAAATCACCAATCAAGCTTTTCTGAATCACTGTGTATTCACAGATGCTTGCCTCCTTTGTGCCTCATTTGTGATTCAATGTTCCAAAGAATTTGACACTGGACCCTCAGTATGGTAGAAAGTTTAAATGCACATTCCCATGATTTTACTTTCTGATTGTAAGTAATTTATAATTCTAGGTTTAAGAAAATATCTGATTAAAATTTCTACTAAATTAGAAGTTTTAAATAGGTGGAAGCAGCAAGGAACCTCTCCTTGTCTCTTATTACCAGTACTAAGAATAATGTCAGGTTTGCTTCTGTACCCTTCGAGGGCAGGCTTTATATTTTCTTCACCTGAAAACCTACTTCACTTCTTTATATCCTCATAAAGGTATAAATACCATCATCCCAAAAATTATTGAGTAAAAATAGTTCCTATGATCATAGAGACCTCTGTAACATTATAATACATATATTGGATATCAACATTCTGCAAAAAATAAATAAATAAATAAATCTGGTTCTTTTCTCTCTTACACATTGCATTCTTCTTTTCTCCACAATGAAGGATCTTTAATTTCACAATTTTGAGCATCAACATTTCCACAAAATTCTTGTGAATATAATCTTCTTTTTCTCTTTAAAAATGTGTATCAAAGGGTCCAAATTTTTTTTTCACAATCTGAGCATTTTAATTCATTTTACTACTTAAACTTCACAATTTGGCAAGAGACAGGAGAAATATGAGTTCCCATACAAGATTAGAATTATTTTCCAAATGACGGTCATTTCAAAATGTTTTAGCTTTGGTTGATAAATTAGGATTCTTAAATCAGTGTCTGTCTTTTATTTCTGGAACCACTATTTCTTTTATCTTAAATATCTAAACAAGTAATATTATACAGGTCAAGTGAGTTGTACTTGTACATTTATGAATATATTAATGTACACACATATATATGAATATATATATGTGTGTGTGTGTCTGTGTGTGTGTAACTATAACTATTGGAGATTTCATGAGTTTTAAAGATAGCAAGGATGAACATGTGGGATTATTTGAATGAGGAAAAATAAGGGGAAAATTAATTATTTATATTATAATTTCAAAAATAAAAGGAAGTAAATAAATAAATAAAAAATAGTGGGGTAATAGTTGATATGACTTTTGAGAGGAAAATAGGACATCCTTATGCTGCTTCACTGTGTTTAAAACTGTACATTTAAGACGTCATTCTCATTTTTAATGCAAAATACTGGGACTTTGTTCATTGCAGCTTCCTCTACAAGGAAATAGATTATGAGAAAAGGAAGAGAGATTTGAAATTAAAAATATCAGTTACTCTGTAGTAAGTTTTTCCTAGACATAATGAAGTTATTTCATGATTATTTACTTGTCTACATCTGTCCACCTCCATGCTTTCTTAAGCCAGTAGTTTCTTCTCATGATCGAATCAATTTTATTACTAGGAATGATCAGTTTCCTTTTTGTCACACACTAGTCAGCAAAGAACAATTTTTTTTAAAAGGATCAAGAATTCTGTTTTATATACTGTTCAAAACACAATAGAAAGAAATAGACACTTTCATTTAAAAGGTGTCTTTCACACAGTGCTGGATATTGCTATGCTGTAGTTATTATTGATATTTTTCAGGTTATCTAAATTAAAGTCTCAGTTCAATGATTTAGTTGCAGTTAGTACTTCACAAGGGGAAGACCAAGCTACTCATTCTTTCTCTGAGGTGTTATTACCTTTTCCTACATTGTAAACTCTGAGGTCTTTTGGAAAATTCCACCTATCACCTATCCATCTTTTGCCAGAACCTGTCACTTTTTGCTTCCGCAGGTCTCTAGGAAAACCCCTTACTACTACCATTGCTTCCTTTGCTATGTCTTTTTCAAGTCTCACACCTTGCTGTCTTTCACATTTCTTGTAGATAATGCTGACAATGGTTGCTTCCTGTATATAAATGGAGAGACAAAAACGTTACAGTAGGACAATTATCTCCAAAAACCATGAATGAAATCCAGTTGCATTTGCAGCTAGGTAATTTTAGATTTTTTTTTAAAGGATGCCTATTTGCAGATTGCATCATTCCAGGTTGATCTGTCTAACACTGCTATTTCCCTGCAGTTTACCTGTCTGACACATTTGTCAGAGCTGGAGTCTGGCAGGTGTGCATGTTACATTGGGACCTTTTAGAGTAGAATTAAAACTTGCTACAAATAAACACTTTTTTTTTATTTATTTGACAGAAATTATGAAGATGTTGTTATACCTGTGCCTCAGTTAATGAGCCAGATGACACATATTACATATGTCAATGAAGGCATGAACTTGTCTGTTGTAAAAAGGAATTTTTATCCTATGAAAGAACTCACAATAGAATTAAATGGAGAGAGACTAGTATTAAATTGGTGCTTCCATTCAGGTTAATTGATAAAGTTCAGACACTCTAAGGCACCACAACCTATGGTTATTTCCCACTAATTTAATTGTGGTCTCATGGTACTAACTCTTTGTTCATGTACATTCACATGTTATGAATAAGAAAGTGGCAAATTATATAGAGTCAATGAAAATTTAACTGTAAAGAAAGGTGCATTCACAGTATGTGCTCACTGATAAGTGGATATTAGCCAAAAAGAAGCTCAGAATAGCCATGATACAACTCACAAACCATATGAAACACAAGAAGAAAGGCAAGCGTACCAAAGTGTGGATGCTACAGTCCTACTTAGAAGGGGGAAGAAAATAATCTCTGGGAAGTAGAGGGAGAGAGGGACCTAGGAGGGAGAGAGTAGGGGAAGGGAAAAGGGGGAGCCAGTTCAAATATGGGAGGAGATTGGGGTAAATACAGTGGGTCAAGAAATTGGTGAATAGCAGTGGTGGAGGAGGAACTGAGGGTAGTCACTAGAAAGTCCCAGATGCCAGAGACCCAAGAGATTTCCAGAACCAAACAGGGAGGACTTTAGCTGAAATACACAACAAAGGGGTATAGAACCTGTAGAGACCATATCCATTGGATAGGCATGGTCTTCAGTTGAGGGATGGGGCTACCCACCCACCTCAAAAATTACCCCTGTCAAAAGGAGATAGAGGAACAAAGAGTGGATCAGATACTGAAGGAAAGGACATCTAGAGACTGCCCAACCTAGGGATACATTCCATCTGCACACACCAAATCCAGACACTATTACAGATGTCAAAAAGTACTTACTGGCCTGAGCCTGGTATAGCTGTCCTCTGAGAGGCTCTGCCAGAGCATGACCAATACAGATGCAGATGTATGTAGCCAAACATTGAACTGAGCATGGGGACTCCAATGGAGAAGTTAGGACAAGGACTGTACTATCTGAAGGGGTTTGCAACCCCATAGGAAGAAAAATAGCAACCAAACAGATCACCGCAAAGATCCCATGGACTAAACCACCAACCAAAGAGTACACATGGAGCGACTCATGGCTCCACCTGGATATATATCAGAGGATTGTCTTATCTGGCATTACTGGTAAGGGATTCTCTTGGTCCCATGTAGGCTCGATGATGCAGGGTAGGGGAATGCTAGGGCTAGGGTGCTGAGGCACGAATTTGTATGTGGGTACAGGAGCACCCTCATAGAGGCAGGATGGAGGGGAGGGGGGAGGGAGCTTGTGGAGGGGAAACTCGGAAGGAAGATGTATTACTCAGGGTTCCCCAGAGTCACAGATTTTATGTGTAGTCTCTATATAGTAAGGGAATTTGAGGATGGCTTACAGTCTGTAGTCCAACTCACCAACAATGGTCAGCAGCAGCTGTGAGTAGATATCCAAGGATCTAGCATTTGCTCAGTTCCACAAGGCAAGCAGGCAAAGAAAAGAGAATCTTCCTTCTTCCAACATCCTTATGTGAATCTCCAGCAGAAGGTGTGGCCCAGATTAAAGATGTGTACCACCAAGCCTGGATCTGGGGTTTGTTTTGTCACAGATGACCTTGAACTCAGAGATCTCCTTGCCTTAGTCTCCTGGGATTCATAGCCACTGTGCCTCAAGATCTTTATGCCAAGATCCAGGTCAGAAATTCGTATCTTCCAGCCTCAAGAGGCAGATCACAGGTAGCCTTCCAGTTCTGGATTGTAGTTCATTCCAGATATAGTCAAGTTAATATCCAGAAGTAACCACTACAGGGGAATAATGTTTGAAATGTAATTAAATAAAATAACCAGGAGAAATGAAAAAAAAAAATAAGACCATGATCTTAGCTGTTTGGAAGCCAAGTTTCTACTGTTTGTCTTTGGAACAAGATGTAGAATTCTCAGTTCCTTTTGCACCATGCCTGCCTAGATGCTGTCATGCTTGCACCTTGATGATACTGGACCGAACCTCTGAATCTGTAAGCCAGCCCCAATAAATGCTGTCCTTATAAGAGTTAAACAATAATAAAGAAAGGTGCATTGAAAAAAGTGGACCCTGTCTTTAATTTCTAAAATATTCTGTTAGAATATTATGAAAAATGAAGAAAAACAAGTATCTATTAGATATTTTGTTCCTAGAATTGAGGAACCAAGGTGGGAGCACTGGAAAGGACTGGAATTCTGAATCATATTTATTTAGAAGAACAGTATCTGTGCACAATCCAGTTAAATTTTATAATCAAGAAAAGAAATTTTAGGGGCTTACACACTAAATGATGGGAAAAGCTGTATCTTGGTAAGCTCCATCCTCTTCTGAATGGAAAACTGCACATTAATGACAGTTGTATAGTGAGCATCAATTTAGTCATCTCAGTTTCCCTGAGTCCTCAGCTGGATATAAATTGCCAATGTGTTAATTAAACATATTTGGGCCTGTACTTTATGCCTTTGATTCCAGAAAGATAAAGGCCAACGATTAGATGCAGTATGTTTCAGGACAACTAAGACTATATAGTGAGATCCTGTCTCAACAGTTAAAAATAAACAAGTAAGTAAATAAAATCAATTGGGTTTTATTGAACTTAGTATAGTTTGTATTTGAAATCCAAGTTCCTTCAAAATAAAGTTAACTTATCCTAAATTTAGCTTAGAAATTTTTGTAGATATATATTTCTAGCCACAGTATTCAACAAAGATCTGACTTAACACAACAATTACAAGTAAGGAGAGAATGGTGTTGTGCTGAAGAACTCTGAAGCTTTAGGGTAAAATACAAACTATTTATACCCATGGAAACTTGTAATCTTAACCCACCCCATCCCATCATTTAAAAGCTCTTTTTGAAACAGAGAGAGACAATTGTTGAAAGATATAACCAATCAAAATGAAGAATTGTGGTGCCCATTCACAGTGGATTCACACAATACAACTCTAGCATATAATTCTTGCAATATACAAGGAGAAGTTGAGTGAAAGTGTTTAAGAGCCAGTTGATCAAGGTACTTGACGTGAGATTGTGTAAGAAACTACAGCTATAAAAATCTCAAAAAAAAAAAAATCTCACCAACATAATGACCTAAATATGAACCAAAACAAAAACAGTAGACACTCTAAAATGGACTAGGGAAAGCCCAACAGACTCAACCCTAGATAAAGAACTATAGGCAATTGAAGAATGGTGAAAGTGGGAGACATTACTTTCCTCAAGAAAAGGTGTTTCAGTTCCTTATCCAATACCAAATAGTCAGCCTAAAAGCTTACAAACAAGTAAGATTATATAGACAAGCAGATCTATCTAGGAATATGTAATATATATATATATATATATATATATATATATATATATATATATATATATAGCAATAATTATGAGAGAATAGGTATTGAGTGTGAAAATAGTAAAGAAGGGTATAAAGATAAGTTCAAAGGGAGAAAATGGAAGGGGAAAACAATGAAATTGCTGTCTAATATCAAAAAATAAAATATATAACTAATAAATAAAACATGCAAAACATGCTAGTCTTGGATTGGACTTGCAATATCTAGGCCATTGTGAATCTTGTGATTTGAAAATTTCATAAGGAAACACACTAGAACTGATGAGCTTTTTTGTTTATACATGTTCATGAGGCTTTTATTATTTCTACATAGTTAAAAGACTTTTGGGAAGACAATTAGCTGATTTGGAATATCTGTAAGACAAGCCTACTTATTTTTTCTTCTCAATTCTGTGTGTGTGTGTGTGTGTGTGTGTGTGTGTGTGTGTGTGTGTGTGCGTGCGTGTGCGTGTGATGTGAATGAAAGTATGTATCATGTTTGTGTAGAGGTGACAATATGGATGGCTTCATGTGGAAGAGACCACATAGGTCGATGTATGTGCACATGTGGGAAACTTTGCCTGCAGATGTGTAAGTTGACCGCAGCCATATTCTCAATTAATCTACATCTTCATTCTTTACAGACAGATCTCTCAGGTGAATCAAGATTCATTATTATGGCTAGTCTGACTGACTACGTTGCTCTAGGCATCTCTTGTTTCTATCTTTTGGGTGCTGGAATACATGCAGGCCACTGGTCCCATCAAGTATTTACATGACTACTGTGAATCTTGTCCTTGTGCTTACATGTTAAAAATTTTAACCACAGAGCCATTCTCCTAGACTATACACTGTATTTAGGCAAGAATGTCTGAAGTGAGTAAACAATTTAAATGCTTCAGTGGAACAGAATTGAAGACCCAGAAATGAATCCACACTTCTATGGTCACTTGATCTTTGACAAAGGAACTAAAGCCATTCAGTGGAAAAAAGATAGCCTTTTCAACAAATGGTGCTGGTTCAACTGGAGGTCAACATGCAGAAGAATGCAAATTGACCCAGTCTTATCTCCTTGCACTAAGCTCAATTCCAAGTGGATCCATATAAAACCTCCATATAAAACCAGACACACTGAAACTAATAGAAAGGAAACTAGGGAAGAACCTTGAACATATGGGCACAGGGGAGTATTTCCTGAACAGAACTCCAATAGCTTATGCTCTAAGATCAAGAATTGACAAATGGGATCTCATAAAATTACAAAGTTTCTGTAAGGCAAATGACACTGTCAAAAGGACAAAGCAGCAAACCAACAAACTGGGAAAGATCTTTACCAACCCTACATCCAACAGAGGGCTAATATCCAATATATATAAAGAACCCAAGAAGTTAGACTCCAGAGAGGCAAGTAACCCTATTAAAAATGGTGTACAGAGCTAAACAAAGAATTATCACCTGAAGAATATCGAATGGCTGAGAAGCACCTAAAGAATTGTTCAACATCCTTAGTCATTAGGGAAATGCAAATCAAAACAACCCTGAGATTCCACCTCACACCAGTCAGAATGGCTAAGATCAAAAACACAGGAGACAGCAGTTGTTGGTGAGGATGTGGAGAAAGAGGAACACTCTTCCACTGCTGGTGGGATTGCAAGCTGGTACAACCACTCTGGAAAGCAGTCTGGCGGTTCCTCAGAAAACTGGGCATGACACTCCCAGAGGATCCTGTTATACCACTCCTGGGCATATACCCAGAGGCTTCCCCTGTGTGCAATAAGGACACATGCTCCACTATGTTCATAGCAGCCTTATTTATAATAGCCAGAAGCTGGAAAGAACCCAGATGTCCCTTAATGGAGGAATGGATTCAGAAGATGTGGTATATTTACACAATGGAATACTACTCTGCAATTAAAAACAATGTATTCATAAAATTCTTAGGCAAATGGAAAATATCATCCTTAGTGAGGTAACCCAATCACAAAAGAACACATATGGTATGCAGTCACTGATAAGGGGATATTAACCCAGAATCTCGGAATACCCAAGGCACAATTCACATTTCAATAGATTTCCAAGAAGATGGAAGGAGAGACCCTGGTCCTGGAAAGACTGGATGTAGGGGAATACCAGGATAGAGAAGCAAGAGGGTGTTGAATGGGGAACAGAGGGAGGGAAGGGGGCTTATGGGACTTTTGGGGAGAGAGGAACTGGGAAATGGGAAATCATTTGGAATGTAAATAAAAAAATATAGAAAATAAAAAAAAAAGAAGTTACCACTAACCATGCATTTCAGATACTCTGTGGGAAAGTATCCTCAGTCACTTTGCAAATGTACAGCTACCATTTGCTCTAAGTGTCCTTCTCTGAAAAAGAGAAGTTCCATACACTCTCATAACTCCCTATTATCTGCTATAAATACACAGAACTCTTGCAGGGAAGATGAATTATATTCCATTTGGATCACAGAACTTTATCAAAATCCACTAAAAACATGCTCCAGGAGCTATATATAAACTAAAAAGACCTGCCTTAACATAGAAAACAAAATCAAAACCATATTATTTCAGAGACAATTAGGCCCTTTAACAACATATTTTTCAAATATCCCACAATTGAAGCGACTTAAATACAATTGCCTGTGTTCTCCAATCATGAAGTGTGACGGAACTCAGTTATTGTCAGAGACTGATAGCCAGACCTCTGGTACTCTGTGGAACAACATAGCAGTTCTCTCACCTTTATCATACATATCAGTTCTATCACCTTGTTGGATACTTCAGTTACCTGAAGTACCCAACAAGACCAGGCATTTTCTGTGCACCATGTGTGAACTAGACAAACAACCACACATGCACCCCTCACTATATCCAATTACAGATAAAATGAGTGTGTAAATAGAAAAGTCTTCACATAAAAATTGATCTCTTTTTTTTTATAATTCAAAATACTGACGTAGCTGGGCTCTATCTTTATGCCAACAACTTTACTGCTTTATGCAACAATCTTGTCTTCTCTTTCTTGAAATAACAGATGTCAAATAGGACAATATATCTGTTTTCTAGAAATGGGAAGAAGTAACAGAGATGGTATGAAAAGCTTTTACATGTATCTTGCCTTATTTTCCACACACTTCTGCAAAAAAAAAAAACTGGAAAATATGAGAGATATCTTAGAAGGAGTAGAATAGAAATAGGTAATAAGTACTTTACTACTGAAATAAGATAGTGGCCCCAGTGAGATGACCACAAACATGACCAGCCTGCAAATTCTCTACTCTTTTATCCTAGAACAAAATTCCAACCTTTACTTACAGTTTTATTAAAAGTCTGCTGAGTCTTCATTGGTTGTTCAAAGAAAATGAGGAGGTAAAAGAGGGAACATGTACATTTCTATGCATTCATTAAAGTTTTTCATTCAAATGTTCACTGCTAAAGGTTGATCTAATATATGCAATTCATGGACATTTTTAACAAAAACTGAAATAACATTTTATTATTGTTTGTGGCTCTTGTGAAGTATGTTGTTTCCTTGATTTCTTTCTTCTTTTTTCTTTTAATTTTTTTATTGGATATTTTATTTATTTATTTATTTATTTATTTATTTATTTTATTAGATATTTTCTTTATTTACATTTTAAATGTTATCCCCTTTCTGGTTTCTTTCCCCAAAACATCATACCCCATCCACCCCTTCCTCTGCTCAACAACCCACCCACTCCTGCTTCCCTGTCCTGGTATTCGCCTACACTGGGACATCAAGCTTTCTCACAGTCAAGGGTCTCTCTCTCTTCGATGTGCAACAAGGCCATCTTCTGCTACATACGCAGCTGGAGCCATGTGTCCATCCATGTGTACTCTTTTGTTGGCAATTTAGTCCCTGGGAGTTCTGGGGGTACTGGTTGGTACACAATGTTGTTCCTTCTATGCGGCTAACAGCTCCTTTGGCTCCTTAGGTCCTTTCTCTAGCTCCTCCATTGGGAACCTTGTACTCAATCCAATGGTTGACTGGGAGCACCCACCTCTGTATTTGTCAGGCAATGGTAGAGCCTCTCAGGATATTTTCTTTATTTACATTTCAAATGTTATACCCTTTCCCAGTTTCCCCATCTGGAAAACCCTTATCCCATCCCCCCTTCCCCAATTTCTATGAGAATAGTTTCTATGTTCCCCACCTGTTGTGGAAAATATTAAAAAAAAGAACCAGCAACTCTCCAAGCTCCAGCTGCTCTCTTCCCACCGACTCTCTGACAGATTAGGACTGACAAGCTTCCAGTGTTCCTGCTACCAGCAACTCTTTAGCTATCCCCCACAGTGACTGTCCACCCCAATGTCAGTCCTCACAACACCCATCAACCTAGTGGAAACAAAACTCTAGAAGCTTATAATTAACCAAACAGATTTATGTATTAATACATTCTCAATCCACAAGATGCCAATACAATAATTTCAGAACCAATTGATAACAATAAAAGCCGCCCACCTAGATAAGACAAATATCCCAATTATTCTATCCTTTTATATAATAACTACCTGTGACTAATCAAAGCCATGCTGGTTCAGATTCTTCTTCCTGTTTGTCCCTTTCCATCTTGGACTCTTCCACTCCCTGAGAGACTCTGTCTCTGCAACTCTTAGTTCCGCCTCCCTTTTCCCTGTCCAATCACAGGGCTCCTGCTACACTAAACTTAGTTTAATTGGACAGGGAAAATCCTGTTGCACACATGCACCCACATAGCATATTTACAGAACAAGGCTTCTTAAAGTGAATAATGGAAGAAAAATATAGTAGACCTTTTAGTAGGGGGAATATTACAATAATGAAATATTCTGTCATGATGCTGGAGCCTGTATCCATAGGTCTTACTTTTTCTGACTGTGCTGTTTCACCAGTTTGAGCTGTCCAGAGTCAGAGTTGTTTAAATCTATAAGCATCTGTATTTCCTGCTTTGTTATTCTCATTAGTTAACCATTTCCTAAAACTCTTTCATGAAAATACTTGCTAATCTAGATCAACAATTTGAGATCTACAACCAAAATTTATCATACTACTCTGTGAAGAAATTCCCAATTCACATTTTTATTTTATTTTAATTGTTTCTCTTTTTTCTTTTTTAAATTACTTTTGCATTCTTAGAGTCCAATTGTTACTTCCTGGTTCACCTTCCCACAGTTTCACAGTTCCTCATCCCATTCCTTCTCTCCCTGTCCCCAAGAGGACCTTATTGCCCCTTCCTAAACACCTCCATGCCAGTCCACTCCACTCCTTGGAACCTCAGATTTCTCCAGGCTTAGGAACTTCTTCTCCCACTGAGGCCAGACCAGGGAGTCCTCTGCTGTATATGTGTCAGGGGCCTCGGAACAGTTCCTATATGCTACTGGTTGGTGGCTTAGTGTCTGAGCGACATCATGGGTTCAGGTTAGTAAAGAATGCTGGTCTTTCTGTGGGTTTGCCTTCACCCTCAGCTTCTTTCAGTCTTTCCCTGATTCACCAACAAAGTTTCCCAACTTCATTTCAATGGTTGAGTATAAATATCTGAATTTCTCTCAGTCAGCTGTTTGTCAAGCTTATTGGAGGACAGCCATGCTAGTTTCCTATCTGTTAGCAAACCATACCATCAGTAATAGTGTCAGGTCTTGGAGCCTCTCCTTGAAATGGATCTCAAGTTGGTCTAGTCACTGAATCTCCTTTCCCTCACTATCTTCTCCATTTTTGACCCAGCAGTTCTTTCAGACAGGGACAATTCTGTATCATAGATTTTTACTGTGGGTTGGCAACCCCATGGCTCCACTTGATGCCCTGTCTCTCTACTGGAGGTGGACTCTACAAGTTCTTTCTCCCCACAGTTGGGCATTTCATCTAAGTTCCCTCTCTTTGAGTCCTGAGTGTCCCTCACCTCCCAGGTCTTGTACATTCTAGAGGGTGCCCCACCTCCCACCCCCTGGGGTTGCATATTTTTACTCATTCTCCTGGCCTTCAGGGCTTCTCTTCTGTCCCCTAATACCCGAACATGTTCCACTTTTCCCCTCCATGTCCCCACTCCTACACAGGTCCCTCCCTCCCTCTGCCTCACCTAAATGCTCTTTTCTCCCTCCCAAATGGGATTGAGGCGCCTATGTTTTTGATCTTAGCCATTCTGATTGGTATAAGGTGGAATCTCAGGGTCCTTTTGATTTACATTTCCCTGATGACTAAGGACTTTGTGTCACTATTTGCAGATTATATGATAGCATGCATAACTGACCACAAAAATTCTGCCAAAGATTTTCTACAGCTAATAAACAACTTCAGCAAAGTGGCTGGATATAAAATTAACTCAAGAAAATCCATAGCCTTCCTTTGTATAAATGATAAATGGACTGAGAAAGAAAACAGGGAAATCACACCCTTCACAATAGTCACAAATTATATAAAATATATTGGGGGTGACTCTATCCAAACAAGTGAAAAATCTGTGTGACAAGAATTTCAAGTCCTCAGGAAAAAAAATCAAAGAAGACCAGAAAATGGAGAGATCTCCTATGCTTACTCATGGATTAATAGGATTAATATAGTAAAAATGGCCATCCTACCAGGAGCAATCTGCATATTCAAAGCAATTTCCATCAATATTCCAACACAATTCTTCAAAGCCATGGAAGGAGGAATTCTCAATTTTATATAGTAGAACAGAGGAATCTTGAATGGCCAAGAAGTACTTAAAGAAATGTTCAAAGACTATAGACATTTTTTTAAATGTTTTAGAGATCCTCTTACACATGACTATCATAGATGGCAGTTCATTCTACTACAGACTAATTTTAGTCATTCCTTATACTTTCTCATTCTGGAACTATTTGATTTTTCCTTTTAGTTTTTTGGAGAAAATCCAGAGGTATAATTCAATTTACATTCATGGTTTATATTGTTTTGTTTAGTCTTTCATCATTCCACAATAAATCCTGGCTGACCTGACTGGGCCATGAATTACCAAATATGATGTTCTATACGCATGACGCTTCCCAATGGAAGGGTTTTATTAGACACCTATGAGGAGTTACATACTATAATAGATTGAGTATTCATACCCTGAACTTCTGGATAGCTGTGAAGCTACAGTCTCACATGATGTGAACGTATGCCAGTGAGTCAGATTCAGGAAATGAATTGAATGAACTCTCATAAGAATTTCTCAATGAAATAAAGATGAAAATACAACTGGAGCCTGCTTAAGAAGTCTATGTAGATTTACTAAGCTTTGGGGTCTTTGAGGCTGAAACACATTTCTGAAGGGAAAAAAATCAATATTAAACTACATTTGATATATTTCTTTGCTAAAAGCCACAACTTTCAGTATTCTAGAGAGGGATGATTTATAGCTATTACATCCCACAAAATGTTCTTTTTGGCCCTGAAATCTGATAATTTGGTTTTACATGGTGACTGTGCTTCCAGAAATAAAACTCCTGTCCATCACCATTATTAGTATCAAGGATAGGTTGTAAAGAGCTATGGAAAGCACAGCACATTTCTCTGCTTCACTCCTGTGATAATTGCAAAATTTTGGAAATGTATTAGCTTCAGCAGAAGAGGAATGAAGACCTTAGAGTGGTGTTAGGTATAAACGAACAAGGAGCTTTGGCTTTCTATCTGGGGAGCACTTCTCTTGGCATAGTCTGTATAATATATTCCTGCTTGGCCTTGCAGATGCATTTTTAAATTTATCAGCCTGGAAACATTTTCACTAGGTTACAAATGTTTTATCAGCCCACTTTCCTCGCTGGACCAGAATATGATGCAGATTGTAAGTGAAAGCTAGAGAATGAGAGCGCAGTACACAATTTTTTCTTTTACTTAATTGTTTTTTTTTCTTAAGGAAGAGGAGTCTCTCTAGAGAGTCTGGATCATGCAGAAGTGAACAGATGCCTTGAGACAAAAGGATACTATTTAAAGTGGATATACTTTTATTTACAAAGCTTGTTTACTCTTACTTACAATTTACTTTAGTCCTTAACAGGAACTATCAGCAAATTAGAAGTGCCTGTGAAATAAAGATAATGATAATCCTACTTATACTGCAATAGTAGTCACACTGACCCATCTGACAACTTGTGTCTTCCAAGAAAAAAAATTCATAACAAAACTAGAATTGCCCATATAATACTTTTAATAGAATGAAATATATTCAATTTGTATTATCAATAATTAACACTTACCTCTTTTAAAATAAATGCAGGTCATAATGTCATGATACCTACCCATTTCACACAGAGAGAATGGTCATAATGTGGAGACAAATTATGGGAACAAACCTGACAATGTAACAAGCAAATGCAAGAATATACATTTTACTAGATGTCTGAATTATTTATGGTAAGAATTTATTAAAATAATGATCAGTAAATGTTCAATATTTGAATGAATATTTAAAAATCATCAAAATTTAGAAAATATAGGTGACTAAATAAATCAAACTGGAACAAAGAAATGTGTGTCTCTAGAACATCATTGCAAAGATTTGAATCAATACAAAGTAAAGAAAGAATCTCACAGTGTTGATTCAATTAACTCATGTAATATTTGAAATAATAGAAGTTCTAATAATTATAATTTTAATTTTGTGAGATCGTTCAATCCCCATCAGTATAGGAGATAGGCAGGATACACAAACAAACAAACATAGATGCTTCTTGACATACAATGAAAGTATGTATCCCTAAGTCCATAATGAGTTGAAAATAATTGTAAGCAAAATCTGCACTAAATGCATTTATCCTAGCAAACAAATCTCTTGGCAACACAGTGAGCTTAAGAAATTGCTGTTTATATCTGTTGTTACATATCTGATTGGAAGTTCAGTTTCAAGGCTAGGCTTAGATTATAGAGGCATACCAATCAAGATTTCAAGCCCAAGTGGCAGATAAGATGCTTAATTGGTTAAAAACAAGCACTTCTCTTTCCAGGGGACCTTCATTCAGTCCCCAGCTCACATTAGTTCAGACCTGCATGTAATTATATATACTGGGTATCTGAAGCTCCTTTCTATTACTTTTTGGGTTCTCTCTCTCTCTCTCTCTCTCTCTCTCTCTCTCTCTCTCACTAATTAATTGAATGTGTCTCTGTCTCTCTGTGTGTCTCTGTGTCTGTCTCTCTACCACTCTCTTTGTACGTGTCTCTGTCTCTCTTTGTGTCTGTCTCTCTCTCTGTTTCTCTCTCTCTCTCACTCTCTTACACACACACACACACACACACACACACACATCCAGCCTCACACATGCACACACAAACACATTCACACACAAATTTTAAAAAATTAAAAAAGAAGTTTAGGGTCATTCATATATATGAAACAGCTCTGAGGCTAGCCTGGATTGCTATAAAAGATCATCACTTAAACAAGAATAACCAGAAAAACAACAAAATTTAAAGGACAGTATTTCCTCAGTACATATAAATTTCTGTCAGTATAAAACTGATGTATCCTAAACCAAACATCAAATTCAGGAACTACCTATACTTTGTTAAAATGTTAATGTTCTTGAGGTTGAAATTCTCCCCTGGGACTACAGTAGCTCAGATCACCTCTAGAAATTCTGAGTTGTATCTTAACTGTGAGAGAGGATCATCCAGGACAACTGAAGAAGAGTAGCTTGTGTTTGCCTCCTCAAGAAAAGAACTAGAGAGGACATCTGAGGACAGCAACTAACACTTAGAATCATAGATGAGAAGGAATTTCAGCATCACCACAGAAAAAAGGGAATAAGTTCACAATTTCAATCCCGGCTATTTTCCCAGGGAAGACTCAATTTTGTTTATAAATAAATTTGAGAAGTCCTCCAAGGTCCACATTCTCAGTGTGGCCTGGCAATCACCAATGGCAATATGATCAACAGTCTTCATAAGCTGAGATTCTTTGCTTGCTTTCTATACAACAGCTTTGTTCCAGAAAAAGTTACTTTTTGTTCTTTATATTCTGTCCCCTGAAAATTTCTACAGCGTCTAAATACCAATACCATCAGAGATAAAGTATCAATACTTAGATTCTCTTACCAAAGTGTCCTATGCACCACCATTATACCTCAACTATTGCCACATGCATTGACAGCATCATTGTATGCTTCTGAGGTCAGAACCCTTCATTGCATGTGAACTCAGTACAATGGATCTTGCCATCTGAATGTATAATATCCTTGATATCACTGGGTATTCCTCTATGAAGCCTAAGTATGTGCTACTGTGTTGATCATAGTCTTAGCATCACAGCTGTTACTGTCTGAATCCCTGGAGGTTTAGAGGACCATGTATCATAGCCACAATATCGAATAAACTCTCTTACAAACTAGAGAGGTTTATTTGCCTTTCCAAAACTCAAGGAATTATTTCACCAAAGGCCAAAGCTTTACAGCTTCACCAATTTCTATTGCCTCAGTTCCTGCTTCTGTGTGGCCTGAGGTCATTGTCCTATGTAAGTCTCATAGACAGTGCTGTTGTTATCTCCACAGCCACAAATATACCTGCATCTGATGGATCAGCATATGTGACCTTTTGTGACCTGTATCCAAGCACTATAACTGCTTTCACTGGAGGGTGTGAACCAGTTTGTCTTTAATTCCATATATTCTGAGGATATCAGCATTTTTTACCCATGCACCTAATATGATAACTGTTACCATTACTATCATCAGCCATCTTAACAGTATTTTCAGTTATGTTTATCTGATACTCTTTGTCAACATAAAATAAAACTACTGCTTGATCAAGTATCTGTGTCTAGATTATTGAGGCACAAGTACCATTGATGCTTGGTATAACTGATGAAGACATATGGAGAGTACATTTCTGAGTCCATCCATAACCAAAGTCACAGTCCCCACACTAGTAATGCCTTACACTCCAACTACTTGAGAAAATAGTTCACTTTGAAAGACATTCACTAATATTGGAAGAAAAACTGTTGCAGAGTAGAAACATTAATATAAGAATTAAAAGCACAGGAATGTGATGGAATTATGTCCCTAAAGGGAAACAACAATTCTTTTATGCACAAACTCCAACATAACCCTAAGTACATTTACAGTACATTTTCTTCAATAGCTTCAGAAGATACAGTTGTCTCACTAACAGATGAAAAATTCTCTAGTGATCATGTGGTATTTATAAACAAATCTCAACAACTTTCTTTTTTTTTAAATTTATTTTTGAGATTATAATTACATAATTTCCTTTCCCCTTTCTTTCTCCAGTCCTACCCAAATATGCCTTAACTTGTTCTCTTACAAATGCATGACCATTAGTCATTAATATTTACTATGTGAATATATAATATGTTGTGTACATTCTTAAATATAACCTATCAGTCTGTATGCTACTTGTGTGTATTAAGGGAAGAACATTTGGTATCAGATAACCATTTAGATGTCTTCTCAGGAGAGGATTTTAACTCTCAGTCTTTCTGAGTTGCCTTATTTTTTTAATTTTATTTAATCTTTTTTTATAGTCCAGATGTTATACCCCTCTCAGTCTACATTCTGACTGTTCCACATCCCATATCTCCACCACCCCATCTCCACGAGGATATCCCTACACCCCACACCCCACCAGACCTCCCCATTCCCTGGGACCACCAGTCTCTTGAGGGTTAGGTGCATCTTCTCTGACTGAAACCCTAATTTTTATTTTTTTAAAGTTGTTCTTTTTTTATTTTTTTCATGAAATATATTTGATTATATTATTTAAAAATCTTCAATCCTTCAGCTCCTCCCAAATTCCATACCAACCCAGTTTCACATTGTTTTTCTCTTTCAGAAACATATACACATATGGGAAGACATTAAAAGTAAACCAACAACAATAGAAAAAACTAAAATCAAAACAAAACAAAGCAAAAAACGCACAAAACCATATGGAGCCCATTTTGTGTTAGGTGAACAAATTTTTAAAATTTTGTATAATATCTTCTGTGACATAGCAAAACAAAAGTAGAACTCAGTAAGAGCAAGAGAAAATACAGAATAGTGAACTATGTCCTTTAAGGCTTTATGCCCCAGTGTAGCAGAATGCTGGGCTGGGAGGCAGGAGTGAATGGGTGGGTGGAGGAACACCCTCATAGAAGCAGGGGGAGGGGGGATGAGATAGGGGGTTTCCAGAGGGGAAACTGGAAATGGGATAACCTTTGAAATACAGTATAGCTGAACATGTGAAAATTAATAAAAGTAATTACATACATCAGCCATTGTGAGACAAGTACTGTATGATAGCAACAGAGGAAGGAAATCCAAAAATATAAAATTCCAGCATTATAAAAACTTCCAGCCAATATTGGAATATATCTCAACAGACCTCAACATAAGGAATGCTATATATGGCAAATCTAGAGACAATTTACTAGATGAAGAACAGCTGGATTTTTTTCCAAGTACCATCTAAAAGAAGATAAAGGCAAAAAAGGAAAAACTAAAATTATACTTCATTTAAGATTTCATGACTTTTTAATCTGGAAAAACATAAAGACCTACCCCTCTCTAGATCCTCTCAAAAATGTTTTAAAAAATGGAAAAATGCTGGACACAGGATTGACACACAAAATAGTGCCATTTTTATAACTCATAGAATATTTTCAGAAAAGAGATACAAAAACAGACCAATTAACAGTAGGCCCAAAATTAAATAATTTGAAATAAATTTAACCAAGTTCATTAGGTTGTTTTCTCTGGAGAAACAGAACCATTATTGTTCAGAGAACTTTATCTGAAGGCTGATAATCAGCTCGCTGGGAAGTCCAATAATGCACAATTGATAGGCTGAAAATCTGGTAGTTTCTCTGATCACATGCTGGACATCTCAGTATTCTCCACATGATACTGAAGCCATGGAAATTTTCTATGAGTTTAAAGTTTTGAGATGATAATGGGATGTCAAAGAAACTGAAATTTGGTAACTATGGTGGGTTGCAGCATCTATAACAGCTTCAGTAACAATTAATGAAGTCTTAAGCAAGAAGGAAAGGTAAAAAAGAAATCAGCAACAATTTTCCCTCAGGGTCTCTTGCTCTCGTCCAGTCCAGTCTCTTGTGGAATCTTCTCTCCTGTTGCTCTTCTAGCTGTGCCCTCAAATACCTACAGGTAGAAGGTTTTCCCCCTTAGATCCAAACACTATCACATTGTAAATAAAGAATTACCTACCACCACAACAGTGAAGAAAACAAAGAACAAAATAAGAAGCATCTTAATGAAGAACTTCCGAACAACCTAAAAAAAACAGTTACCAAGTTAAATCCTGCATTGGCATAAAGACTCATACACCCCACACATGAAACATAATAGGTAACCCAGAAATTAATCAAAATATATAGTCACATCATGTGTCACAAAAGATTCAGGAACATTCTTCAGAGAACTGACAGTCTGATCAATAATAGAACTGAGTAAACAGTATTTTCATTTATACAAGAAAGAAAGAAAGAAGATTCCTACATTCTACCACAAATCAATGTTTCCTCAAAATGTCAAAGAAAGACATAAATGTTACACCTGAAATTAGGCAACATAAAGTAAAATATATCCAAATGCTTCAGTAGAGGTAAAAGAACAAACATCACCCACCCAAACAACAACAAAAAACAACCCTTAGGATATCACTCACAATGTACAAGCAAAATGATTTTTTCATATTGAAATGTTCTGTATAGAATAGAATATAGTCATATAAATGATGTGACCTGAAGAAAATATTTTAAGTTATGTATTGGATATGAGAGCTAATTTTCAGAATATGTAAACATCCTATGTAATTCAACAACAAAAATATATTCTGATTAAAACTGTAATAGCCAGAAGGTAGGGAGAAGTTCTGTGAAATTCTATCCCATGGGCATACACAGCCAATGCAATTATGATTTCACAGTCACAGAAGCATGCTCCTACAAAACTGGACATGTCAACTGTCAATACTAGTACAAGTAGGAGCCTATGTGACTGCACTCCTCTCTGTTGACTATTGAGCTGCTGGATTTTAGGGGAAGAGCAGATTTTTTTTTCAGTTGCATATCCACTGATGAATTCATCATACTCCAAAATATATTGCCAAACCCACGATCACACAGATATCCTTGGCTAAACATGGTAGGCCACAAAACACAACAAAATGCTGTGAATGTAGAAAAGGGGCTTGTGTGGGAGAGAGAATAAGGATGTTAGGGAAACAAAAAAAGGAAATGGTGATAGCAGTAAGAATTAGTCTAATACATGTACAAATGTAATCAAGCACACAAACACACACATATATATGTAAAACTGTGCATGTGTATACAGGTATATGTGTGTATATGTGCATATAGGTATATATGTGTGTATGTGAGTGTTTGTGTGTGTGTGTGCAGGTGCATGTGTAAGAAATTATCAGAAAAAATATTTTGGTAAAAGAGTAAAAGAAAAGGGATTTGGATAAATTAACCACTAACAAAACAGACCACTTCTCCAAACACACACACACACACACACACACACACACACACACACACACACACACACCTGTGTATGTCAGTGGATCTGGCATATCTCATATTAAATGAAATAAGAGCAAAAGTGTAAGTTAAGGTTCACATTATGTTCATCACTCGTTACAAATATAACAGATGATCTTGACTTATCATAAAAACAGTTACTCAATTTTAAGAGAAACAGGAAGAGGAAGAGAGGTTAAAAAACAGATGTTAAGATACAGTCAAAAATGAGGAGATGTGGTGTTTATTACAGAGTAGGGCTAATGTAACAACACACTACTCTAAACTATAATGCATATAAAAACAGCCAGAGAACTGTGGATTGATAAGTGTTTGGGCAATAACGAGAGATAATTTTCATTGGATTGGATTATTGTTCAGTGCCTACATATATTAAATTATCATACGGAACATCCTACATATATCAAAATTGTGTCTGCTAAATGTTCAAAAGAATTAAAATAAGTTGCATAACACACAATGCTTTACTTAATTTACTTCTTTTGAATAAAGAAAAAGAATCTGATCATAAGTATCCAAGTCTATTTTTTTGAGGGGTTAGAGTTCTCCAAAGTACACAGACAGACAAAGCTTTTCCTGTCCTAGGCAGGGAGATAAGGCACACTCTATAAGAGAAGGCTGATTCTTATTTTTTTTAACACTATTTTTGTAATTACTACTTCAGTCTCTGTGAATTCCTATGAGCTCTGCTTAGTGGGGGTTTCTGTGGTATCCTCAATATCTCTGGAACCTACAGTCCTCCCCCACCACACTTCTTCCACACTTTCCCAGAGATCTACCTATTGACTGGATGTGAGTTTCTACATTTGTCCCTCTTATTTGCTTGAATATGCATGTCTGATGATTGAGCTAGGTTCTGAGTACAGCAGAATATCATTAGGAATCATTGCATTGACATGTTCTTTCTTGCCAGTCATGTTTGCTTCTATCCTAGGTCTCTGGGCTAGCCAATCTCTGAGTGTTAACCATCAATGATTCTAGTGTTTGAATAAGATTATGATACCAGTTAGTCGAAGAAGAATGCTATGTAGCACAGAGCTTTACCCCAAGCCGATAGTCTATAACTTAAGTGTACCACCATGTTTCATGTCCTTATATTGTCACACTTTTGAATTATTTGAACCGAAGTGAATTCTAGTTAAAGAGTGCTTTTAAGTATAGTTTTCTTACATTTTTGAGATAAATACAATTGAATTATTCCCTCTTCCCTCATATCCCTTCAAACCATGCCATGTTATTCCCTTGCTCTATTTAAAATTAATAGTCTCTTTTCCACTATTGTTATTGTTGATGGTGGTGGTGGTGGTGGTGGTGGTGGTATATGTGTGTCAATATTGCCTGCACAGTCCATATAATATAATGTGTACATATATGCTTTCAGAGCTGATCATTTGTTATTAGATAGCCAACTGATTATTCTTGGAGAAGGTTATTTCTTCCACTTTCAGCATTCCTTAGTTATCTGTAGTTCTTTGTCTAAGTTTGAGGATTCATGAGCTTTCCCAGTCCAAGTTAGCATGACTATTTATTTAGGCATCCAGGCTACTGAGACCTCCCCTCCCAGTTTGTCCCCCAATTGCTCCCCACCCCTTACCTCCTTTCCCCAGTCTCCAAAGGGATGTCCCCACTCCTCACCCCCACACCCACCAGGCTTCCTGACTCCCTGCAGCATCAAGTTTCTCCAGGGTTAATTGCATTAATTGGCCTCTCTCATTGATGCCAGACCACCCAGTCCTCTGCTATATATGTGTCAGGGGCCTCATATCAGCTAGTTTATGCTGCCTGGTTGGTGGCTCGGTGTCAGAGAGATCTCGGGGATCCAGGTCAGTTGAGACTGCTGATCTTCCCATGGGATCACCCATCTCCTTAGCTTCTTCCAACCCTTCCCCAATTCAAGCACAGGGGTCCCTGACTTCTGTTCACTGGTTGGGTGCTAGTATCTGCATCTGACTCTTTCAGTTGCTTGCTTGCCCTATCAGAGGGGCAGTCATGTTAGCTAGGCTCCTGTCTGCAAGCATACCACAGCATCAGTAACAGTGTCAGGGCCCCAGGGCTCCCCTTGGGCTGAATCCAAATTTGGGCCTGTCACGGGACCTTGCTCTCATGCTCCTCTCCATTTTTGTCCTTGCAGTTCCTTCAGACAGGAAGAGTTCTGGGTCAGAGTTTTTAACTGTGGGATGGCAGCCCCATTCCTCCACACGATGTCCTGTCTTTCTATTGGAAGTGGACTCTACAAGTTCCTTCTCTCCACTGTAAAGCATTTCATTAAAGAACCCACGTTTTGAGTCCGGAGAGTCTCTCACCTCTCAGATCTCCAGTACAATCTAGAGGGTACCCCAACCTCTTCACTCCTGAGGTTCCCTCCCACACTACCTGATTATGTTTCCACCTTTTCCTCCCTGCTCCCTCTCCCACCCAGGTCCCTCCTTCTCTCTGTACCCCCACCCCCTGTCTGCTTTTTTCCTCCTTCCGGTGTGAGTTAAAATACCTCCCCCCCCGCGCAAAATTGCTTTCCTTTACCTTGTTTAGTCAGAAAAATAGAAATCCCAGCTAAGACTGGGTCCTGGTCAAAAGCTGAAGAAATTGTAGTGGTCTCTATTTGATGCAATGCTTCCTTTTTAAAGGATGTAGTGTATACTTATTTCTGAATATATATATATATATATATATATATATATATATATATATATATATATATATATATATATAATTTGTTGGGGACTATGGAAGTTCAGTAAAATCGTGGTTGTATATGCTCTTTCAAGATCTATGACTTTACTGGTCTTTGGTGGTTGGCTAGATTTTTCAGTATCAGGTGTGCTATTACTCTTGTTGCCCAGTTCTTGAGTCTAATCACAGTGTTATTGGTTACTGTCAAAGGATTTTTCATGGCCTATTACGCCTTTAGGGTTATCTTGTTATACTGGTAATTGTTGTGGTTCATAAACATATTAGGTAGTACAGAGTACTGTTAGTGCTTTCCTCCCTTTGGAAACTTGCATGGTATCTTATGGTACTATGAAACCAAGTCTGTAGAGAGCAGGCTCTTGGGTCAGACTAAATTAAACATCCTTTTGTTTCTATGTCTAAAGTGCATTACACCTTCAAAAACAGGAACTTCTATTTCATGGAACAACTGAGGACCATTCTTATAGCTTATAATGTTTGGGAGATGCATGAAACACAGTAGTCAACAACTCAACAGAGACCTTGTAATTCTTGGTTTTAAGGATATTTTGTTAGATAACCTGAAGCTCTTGGGGGAAGCATTGTAGACCAGTCAGGAAATTTTTCTTTAAACAAAATATGTATATTTATACATAGATTTATGTTTATTTTGTATATTTTAGGTAGATAGTTATTATTAAGATTCCTTATAATTTTAGTCAGTCACCCTTACTGTTATTTTACCATTCCTTAATTGTATTTATTACACTTCTCCCTCAATTGGGGTCTACACTCATTTTTCTTATTTTCCAATGAGATAATTTGTACAGTGTTATTCCTCTCTCTCTCTCTCTCTCTCTCTCTCTCTCTCTCTCTCTCTCTCTCTCTCTCTAAATATCTCTTTATTTGGATTTAAGAAACTCAGACAGGAAAAATACATAAAGCATTTGGTTTTTTTTTTTTGGATTTGTATATATTTTCTAAGTTTTTTTTTATTAACATTCAAAATCATTTCCCTTTTCCTGCTTCCTCCCTCCCCGAAAGTCCCATAAGCCCCCTTCCCTCCCTCTTTTCCCCATTCATCGCCTTCTCACTTCTCTGTCCTGGCATTACCCTACATCCAGTCTTTCCAGGAGCAGGGGTCTCTCCTTCTTTCTTCTTGGAAATCTATTGATATGCGAATTGTGTCTAGGGTATTCCAAGATTCTGGGTTAATATCCCCTTATCAGTGACTGCATACCATGTGTGTTCTTTTGTGATTGGGTAACCTCACTAAGGATGATATTTTCAAGTTCTGACCATTTGCCTAGGAATTTTGTGAATTCATTGTTTTTAATTGCAGAGTAGTATTCCATTATGTAAATATACCACATCTTCTGAATCCATTCCTCCATTGAGCGACATCTGGGTTCTTCCCAGCTTCTGGCTATTATAAATAAGGCTGCTATGAACATAGTGGAGCATGTGTCCTTATTGCATGCAGGGAAAGCCTCTGGGTATATGCCCAGGAGTGGTATAGCTGGATCCTCCAGGAGTGTCATGCCCAGTTTTTGGAGGAACTGCCAGACTGCTTTCCAGAGTGGTTATACAAGCTTGCAATTCCAACAGCAGTGGAGGAATGTTCCTCTTTCTCCACATCCTTGCCAACAACTGCTGTCTCCTGTGTTTTTGATCTTAGCCATTCTGACTGGTGTGAGATGGAATTTCAGGGTTGTTTTGATTTGCATTTCCCTAATGACTAAGGATGATGAACATCTCTTTAGGTGCTTCTCAGCCATTAGATATTCGTCAGGTGAGAACTGTTTGTTTAGCTCTGTACCCCATTTTTTAATAGGGTTACTTGCCTCTCTGGAGTTTAACTTCTTGAGTTCTTTGTATATATTGGATATTAGCCCTCTGTCTGATGTAGGGTTGGTAAAGATCATTTCCCTGTTAGTTGGTTGCCACTTTGTCTTTTTGACAGTGTCTTTTGCCTTGCAAAATCTTTGTAATTTAATGAGGTCCCATTTGTCAATTCTTGATCTTAGAGCATAAGCTATTGTAGTTCTATTCAGGAAATTCTCCCCTGTGCCCATATGTTAAAGGTTCTTCCCTAGTTTCCTTTCTATTAGCTTCAGTGTGTCTGGTTTTATGTGGAGGTCATTGATCCACTTGGAATTGAGCTTAGTGCAAGGAGATAAGAATGGGTCAATTTACATTCTTCTGCATGTTGACCTCCAGTTGAGTCAGCACCATTTGTTGAAAAGGCTATCTTTTTTCCACTGGATGGCTTTAGCTCCTTTGTCAAAGATCAAGTGACCATAGGAGTGCGGATTCATTTCTGGGTCTTCAATTCTGTTCCATTGATCTACATGCCTGTCACTGTACCAATACCATGCAGTTTTTAACACTATTGCTCTGTAGTACAGCTTGAGGTCTGGGATACTGATTCCCCCAGAGGTTCTTTTACTCCTGAGAACAGTTTTAGCTATCCTGGGTTTTCTGTTATTCCAGATGAATTTTTGAATTGCTCTTTCTAACTCTATGAAGAATTGAGTTGGGATTTTGATGGGGATTGCATTGAATCTGTATATGGCTTTTGGCAAGATGGTCATTTTTACTCTATTAATCCTGTCAATCCATGAGCATGGCAGATTTTTCCATCTTCTGAAGTCTTCTTCAATTTCTTTCTTCAGAGATTTGAAGTTCTTGTCATACAGATCTTTCACTTATTTGCTTAGAGTCACACCAAGATGCTTTATATGGTTTGTGGCTATCGTGAAGGGTATCATTTCTCCTACTTCTATCTGAGCCTGCTTATCCTTGAGTATAGGAAGGCTACTGACTTGCTTGAGTTGATTTTATTTCCGGCCACTTTGCTGAAAGTGTTTATCAGCTGTAGGAGTTCTCTGGTGGAGTTCTTTGGGTCGCTTAAGTATACTATCATATCGTCTGCAAATAGTGATAGTTTGACTTCTTCCTTTCCAATTTGTATCCCTTTGACCTCTTTTTGTTGTCTAAATGCTCTAGCTAGAACTTCAAGTACTATATTGAAAAGATATGTAGAGCAAGGGCAGCCATGTCTAGTATGATTTTAGTGGTATTGCTTCAAGTTTCTCTCCATTTAGATTGATGTTGGCTACCGGTTTGCTGTAAATTGCTTTTACTTTGTTTAGATATGGGCCACGAATTCCTGATCTTTCCAAGACCTTTTGCATGAAAGGAATCTGAATTTTGTCAAATGCTTTCTCAGCATCTAATGAGATGACCATGTGTTTTTTTCTTTGAGATTTTTTATATAGTGGATTACATTGATGGATTTCCTTATATTGAACCATCCCTGCATCCCTGGGATGAAGCCTACTTGATCGTGGTGAATGATAGTTTTGATGTGTTCTTGGATTCGGTTGGCAAGAATTTTATTGAGTATTTTTGCATCGACATTCATAAGAGAGATTGATCTGAGATTCTCTTTCTTTGTGTGCTTTTGGTATTAGTGTAATTGTGGCTTCATAGAACGAGTTGGGTAGTGTTCCTTCTGTTTCTATTTTGTGGAATAGTTGAAAGAGTATTGGTGTTAAGTCTTCTTTGAAGGTCTGATAGAATTCTGCACTAAAACCATCTGGACCTGTGCTTTTTTTGGTTGGAAGACTTCCAATGACAACTTCTATATCTTCAGGGGTTATAGGACGGTTTAGATGGTCTATTTGATCCTGATTTAATTTTGGTATTTGGTATCTGTCAAGGAAATAGTCCATTTCCTCGAGATTTTCTAGTTGTGTTGCATACAGGCTTTTGTAGTAGGATCTGATGATTTTTTGAATTTCCTCAGTTTCTGTTGTTATCTCTCCCTTTTCGTTTCTGATTTTGTTAATTTCGATACTGTCTCTGTGCCCTCTGGTTAGTCTGGCTAAGGGCGTATCCATCTTGTTGATTTTCTCAAAGAACCTACTCCTCGTTTTCTTGATTCTTTGTAAGGTTTTATTGTTTCTACTTGATGGATTTCAGCCCTGAGTTTGATGATTTCCTGCCTTCTACTCCTCTTGGGTGTATTTGCTTCTTTTTGTTCCAGGGCTTTCAGGTGTGCCATTAAGCTGTTAGTGTATGCTGTCTCCCGTTTCTTTTTGGCGGCATTCAGGGCTATGAATTTTCCTCTTAGCACTGCTTTCATTGTGTCCCATAAATTAGGGTATATTGTGCCTTCATTTTCATTAAATTTCAAAAAGTCTTTGATTTCTTTCTTTATTTCCATCTTGACCAAGTTATCATTGAGTAGAGCATTGTTTTGCCTACATGTGTATGTGGGTTTTCTGTTGTTTTTGTTGCCATTGAAGACCACCCTTATTCCATAGTGATCTGATAGGAGGCATGGGATTAGTTCTATCTTCTTATATCTCTTGAGGTCTGATTTGTGACCAAGTAACTGGTCGATTTTGGAGAAGGTACCATGAGGTGCTGAGAAGAAGGTGCATTCTTTAGCTCTAGGATGAAATATTCTATATATATATATCTGTTATTTCCATTTGATCCAAGGCTTCAGTTAGATTCACTCTGTCCCTGTTTAGTTTCTGCTTTCCTGAATGATCCATTTCAGAGAGCGGGGTGTTGAAGTCACCCACAATTACTGTGTGAGGTGTGATGTGTGTTTTGAGCTTTAGTAAAGTTTCTTTTACGAACGAGGGTGCCCTTGCATTTGGAAAATAGATATTCAGAATTGAGAGTTCTTCTTGGTGGATTTTTCCTTTGATCAGTATGTAGTGTCCTCCTATGTCTTTTTTGATGACTTTAGGTTGAATATCAATTTTATCTAATATTAGGATGGCTACTCCGGCTAGTTTTTTGGGACCATTTGCTTGTAAAATTGTTTTCCAGACTTTTACTCTGAGGCACTGTTTGTCTTTGACACTGAGGTTCATTTCCTGCATGCAGCAAAATCCCAGGTCCTGTTAATGTATCCAGTCTGCTATTCTATGTCTTTTTATTGGGGAATTGAGACCATTGATATTAAGAGAGATTACGGCATAGTGATTATTGCCACCTGCCATTCTTGATGCTATCTTTATGTTTGAGTGGTTATCTACTTTTGGGTTTGAAGCAAGAAGGTTACTATCTCATTTTTTTCCAGGGTGTTGTTTCTCTCACTGTATTGGCGGTTTCCACCTATTATCCTTTGCAGGGCTGGATTTGTGGAAAGATATTGTGAAAATTTGGTTTTATCATGGAATATCTTGGTCTTTCCATCTATGGTGATTGAGAGTTTTGCTGGGTATCGTAGTCTAGGCTAGCATTTGTGTTCTCTTAGTGTCTGCATGAGATCTGTCCAGGATCTTCTGGCTTTCATAGTCTCTGGTAAGAAGTCTGATGTGATTCGGATAGGTCATCCTTTTTATGTTACTTGGCCCTTTTCTCTTACTGCTTTTAATATTCTTTCTTTGTTTAGTACATTTGGTGTTTTGATTATTATGTGATGGGAGGTATTTCTGTTCTGGTCCAGTCTGTTTGGAGTTCTGTAGGCTTCTTGTACGTTCATCGGCATCTCTCTCTTTAAGTTAGGGAAGTTTTCCTCCATAATTTTGTTGAAGATGTTTACTGGCCCTTTAAGTTGCAAATTTTCACTCTCATCTATACCTATAATCCTTAGGTTTGGTCTTCTCATTGTGTCCTGGATTTCCTGGATGGTTTGGGTTACATGTTTTTTGAATTTTGCATTTTCTTTGACTGTTGAGTCGATGCTTTCTATGATATCTTTAGCACCTGAGATTCTTTCTTCCATCTCTTGTATTCTATTGTTGATGTTTGCATCTATGACTCCTGATTTCTTCCCAAGGTTTTCTATCTCCAAAGTTGTCTCCCTTTGTGATTTCTTAGTTGTTTGTACTTCCTTTTTTAGATCCTGGATGGATTTGCTGAGATCCTTCACTTGTTTGTTTGTATTTTCCTGTATTTCTTTAAGGTATTTTTGCATTTCCTCTTTGAGGATTTCTGCCTGTTGTCCCAAGTTCTCCTGTATTTCTCTAAGCGATTTTTGTGTTTCCTCCTCATGGGATTCCATCTGTTGATCCATCGTCTCCTGCATTTCTTTAAGCAGTTCTTGTGTTTCCTTTGTAAGGGCATCTATCCATTGATTCATTTCTTTAAGCATTTTTTGTTTTGTTTCCTTGTGGGCCTCCATCTGGTGATCCATGCTCTCCTGCATTTCACTAAGGGATTTTTGTGTTTCCTTTGTAAGGGCTTCTAACTGTTGTTTCATGGTCTCCTGTAATTCTTCATTAGATTTATTTGTGTCCTTCTTGTGATCCTCTAATAGCATCATGAGAAGTGATTTTAAATCCTGATCTTGTCTTTCGGGTGTGGTGGGGTATCCAGGACTTGCTGCTGTTGGAGAGTTCGGTTCGGATGGTGCCATATTACTTTGATTTCTGTTAGTAACGTTCCTACGTTTGCCTTTTGCCATCTGGTTACCTCTGATGTTAGTTGGTCCTGCTGTCACTGGCTGTTGGTTGGACCTCCTGTGAGCCTGCAAAGCTATTTCTGGCCCCCCTGGATTACCGGGATTCCCCTGGCACCGATTTCTGATGCCTGCTCTGCTCCTGAGTGACTTTGGAGCCCTGATGTGCCTTAGCCCAAGTGATGTTTTATTGGGGAATCCCTGTACATCCAAAGGCTCAGTGTATTGGATTCCCGGAGCAGAGGTTGCCAAAGGGAGTCTGGTAGGGTCCCGCCCTGTGCAGGGGTGTGTGATCTCTCCCAGTGGGGGGGGGGTAAGGGGGCGTCCCTCTGCAGGGCAGAAGTCCCACAGTAGTGCTGGTGCGTTGATTACTGCAGACCTGCCCAGCTCTTGGGAGCAGGGTACACACAAGCTGCCTGAAATCCAAGTGGTATTATGCCTGTCTGTCTCTGAGACTGGTGGTCCCAACTACCAGGCCACTGGAGCAAAGATGGTGGAGTGCAGTCTGCACTCTCTTGGAGGCACAGGTCACCCTGCAGGGGGATGGCCCACAGCAGAGCTGTCGCCCAGACACCACAGAGCTGTCCTGTTCTTGGGAGCAGTTGGAAGCCCCAACAGGCCATGTCCCAAGCGATGTTATATTGGGGAGAACCTGGGTACCTGTCTCCCTAATGCAGTCAATACTGGAACAGAGGTCGCCAAAGGGAAACTGAAAGCATTTGTTTTTTAAGATCTCAATTTCCTTGATCAATATGATCCTTTCTATTTCCACACATTTATTTGCATATTTAATGACGTCATTTGCTTTCCACTTAAATATGTTCATAATATACAGAAGGCAGTGTTTTCATTATCTATTATCTATTAACCAGCTAAAGATCATTTAAATGGCATCTGTTTCCTAAGTTTTGTGCATAACATATACCTGAATATGGCTGAGCAAGTATTTGGAGAGCATCAAGTACTTTGTGTATATGGCAAGAAGTGCTGTACCTGAGTCAGATGATAGATTTATTTTTAGCATTTTTCTTTTTTTAGGCATTTCCATTCTTACTTCCAGACTGTCTGAACAAGGTAGCAATCTCACCAACAGTGAATGAAGGTTCTCATTTCCCATATACCCTTCAGTATTTGTTTTAGTTGTTTGTCATTTGTTGTTTGTTTCGTTCATATTTGCCATTCTGATTTGAGTAAGATGAATTCTATTTTTTTTTTTTAATTTTGTACCTGCGTTTCTATAATTTCTAGGTAAGATAAACCTTTTTTGAGATAAGTGTAAACCATTTATTCATTTACTTAATTTGGGAATGCTCTATTCAGGTCTCATGTCCAATTTTGAATGGGCAATGTTATTTGTTTTAGTTTTAGACTCTGTTTTTTAGTTCTTTATATACTGTTGATATTAATTCTCTGTAAGATCTATCAAATTATTCTTTGAAGGAGACCTTGGGATTCTGATCTCTTTCCCTCGCTCTGTTTCTCTATATATCTGTCTCCCTCTGTGTCTGTGTCTCTATCTCTGTCTCTCTTTCTCTTTCTCTCACTCCCTCTCTCAATTCTTCCTTCCCAATCTCTCACCCATGCTTCCTCTCTCCACACACTAGTTTTTCTGGTGATGATTCTAGTGGTTTGTCTTACCACAACTATGTTTCTTTCAGTCTCAAACAATTTACTTTTTATGAATGAGACTTATAACATGATATGGTAAATAAAATCTTTTATGAATAAAGTCTTTCATGATTTTAATGGCTATTATTTATAAACGAAAACTAAAACAGGAGCCTAATAGTTATGGTATCTTAGTATTATAAAGTTATTGGGTTTTTACTTACCATGATAAATGTTCTTATTCACATATGTACACCTGGACAATTGATCTCACCATGCATTTAAAGTTCATAGCCAGCTCATACTTTCTAACCCTGCTTGATTTATAATTTCTATTTTAACAATTAATTTTAGTAAAATGTATTCAATTATTAATCAAAATGCTTTAATATGACAAATGTTAGGTTAATAAAATAATAAGAAATACACAATCATTTGTGTTTCTCTGCAGCTCTGAACATTTTGAGTTTGTAATTTCCGGATTTTTGATTATGCACATTTGAACTAGTAATTTCTGCATTTTTACCCTAACAACACATCACCTCCCTGTTGCAATTTGACAGTGAAATTTTGAATTTGAAAAATTATAATGTTATAGCTACTTGTATAACTATTTGCATTTAATCAATATATGAACAAAATTTGAGAGTGGTGTAAAAAGTTCAATAAGGATTTCTATATCCATTAAATTCTCTGGTGTGGAATTTACTCTGTTTTCTGGTCACTCAGATGGATACTTAAAAAATCTTGAGAGGAAAACATGATATTTTTCAAAACAAAAATAATTCTTGAGCTTAGCTTTTGAAGAGTCACAACCTTTCTTTCGATCAGGGGCTATTTGCTTCATACTTCTTTAGAACAAGGCCAGACCAACTTATAGAAGGATTTAATGAATTATATTCAATAATGTAATGAAGTTAAACATAGCCTTTGAGATTATTTATAATATCATCTTTCAGGTATAGCCCTTGTCCCTAACCCCAGTCATTAAGTGCTTATCCATTCCCATGATTATTCACTGCCTGGATATTTTTGTTCTTTGAAGGGGAGTCTCAGTTGTTAATGAAAACATTAAGAGCATGTTCTTTGCTGAGAGATAGTGACAGCTGGTTTCATCATTTAGGTTGCCTATCACTGCTTGTCTACTACTTCTTTAACTAGGTCAGTAAAACTGAAAGAATTATAAATATATACATATATATCTAAATATAAATATAACTATATATGTGAGTATGTAGACAATAATGTATATATAGTTCAAGTATATATTAATATTAATATTATATATTATTAATCTATTACTTATATAAGTTTGTATATATTAAGTACATACATATGTATAATATATACTTATTAATCTATTACTTATATAACTTTGTATATATTAAGTACATACACATGTATAGTATATACTTGTATATGCAATATCTACATTCATACATATATAAATGTGTATAAAATATATATAATCTATCTTTGCACATCAATTCTGTTTCTAGTTCATATATTTTATATTACAAAATCTTGATCTAAAAATTCATATTTTATGATCATAAAGATCAGGTACATTGTTAATTGTAGATTTTAAATTAAAATCTTGATTAGTTTTCACACAGATTGGGCTTTCAGATATTTTATCATTTGGTGATTTTGAAAACTAGTTTATAATTATCAGAAAGATAAATTCCATGTAACAAGTAGTAATTTTAAATGCCTATGAAACTGCTTGTGTTCATTTTTTAGATAAACAGCAACTGAGACAATATGGCTTGAGCTGTTTTGACATTAAGCATCTGAAATTTGCCTGATGACTCCTTCAGAAGTCATTTTGTTTCATAAGCATATATTAACTTGTTAAAATTAAGCCAAGTGTTTAAAATTTGTATTTGAGAGAGTAAAATGGGAATTGATTCATAAGTATTGGAAAACAGACTAAGTAAAGAGTGAAGTGGGTTCAGGTGACTAATATGTAATTAATAGTTATTTGTAAAACAGCAGTTTTTAAAGAACATTGCTGGCATTCTAACTATGTAAATGTGGCCTGAATAAATTGGAAATTTAGGCAGTACAGTTCAGCCTTAAGTAAGAAAGATAATCTTAAACAATGAAGGGATACAAATCTAAATAATGATTGAACTAAAATTCCTTAGTTGAATGTATAATAAGACATAATTTTATATTTCAGTGACAAAATAAATTGTCTAATTTTTTTCAATGGAAATTAGTTTTCTTAGAATCACTTTTTTTTTTTTTTTTTTTTTTTTGGTGGCAGCTGAGGTTTATTGGAGCATCCATCCTAATACAGACGCTGGGGCTTGCCCATGGTGCTCTTGGTGTACAAAGCCTGGACATTTTGCCAGTTCTTCTTGAGCAAGGACACCAAGAAATTGACAGCCAGGTGGATGTTGTAGACCAGCTCATCGTCGGTCATCTTCACGTGGCCCACAGCAAAGGCCAGACACAGCACCTTCTTCATCTGGAAATTGATCATAGATTTCACCTCATCCACTTTGGCCACCATGTTTTCATTGTGTGTCAGCAAGGAGGGGAACTTGCCAGCCTTGTTTAGGCCCGGGCCCAGGATCCTCGGGATCTGCTTGATCAGAGACTCAGAGGCCAGAAAGGCACAGTACTTCTTGACCAGCTTCTTGACCAACTTCTTGTTCTTGTTGAGCTTCTTCAGCACCTCGATGTCCATGTGTGTGATATCCAAAAATAATCAGCTTTTTCAAATTTCAGTAATGTAATTTAAGTGACATGTCATACACCAAAAATATTTTATCTAAACAAGTTTCTAGGCCTATAGAGAAAGAATAAACAGCATATGAGAAGCTCTAGAGAACTTTTGTCCTTGCTATGTGTCCTAGGTAACCTGTTCAATCATGTTTCACAATATCAAAAACTCAACTCTAAATAAAAATATTGATGTGTAGATATAATTAGTATTTTTGAGGATTATTAAAAGTAGACCTATATATTGCTGAAAGTGAGAATGAATAGAAAGCTATTGAATTAGTGGTAAAATCACCTGTATTATTAATATTTACAAGTATTCCATAATTTTCCATCATGGGTCGTCCCTACAAAAAAGCTAAATTGAATCAACCTTTCCTCACTTCCTTATCCTGTGAATTTATATTTTTATTCTCTCTCTCTCTCTCTCTCTCTCTCTCTCTCTCTCTCTCTCTCTCTCTCTCTCTCTCTTTCATATTCAGGATAATTTTATAACTGAAACTGCTTTTTTCTGGGGGGGGTACAGAATATTGAATAATAAGACTGCCAAGAAATCTTGATCTTTCTAATTTTTTTAGGTTTTGATATGATGGTGTTTAAGGTTCAAAAAAAGAAGAAATCTAAATTGAAATCATGCCAGATATAATATGGAATATAGTGGTAGATGAAAAACTGAAATCAAATCCAGAGAAGTGCTTCATTATAGAGTTAGTATCCAGATTTGGAGAGAACATAGAAATATATTCCCTAACAGTACCAGATCCTGGAATCAGAAATAAGGGTGTAGCCTGGTTTGTTGTGCTGAATGCTCTCTACCTGACCTCCATATAAGTATGTATGAAAATTTCTCTTGTTTATAAAAGCTACCATTTTAGTTGGTTATATCCCTGTGATTAAGAATTTATTTAACTCTACTCCTTAAAACCCTATTTTTAAATAATTATATCAGTGGCTAAAACATGAATATATGAATTCAAGGGAATACTTAGTGTTACATTTGGAAGGCAGGGAAATTCTCCTGAATTTCTAAGTGTTAATCCTACATCTTTATAATGTTTCTTTCCAAATTTTCACTGGAGCTATTCTCACAGAACCACAAACAACTAGTTTTCTGAACACAAAAGTATGTTGCCTGTTTCATCTTTAGCAGTCACAGACATCTTAGGCAATTTCTTTTTAAATCGAAGCTCTCAGACACAGTGTCCTTTGACTTCCTTTTGTGCCCAAACCACTTTCCACTTTCTCCCTCAGTTTCTCTGCCCTCTAAAATGTCAGCTTGGCTAAGGTACAACTTGCATCTCCTTTCATCAGTAGCTACATTCTGTTGCAGATGGAATTTGAAAGACAGGTAGTTTCAAGTACAGTTTGAAATATTGATTTCAAAATATATATTTCTGAGTGCCAGAAAGATATCTCCAACTGCAAACTTGATGTCTTGATTAGAATGTTGCCTCATTACAAGCAAAAAGGCAAAGCTTTATCTCTTCATAATTAATCTTCCTTACCCTAGTATAGCTCTTAGCAATCTTAGCATTTAAAGAATTTCAAAGTATCTGGGCACATAAATCAATCTTCATTTCTTCCTTTGCCTTAATCTTCAATTTGAAATGAATGTCTGTCTCTAAAGTTTAGTCCATTATTCAGTCTGTTGTCTAAACATTCATAGTATTATCTTGGTTATGTCTACTGACAATTGTACTTCTTAATTTCTTTTTATCCCCCTCACAACAGACAAGAAAAATGTTAAAATGACAGTGAGATTACTGTGTTTGTAATACTTATTGAAGACTGTAATCAGCATAGAACTACATCTGATCTTCTAACTACAAATGCTTATGCTTTCTATCATGTTTTACAGTTTTCATATATTAACACATTTTATGTTATTAAAATAATCAAAAATTATATTTGCCTCAGAGAATGTTTATTATTCTCAATTCTTGGACTCATCTCTAAAGAATTTTATTTTGTTAATTGCTGATTGCCTTTTAACATTCAAATATATAGTTAAATTCTCATTCCCTTGAAAAATTTTATTGACCATTCTCTCTAAATCTATATTCTCTCAAATATTCTGCTGCATAATTTTCTATTTCTCATTGGGAAACTAAAATGTAAAAGCTTTCTACAATTCAGAAATTTCACAGAAGTAGAGGTAACAATATTTGAAATTGAATAAAGTATAAACATTGTTGAATGGATATCAGAAGGAATCTGTTAAAGAATTTGTAGTTAATCTTTCCTGTTACAATAAATAAAATCTATCCCATTCCTTTCTCCAGTTAAAAGGTTAAGTCACTATCATTATTGTGATGGATTGTATATGCTTGTCCCAGGGAGTGGCACTATTAGAAGGTGTGGCCTTGTTGGAGGAAGTGTGTCACTGTAGGGTTGGGCTTAGAGATCTTCCTCGTAAATGCCTGAAGATGCCCAGTCTGTTCCTGGTTTCCTTTGGATAAAGGTGTAGAACCCTCAGCTCCTCCTGCACCATGCCTGCCTGGATGACAATGGACTAAACCTCTGAACCTGTAAGCCAGCCCCAAGTAAATGTCTTTTATAAAACTTGCATTGGTCATTGGTGTCTGTTCACAGCAGTAAAACCCAAACTAATTCAGAAGTTGGTACTGGGAGTTGGGTATTGCTGTGATAGGCCTGACCATGCTTTTGTTTGGAAGAATGTGGGTTTTGGAACTTTGGATTTGGAAAGTCATGGAATGCTTTAAGTGGGGCTTAGTGGGCCAGCCTAGTAGGAATATGGAAGACAGTGGTATTGATGGTTATTTGAACTGTGTAGGCCTGATGACCCAAAAGGTTTCAGTGGAGAAGAATTTTCATATGTGGCTGAGAGACTGTTTTTGTGATGTTTTGGTGAAGAACATGGCTGCTTTTTGCCATTTTCTGAAGAGACTGCCTAAGGCTAAGGAAAAGAGATGTATATTAACTATATTGACAAAAGAAGTCTTAAAAAGGCCCAACAGAGACTTTGTTCTCTGGTTAAGTCTGATGAAGAGCATTTTGAACAAACATAGCAAGCTGAGAAAGGAAACATATAAAATATATAGTTTGAGCATTAAAGGGACACCAGGAAATGAAATGGAGCTGAATTCAAGGATATTAAACTGAATTAAGGAAGTAGTGACTTTGAGGCAAGATTCCTCCCAGCTAAATTTAGGATCAGGCGTGGTAGTACAAGCCTTTAATCCCAGGAGACAAAGATAAGCAGATTTCTGAGTTCAAGGCCAGCCTAGAGCAGTGCAAATTCTAGGTGAACAAAAATTTAAATCCATACTTAGTGAACCACACCTTTAAACCCAGTGCTTAGGAGATAGGCATGCAGATCTCTGAATTCAAAGTCAGTTTATGGAGAAAGATCCAGGACAGCCAATCTTAGGCAGTGAAGGAGTTGGAATAAAGGAAGCTAGTGATAATGTAATAGAACAAGGGGGCCAATGTTCCAGCTCCTGCAACCAGCAGACCTCAGCAGCTTAGGCTATGTGTCTCTGACTTTATATTCAAAAGGAGAAGGAGACTATTGGGACAATTGATGCTGGTTAGCTGGAGCTAAGAAATTAGTGGTGATTAAGAAAAGACCAGCATCACTTAGGTGATATCTTCTGGGAAGTGTTTCCTGAGAGCACAAAGAAGCTGTGTTCCAGAGATAGCCAACATTGTACCTCATGCTTCAGCTGTACTTGGTAATGTGTAAGAATAATCCAGGTGGTACTGGTTTTGAAGGCATGAAGGCATCATGAAGAACAGCTGAGGTTTTGTACTGTGAGAGGCCAAGGAAGGCCATTGGTGAAAGTGCAGCCTCAGTTGTAGTTGACAGAGAAGGACTGAAGGGGTCATGCAAAGGAGTTGAGGCTTGATACCATGAAGACAGTCTATGAAAGGCTTTGGTGAAGCATAGTTGCAGTAGAAGACCCTAGCATATTGGAGATGCCAGTACCATGGGATGACCACCAAGAACAACAGTGGCAGCGGAATGGATCAACTTGAATTTAGAGTGCTACAGAGGGCAGAGCTGGAGAAGTGACACCAGCCCTTTGGAGATGCACAGAAGATCATGTGTGGAACTCAGACATTGGAACAAGAAGCTGTGAAGCTGAAGTTGACTTGGGGACCCCAAGATGTTAAAGATGCCAGAGACACAGGATGCCTGCCAGGAAAGCTGCTAACAGGGAATGGAACCAGCCCAGGAGAAAGAACCTTGTTGCAGTCAACAAAGATGAAAAGCAAGTTGAAGGTCTGAAGACTGCTTTGCCATCAGACATGGAGAAGCAGAGTTTGGAGACTGTCCAGCTGGTTTCCTGTCTTGCTTTTGGGATTACAGTTAAGTGATTGGATGAATCTCAGAAGAGACTTTGAACTTTGGACTTTTAACACTGTTGAGAATACTATAGACTGTGGGGACTTTTGAAGTTGGACTAAATGTATTTTGCATTATGCTATGTTTAGGTATGGCCCCCATAGACTCATGTTTGAACAGGCCTATGGAGACCAGGGAGTGGAATGTGATGGTTTGTATATGCTTGTCCCAGGGAGTGGCACTATTAAAAGGAGTGACCTAGTTGGAGGAAGTGTGTCACTGTAGGGTTGGGCTTAGAGATCTTCCTCTTAAATGCCTGAAGATGCCCAGTCTGTTGCTGGTTTCCTTTGGATAAAAGTGTAGAACCCTCAGCTCCTCCTGCACCATGCCTGCCTGGATGCTTCTGCTTTAATGACAATGGACTAAACCTCTGAACCTGCCAGCCCCAAGTAAATGTCTTTTATAAAACTTGCATTGGTCATTGGTGTCTGTTCACAGCAGTAAAACCCAAACTAATACAATTATATAAGAGGAAGTGACATCATCATTTGTTCCATGAAACTCCCATTACATTTACCAGAGTAAAATATTTTTATGTCTTAAAGCTGTCACAGGCTCATTTTGTATTTAAAAGTATTTACATGTTTGTCTTAGTTATGGTTTCCATTGCTTTTGGAAGGGTCCAGGTTTCGCTGAAGAATTATTTTCTGAACTCAAATAGTATGCAAAAGCAAAGAGCCTTTTATTCTGCAAAAGTCCATCATGCTGGGGTCTTTCATTTACCAAGATGGAGATGCCCAAGTGAGCTCACAGGCACATTAGGAGAATTCCAGGGAGGGGTAGGAGAGCGTTATCTTAATTTGTTAGGTCTATATTTAGGGACATCCCAGAACCATTGCTGGGGTCCAGAAACTAGCTGGGGAAGCCTGGAAATTGTTGCTGACTCAGCCCTTGCCTCACACCAGGGGACTGGGCAGATTCTGATTGTGGTACAGTTTCTGATTGGCTGCCCAAGGCCTGGGGATTTTTCAGTGACTGACTTGTCCAGACTAGTCCAATTCTGGGAAACAGAAATTTAGGCTTGGTCTCCTGAACAGCCTGTTTAAAGCTTGTCATGAAGTCAGTCTGTCTCAGTCCTCTCATTGTGAAGAGATACTTTGACAATGGCCACTCTCAGAAAAAATTTAATTGGAGGATTGCTTATTGTTCAGATGTTTAGTCTATTGTCATCTTTGTATGGTGGCATGCAGACAGACATGGTGCTGGAAAAGTAGCTGAGATTTCTACATCTTCATCAAAAGGCTGCAGAAGAGAGTGACACTGGGCCTGGCTTGGTCATCTATGACACACTTTCTCCAGCAAAATCACACCTACCCTAAGGAGACCATTAATGCCAAATCCTCTGAGATTATGGGGGTCATTTTCATTCAAAACACCATAGTCTAGTTCCTGGCTCCCATCGGGTTGTGACCTTATCACAACGCAAAATGCATATAATCCAATTTTAAAAGTTCCCATAATCTTTTTCAGTCTCAACCCTCTTTAACAGTCCAGTCTGTTCAGAGACTCATGGCAATCCCTTAACCACAATTCCTCTAAAGCAATAAAGAAACATATCATATATTTCTAAAATATAATGCCATAGACTATACATTACTGTACTAAAAGGGACAAAAAGAGTGCACTAAGGAGGTACATTGACAAAATATAACAAAATATCTGCTAGGCAATCTCCAAAGTCTGCATGTGCCTGTCTGATGACAAATCATTCTTCAGCACTCCCACTCTCTTTAGCTTTGTTCACTGAAATGCCCTTCTTTCTCTTGTGGTGGCTCTACCTCCTGCTAGCAGCTTTGCTCTGCCGATATTCCAGGACTCTGGTATCTCAAATGTCTTGCCATGTATCTCCAAGGCAATCCAGAGTACGTATTCATGACTTCACACAATAGGGTCTCTGGGCCTCCATTACAGAATCTTGTGGCCAAAGCTTCCAAGTTAGACTGATTACTGAGGCTGGAACATGGGCCACTCATTCAAGTACATCTTCAACAGTTTTATTATTATTATTACTATTATTATTATTATTATTATTATTATTATTATTATTATTATTATTATTATTTCTTGGACCAAGCTGACTTTGAACTCAGAGATGTCCTCCCCTCCATGTCTTGGGTGTTTTTCTTAAAGATATATACCACCACACTTGACCCTAAGATTTTCTTTCCACTTTTTAAAAAATTCCTTTTCCCAATTTGGAAGCTTAGCTCGGTCAGGTCTTTCTATGATGTCACCCCTCCCTTTATTATATTCAGCACTAGGCTTTTTGTTTTACAATGCTCTGTTTCTCTTCCAAATATACATTTTGCATCTATTTTTCTTGCTTAGCTTGCTGCTTTTCACGATAAATCTTTGTAAGACTGGCCACTAATAGCCACACAACACAGTCAATGTTAGGTTGTTTGGAAATTTCTTCTTTCAAACATCTTTAACTCTTTAATTTAGCATCAGGAAGAAGTTTATAGACAAGGGCAGGAAACAGTCACTTTCTAACACAAGAACGATACCTAGATCACATACTAAATTTCTCCTCCACGGAAATCTCCTGAGTCAGTTCCTGCTACCAGCACCTCAGTCCAAATCACTACTTTCATCCATGTTCCCACAAGCATGCCTCATCAAGAGCCACTTAAAACATTTAACTTCCTTTTTAACACAAAGTTTTTATGTCCCACTCCTCCCTGCCCTGCACCTCCCCCCAAAAGAAAAAAAACACATGGTCCAGTTTGTTGCAGCAATGCACCAGCCTTGGTACCAACTTCTAAGTTAGAGTTCCTATTGCTGAGAAGAGTTGCCATGATCACTGCAACTCTTTTAAAGAAAAACATTTAATTGGGGCTTGCTTGCAGTTCAGATGTTTTACTCATTTTAATCATGGTGGGAAACATAGTGATATACAGGTAGACATGGTGCTGTGGAAGTATCTGAGAGTTTTCTGGATATAAAGGCAGAAAGAAGAGAGACCTGATCATCTGAAACCTAATATTCTGAAACTCATTATTGAACCAAGCTACACCTTCTTCAACCAAGCCATATCTCCAATAATGTCACCACCCTATGACTCTATGGAGCCCATTTTGGCTCAAACAACCACAGCTTTACAAAGATACTCTAAAGGACTGAAAATTACTGTTTTCAAAAATAAATGCAATAAGAAATGGAGATGTGGCATATTCTCTTGTTTCTAAAGCAGAGAATTAAACCACACTATCCATTGTTACTTCATCCTATATTCATTGTCATTGTTACTGTTTTGGAAAGCAATGAGAAGTGAGTCAATATTTAAGGTAGAATGCATGCTTAGCATCGCACACATACATAATAGACATTTTTCACGTCTACTCATACTGGCATTACATTTAATTTTTCTTTTAAATCCTAAACAGACTTTTATTGACAGGTTCAGATTAGCAAAATTAATTTATCAAAATATAGGTTATCTATATTCCCTGTTGATCCAAATATTCATGGCCTTAATTCAACCTCAGTGTAAAAGTCAGACAATTTTATAATCCACAAGCCTACACCAATACACCATTATTAGCCCAAATATCCATATGCCTATGTTCAGTTAAATAACTTATTCACATGTTCAACTGTGACATTATATGTTTTCCAAAGATTTCATAAATGTCTACTGATATGCATGTTACCATAATTTACCACTATAAAATTAGTGTGTTCCCTATTCATGAATCCCTCTCTTCTACCTAACTCAAGGAAAAGATGCATTGTGTGTGCGTGTGCGTGTGCGTGTGCGTGTGTGTGTGTGTGTGTGTGTGTGTGATGTATGCTTTTATGTGTGAATATACATGTGGAGGCCAGAGGGCAACCTTGGATATTTTTCTTGAGGTGCCATACAGTTTTTGATTCATTAGAGTCAAAAGTCTTTCTTCAGAATAAAACTCAAGAAGAATGCTAGAGTCACTATTTGCCTGCAGAGCAGGACTTTCCTGTATCTACTTTCTTAGGCCTAGATGTAGGCAACACTATCTTTCTCTTTCTTTGTATATATTCTAGGACTTGAACTCAGGTACTCACATGAACAAAACATGTATGTTATCTACTGAGTTGTCCCCTGAGCAGCTACAAGTATTCTTTACTAGCTTTACAGCTTTGCCTTTTCTGGAGTCCATTATAATTGGTTTGAAGCAATTTATAGCTTTGGTAAATTAGCCTCTTTCTTTAATAATATACATTTTTTCCACAAAAAATTCTCATGATTGACAACTCATTGTTAGTTTTTGACTGCCTGGAAATACTAGAGGTCATTCATTTTTTCTAGCTGCTATAAATATACATATGCAAATTTTTGTGTGTACATATCTTTCAGCTTATTTGAATAAATGACAAGGCACAAAATTGCTAGAATGTATGGTAAGCACATGCTTAATTTTGTAAGATTTGCCAATCATATCAGTTGTATCAAAAGAAGCAAACATATAAAAACATAAATATCAAATGATCAGCTATGAAAACATGTACATAGAAGTAACACTACACTTATTGAACATGTTGTATTTATTTGATTAAGGAGTGTGAGTGTGTGTGTATGTGTATGTGTGTACATATGTAATACTTATCAAAAAACTGTCCATGAATAAGAAAAAAAAAGCAGGAAGAACTATAAATGATGGTTTAGAAATAAAAAAGGGTTAGAGAAATAATGTAATTATATAATAACCTCAAAAATACATTTTTATACAAAAAAACAGAATTTAGTGCTACATTGTGAACTGTACCAGTTTTCTCTTCTTTTGCTATAAAAAGTAGTATTACCAAAAGCAACTTAAGGGGGAAAAAAGGATCCTATCATTTACAAGCAGCTATCTGTCATTGAAAGGAGCTGAGTCAGGAACTTAAGGCATGTCTCTAGATCTAAGAACTGAATGAGGTACATGCTTGCAGCATCCTGTCCTCATGGTGCTGACATTTGTTTAGAGAATGAATGACAGTGAACCACTGGAATGAGTTTAGTTTCTTCTAAGTCTGTTTTACTAAAGCCTTACATCAAAGAAAAATTGGATACAATTAAAAGATAACCAGGGTTCCCTTTTAGAAACCTGGAAATTTTTACATTACATGTATGTATTTCTATATGATTTAACCTTGCACATATTGTTACATTTATAATTATGAAAATAAACATATGAAGAATAAATATATGCAATTTCTGCAACAAATGATATCACCATAAAAGAAGAACTGAAGCAAAGTTCATGGAACAGTGCTACTTAATGATTTAACTTTACTGGCTTGCTCAGTCTGCTTTCTTTCTTTTTTTTTAAGATTTTATTTGTTTTCTATGTATACGGGTTCAATATAGCTGTCTTCAGACACCCTATAAGAGGGCATCAGATCTCATTACAGATGGTTGTGAACCACCATGTGGTTGCTGGGATTTAAACTCAAGACCTATAGAAGAGCAGTCATTGCTCTTAACCCCTGAGCCATCTCTCTAGCCCTCAGGCTGCTTTCTTATACAGCTCAGAACCATCTACTGAGTTCATACTATCAAAGGGGCCAGAGCCCTTCTATATCAATCATTAATTGATAAATAAACACAGGCATGACTATGGACCAATCTCATGGGGGCAGTTTCTCATTGGAGATTTACTTTTGCTGAATATCTCTGGCTTGTTTCAAGTCCCCAAAAACTAACCATTTAAACATCTCAACCTGACTTTAAACATTTCTTCTAAATTCATATTCTGCCCAGATGAATGATTATATATCATTGAATTAATAACAGAATACATTTTTTTTTCTAAAATGTGTGTTACTAGTGAATCAAAAATTGTTCTGAATAGGTGCAGGAGAGATAAGTCAGTGGTTAAGGGTATGCATTGCTCTTGAAGAGGACCTGAGTTCACTTCCAAAAAACCATCCTAAGTAACTCATAATTGAGTTCAAAGGAATCTAAGATATTCCAAGACACTCCTTTGTCCTCCTTCGGTGCTATGATCGCATAACCACACACAACTATACTGAAGAAAAGGTACAAATTTTATAAAAATAAAGATTTGCACTTAATAGACAAAGATTTGTTATTTATTTATTTATTTACACTCCACATTTTATTCCCATCCCCGCACAGGTCCACCCTCTGACTATTCCACATCCCATACCTCCTCCCCACCTCCTTTTCTCCACAAGAATGTCTCCACCCCCTCCCCACTTGACCTCTAAACACCCTGGGACCTCCAGTCTCTTGAGAGTTAGGTGCATTATCTCTGAATGAAACCAGACCCTGCAGTCCTCTGCATCATATGTGTTGAGGGCCTCATATCAGCTGGTGTATGGTGCCTGTTGGTGGTTCAGTGTTAGGGTGATCCTGTAGGAGGACCAGCAGTCTCAATTAACCTGGAACCTGGAGATTTCTCAAACACTGGACCATCAACCAGGCGGCATAGACAAAAATTTGTAAAAAAAAAAAAAAAAAAAAAAAAACTTTTCTGGTTTCATAAAGGGATTCATCTTGAAGTATTTTTATGCAGATGATACCAGAAAGAAGTTAAAAAAAAACTGGTAAAAAAAACAGAAAAAGAAAAGTGCAAACATGAATATGATGAATATGATTGGAGGCAACATCATATTAAAGAATATTTCAGCTAATTTTTATAAAGAGAGAAGCTTTGTCCCAAGACTAAGATGGGAGCGTTCTTATCCAAGGATGCTCATCTTCATATGATTTGTTGAAATTAAAATCCAAAGACTTAAACTTTCTAGGTATGCAGCTTTAAGTGGCCTCCATAATCTGAACGACACACAAGTAATGAACTGATTGTGCATACACGAACACTGCACAGAAATGCAAAAAAAACAGGATATACAAGGGTCTCTATGGTCATCTTCAGTTTCACTGTCAGGGATTGGACAGTCACACTAGATTTTTCTACCAAAAGCTTGGTTTAATGTAGGCATGACTAGCCACTCATGTTGCATGGCTGGATTCTAACACTGAAGGGCTAAAGAGGTAGTAGGTCTCTGTGACTTAAAAACCAGTCTGGTAGCCAAGGTTACAAAGTAATATGCTGCAAAACAAAACAGAACAAAACAAAACAAAAAACAAAACAAACAAAACAAACAAACAAAACAAACAAACAGAAAACAAAAAAACCCCACAAAAATCAAAAAACTAAATCTATGAAAGATTCATTATTAATGCATAGATCAATGACTGTATATTGCATAAGTTCACCATCAGAAACGTTATAAGACTACCAGTAAATATTTTATCACGGAGTAAAGCACTCTGTCATTTGAGTAATACAATTTTGCCAATGAAAGTTGGCACAGAGAAAATCAGTTTAACTCAGGAATGTGTCATTAAGAAGTTGCTTATTCTCCAGTAAAGACCTTATACCCATATTATATGTGTATCTGTGTATCACTAAACTCAGTGAGCTACTTTAACAATAATTTTAAAAGAGAAAAAGAAGAAGAAGAAGAAAAAGAAGAAGAAGAAGAAGGAGGAGGAGGAGGAGGAGGAGGAGGAGGAGGAGAAAAGAAAGGAAGGAAGGAAGGATAAAAGGAAGGAAGGAAAGAAAAAGAAAGAAAGAAAGAAAGAAAGAAAGAAAGAAAGAAAGAAAGAAAGAAAGAAAGAAAGAAAGAAAGAAAGAAAGAAAGAAAGAAAGAGAGAAAGAAAAAGAAGCAAGAGAAAGACATGAAGAAGTATCCAGCAGAAGTAAGCCTGAGAAATTAAAGGGTTTGTCAAGTGAAAAACAGTGTGTGTATCCATACATAGTATACATGTGGGAGGAGTGAGCCATCATGTCCAGACTAGTCATCAGCAATGGTTCACACATGCCCAACAAGTGCTTCCATATTTGCTAGCCCTGGAACATGCCTGACGCCCAGAGATGAGCAATGACAGAGCACATGATGAGGGGAGCCAATTGTCTGGTGGAAACTTCAAGGGATGAGCAATTATGGACCAAGGAGACATGGGTAGAATGTATAAAGTCACTCCCCAATTCTACAATAAATGAGTCTGCTTCCACTTCTCATATAACTCCTAGAGTGTGTGTAATTGATTATGTGCCTTATTACTCCTAGTTTGAAATGCCATCCTGAAGGGATGAGGGCTAGGGCCACAGATACATAATTAAAATTATTCTGAAGGTCATCACCATTGGGATAGTTTAAACTTGTGGCAACTCATAGTACAGGTGATAGAAGGCAGCAGGGAACAGTTTACAAGAAGTCAGCATTTGTTGCCAAGTTTGCAATGTGCAGTTTATGTCCTATTGAATATTGTAGGTTGCTGGAACTTGGTAATGGGCACTCATGTAGCCCTCCTACATTCATAGTTTGGCTTTCTAGTCATTCAGAAAGTAATGCACCATGGTATATTGTTATAAACAGCCTCTCATAGATAAGAATTGATGTCACAGTTACTGGGAGTTCTGTTTAGCAATGTATTAGCTTCAAACAGAAAAAGAAAACTGCATAAAGCTCCTTAATGTTGTAGTATCAGCTTGATTGAAACATATTCCTAATATTATTAAGTGTCCCAAAGAGTAACTGAAGTACCGTATTGTGGGTACTCACTCTGCCACTTTTGCTATATGAGGCTTATAAAACACACCAACACATTACTGTATGCTAAACATAATGTTTTTTCTAGAACTCTGGTTTTTATGGGCTTTTATGGCTGAACAATTGATATTTACCTATTGAGATTGGCTCTGAAGACCCTACAGCAGCACAGCAGAAGATAAACTATGACTATTTGCCTATAATATGAAAACAGCAAAATAGCTAAAGGCTTCTTTAAATATTCCTGGTATTAAACCAGCATGATGGTTTAAAAGTTCAGCATTTTACTTCCATAGTAAGCATTATAACTTTTACCTTGTCCTTTCTAAGTAAAAATGGACTCAAAGAAATCTTTTGAGGGGATTGTCTTCCACTGCTATCAAATACTTTAAATCTATTTCCTTTTCTTATCTTAGATTTTATATGTTACAAATACTGTATTCAATCACACTTGCTAATTGGAACCCAACACTCTCTCATGGTCTAACACAAATATTAATGATCTTTTGAAGTAGTGATTTGGCTATTATAAATAAGGCTGCTATGAATATAGTGGAGCATGTGTCCTTATTGCATGCAGGTAAAGTCTCTGGGTATATGCCCAGGAGTGGTATAGCCGGATCCTCCGGAAGTGTCATGCCCAGTTTTCTGAGGAGCCGCCAGACTGCTTTCCAGAGTGGTTGTACCAGCCTGCAATTCCACCAGCAGTGGAGGAGTGTTCCTCTTTCTCCACATCCTCGCCCTGAAGTAGTGATTTGAGTTGGTTCTCCCGAAAGAAACTTTTCTTATGGGCTCTTTTCTAAGATACAGACATAGGAAATCTTTCTCAGAAAGGACCAAGTCATAAGTTCAAGAAAATCGATAAATCACTGTATCTGAACCCTTAAGAAAAAATATTGTACCTAAGGATTTCACAGCCAAGGAACAAAATGGCATTTTTCTGAATAATAGAGATAATTTAAAAAATTAAAATACACAGAGCCGGGAAGGTGACTCAATGGGTAAAGCATTTGCCATTGAAGCCTGAGAACTTGAGTATGGATCCCAGAAACCATGAAACCAGGCTGATGTCACAGTCTGTAACCCCAGAAGAGAGCGGAGGCAGGCAATCACCACATCAGGCTGGCTCACCAGTCTATCTGAAACAAGAAACCTCTGGCTTCCGAAACAAAACAAAACAAAACAAAGAAACAAACAAACAAAAAACCTGTTTCAAGTTATAACATTGTAATGCGAACAAAGCAGACATTAGCCACCATTCTGGGGCCTATACACACACACACATACACGCACACACACACACACACACACTTGTGCACACACATGTGTACTTGCATATATGCATCCATTAGTGCAAACATACAATCATATGTACATAATACAGCAAACGTGTGCACTTACACACACATGCAAATCAAATTAAGATTCACAGTAAGAATCTTAATTCCTACTTAATTCAATTAGAAGCAAATATGTACCACCAACTAATAAATGAATAAATTATGTGCCAGCAGAAGCCAAAGAACATGCCAGGGAGAATATGGCATAATAATTGACTGACTGTGTGGAAGGACAGACTCAGCACAGGTAGGTGATTATATAAGCAAGAAGAGAAGAACAGAAGTAAGAGAATTGATGTGTTAGTGAATCAGTTATAGAGGGAAGCCGGGGTCTCCTCTATTGGAGGATATTTGGCTGTATTAAAAGACTTGTTGTTGTTGTTGTTGTTGTTCCCTCCACACACCCCCTTGGCACTGGAAATCATTTAACATGTCTGGGTAGAGGCACATTAGCTAGCGTTTGCTCCACTCTATATGGAAGCATAGACTATCAATTACCAAAGAGTCTGTTCTCTCTCTTAGTAGAATGGATGCTTGATGGGACAATTCCTATTGTGGGCAGAGAGTGGGAGGAAAGCAGAATGAAAAGCTTTCTGAGGAGTCAGTATTCCCAAAGGTTGCACAGCTTGTGCCTTTCTGAACATAAAAGGGAATAATGAGGCACAGTGGGTGTTACATCATAACATGCACTTTATGACTGGTTTACACAATATCAGGCAACTGGTGAGCACTGTTTTATTGTTCTAACTGCTCATTTTAGAGCAGTGGCAGCTTATGCATGCATAGGGATAATGTTCAAACTAATACATCTGGGTGCATTTATATGATGGAATTTTCAACAGTGACTTTCAAAATTAAAAGAACAAGTGTTTGGATGGAATGCTATCATATCACCAGCACAAAGAGACTCAAATATATTGATGAGGTCTTATTTTTTATAGTGAGAAAGTAAAAATGAATGAGCTATTTAATCTTGTTGTCAGTACCTAGAATGATTGATCTAGGCCAGTGATATGCATTAAAATAATTGAAAATGTCATGCTAGGAAAACATGCTAATACAGTGGCAACAGGATGGGCTTTGATGGAAGGTAAATTTAGTTTTTTTTTTTTTAACTTTTTAAAGAACTCTCAATTGCAAATGAAAATACCTACTTTTCCATGAGAGTTACTAGGTAGATTTTTTTTTTCAAATAAGAAGCAGATCAAAAATTTGATAGTGAATTTACACAAAATAAAGAAATTATAACATTGGAATTATAATGTACATGTAGATTTCTCAATATGAATTTTAATTTTTAATATTATTTATTTTATTTATAAAACTACACACAGTAGCTATCTTTTGAAAACACAGAAGACTACATCTGATCCCATTACAGGTGGTTGTGAACCACAATGTGTTTGCTGGGAATTGACTCAAGACCTCTGGTAAAGCAGTCAGTGATCTGAACTTCTGGGTCATCTCTCCACGAGAGGGGATTGAATGGGGAAGAGAGGTAGGGAAGGGGGCTTATGGAACTTTCGGGGAGGGAGGAAACGGGAAAGGGGAAATCATTTGGAATGTAAATAAAAAAACTTAGAAAATAAAAAAAAAGTTTTATATATGGGTATGTGTTGCAGGAAATATTTAAAAGGTAGACCGGCCAACTCTCCACAGGTTCTTACCATGTTCCCTCACTCCTGCCACTGCCAAATCTCTAGAGCCTCTAGGTCCACAAACTGTCTGGCAGGACCATAGGGCCTCCGCTGGGCCATCTCACTCAGAGGTCCCTCTGCCCCACCATTTCTCTGGCAGAGACTCCGAGTTCCTCTTACTGCCAGGCAATGTCCCACACACCCCACGATATGCCTTCTCACCACCTAATTACCCTGTAGAATCAAGACTCTTAATACTTAATTAACCAATTACATTTATGTATAAATAATATCACAATTTATAAGATGTCAATACAATAATTTTAGAGCCAATTCGTAATGATAAAAGCTTTATCCCAATATTTCTAACCTTATAAAAATATAGCTGTTTGTGGCTACTAAATCCCACCCAGGTCCATGTCTGAAACCATTTCGAATCTCCTCCTCTTCCTATGACCTGTCTGTCTCCCCTACTCCTAGCTCTGCGTTTTTCCTCTCCAATCACATGCCTTCCACTGTCCTAATGTGATTGGACCTGGAAAACCCTGCAACATATATGTTTGAAATATGCCCAAAATATCATGTCCAAAGTTAGATATATATGTGGATATATACATACATATACAAATACATATATATTAACACTCACATAGATAAACTTATGGTGGTATTGTACTAAAATTTAGACATTCATTTCTTTTCCTTTTGTTCTGTAAATATTTTCATCACAGCAAAGCTTGTAAACTAAAAGAAAACAAAAAGGTCAAAAAAGACATGAACCACAAACCATTGTGGAAAAGAGAGTTCAGACAGATTTTAAGAACCAGGTCAGAACTCTTTGTTTAACTCTGTAACCCATTTTTTAATAGGGTTATTTGGCTCTCTGGAGTCTAACTTCTTGAGTTCTTTGTATATATTGGATATTAGCCCTCTGTCAGATGTAGGGTTGGTAAAGATCTTTTCCCAGTTTGTTGGTTGCCGCTTTGTCCTTTTGACAGTGTCCTTTACCTTGCAGAAACTGTAATTTTATGATGTCTCATTTGTCAATTCTTGATCATAGAGCATACGCTATTGGTGTTCTGTTCAGGAAATTTTCCCTTGTGTCCATATGTTTAAGGTTCTTCCCTAGTTTCCTTTCTATTAGTTTCAGTGTGTCTGGTTTTATGTGGAGGTCCTTGATCCACTAGGAATTGAGCTTAGTGCAAGGAGATAAGAATGGATGGGGTACAGAGCTAAACAAAGAGTTCTCTCCTGAAGAATATCTAATGGCTGAGAAGCACCTAAAGAATTGTTAAACATCCTTAGTCATTAGGGAAATGCAAATCAAAGCAACCCTGAGATTCCACCTCACACCAGTCAGAATGGCTAAGATCAAAAACACAGGAGACAGCAGGTGTTGGCAAGGATGTGGAGAAAGAGGAACACTCCTCCTCTGCTGGTGGGATTGCAAGCTGGTACAACCACTCTGGAAAGCAGTCTGGTGGTTCCTCAGAAAACTGGGTATGACACTCCCAGAGGATCCTGTTATATCACTCCTGGGCATATACCCAGAGGCTTCCCTGGCATGCAATAAGGACACATGCTCCCCTATGTTCATAGCAGCCTTATGTATAATAGCCAGAAGCTGGAAAGAACCCAGATGTCCCTCAATGGAGGAATGGATTCAGAAGATGTGGTATATTTACACAATGGAATACTACTCTGCAATTAAAAACAATGAATTCACGAAATTCTTAAGCAAATGGTCAGAACTGGAAATTATCATCCTTAGTGAGGTAACCCAATCACAAAAGAACACACATGGTATGCAATCACTGATAAGGGGATATTAACCCAGAATCTCGGAATACCCTAGACACAATTCTCATATCAAAAGATTTCCAAGAAAATGGAAGGAGAGACCCCTGGTCCTAGAAAGATTGGATGTAGGGGAATGCCAGGACAGAGAAGCGAGACGGGTTTGAATGGGGAACAGAGGGAGGGAAGGGGGCTTATGGGACTTTCGGAGAGGGAGGAAATTGGAAAGGGGAAATCATTTGGAATGTAAATAAAAAATATAGAAAAAAAAAAAGAACCAGGTCATCAGGAAATTGGCTGTGAGATTTCATCTCGTCAAAATGTCCAAAGCTACACAAATGAATTTTCATCAACATAAATGTTTATATATGACCTGACAAGGACTACGTCAATAGAAAACATGCTAGGCTGAACAGGGAAACAATATACAAAGAACTATTTGCAAGTAGGAAGTAAGAAATGAGAGATCAGGAGAAATAGTTTCCATCGGGGGAAGCACAGCATTGATTACTCAATAACAAATGATCAGTCTTGAAAATGTACATATATGTAACATTACACTGTCTGAGTGACTGAGCGGGTTATACTTACGTATTTGGGAACATATATTACTTATACATATATAACAGAAATTACTAAAATAATTATTTTGTAAAAGAGTAATGAAGAATGTATGAGAAGGTTTAGAAAAGAGAAAGGAAGTAATTATGATATAATTATATTATAATATCAAAAAGATAAAATAGTTGATACAAAACCAAACAAAAAACACAGAGAATCATATATAAAATTATTCAATGTAGAAAAAAAATCTATCAACTTCTAGTAAATGTTGATTTCATTTATTTAATCTAAATTAAAAGTGAGGGAGAAGAAAATGGGGATAAAGAAGGATTTTTACCACTTACTCTGAAATAGGTTTCACATTGTTAATTGGTGATGGGGATCAGGGGAAATAATGAAAGTGGTTTTCAGTACAGGGACAATTTGGAGTAGAAAAAAAAAAGACATAAAATCTTCAACTCCCAAACTGACAAGCAATATAAAAGTTTGAGAATTTCCATAGGAAATATAAAAAACTTGAAGTAATTTACAGGATATTTGAAAGATACCTTCCTTGAATGAGGAGAGGCATGCACACTACATGCCTAGGTAAATAAGGGCACAGTATGTTCAATCCCTCATGCACTACGTTAAAAAAAAAAAAAAACAAAAACTTATACAGCAGCTGCAGCAGAATATATCTGAGAACAGGGTGTCTTTTTTTAAATTAATAAAGATACGAAAAGCCTGGGAATATATTTGGAAAGACAATTATACCTATGGGTTTTACATGTTTATGTGCTATGTCTGCTTGTTGTTATGATAACACTAAGAAATGGTACACTTTCCCAACTACTTCCCTGTTTCTTCTTGTCACTAGAGCTTCTAAGATGTGCTACTGATTAAATAGCATCCAGATACTGAGAGGCATATGTGTGTCCCAAAGTGTCCGTTTTCTAGTAATGTTACTTTTCATAGGTAAATGGCTCTTCCATCAAAGCACACATTCACAGAGCTTTCAAATCTTATCATCCTCAAGTTTTCATCATCTTATCGTAAAATACATTTTCAAGCATTCATCTGCTTTGAATGATTTATCATATAAAATGGGTGGGAAAAAGCAAAAATGTGTGCTGTGTCTGAAATATGTATATATATATATGTATATATATGTATATATATATATATTTGCCATCTGCCTCATTAACTAGTATTTGTGTCTTTTGGTTGATATAATTTATATAGTCTATAGCTAAGCTTTCTTGTTTTTATAACACATAATATAAAAGCATGAAAGCACACACTTTAAATAGTTCCAAATATTATGAAGCCAATCTAATACAATATTATCCAAATACTAAAATTTTATTTTATTTGCTATTTCATTGCTCCATACAAAGTTAAAGAAAACTTTGTAACTAAGAACATTCTGAAATATGTAAGTGCTTGCTTAAAAAAAGAGAATTCTAGTAGATATATACATGAATAAAATATTTTGAAAATCTCATAGTTTCATGAAGTTTTTTGTAGGAATAGAAATATATCAATAAATTTATATAAACTAAAAACTACACATTCATCTACTAGCATGCATACTAGTCTTGATTTTACATATTCATGTACTAACATGCAATACTAGTCTTGAATTCTGTATATTTTATGTATTAAATTTCTTACTTCAAATGATAAACTTTTGATCAAGTCTAGTATGTAGCATAGCAAATTTTGTATTTGACTGCTAATTGATTTTGCCTCTCACTTTAGTTCTTATATCTCATATTTTCTTACCCTCATTTTCCACTGAAGGAAGACACTTCTTAAAATAAATTGTCTCCAGTATTTTCTTGTTTCCTTACAGAGGTGTGAAAATCACTGCAAACAATATACAATATTGTTGACAATTATTTTTACAGTTTAGTTTATCAATTTTTACAACCATCCTAGTGATCTTATGCACTGAAAAGAGTGTGTATATTTGCAAGTATTAGTTGCTATTTTTCCAATGATATATTCTGCTCTTTCCTATTGTCAGAGACTTGACATAACAATCACAATGAGATCTTTAAACTCTGAAGTAAGATATAATAGAGATTTACAATGATATTACTTTAGTGTACTATCTAGAATTAAGATTTATTCTGAGTCGAATAACCTTTTTTCAAAATTGAATCTTGTATAAATGATGAGAAATATAGAATTCTGTGTAAGTGATATCATTTGACTCCAGAATCTATGCCACAAACAATGTAATAATTCTTCAGTTGAATGTTCTATTCAAGAAACCTAAGATACCTACGTGGGCAAAAGTGTAAAATAGTAAGTCTACTAGAAGACACTACAAACTTTCTTCTTTAATAGTCTCTCCAAAACTCCAAGCAGTATACAATTCTAAACAAGGACATTTTAGGTAGTACACTCACAAATTTATTTCCAAAACACTTTCAGAACATTAAGATATCCACACCTAGATATACATAACTGACATGGTAAATGACTTTCAAAAATGTAGGATACACTTCAAGAGCTTCTTATACACCATTGGATGATAGCTTATGCCTCTGATCCAAGCACACAGAAAGTAGAAAGATTCATAAACTTATGCTCAAATTTGTTTGAATAATGAATTCAAGACCAATCTAGGCTATCTGTAATGTGTTTCAATATATACATAAGTATATTTCTAGTTATACATAATATATACACATAATAAACATATTGTATATACATATATATACATATATATGTATATACATATATATGCATATATATATTAGATATATGCCATCAAATGCTACAGTAATTTAAACTTAAGAGTAACTTAAATACCACAAGAGATAGATTAGCAATCTAAACTGAAAATTTTTCTGAATGAGATTCCCCTAATGTAGAAGAATCAAGTTGGGTATCAAGAAAAATACACTTTTAATTATGGACTAAAACATGATCAAGTTACATAGCATTAGTTTCCTTATGGATAAAGTAAAATGAATAGATTAGTAAAATTTAGCTATGAAAACCAATGTGACCTATTTAATGATATAATGTCTAAATGTCTGTGTCTAGAGATCACTGAGTAAAACCTGTCTAATTTTAAATTAATTAGGTAATCTAATATGAGGTGTTGATAGAAAATAAAATACCCAAAGCCTAGATTACTTTTAACAACAGAATTCATGCTCAAGGAAAGACACTTGTATTCTGTGTTGTGGAATGTTACTTGAAAATGAAGTTATAGAACTTTTTTTCTGATTCTGTTATATTCTTTGGTATAAATTAGTAATATTATTTGTAGTTCATATTTCCAGATCATAGATTTTACTTTTTTGGCACAAGCTAGGATTTAGCTTGGTCTATAATTGTATCATGAGAGTTTTTGAGCAATGAGGTTCAGTGGGTAAAGTGTTTGTTGCACAAGCATGATGACCTGAGCTCATATTGCCAATACCCATGTAAAAACTTTGTGATAATATACTCCTTTAACCCTAGATCAGGATTTGGTTAACCAAAACAAAAGAATACTAGGAGTTTTTTGGCTAGTGAGTCTAATAAAAATATTGAGCAGCAGGTTCAATTAATATTTCTTATCCCAAAATTTTTAATGGAGAGCAATTGAGGAAGACACTCAGTATAGTACTCTTGCCTCTTTTTAAAAAATATTATTTATTTTTATTCTTTAATCTCTTTTTCTACAGTCCAGACTTTATCCCCCTCTCAGTCTATCCTCCAACTCTTCCACCTTCCACACCTTGACCCCAGCCCCCATCTCCTACCTCCTGAGGTTGCCTGTTTCCATTTCTGTTGTTTCTCATGGTTTCAGTCTTGCCCTCTCTCCCCCAAAATGTGAACTGCTTTTCCTGTTTTGCCTCTTCCCTCAGTTCTTTTTTGGGGGGGTCACTATCTACATCATTAATCTCAATGTCATCAAAATAAGGGTTATTTCGATGTACTTTTTGATAGTATATGACAAGGGAAATATTCATGAGACTATCAAAATGAGAATTACTGAATTGCCACCATATATTTTTCATGATTCTATAAATGAATAAACTCATTGCACTATTAACAAATGTTTAAAAATTGATTACACTTCTGTTTTGACACTCTTCTGTTTGCTTCACTCACCAACTAAAAATATGAAAACATTCTTGATGCAGCAGGGTGAATGCTGATCATAGTTGTTTCACCGGTTCACTAACAAACATTTGTCTCCCACAATTTTCAATCAACATAAAGCATTCCAGTGGCAACAACCTCATGTCATTTCATAAGCCTAACTAGTTTTTGGCTCACACTTTACTCTGGAATCAAGGAAAAAGTATTTACTGGAACAAATGTTCTTTGTGCATAGAGCAGCTGATTTACTGTTGGAAGTAGACATCCATCCAAGTTCTATCTCAGAAAGAGTAGGAGAAAAGAATATAAATTCCACAGTGTCAGCAAAAAGTGCATGAAAGTCCAGAAACTTGGCAAGGAAGGGAGAAGATGTGTTTGACAATAAATTTTCACATAGTACAAATTTGAGCGTCTCTGAGTCACTTTATCCTGATCCCTCTAATTTCATTTCTAAAAGGATGGGAATGTGTGGGATGTAAATACTGACACTGAGAATTACTGGTAAGCCCCTCAGGGTATCAGTGGAAATTTGTGAGTTTACAGCAAAAGTTGAGGTCAATAGAAAATCAGGAAGTGAAACATTGTAAGATGATGCTACAATTCTGAAAGTTTTTCTCTTTAGCTTTCTTTTACAACTGTTCTAATATTTATATCATAACTTGCTTTTAGTACTCAAAATACATTATGAGAAATGTCAGGAGAGTTAGATTATGACCATAATTAGTAGGTTTTATCGTTTAATAAAAATCTAACAAGATTAGAAAATTCAACTGCCACATATACAGTTAACATAGCTGTTTAGTAGAGATGTATGAATGCTCTCTCCTATCGTTTAAGGATTATAAATGAAAAAAATTATATTTTTCACATTTCTTAAATTCCCCTAGTCTCATTGTACCTTATAGTGCTAAATAAATGTCTTTAAAATGCCTTTAGAAGAAATCTATTTTTACAAGTAGAATTATTTTTTAAATGATCATTTATTTTAATAATGTAATATATTTTAATAATGTAATATATGTACCATTCTCAATTTGTTTACCATTAAGTATTATTTTAATCATTATTATAACTTATCTGAAGATAAGTAGCCATTTCAACATCTAGAAAGTAAATATTGCTCAAATATACTTAATTGTATCAAAAATTCAGTCAATGACACCTGATTGGAAAACTAAATATTATTCCCTTATGATAAAATATATTTTATATTATAATTTATAACTAAATTTGGGAAATTAATTAATTTTGGAAATGAAGATTTCAATAGATATTTTCAATGAATTATTGAAACAAATTCCTAATGCAAGGTTTTAAAGAGAACATCACTAACATTGTTGCATATTGATGCTAGCTAATGGGATGAGTTTCAAGTTGGGCCAGTTTTGGGTTGGTCATTCTCTCCAACTCTGATCCTACCCCAATGCCTGCATTACTTGTGGAAAGGATATATATTAACAATGGTCTTTTGTGCTTGCAGACAGGAGCATGTTGTTATTTGAGAGACTCCATTTAGCAGTTGATTCCACAGATATTAACACCTACAGCCAAACAGTTAATGGAGCTTGGGGACTTTAATAGAAGAATAGAAGGAAGGATTGTGGACCATTAAGGGGATAGTAACTCCACAGGAAGACCAAGAGAGTCTACTAACTTAGTACCATGTGGCTCTCAGAGTCTGAACTAACAACTAAAGAATATACATGGGATGTACCAAGGCCTCCCTGCTAATATGTAGCAGATGTATAGCTTGACCTTCAAGTGGGTCCTGAACAACTGAAAAAGGGCTATCCCATAAGTTGAGGGCATAGATGTGGGATATGTTCTAGTATCTGGGTTGCTTTGTGTGACTTCAATGGGAGAAGAAGCACTTAGCATATAGACACTTGTATTGCTGGGGGGGAGGAGGTGGAGAGGAGGATACCCAGGGGTTCCCACCCTCTCAGAGTATAAGGGGGAGGGAATGGGAGAAAGATTGTGGGAGGGAATGATCAGGAGAGGAGCATTGAGCAATCCTGATAAGTAAATAAGTAATCCTGATAAGTGAATAAGTAAAAACGTTAATAATAATAATTATTTTTTTAAAGTAGAGATCATCAGGGTGCAGCTAAGAAAGTTCTTTCTCAGCAAACTAGATATTGAATAATTTTGTAAAACCCAGATCACATTATGACCATATATGTGTACTTTATTATACAAACCACTTTTGAAATTATTCATTAGACACAATCTTGTTCATTTACTCATTTTTTTAATCACACAACAGTAGCAACACTATGAAAATCTATCAGATACCAAATGTGAACAAATGGTGAATAAAAGTAAAACTTATCATAAGAAAGACTGGTTTAAGGTACAAACAACAATATAAGAGCATACCACATGTTGAGAAACTTGGTACTGAAGCTATACATCATGAATCTATCAACTTCCAGTGACAAATTTCTGATAACCAATTGAAATGGCTAAGATGTTGTGTGGATATTAACTCTAAAATTTTATGTTACAAATGGGACACGTAGGAGAATTATATTAATTTGTGAGAGGGAAAGTAACATGATAGAACTTTTTCTTTTAACATATTTCCAGCCATGTTGTTCTTAAGAATCTTCCTAATTGGGGTGAAAGGTACATTGTAAGAGAAATCTTCATGTACATGTTTATTGTAACATATTCTGCCATGATAAACTGAAGGTCTCTGAGTCATTTATCAGTGACTAAATGAATAGATAGACAACAGCTAGGGATGAGACTTTCACTGATCAATAAGAAAAAGGGAAATATCAGGGTGGAAAAATAAGTGAATGAATAATATATTTTATTTTTAATTTTCTTGAGACAAAGAATGACATTTTATGCCCCATGGCTCACTTTCTAGTTCAAGTTGCCCTCAGAATGATAAAGAGCCTTCCACGATAACATCACAAGTGATCGTGTTTCTGCATTAAGCCACCATAGTTGTCTTGCATTGATGAATCAGCTAAAAATTGTGACTGCATTTAGACTAAATTCATGAAAAATAAAAATGTGAAGATGGTAAAATGATTAGCAACCAGAATTTCACACTTAGAAAGGGTGCATTATCTATTAATCTACAGTGTACACATACATATGCACAAACGTAGATATAGAAATAGAGATAAGGATATACACAAAACTTTATTTTAGAAGCCTTAAAGACAACTCACAGATAAACCTCATGCCTTTCTCCAGTTAAAGGAACCAGAATGGCTTAAAGAATCATTTCATTATATGACAAGAATGAGAAAAATAAATAGGCAAAATATAAGAAGAATCTGATACACCTTATAGTAACAGAGATTGAAAAATGTCATTATACAAGTAAAAAAAGTCTCATGCCCTCATGAGCATAACAATGGTAGAGTGCAAAAATTGGACAACAATTCTTATATAAAAATGTGCAAATAAAGGGAAACCTGGAAATGAAAAACCTAGAAAGAGGTCAGGAATTACAGATATAAATATCACCAACAGAATACAAGATATAAAAGAGAGAATCTCAGGTGTAAAAGTTACTGTAGAAGAGATTGAAACAACTGTCAGCGAAAAATCAAAACATATAATGCTCCTAACCCAAAGCATCCAGGAAATTCAGGACACAATGAAAAGACCAAATCTAAGAATAATCAGAATAGAGGAGAATGACAATTCCCAAGACAATGGACACAAAAATGTCTTCAACAAAATCATAGAAGAAAACTTTGCCAACCTAAAGAAAGAGATGGCCATAAAGAAGGCTATAGAACCCCAATTTAATAGGACCTGAAAAAAAATCCTCTCATCACATAATAATCAAAGCACTAAACACACAGAGAACAGAAAGAATATTAAAAGCTGCAAGGGAAAAGGGCCAAGAAACATACAAAGGTAGACCTATCAGAATTACACCAGTCTTCTCAACAGAGACTAAGAAAGCCAGAAGATCCTCATCAGAGGTCGTGCAGACTCTAAGCTAACACAAATTCCAACCTAGGATACTATACCCAGCAACATTCTCTATAAACATGGATGGAGAAAGCAAAATATTGCAGTACAAAACCAAATTCAAACAGTATCTACCTACCAATCCAGCCCTACAGAAGGTCCTAGAAGGAAAACTCCAACACAAGGAAGGTGCCTACACCAAAGAAGGCAAGATAATAAGTGTCTCACACCAAAGCCAAAAGGAGAAAACCACAAGCACACAAAGCTACCTACAAAAACAAACATCAGGAGCCAACAGTCATCTCTCTTTAATATCTGAATATTAATGGAATCAACTTACCTATAAAAAGACATAAGCCAACAGACTGGATATGCAAACAAGATCCAGCATTTTGTTGTATACAAGTAACACACCTCAATAACAAAAACAAACACAATTTCAGAATAAAAGGATGAAAAAAAGTCTTCTATGCAAATGGTTCCAGGAAACAAGCCAGAGTTGTCATCCTAATAACCAATAAAGTAGATTTTCAACCAAAAGTTATCGAGTGTGATGAGGAAGGATACTTCATATTCATCAAAGGGAAAATCTACGAAGAGAAAGTCTCAATTCTGAACATCAATGTCCCAAATGCAAGGGAACACACGTTTATAAAATAAACTTTACTAAATCTCAAAACACACATTTAACCCTACACAATAACAGTGGGAGATTTCAACACTCCACTCTCACCAATGGACAGATCATTGAAGCAGAAACTAAGCAGAGACACAGTGAAACTAATAGAGTTTATGAACCAAATGCATTTAACAGATATATACAGGACATTGCCCCATAAAACAAAAGTATACACCTTCTTCTCAGCACCTCAGGTTACCTTCTGAAATATCGAACACATAATTGGTCACAAAGCAACCCTCAACTGATACAGGAAGTTTGAAATAATACCATGCATCCTATTAGATCACCGTGGCCTAAGTCTGGTCTTAAATAACAGCAAAAGCAATATAAAGCCCAAATACATTTGAAAATTTACAACTCAATTTCAATGATAACTTGATCAAGAAAGAAAGAAAGAAAGAAAGAAAGAAAGAAAGAAAGAAAGAAAGAAAGAAAGAAAGAAAGAAATTAACTTCCTTGAATTTAATGAAAATGCAGACACATTGCACCCAAACTTATGGAACACAATGAAAGCAGTACTAAGAAGAAAATTCATAGCACAGAGTGCCCTGTTAAAGAAACTGGAGAGATCTTACATTAACAACATAACAGTACAGCTGAGAGCTCTAGAACAAAACGAAGTAAACACAGCCAAGAGGAGTAGACTGCAGGAAGTAGTCAAACTCAGTGCTGAAATTAATCATGTAGAAAGAGAGAAAACAAGGCAAAGAATCAATAAAACCAAAAGCAGGTTCTTTGAGAGAATCAAAAAGATAGATAAACCCCTAGCCACACTAACTAAAGGGCCCAGAGGCCGAATTCAAATTAACAAAATGAGAAATGAAAAGGGAATCATAACAACAAAAATGGACAAAATTCAAAAACTCACCAGATCCTACTATAATAGACTATTCTCAACAAAACTGGAAAATCTAGATGATTGGATGATTATACAGACAGATGCCACAAACCAAAGTTAAACCAAGAACAAATAAACTATATAAACAGGTCCATATCATACAAGGAAATAGAGGAATTCATTTAAAAACCTCTGAACCTAAAAAAATCCAGGGCCAGATGGATTTAGTGCAGAATTCTACCAGACCTTCAAAGAAGACCTGATTACAATATTCCTCAAACTATTGCATAAAGTAGAAACAGAAGGAACACTACCTAACTTGCTCTGTGAAGCCACAATTACTTTGATACTTAAACCATACAAGGACCCAACCCAAAAACAAAACTTCGGTCCAATCATGCTTATGAATTTTGATTCAAAAATACTCAATAGAATTCTTGCAAACCGAATCCAAGAACACATCAAAGCCATCATTCAGCATGATCAAGTACTTTCATCCCAGGGATGCACAGTTGGTTCAATATACAAAAATCTATTAATGTAATCCATTATATAAACAAACTCATGATCATTTCTTTAGATGCAGAAAAAGCATTTGACAAAATATAGCACCCCTTCATGTTAAAAGTATTGGAGAGATCAGGAATTTTGGTCCAATCTAAACATAATACAACCAATTTATGGCAAATCAACAGCCAAAATCAAATTAAATAGAGACATACTTGAAGAAATCCCATAAAAATTGGGGACAAGGCATGGATACCCACTCTCCTCATATCTATTCAATGTAGGACTTGAAGTAATAGCTAAAACAGTAAGACAACAAAAAGAGATCAAGGGAATAAAAATTGGCAAAGAAGAAGAAAGATATCACTATTTGCAGATGATATGATAATATACATAAGTGACCCGAAAAATTTAACCAGAGAACATCTGCAGCTGATAATGAACTTCAGCAAAGTGGCTGGATACAGAATTAACTCAAATAAATCATTAGTCATCCTTTATATGTAAGATAAATAGGCTGAGAAAGAAATTAGGGAAAAACCTCCCTTCACAATAGCCACAAATAATATAAAATATCTTGGGGTAATTCTAAACAAACAAGTGAAAGATCTTTATGACAATAATTTCATGTGTCTCAAAAAACAAATAGAAGGATATCTCAGAAATGGAGAGATCTCCCATGCTCATGGGTTGGCAGAATTAATATAGAAAAAAAATGGCCATCCCTCCAAAGGTAATCTACAGATTCAATGCAATCCCCATCAACATCCCAACAAAATTCTTCAAAAATATGGGAAAAGCAATCCTCAAATTTATCTGGAAAGGTTAAAAAAAAAAGCAAGCAAGCAAGAAAAAAAATAAACAAAATAGCCAAAACAATTCTTGACATTGAAAGAACAGCTGTGGGAATAACCATCAATGATATCAAGCTTTACTACAGAGCAATAGTGAGAAAAACTCCACGGTAATGGTACAGAGTCAGACACATTGATCAATGGAATAGAATTGAAGACCCAGAAATAAAACCACATACTTATAGACACTTGATCTTTGACAAAGAAGCCAAATATATACAGTGGAAAAAATAAAGCATCTTCAATCAATGGTGCTGGTCAAACTGGCTGTCTATAAATAGAAAAGTGAAAATGAGTCCATATTTATCACCTTGCACAAAAGACAAGTTCAAGTGGATCAAAGACCTCAGCATAAAACCAGATACACTGAATCAAATAGAAGAGAAATTGGGGAAGATCCTTGAATTAATTTGCACAGGGCAGATTTTCCTAAACAGAACTCCAAGGCTTATGCACTAAGATCAAGTATTGATAAATGGGACCTCATGAAACTGGAAAGCTTCTGTAAGGCAAAGGACACAGTCAACAGGACATATCAGGAACCTACAGATTGGCCAAAAAAAAAATCTTCACTAACCCCTAAAAAACCCAAATAACCCAATCAAAAAATGAGGTATAGAACTAAACTGAGAATTCACAACAGAGGGATCTCAAATGGCTGAGAAATACTTACAGAAACTTTCAAAGTCCTAAGTGATCAGAGAAATGCAAATCAAAAAGGCCCTGAGATTCCAACTTACACCAATCGGAATGGCTCAGATCAAATCCTCAGGTGACAACACATGGTAGAGAGGATATGTTTAACAAGGAACTCTCCTCTATTACTGGTGGGATTGCAAACTGGTACAACCACCCTGGAAATCAATCTGGAGTTTCTTCAGAAAATTGCTAATAGATCTACCTGAAGATGTAACAATATCACTTTTGCAAATATGCCGATAATGTGCCTCACCATGCCACAAGGGCATGTGTTCCACTATGTTCATAGAAGCCTTATTTGTGATAGCCAGAAGATGGAAACAAGGCAGATGTCCCATGACAGAAGGATGGATACAGATAACGTGGTTCATTTACACAATGGAATACTGCTCAGCTGTTAAGAATGAGGACATCCGAGTTTTGCAAGCAAATGGATGCAACTAGAAAATATCATCCTGCATGAGGTAACTCAGACCCAAAATGATACACTTGGTATGTACTCATTAATAAGTGGATATTAGCCAAAAAATGTATAGAATACCAAAGATACAGTCCGCAGAACTTAAAAAGGTCAATAAGCAGAAGGGCCCAAGTGAGGATGCCTCAGTCCCACTTGGGAGGGAGAATAAAGCAATCACAAGTAGGGAGGGAGAGAGGGACACAGGAGGGAATGTGGATGGGGGGTGTTTAGGGGGTTGAAAGGGGAACCTGATCTGGTATTTGGTGAAGGAAAAGGACTATGAGGGCCAGCAGAAAAAAGGGAAACAGGCATCATCTGAACATAAGAGTTTGGAGGGACCCTCCAGAATGCACCAGATACCTGGGAGGTGAGAGGCTCTTAGGATTCAAAGTGAAGGACCTTAGATGAAATACCTCACAGTATGGAGAGAGAACTTATAGAGCCCACCTCCAGTATGAAAACAGGGCATCAATGAGGGATGGGGTTGCCATCCCACAGTCAAAACTCTGATGTATAATTGTTCCTTTCTGAAAGAACTGTAGGCATAGAAGTGGAGAGGAACCTGAGGAAAGAAAATTCCAAAATCAGACTTAAAGTGGGATCCAGCACAAGGAGAAGTACCAAGGCCTGACACTATTACTGAGGTTATGAAGCACTCACAAAAAGAGACCTATCATGACTGCCTCTAGAAGACCCAACAAGCAGCAGAAAGAGTCAGATACACATATTTTCATCCAACCAATGGACAGAAGCTGCTGAACCCTGTGGTTAAATTAGGGAAAGGCTGGAAGAAGCTGAGGAGGAGGGAGACCCTGTAGGAAGAGCATCAGTCTCAATTAACCTGGACACTCGAGATCTCTCAAACACTGGACCACCAATCAGGCAGCATTCACCAGCTGATATGAGGCCCCCAACACATATACAGCAGAGGACTACCAGGTCTGGGTTCAGTCAGAGAAGATGCACCTAACCCTTAAGGGACTGAAGGCCCCAGGGAGTTTAGATGTCTGGTTGGGTGAATGGTAGGTGGTGGTTGGTGGGGACATCCTCATGGAGATGGGGTGTGGGGAGGAGGTATGGGACGTGGAACACTTGGAGTGTGAACTATGGAAGGGGGATAAAATCTGGAGTATAAATAAATAAATAACAGACAACAAAATGTATGAAAAATGTTTAAAAAGTCTTATATAAGCAACAATAAAGTTTTACGCAGACTAAAAAAAATGTGCAATGAGCACTATTGAGCAATTGAGCAGGAAAAGGAATGACATAGTATGACATATTTAAGAAATGGTGTCCTAAATCCAACACTGATTTACATAAATAACTAAATAAGCAAATGAACAACATAAAACTCTCTCTAACAAAGAATTGATACTAATTTATTTGAAAAGCTGTCCTCAACAGCATGAAGCTTAACATTGTCTTCTTCTTATTTGTTCTGCTCATTATAATGCTGAAAGCAAATTATGGATAAGAAAAATTACTTCACATTGCACTGAAGAGCCCTGCCAAAGAATATCTTACCAGGCTAACCAAGAATGATCAGAATGCAAAGTGAATCTAAAGAAAGAGGATATTAGTGCTTGCATAAACCTAGCCTGAGCTTTTTAGTGAAAACTATGCCAGTGGGGTCTACAAAACAAGAAGTTTGCTCAATCTGCATCTCAAGGACATGGTAATTCACCTCTATGTTCACTTCGCCTTTCCACAACTCTCATGTATTATAAGAATTGCAATATCCATTTCCCACCAGAGGAAATTCTATAAATTCTATAAATTTTCTTGAACATTTTTATATTGTCAAATATTTTAAAAGAAGAGAAACTGTAGGAACCTTAAGGAGCCTAAGGGGATGCAGCAGCTAAATGCAATGTGTTAACCTAGATATGATCTTGGAATCTAAATAGGACATTAGATTAATAACTAATGAATAAATAATGGATGAATTTGTGTTAATCATATATCAAACTTAGTTCATTGTAGTAAAAATTCTACTAAAGAAGATGTTTGCAATACATCCAGTTGTTTATGGGAAATATTTGGTACTGTAATGTTTTTTTAAATAAATCTAAGCAGTTTCTGAAATGAGCATGTTTAGTAAACACACATACACACTCCGTTGTGTGTATGTGTGTATGACATGGCATGAGATGTGAGAACTTATCTATAATGAAGCTTGATAAATTGATGGTGAAGAATTTAGAAAACACAAAAAGTCAAAATTAATGTTGGGGCTCATTCATGAAGGCTTACTAATTGAAATAATTATTTCAAGGAGTCATATAAATTCAACTCATGGAATGGATTACTACAAAATTTCTTTTAGACTGAGGAATTCATGAAAGTCTCAACATGAGGTGGAGTAATGCCTGCTTGTATAAGTTAATATTTTTGATAACTATGTATAATATTAAGCTAAATAGTAACAAGTTTATTACATAATCACAGAATAACAGGAGTTATTTTTGTAAAGGCGAGCGGCTGAAATTGCTTTGAAAGAGTATTTCAAGTATTTCAAGTGTCATGTGGCATATTAATGCATCCATAGGATGAAGATAAAGGAAGACTCATGTATTAATTATGATTAATTAATTTTTGTTTTTGGAACAAGACAGATGCTGACATCACATGATAAGAGTAAAATTTCATGTGTTCAGTGGAAAAAGTTGAATGTAAAGTGACACAATTAATGTCATTGGCATAGGAATTGGGGTCACTCCATGCATAGAACAGCTTCTTTACCATGAGGAGTACAGCATTTTCCAGGTAAAGGTGACAAATCAGGTTGGTGGGTGGGTTTGATTGCTTTACAAGATCTAATAGAGTGTCGAGCTGAGGAATGGAAGCACAGATTGACCATCTGTTAGTGGTGAAGAAAAGTACAGAAAAGAGCAAACTTGTTAAATGAGTTGAGCATGAGAATAGGTACAAGAGAAATAAAAACTGAGAAGAGACTATAAATCAAATCCTACAACTACTGAAAAAGGCATATTCAAGAACAAAATGCTTGTAAAACTTGGGGCCAATAAAAGTATTTTAATTATTAAAAATTATGCTTCAGTATATTTTAAAATATTCACTCAAAACTACTTTAAAAAATAAACAGCTTAATATAAGAGAAATCCTTTCTAGTAAAATTATTCATGGCTTTCCTGTTAGGCAAGATTATTTGAATGTTGTGGCAAAACATTTTAACAATTGCTTTCATTTATTTTTTTTTTGCAGTAATTACAAATGCATGTGAATTTGGTTTCCTTGTTGGAATGAAGTAGATATTGCTCAGGTATCATCTTTCCTTGTGCATAACCTTTTTTACTCAATATTGTTCATGTTTTCTTTTCATAATTTCTTTTTATTCTATTTGCCTCCCAAGTGCAGCCCCCTCCCTCTTCTCCTCCCAGATATAACATTAGGAATTCCTCTTGCCATTAATCACTGCCCTTTTCCTCACAGAAGGGACATCCCCTTAGGTATCACATATCCCTGGGATACCTAGTACCAGCAGAACTAAGATATCCTCTCTAACTAAGGCCTAACAAGGCAGTCTAGATGTGGGAAGGGAATCTGATGGCAGGCAACAGAGTCAGATACAGAGATTGCCTGTATTGTTCTTAAATCCAAAGAAGTATGAATTTCAGAACTCTGAAATTTTGGTGGCAAAACATAGCTGACTGACTCAATGGCACTATATTACATATTTAAAAGTATAATACTGCAACATATTCTAGTTTTTTAAGATTCATAAGACATCATTTACAAATATTTTTGGTTCACAGTATTATCTGTTCATGTGTCTTTCTTAAAATATAAATTTTAAAATGCTTTATTTTCTTCAAAATGAAAAATAGATCCATAAATGAGCAAATAGTTTTTTATGCTTCAATTCTGTGAAAAATAACATTTCAAATAAGAGTCTATCATGAAGAATAGAGATAATAGTCCTTGATGTATGCTTCAATTTCATAGGAATTTATATACATACATATATATGTATATATATTATTAATAAAATAGTTTAAAATATGTATATTAGTACATATTTATTAGTACATATTTATATACTGAGAACAATGTGTTGTGTTCATGTGTGCATTATATATATACATAATTTTTTTCTTTTGGGTTATTCCTAAATGTTATATAAATAAGGGTTCCGGTTTCTGTCTCTGGCTTGGAACCATCCTCTGCCACAGTCTACCATCTCCAAGGGGCTCAGGAAGCTAGCTATCCACCCAGCGGACCAGAGAAGATAGCACAGGGTAGACCTGCCCTGCAGGTCAGAGGTTCACGCTGGGGAAACCTCTGACAGAAGCCCTCCAGTTTTGGTCTCCAGCTTGGGTCCATCCTGTGGCACAGTGCACCATACACAAGTGGCACAGGGAGGTAGCTTAACCACCCAGGAGTGCAGAGGGGCCTGCCTGGACAGGTAGAACCACTCTTGCCAGAGGATCACACCTAGAATGCTCTGGTATCTTTCTCTGGCTTGGGACCACCCTCTGCACCATGTACCATATCCAAGTGACACACGGAGATAGCTAACTACTCAGGAGTGCAAAAATGCTGAGCGGCACAGGTAGGACCACCCCTGCTGCTCAGAGGAAACAGCCAGAAACCCTGAAGACCCAAGAGCCTGGGAACAGCCTGGAACAGGATTCTCCTGATTACCACCTGCACCCAGAGTTGATCAGGGCCACAGAGCTGCATACCCAAATACAACCACAAGAGAACGGGTCTATAAGGAGTAGCTACATACCTGTGTACACAGAGAGAACGGGTCTTCCAGGAGCACAGATAAGCCACATTCAGAGACAACACCACCAGGTAACACCAGAGATAACCAGACGGCAAAAGGTAAATGCAAGAACATCACCAAAAGATACCAAGGCAATATGGTACCATCTGAATCAAGTTCTCCAACAACAGCAAGTTCTGGATACCCCAAGATACCAGAAAAGCAAGATCTGGATTTAAAATTGCATCTTATGATGCTGATAGAGGATTTAAAGAAGGAGATAAATAACTACCATAAAGAAATACAGGAGAATATGAGTCAACAGGTAGAAGACCTTAAAAAGGAAATACAAAAATTGCTTAAAAAAATTTAGGAGAACATGGGTCAACAGATAGAAGGCCATAAAGAGGAAACATAAAAATCACTTAAACACAGGAGAACATGAGTCAGCTGGCAGAAGTCCTGAAAGAGGAAACACAAAAATCCCTTAAATAATTACAGCAAAACACAAACAAACAAGTGAAGGAACTGAGCAAAACCATCAAGGATCTAAAAATGGAAGTAGAAGCAATTAAGAAATCACAAAAGGAGACAACTTTGGAGATAGAAAACCTTGGAAAGAAATAAGGAGTCATAAATGCAAACAGAATGCAAGAGATAGAAGAAAGAATGTCAGATGCTGAAGATACCATAGAAAGCACTGACACACCAGTTAAAGAAAATGCAAAATGCAAAAAGCTTGTAACCCAAAACATCCAGGAAATCCAGGACACAATGAGAAGACCAAACCTAAGGATTATAGGTTTAGAAGAGAGTGAAGATTTACAACTTAAAGGGCCAGTAAATATCTTCAACAAAATTATAGAAGAAAATTTCCCTAACCTAAAGAGAGAGATGCCCATGAACATACAAAAAGCCTACAGGACCCCAAACAGACGGGACCAGAACAGAAGTACCTCCTGTATATAATAATCAAAGCACCAAATGTACTAAATAATGGATAATGGATGAAAAATGCCAATACAAGGAGGGCAACTACACCATAGAAAAAGCAAGATAGTAATCACTTTTCAACAAACCAAAAAGAAGATAACCACTCAAGCATAAAAATAACATCAAAAATAACAGGAAGCAACAATCACTATTCCTTAATATCTCTTAACATTATTGGACTCAATTCCCCAATAAAAGAAAATAGACTAGCACACTCTATATGTAAACAAGACCCAGCAATTTGCGGCATATAGGAAATGCACCTCAGTGTCAAAGACAAAGAGTACTTCAGAGTAAAAGACTAGAAAATATTTATCCAAGGAAATGGTCCAGGAAACAATCTGGAGTAGCCATTCTAATATCAGATAAAATTGACTTTCAACTTAAAGTCATCAAAAAAGACACGGAAGGACACTTCATACTTATCAAAGGAAAAATCCACCAAGAAGAACTCTCAATTATGAACATATATGTTCCAAATGCAAGGGCACCCTCATTCATAAAAGAAATGTTACTAAAGCTCAAAGCACACATTGCATCTCACACAGTCATTGTGGGTGACATCAACAATCCACCCTCCTCAATGGGCCTATTAGGGAAACACAAACTAAACAGAGACACAGTGAAACTAATTGAAGTTTTGGACCAAATGGATTTAAATGGATGTATATGTATATAATTTAACACATATAAATATATATTTAACATAAATATATATATATATTTAACATAAATATATATATAACATATATATATTTAACATATATATATAACAATTCCTCCTAAGGCAAAAGAATACACCTTCTTCTCAGCACCTCATGGTACCTTCTCCAAAATCAACAATATAACTGGTCACAAAACAGACCTCCACAGATATAACAAGATTGAAATAATCTCATGCCTTCTATCAGATCACTATGGAGTGAGGATCTTCAATAGCAACAAAAACAGCAGAATGCCCTCATACATATGGAAGCTGAACAATGCTCTACTCAATAATACATTGGTCAAGGAAGGAATAAGGAAAGAAATCGAAGACTTTTTAGAATTTAATGAAAATGAAGGCACAACCTACCCAAACTTATGGGATACAATGAAAGCAGTGCTAAGAGGAAAACTCATAACTTTGAGTGCCTCCAAAAAGAAACTGAAGAGAGCATACACTAGCAGCTTAATGGCACACCTGAAAGCTCTGGAACAAAAAGAAGCTAATACACCCAAGAGGAATAGAGGGCAGGAAATCATCAAACTCAGGGCTCAAGTCAAACAAGTAGAAACAAAAGGAACCATACAAAGAATCAACAAAACCAGGAGCTGGTTTTTTGAGAAAATAAACAAGATAGATAAACCCTTAGTCAGACTAACCAGAGGGCAAAGAGGCAGTAACCAAATTAAAAATATCAGAAATGAAAAGGGAGATATAACAAGAGAAACTGAGAAAATTCAAAAGATCAACACATCCTACTGCAAAAACCTATACTCAACACAACTGGAAAATCTGGAAGAAATGGACAATTTCCTTGAAAGGTACCAAATACCAAAATTAAACCAGGAACCAATAGACCATCTAAATAGTCCCATAATCTCTAAAGAAATAGAAGAGGTCATTGAAATTTTCCCAACCTAAAAAACCACAGGACCAGATGGTTTTAGTGCAGAATTCTATCAGACCTTCTAAGAAGACTTAACACCAATACTCTTCAAACTATTCCACAAAATAAAAGCAGAAAGAACACGACCCAACTCGTTCTATGAAACCACAATTATGCTGATACCAAAACCACCCAAAGATCCAACATAATAAGAGAACTTCAGCCAATTTCCCTTATGAATATTGATGCAAAAATGTAGAGAGCCATATTGGAGTGTCATGTCTCCTGGCAGGAACTTGACATTGACCAAAGTGAAGCTCCTCTCCTAGTCACAATCCTGCTTAACATAGGGTGGAGTGAAGATGAAGTTCTTTTTTCCTCCAGGTCTATGAATTCCTGAATTAAGCAGGTGACTCGCCTAGCTGCCCGAGCATTGGCATCAATGCCAATGAACAGCCAGAGCAGTTCCCCAGAACACACCTGGAATTTGGGGGAAGGGTCTTCCCTGAAACCTTAAATCCTCAGTCCCCCAATAAACCACGGACTTTGAACAGTCATGTTGTCTTGGACCGTGCTTTTCCCTTATCAGCCGGTTTTCTTTTCCCAGCTCTCCCTCCAGAGAACCCTATAATCAGTTTGTATGTAACCACAGGAGGTTGCACAAAAATACTCAATAAAATTCTTGCCAATCAAATCCAAGAACACATAAAAATGATCATTCACTACGATCAAGAAGGCTTCATCCCAGAGGTGCAGAGAAAATTCAATATATGGAAATCCAACAATGTAATCCACTACATAAACAAACTCAAAGAAAAAGAACACATGGTTATTTCATTAGATGCTGAAAAAGCAGTTGACAAAATTCAGAACCATTTCATGCTGAAAAACTTGGAAAGATCAGGAATTCAAGGCTCATATTAAACATAGTGAAAGCAATATACAGCAAACCTGTAGTGAATGTCAAACTAAATGGAGAGAATCTTGAAGAAATCTTACTAAAATCAGGGACTAGACTAGGCTGCCCTCTCTCTCCATATCTATTCAATATAGAACTTGAAGTTCTAACTAGAGCTATTAGACAACAAAGGAGGTCAAAAGGCTACAAATTGTAAAGGAAGGAGTCAAATTATCACTATTTTCAGATGATATGATAGTATACTTAAGTGACCCAAAAACCTCCACTAGAAAACTCCTAAACCTGATAAACAACTTCAGCAAAGTAGCCAGATATAAAATTAACTGAAGCAAATAAGTAGCCTTCCTATACTCAAAGGATAAATAGGCTGAGAAAGAAATTACAGAAACGACACCCTTCAAAATAGTCACAAACAATATAAAATATCATGGTGTGACTCTAACCAAACAAGTGAAAGATCTGTATGACGAGATCTTCAAGGCTCTGAAGAAAGAAATTGAAGAAGACCTCAGAAGATGGAAAGATCTCCCATGCTTAGGGATTGGCAGGATTAATATAGAAAAATGGCCATCTTGCCAAAAGCAATATACAGATTCAATGCAATTTCTGTCAAAATCCCAACTCAATTCTTCATAGAGTTAGAGCAATTCTCAAATTCATCTGGAGTAAAAAAAAACCCATGAGAGTGAAAAATATTCTCAATAGTAGAAGAACTTTTTGGGGAATCAGTATCCCAGACCTCAAGCAGTACTACAGAGCAATAGTGTTAAAAACTGCATGATATTGGTACAGTGACAAACAGGTATATCAATGGAATAGAACTGAAGACCCAGAATGGAACACACAAACCTATGGTCACTTAATCTTTGAAAAAGGAGTTAAAACCATCCATGGAAAAAAGATAGCCTTTTCAACACAGGGTGCTCATTCAACTGGTGGTTAGTGTGCAGAAGAAGGCAAATCAATCCATTCTTATCTCCTTGTACAAAGTTCAGATCCAAGTGGATCAAGAACCTCCACATAAAACCGGATACAGTGAAACTAATAGTAAAGAAATTGGGGAAGACCATCAAGCACATGGACACAGGGGAAATTTTCCAGAACAGAATACCAAAGAATTCTGAATTCTTTGATCAAGAATTGACAAATTGGACCTCATAAAATTACAAAGTTTCGCAAGGCAAAGGACGCTGTCAATAGGACAAAACAGCAACCAACAAATTGGGAAAAGATCTTTACCAACCATACATCCTACAGATGGCTAATATCCAATATATAAAGAACTCAAGAAATTAGACTCCTGAGAAACAAATCACCCTATCAAAAAATGGGGTACAGAGCTAAACAAAGGGTTCTCACCTGAGGAATATCGAATGGCTTAGAAGCATCTAAAGAAATGTTCAACATCTTTAGTCTTCAGGGAAATGCAAATCAAAACAATCCTGAGATTTCATCTCACACCAGTCAGAATGGCTAAGTTAAAAAACTCAGGAGACAGCAGGTGCTGGAGAGGTTATGGAGAAAAAGGAACACTCCTCTACTGCTGGTGGGATTGCAAGCTGTTACAACCACTCTGGAAATCAGTTTTGTTGTTCTTCAGAAATTTGGACCTAATACTACCAGAGGACCCTGCTATACCACTCCTGGGCATATACCCAGAGGATTTTCCGGCATGTAATAAGGACACATGCTCCACTATGTTAACAGAGGCACTATTTATGACAACCAGAAGCTGGAAAGAACCCAGTTGTCCCTCAACAGAGGAATGATACAGAAAATGTGGTATATATACACGATGGAGTACTATTCAGCCATTAAAAAAATGAATTCATTAATTTCTTAGACAAATGGATGGAACTGGAAAATATCATCGTGTGTGAGGTAACCCAATCACAAAAGAACACATATGACATGCTCTCACTGATAAGTGGTTATTAGCCCATAAGCTTGGAATACCCAAGACACATTTCACATATCAAATGATGCCCAAGAAGGAGGAAGAACTAAGTATGGATCCTTGGGTCCTTTGAAAAAAAGGGAAAAATACCAACAAAAGGAGATATAGAGAAAAAATGTGGAGCAGAGTCTGAGGGAAAGACCATCCAGAGACTGTGTAACCCAGGGATCCATCCTATATACAGTCACAAAACCCAGACACTATTGTGGATGCTCCCAAGTGCTGGCTGACCGGAGCTGGATATAGCCATCACATCGGAGACTCTCCTAGTGCATGACAAATACAGAGGGGGCCTCTCTCAGTCAGCCATTGAACTGAGCACTGGGTCCCCAATGGAGGAGTTAGAGAAAGGACCAAAAGAGCTTAAGGGGTTTACAGTGCCACAGGAGGAACAACAATATGAGTCATCCAGTACTTCCAGATCTCGCAGGGACAAAACCATCAACCATAGGGTACACGTGGAGTACCCGTGGCTGCAGACAAATAGGAAGCAGAGGATGGTCTTCTTAGACACCAAAGGGAGGAGAGGCCCTTGGTCCTAGAAAGACTTGATTTTGTAATGTAGAGGAATTACTAGGACAGGGTAACAGGGAAGGGTTGATTGGGTAAGGGGAGATAGTTTATGGAATTTTCAGGGAAGGGGGTAACCAGGAAAGTGGACAACATTTGAAATGTAAATAAAGAATATATCTAATAAACAATAAATATAAATATGATTTGACCCATATTTATTAGAAAATTCACTTCATTCTTATTTTCTCTAAAAAAATAAAAAATGAAATCTATTGATAAATAAAAATACATATGACCTATTTGTATTAACTCTAATTATACTTATGACATATGAAAATACATGCTAAAGAGTGCTTAAAATATATTGCTAACAACATTGACAATACTCTTAAGAAAATTTTATGCAAAACAGGTTATACTCTTCTGATCTTACTCATTGAAAGTTAAATTTTGAGATACTAATGCTTCCTGTTGTCATAAATTCATATCATACTTGACGACATCTTTGCTTTACTAGATTACAAAACAATTTGTTTTCAATCTTGTCTCTGTTGAACTTTAGAAAAATCTCTGATTAACTGAGAACCTTTTCCTCTATTGTGTATTAAGCTGTGTACCAGGAACTAGTTTAATTCCCAGAAAAACATTAACAATGTACATTCACATGAAAGCTATCATTGAGGGACTAAAGATTAAGGCTGATGCAAACCAGCCTGTGCTATGGGTATTATGAAATCCTCTTCCAAGCACTCTGCTTGTTGAATTGGGATAATTACAACTTGGTGACCTGAAAATTGACAAAATGTGACATAATAAATATAGGCAAATCGAGATAATAACCCCTGTTTGGCTCAACTAATCATTCCTAATTAAAGATAAAGTTAAATATTTCCTAGTATTAGTATAGGATTTAAATAAGCAATTACAAATAGACTTAAAGGAAGTTTGCATGTACCAGGTAATATTCTGCCATATGGTATCTATAGTTTCTCCTCAGAATTAAACTTTCTTTGAGCATGAGTAGATTTCCTGATGTATATTGTTGCAAATGAAAAGTCTAAATCTGTGTATATTGTTCAGCTCATAATGTCATCTGTCTCATTGCTAAACTAGATTGTGAAATTAGGTGTCCAATATAAAATCCACAGTTATATCCAGGCAATAAATTCTATTTTCTGTCATATGACTCATTTTTAATCATGCACACATCTGTCTAAAATCTAGGCATACTGTACCATTTTCATCCTTTACATGTTTCTATAAAGATTTACTTTGTAACATAAACTATTCTACAAACATAATTTTGAAATTTCATTGAAATATCATGAAAAGGAGATACTTATATAAATCAGGATATTGGTTATATGATTTTGATTTTCTCTAATAGCTTGATGTATATTTTTCGCTCAAGGAGAAAAGAACAAAAAATCTAAAAGTATAAATAGAAAGTAGTAGATAACTCATAAATCTCATGTTTGAACAGAATGATGTGCCAGAGATTAAATACTGGAGATAGTTTTGTTATATGAAGCAGAGTAATGCATGCAGCTTTGTGGACACTGTCTAGCAAAAGTATACATATAATTTTTGATTAATATAATTCATAATAACCTTACATATAATACTAAATTTTTAAGATTTTTCTTTTCATTTCATGCTTACTACATCTTTGGTGGTTAACATTTCTCTATGTGTTCCCTATGTCTACAGATTGAGCAGTTCTAAAAACTCAAACTCTTCTCCCCTAAAATGTTCTGATGTTAATGTCTAGTCATTTAAACCACTTAAGAACACACTCAGCTGTATACATACTTATGGCACCTGTGTGACTTATTGCCTTTATCCATTCAAGTGAACCACAGAATTGATAACCTTCTGCATGTATAATTTCACCTTGCATGTATAATTAATGTCACATTGCTCTTTCACTTCCCATTTTGATGGAATTAGGCATTTAAAATCTGGAAATCTAACCAGAAAATTCTCCAAAGATCATCATAGTAGTCTGTGTTTACTCAATTATTTTATTATGAGAAGTAATTTTGGATTTATCTATCACTTGAAAGTTGTTGATGATATTTGAATGAAGTCTATGAAATATAACTGATACAAGTTTGAAACATGAAACTCTCACTCCTTATAAATCATCTTAGAAATCCTGAATTCCATGTTTAGTGTTTTTTCTAAAACTCAAATCGTAAATACTATTTTCCATTTGCACCCAGGAGCTAAGGCTGCTCCATAGCCCTCCACAGGCAAATCCTGCTAGGAGAGAGCTGGTGTCCCAGGAGTTCACTTACCCCTAAGCTCAGAGGTGGGATCATGACTTTTGCTCCAACAACTGTCCAAAACCTGACCATCTAGGAACACGCAGGGCACAGGAACAGTGGAACAGATGGGAGCAGGATCCTTCTGGAATCTATCGGTATCCAGGAGCTAAGGCTGTCCAACAGCCCTCCACTTACAAACCCAGCCCAAGAGAGAGCTGCTCTCCCCAGGAGTGCTGACACATCTAAGATCACAGGTTTATAGGTCTATAGGAGGAAAAAAATCCAGTAAGAGACAGCAAGACCAACAAACACCAGAGATAACCAGATGGTGAGAGGCAAGCACAAGAAACTTACCAGCAGAAACCAAGGCTTCTTGGCATTATCAGAATCCAGTACTCCTACCACAGCAAGTCTTGTATACTCCAACACACCAGAAAAGCAAGATTCAGATTTAAAATCACATCTCATTATGAAGATAGGTGACTTTGTTTTTCTAAGTTTTTTTTTTTTTTTACATTCAAAATCATTTCCCCTTTGCGGTTTCCTCCCTCCCGGAAAGTCCCATTAGCCACCTTCCCTCCCTCTTTTCCCCATTCAACCCCCTCTCGCTTCACTGTCCTGGCATTCCCCTACATCCAGTCTTTCCAGGACCAGGGGTTTCTCCTTCCATCTTCTTGGATATCTATTGATATGCAAATTGTGTCTAGGGTATTCCAAGATTCTGAGTTAATATCCCCTTATCAGTGACTGCATACCGTGTGTGTTCTTTTGTGATTGGGTTACCTCACTAAGGATGATATTTCCCAGTTCTGACCATTTGCCTAGGAATTTCGTGAATTCATTGTTTTTAATTGCAGAGTAGTATTCCATTGTGTAGATACACCACATCTTCTGAATCCATTCCTCCATTGAGGGACATCTGGGTTCTTTCCAGCTTCTGGATATTATAAATAAGGCTGCTATGAACATAGTGGAGCATGTGTCCTTATTGCATGCAGGTAAAGCTTCTGGGTATATGCCCAGGAGTGATATAACAGGATCCTCCGGGAGTGTCATGCCCAGTTTTCTGAGGAACCTCCAGACTGCGTTCCAGAGTGGTTGTAGCAGCTTGCAATTCCACCAGCAGTGGAGGAGTGTTCCTCTTTCTCCACATCCTCGCCAACAACTGCTGTCTCCTGTGTTTTTGAACTTAGCCATTCTGACTGGTGTGAGATGGAATCTCAGGGTTGTTTTGATTTGCATTTCCCTAATGACTAATGATGATGAACATCTCTTTAGGTGCTTCTCAGCCATTAGATATTCTTCGGGTGAGAACTCTTTCTTTAGCTCTGTACCCCATTTTTTAATAGAGTTACTTGCCTCTCTGGAGTTTAACTTCTTGAGTTCTTTGTATATCTTGGATATTAGCCCTCTGTCGGATGTAGGGTTGGTAAAGATCACTTCCCAGTTAGTTGGTTGCCGCTTTGTCTTTTTGACAGTGACATTTGCCTTGCAAAAACTTTGTAATTTAATGAGGTCACATTTGTTAATTATTGATCTTAGAGCATAAGCTATTGGAGTTCTATTCATGAAATTCTTCCCTGTGCCCATATTTCAAGGTTATTCCCTAGTTTACTTTCTATTAGTTTCAGTGTGTCTGGTTTTATGTGGAGATCCTTGATCCACTTGGAACTGAGCTTAGTGCAAGGAGATAAGAATGTGTCAATTTGCATTCTTCTGCATGTTGACCTCCAGTTGAATCAGGATCATTTGTTGAAAAGGCTATCTTTTTTCCACTGGATGATTTTAGCTCCTTTGTCAAAGATCAAGTGACCATAGGAGTGTGGATTCATTTCTGGGTCTTCAATACTGTTCCATTGAGCTACATGCCTGTCACTGTACCAATACCATGCGGCTTTTAACATTATTGCTCTGTAGTACAGCTTGAGGTCCGGGATATTGATTCCCCCAGAGGTTCTTTTACTCTTGAGAATAGTTTTAGCTATCCTGGGTTTTCTGTTATTCCAGATGAATTTTTGTATTGATCTTTCTAACTCTATGAAGAATTGAGTTGGGATTTTGAGGGGGATTGCATTGAATCTGTATATTGCTTTTGGCAAGATGGTCATTTTTACTATATTAATCCTGCCAACCGAATCCAAGAATACATCAAAATGATCATTCACCACGATCAAGTAGGCTTCATCCCAGGGATGCAGGGATGGTTCAATATAAGGAAATCCATCAATTTAATCCACCATATAAACAATCTCAAAGAAAAAAAACACATGGTAATCTCATTAGATTCTGAGAAAGCATTTGACAAAATTCAGCATCCTTTCATGCTAAAGGTCTTGGAAAGATCAGGAATTCGAAGCCCATATCTAAACATAGTAAAAGCAATTTACTGCAAACCGGTAGCCAACATCAATCTGAATGGTGAGAAACTTGAAGCAATCCCACTGAAATCAGGGACTAGACAAGGCTGCCCTCTCTCTCCATATCTTTTCAATATAGTACTTGAAGTTCTAGCTAGAGCAATTAGACAACAAAAGGAGGTCAAAGGGATACATATTGGAAAGGAAGAAGTCAAATATCACTATTTGCTGATGATATGATAGTATACTAAAGTGACCCAAAGGACTCCACCAGAGAACTCCTACAGCTGATAAACAACTTCAGCAAAGTGGCCGAATATAAAATCAACTCAAGCAAGTCAGTAGGCTTCCTATACTCAAAGGATAAGCAGGCTGAGAAAGAAGTAAGAGAAATGATACCCTTCACTATAAGCACAAACAATATAAAGTATCTTTGTGTGACTCTAACCAAACAAGTGAAAGATCTGTATGACAAGAACTTCAAGTCTCTGAAGAAAGAAATTGAAGAAGACCTCAGAAGATGGAAAAATCTGCCATGCTCATGGATTGGAAGATAGATGACTTTAAGTAAGACATAAATAACTCCCTTAAAGAAATACAGGAGAACACAGGTAAGTAGGTAGAAGATCTTAAAGTGGAAACACAAAAATTCCTTAACAAATTACAGAAAAACACAACCAAACATGTGAAGGAATTGAACAAAAGCATCCTGGATCTAAAATTGCAAATAGAAACAATAAAAATAATCACAAATGGAGACAAGCCTGGAGATACAAAAATCTAGAAAAAAGATCAGAAATCATAGATGCAAGTATCACAAACAGAATACAAGAGATATAAGAGAGAATCTCAGGGGCATAAGATACCATAGAAAACATTAACACAACAGTCAAAGAAAATGTAAAATGCAAAATGCTACTAACCCAAAATATCTAGGAAATCCAGGACACAATGAAAAGTCCAAATCCAAGGATCATAGGTATAGGAGAGAGCTAAGATTCCCAAATTAAAGTGTTAGTAAATATCTTCAACCAAATTTTAGAAGAAAACTTTCCTAACCTAAAGAAAGAGATGCCCATGAACATCCAAGAGTCCTATAGAATTCCAAATAGATTGGACCAGAAAAGAATCATGTCACACAACAATGAAAACTCCAAATGCACTAAACAAAGAAAGAGTATTAAAAGCAGTATTGAAAAAGTGAAGAAACATAAAAAGGCTGACCTATCAGAATTACACCAGACTTCTTACCAGAGACTATGAAAGTCAGAAGATCCTGGGAAGATCTCATACAGACATTAATAGAATACTACTACACCCAGCAAAACTCTCAGTTACCATAGATGGAGAAATAAAATATTACATGACAAAATCAAATTTACACAATATCTTTCCAAAAGTCCTGCCCTACAAAGAATAATAAGTGGAAAAGTCCAACAGAAGGAGGGAACCTACCCCATAGAGAAAGTCCTAGTCAGAGCAATTAGACAACAAAAGGAGGTCAAAGGGATACAAATTAGATATGCTATTTGCTGATGATATGATAGTATACTTAAATGGCCCCAAAAATACCACCAGAGAACTAAAATAACCTGATAAAGGACTACAAGAAAGTGGCAGGATATAGAACTAACTCAAAGGACAAACAGGGTGAGAAAGAAATTAGGGAAACGATACTCTTCACAATAGTCACAAATAATATAAAATAGTTCTTTACAACAGAGTTACTTCACTCAGGATGATATTTTCAAGTTCCATTCATTTGCCTGCTAATTTCATGAAGTCATTGATTTTAATAGCTGAGTAGTCACACAGAATAGGTATAGAAGAGAGCTAAGGTTCCATTGTGTGTATATACTACATTTTCTGTATCCATTCCTCTGTTGAGAGACATCTGGATTGTTTCCAGCTTCTGGCTATTGTAAACATTGCTGCTATGAACATAGTGGTGGACCTGGATTTAGGTGCCAGCACCCATATGATGCTCTATAACCACCTGAAACTCCATTTCCAGGAGTTCTAATGTTGTCTTTTGGCTTCTGTCAACACCTGTTATAATCACTGGGCAGATATATACACAAGAGGTCACAGACATAAAATAAAATTAGACTTTAGAAATTATGAATAATCAAACTAGATTATATAAATGTATTATTTTCTTTAAAATGATGTTATAAAGATACATTCTGGTTACCATTATGTAACTATGTTTCTGTGCATTAATTAGTATTTGGTTTGTGAGTATTTTCTTCAAGAAAAAAAGCCAAATCAGAGTTTAGGTGATGCAAATTAATTAATATCTAGAAGTCATTCAGAATCACAAATAAATGTAGAGATTATGTGTTGTCAGTATTCTAAACTCAATCAACTTTGATATATAGAATGTTATTTATAAAATTTTCCTAAATAATTTTTCTATGATATTATTTAGCTTGAACAGTCACAGAGATAATTACTTCAGTGAAAATACAGTACAGTAATACAACTATGGATAATAATGTAATATCAATGTTTCAATAAATATTGATATTACATTAAGTCAATAAATGTTGATATTACCCTAACCCTAACCATAACCCTAACCCTGATATTATTCAGTCTCATATTAAAGAGGAACAGGAAAATTTTAGAATAATTACATGAATGCAAGTTTGGTTCAATATAAATATAATTTTAATGTCATTATCTTATAATAAAACCAAAGGTCTTCTTAGAGAGACATTTAGACATATTTCCAGAAAATCACCCTTGATATCTATATAAAACTAGTTAATAATTACAAAATCATGAATTAACTTCTCCACTTGAAAATAACAATTATTTTCTTAGCCATTTAAATATTCTTCTGTGTATAATAATGTGAAAGATTGGTGCTCTTCCTGCAAGAAGGATATAGATAAAATTTAGTTGAAATCAAAAGTGATTTAAACATTTTATAAGTCACTAAAATAAGTCAATTTTGTATTTATATTAGGCAGTTACTAAGATGGAACATAATGGCATATAGATAGCTGCAAAATCATATATATTATATATATTATCATTATCATCAATTCATATGTTTTAAAAAGCACTAATTATACTCAATCACAATATTCCTATTTAGACATATTGCATATTTATGCTCATGTACAAAATATTTCTGTTTCATCAGTTACTAAGGAGCAAACATGGGCAATGTGCAAGGAATCATGGGGTATATATGTTTTCCTGCTTCATAGGAATTTAGTTGTGTTTTTATATTCATATACATATATATGCTTATATATGAAATCTATATATTCTAAATATTAATATAGTATTTAACAATCACTGAAACATAGACATAAATTTTCCTTAGTGTACCTCAAGTTTACACAATTTATTCTTGAAATATTCACCAAGTAAGGGTTGCAGAGGGTCTAAGTTAGGATTTCCATTGCTGTGAAGAGACACCATAACCAAGGCAGTTATTATAAAGGCAAACATTATTTGGAGTTGGCTTACAGTTTCAGAGGTTCAGTCCATTGTCATCATGGCTAGAAGCATGATGTCCAGGCAGTCATGATGCTGGAGAAGGAGCTGAGAGTTCCATCTCTTAATCAGAAGGTAGCCAGAAGAAGACTTCCTCTTCCTTACTGGATGAAGCTTGAGCATAGGACCACTAAGACTACTTCCACAGTGACATACTTCCTCCAAGGCCATACCTAGTCCAACAAAGATACACCTCCTAATAGGGCCATTTCTATGTGCCAAGCATTCAAACAAGGATATTCACAGTCCCCAAAACCTGCCTCTGTGACTTATGGTTTACTCAAGGGAAGATGGTTGTTTCTAATTAATTGCTTAGAATTGAAAGGATTAATGGTATTGCTCTTCCCTAACAATTTAAACCTCAAGTAATATATATGAATTGTTGAGGAGGAAATAATGAGATTTCATTATAATTTCAAAAACAAAAGGAAAATTAATATATATTTTTATTCATATATATATATGAATAAAAAAATAAAGGAAAAGAACATGACTGGCTCTGGGTTTCAGCACCAAATGAATGAAGAAAAAGAAATAAAACAGGAAGGAGATGACTGTTTGGGGGTAAAGCCCAGGAGGTTTATTATAAATACATGGAAGAACATGGCCAATGTGGACGGGACCAGACTGAGCTAACCCATGTAAAGAGAGGGGAAAGGGAAGAGAGAGGGTAAGACAGGGAGACCAGGAGCAGCAGCCAGAAGGCCCAAAGTGTGGGTAAACAAAATGGTTGGAGTATATAGGGAAAAAAGAGCCCAGCTCCCAGGCTGAAGAAGTTCAGGGTAGGGGACAGAGAATGCCAGTCAAGCAGACCCTGTAACAGGTATGGGCTCAGGGATGCAGGAAGAACCTGTTAGCTATGATCTGCTATGATATTTAAAGAAACACCTCAGTCATTTTTCATAGGTGTTAAATCTAACAACATGTATTAATGTATCAGTGTATGTAGTAGTCCCCCACAGAACCGTGACTTATTTGTTTAGTGGGTCTCTGACCTAGCATGAGCTGTCCAAAGCGTAATCTGAGCCAGAGCAGATAGCTGGGTCCCAGGTCCAGGAGAGAGTCTAAGGTCCAGCAAGGAATATTTTGGGAGAGAAAACTTTTCTCTCGGCTCAGTAAAGCAGCCAGACTTGTATAATTCTTCATGAAGTAACTTGTGCACTTTATTCCATGTGGGCAGGGACTTCATAAACATTGAGGAGTAGTGTGGGATTCAGTGATAGATGTTTCCCCTTGGCTGAGTTTGAGATGATACTGATGCTCTAGTCACATGGGGAAGAACTTCAGGTGTTTTTCCTATATGACTTATTGCTATGGTCCTTTCTGCGGTTGCAACAGAGCAGATGGAATTAGTCAGGGAGTAAGGACCACTCCTACCATACTCAATTTTGTGATTTACAGGGTTCGAGCTCACTTACTCTTATCAGTTCTGTCTGGTGACACAGTCCACTTGCCACACCTGTAATATGCCTCTTCTTCTCCAAGCACTTTCTGACATTCTCTCCTATTTAATAACTTAGGGCACAAAAACGAGTACCTTCTTTGTGCAGTCTCCACATATGTGAGCTAATAATGGAGCTCGACGGGAGCCTATGAAGTATGTGGGACAGAAAAACAGCACACACAGTGTATAAATAATACATCTATGAGATAACTATTCAACTTGAAGCTCAGGGATCATTGTGTGTGTAGCACCTAAATAGAGGTTTCTGCAAAGGTTTGGAGAGAAAGTTAGATCTAGTTTGACTAGCAGAGGATACTTGATACTCTTGACCTGAAGCTACAGTTGGAAGTGGGTAATGAGAGCAGACCCTAGGCCTCTGCAATAGTATCAGTGTTTTAACTGTTGACACATCTCTCTAGTCTAGGGCCAAATTGAAATATTTAAAAATTATTTTTCCTTCAGAGGATAGTGCAAAAATCATCATTGTAACTAAAATTATAAAACTTTTGAAGTTAATGCTTAGCTATTTCAAATACTTCTCTGATAATACTAGGTAAAAAAAAAGGTTTTTATTCTATATTTTTACAATTATATATGTCTTATCCAAATAAACTTTTCTTTTATATTTTTTACTTTGGTATTACTTCTTTGAGAATTCTGCACAGCACACATTAATTCTATTCATGTCTACTCCCCACCCATACAGACACAGATCAGCTTTTTCTAACCACTCAGCTTTGTGCTGTCTTTTTTAAAAGTTCACCAGTAGGTTGGTGCCATGTGTGTATGTGTGTGTGTGTGTGTGTGTGTGTGTGTGTGTGTGTGTAAATTTATAAGGCAAAGGTAATGCATGTAAAATGCTATAATTTACATACTTTAATTTACATCAAATCCTAGTTGTTAGATTACTCTATTGTGGAAAATAATTCTTTTGTGGAGGGAAGTCTCCAATAATCCATTATAACCTTTAATTCATAACATGGTAAAGGATAACCATTGCATTTTTCATTGTCCTGTCCTTACCTTCCAGGTGCTATTGTTATAGGTTTATATCACCATGGGTAATGTTTAATGTGCTGCATGGGACTGAGTTCAGAGCCCTGAGCATAATAGATGAGTATGCTCTTATCTGAACTATATCCCCAGTCCAAATCACATATTTTATTAATTTTTTTGTGTCTTTAAGACATAGCTTGCCACATGCCTAGTTTATAAATGACAAGTGGAATGATAGTAATGTGTCAAATATTTTGCATTGCTGGATGCTAAACACCACAGACACCTGGATATTTCCTTTGTGACCTCTTTTAGTATGTTTGATTTTATGCTAAGCTTACTGGAGTTTCATGACATCTCATAGTGTGATGTCAAGTAATACAGTTTATGCCAAGATATACAATGTCAAAACACTGTTGCTCTTTTCAATTCCAATATTACACTAGCTCTTCTCACCTGAATTTAAAATGAGCTTCAGTAAAAATATATCTAAAGAGCTCAGTTTCTCAATCCTTCTGTAAATAGCTTTTTATTTTTCAATACATGGGGTGAGGTGAAGTGCAAATATTTTATAAGTTTTTATTCACTTTAAACACACTAGGAAATATTTGAATAGTACCTATATCATTAAATGCACAGATAAATACATAAAGCATTCTTTTTTTTCATTTAAGTATGTGTATAGCATACAAATCAAAATTAGTAACAGTATAATTTTAAAATACAGATGAAGGGTTTCTTTTCTTTGTGGGTTTGATCCCTGGCAAGTTGGCCATACTTCAATGAACACTAATAAACCTAAGAGTACATGAGAACAAAAATTATATTCCATCTTTTAAAAAGAAGAGAGAGGAGGTGGGATTTGCACATATATTAACTAGAAGATAGGTCTATGAAGAGTTGTGGATTATGATCATTTTGCATTTTGTGCATTTTGCAAAATTCTCTAAATTAAAAAATGATGTAATATAACTGTACATGAAAAAAGAGAAAGAAACAAATGCAAGTGGTATAATTACCCAAAGAGTTGTCACTTCGTAAGTTACATGTACAACTATTTCATGAACCTCAAATGCCCTACTCTTTGTTGTAGAAAATAACAGTATTAAGCACCTGTGTTTCTTTACTTTATTTTCAACTTTGTTAATAGAGGTAAATCTCCTGAATTTAGAATAAAACCAAAAGAAGTAACTTAAAAAATATTAACAAAAACAGTAAAAAAAACTGAATACTTAAGATGTCATAGTAGTAATTTGTTTGCAATCTATGCAAATTATTTGGTGTATATATCTCCAAACATGTCGCTGTGTTTTTGTTGTGATGTACAAATCTTTTGGCTGGTGATTTTTATATCTACTACTGACATCATTTTATGTTACAGATTGCAATTTGTAGTTTAATATAGATGTTCATCATTTATGTAAAGCAAGATATACATATAATGCATTGATGCAAGAGCAAACATTTTTCAATTCTAACATTACATCATAATCAGATTTCTCTAGTGTCAAACCCTAAAGGACACAATATTATTGCTATTAGTTTATGTCTGAATTATCTTTTCCTTCAATATTATTAGTTTTCTTAATTTAAAAACCATTCTAATATATATATATATATTACATGACAATAAAGGCTATATGTCCATATGCAAACTGACCTTAGAACAGACCCCCACCTAGCATGCATGTAACTAACATCATTGTCAATGACTTATGATGTTTGACTTCAAATTTGTACTAATCCATTCATTTCAGAAAAGTCCACAATCAATTACTTAATGGACATAGGTTCAAAATACATAATAACATTTGATTTACACAACTTCTTAAAATATGATCATGCAAAATGAAAATAAATAGAACTATTTGAGCATTCACCAGTGATCTCATTAGAGATTCTCTAAGAATATGAAAAAGAAAGATAAGAATCTTATTCTGACAAAAACAATCTCCAATTTTAATTACCAAAACCAAATATTAAATATAGAGATGTTGCAAAGTCCTTTGCAAATATATGTAAAAAGTTAAACATTGGTACAAATGTGGCTTTTGTAAATATTAATTATCTGATGATAAAAGTAATTACAATTATAAAAAGTCAAAACTGATGTGAAGGAAATAAATATACTTTACCAAGACATTTTTATGTATGAAAGCTTTGTTTTTAAAGGAAATTGGAAACCCTAGGAGATAAACAGGCAAGCATAAATAAACACATTATAGAAAAAGATTATTTAACAACTGCTGTCTCCTGTGTTTTTGATCTTAGCCATTCTGACTGGTGTGAGGTGGAATCTCGGGGTGGTTTTGATTTGCAAAAGCACAACAAGTTAATGAATACATTACTAAGAACAAAATTGATGAAGAAATTTCTACTTACATCTATGTGATTGTAATTTTTTACCACAATACATTTTTCTTTTACATATGGTTGACAACTTTTTTTGCAGTTTCTTTTATAGTTTTAATGATAATATAGAGGGGCTAAAATTTGATAACATGCCTACATGAGAGGAAATCAACAAGGAACATTTATAAGGCATAAATAGGGAGCAATGTGATTTCTTAGGACTAAAAAAATACTTTTGTTCCTTTCTTATACAAAAATAAAGACAAAGTACTCAATTAATATGTATATATGTACATACACACACACACACACACACACACACACACACACACATATATATAATATTGTTTACAGTAGTTGGGAATGAATGGCAAGTATCCCTTAGAACATAATTAGTGTTTATGGCAATCTATTTTTCGTGATATTTTTAAATAACTTTGGAAACAAGTGATTTTTATTGAAAAGAGACAAAAATATATAAAAAAATACACATTTTTATTATTGAAAATAGGTTCTTCTGGGTAGGAGAGATGGCTCACAGATTAGGAGCACTGACTATTCTTCCAGAGGTCCTGAGTTTAATTCACAGAAACCACCTGGTGGCTCACAACCATCTACAATGTGACCTGATGCCCTCTTCTGGTGTGTCTCGAGACAGCTACAGTGTACTTGTATAAAATAAATAAATAAATATTTAAAAAATAGATTCTTCTCTCATACAATACAGCTGGACAAAGCTTTCTTTCTCTATATTTTTCCCAGCTCCTCCCAAACTCTCCTCTACAAGAACCATTCCTCCTTAATATCATCTTCAGAAAGTGCAGATCTCTTCCAAGAGATGACAGACAGATAATACAAAACAAGATACAATAATATAAGGAAAAACCCTCACTCTGATGCTGGACAAGGTAACCCACCAGGCAGAAAAGAGTCCCAAAAGCAGGCAAAAGAATTACTCATATACCAACACCCATCTTTAGATGTCCTACAAAACCATCAATTTAACAACCATATTATGCATGCCAAGGACCTGGTGCAAACTCATGCAGAATCAATAATTGCTGCCTCATTCTCTGTGAATCTGTATGAAACCTGTGTGAAACTTGATTCAGTGGGCTATGTTTTCTTGTCCTTTCGTTAAGGCTGTATTTATTTCCTAGATGAAGTATGATATGAGAGCCGTATCAAAGCTTTGTGAATACATGGCTTGGGTTGATCCCAGAGTGATTTTTCTCTGCTCTAATTATTCCTAGGGTTAATCCTGAAAAAGGCAGATTTTTTTTTAATTTAATTTAATTTTATTTTTTTAATTTACATTCCAAATCACTTCCCCTTTCCCGTTTCCTCCCTCCCCGAAAGTCCCATAAGCCCCCTTCCCTCCCTCTTTTCTCCGTTCAACCCCCTCTCATTACTCTGTCCTGGCGTTCCCCTACATCCAGTCTTTCCAGGACCAGGGGTCTCTCCTTCCATCTTTTTAGAAATCTATTGATATGCTGATTGTGTCTAGGGTATTCTGAGATTCTGGGTCAATATCCCCTTATCAGTGACTTCATACCATGTGTGATCTTTTGTGATTGGGTTACCTCACTAAGGATGATATTTTCAAGTTCTGACCATTTGCCTAGGAATTTCGTGAATTCATTGTTTTTAATTGCAGAGTAGTATTCCGTTGTGTAAATATACCACATCTTCTGAATCCATTCTCCGTTGAGGGACATCTGGGTTCTTTCCAGCTTCTGGCTATTATAAATAAGGCTGCTATGAATATAGTGGAGCATGTGTCCTTATTGCATGCAGGTAAAGTCTCTGGGTATATGCCCAGGAGTGGTATAGCCGGATCCTCCGGAAGTGTCATGCCCAGTTTTCTGAGGAGCCGCCAGACTGCTTTCCAGAGTGGTTGTACCAGCCTGCAATTCCACCAGCAGTGGAGGAGTGTTCCTCTTTCTCCACATCCTCCATACAATCTTCCAAGCTGACTGATTCAATTCAGCTTCTCTTGACTCCTATCTGAACTGCTCTGATTGGCCCTTTACTAGGCAATATCTTATGATCTTCTGGTTCATTCTCCTTCTCTGGTCATTCTGTCTTCACCTGAGTCTAGCTAGTTCTCTCTGCAACCTGTCTCTATAAAACTGTCCCAGTAAAACTGCTAGAGAGAGAGAGAGTAAGAGAGAGAGACAGAGCGAGACAGAGAGAACCCTTTTTATCTTTTGATGCTCTTAAGTAACCACTCTTTCATATGCTTTCCTCATGTGAGTTGGGTGAATCCAACCTCTAAATCATTCTGTAAAATCTTTCACTGACTCCTTTCTGCCCCCCAATTAGACATCATTTTCAAACATGGATATTTCCTTCTAAAAACTAACTTTACCTCCATTATTATGGAATAAAGGTCTGTGTTGGGCTTGAGAGATGGCTCAGTAGTTAAGAGCCCTAGCTGTTCTTCCTGAGGTCCTGAGTTCAATCCCAGCAACTACATGATGGCTTACAACCATCTGTAATGGGATCTGATGCCCTCTTTTGGTATTACTCATATACATATAATAAATAAATCTTTAAAAAAGAAAAATGACTGTATCTGTATTCTACCTAGATCATATTATAATCTAGGGGTATCTGTACTCTTGCCCGATCGTATAAACGTAGAAGGTCTTTGGATGTGATCCCTTGTCAGAGCAGCTATGTGGATGGACTAAAATTCCTCTCAACTGTCCATCTCCTCTGACCCCTACAATCTTTCCTCATCATTTTTCATTGGGCTCCTCAAACTCTGATTGGGTACAACACAATTGTAATCTTCAATTCAGAGTCTGTATCTATTAAATAAATACATTTACAATATACTGTCAATAATAATTTGTGGGGAGTTTTTAGTGCAGAAATATCACTGCTCTGACTGGAATACAGAAAAACCCTTAGTATATACCTTTAGTCCAAAACACTGTAGGTAACTGTAGTTTCTAGAAATAAGTAGCCTTGTTTGAATGTTATGTCTAATTGAGGAGCAGATGAAGTGATCAACTGGAGAAATATTTGAGAGAATGCGTCAGAGATATGATGCACCCAATTTGCATGAGAACAGACAGGAAACTGAGGCTATTTAAGAGTAGTGCAGGAAGACAGAGATGGGTTGGAAATCAGTTCAAACTGTCAGTGAGGAATCAGTTCACTCAGTACAGTTCTTGTAGTGCAGTTGAGTTTGTGAGTTCATGCAGTTCAGTGCAGGTAAGCAGAGGCACTTGAAACCAGAGAATAAGAATATTATGGTCAGACAAATATCCTTGCCCCCAGAATAGCTGTAACCATTTTGATCCATGCTTGCCAGTTATTGACAGAGAAAAGTGACTTGGTTCAAGGACATGCTGACCACATATCATGTTTTGTTTGGTGTGTTCTTAATATTCTGTATGTGGTTTGCTAATCCTAAGAAAAGTCCTTCAACAGAGGAATTGATACAGAAATTGTGGAATATATGCACAATGGAGTACTATTCAGCTATTAAAAACAATGAATTCATGAAATTCTTAGGCACGTGGATGAAACCAGAAAGTGTCATTCTGAGTGAGGTAACCCAATCACAAAAGAACACACATGTTATTCACTCACTGATAAGTGGATATTAGCCCAAAAGCTCAAAATAAACATGTTACAATTCACAGACCACAGGAAGCTCAAGAAGAAGGAAGACCAAAGTGGAAGTGCCTTGGTTCCTCCGAGAAAGGGAACAAAATACAGGAACAACTATGGAGACAAAGTGTGGAGCAGAGACTGAAGGAAAGGCCACCCAAAAACTGTCCTACCTGAGGATTCATCCTATAAACAGTCACCAAACCCCAAAACTACTGAGGATGACAAGAAGTACATACTGAAAGGAGGAGCCTATTATGGTTGTCTTGTAGAGGGGCCCTGTCAGAGCCTTACAGATACAGAGGCGAGAACTAGCAGCCAACCATTGGACTGAGTGTGGAGTTCACAATGGAGGAGTTGGAGGGTTGACTGGAGGAGCTGGGGGATTTTTCAGGCCCACAAAGCTCCCAGGGACTAAGCCATCTATCAAGGGGTACACATGGTTCCAGCCAAAAGAGTTGCATAGGAATGCCCTTGTGGGGCATCAGTGGGAGGAGAGGTCCTTGGTCATGTGAAGGCTCAATTGAAGCCCCATTGTGGGGAAATCAAGTGGGGTTCATGGGAGTGGGTTGGGGGTAGGATCATATTCTTGGAGGCGGAGGGTGGGAAGATGGGTTGGGGGTTCTGGAGAATTGGGAAACCAGGAAGGGGTATAACATTTGAAAGGTAAATGAAGAATTTATTCAATAAATAAAGAAATAAGAAATGTAGATTAAATCTTAGTCACCCAGTTAAATTCTTTAGAGAAAATAAAAAGAAATTCCACAAAGATTTCCATAGTGACCTTTAAATCAAAAGTCTCTATGAACTGTTATGTCTAAGATGGCTTTAGTCAGAGATGATCACAGAGCAGCCCTTCCTGCACCTATGTATGAGCTCACTGTGATTTTTGTGGCTGATGCTGAAGAATACAACTAATATGTCAAAAGTTATGATTATAATACTCAGATTCTCTTATCTCAGTGTTACAAAATTCCCTGTTCACCACCCACGTACCACCTCCCTCACCTTACTCAGGACAAACCAGCTTGAAAGTTACTGGCAATATTTTGCCTAGTCTGCCCTCTAACTCCTGCTTTGTGTGTCCCACGCACAGTCCAGTGGTTGGCTGCTAGCATCTGCCTTTGTATGTGTAAGGCTCTGGCAGGGGCCCTCCTGAGACAATCAAAACAGGCTCCTTTTGGTATGCACTTTAAAATTTTGAGCCTGGATGTTCTTATAAATATCCTGAGAGCAGAGTAGGACCATAGTCCTTTTTGTGGATGTCCAGTATTATGGTGTGCATTCAATAAACTATTCTTGCATAACTGAGATGGTATACATATGGTTTGAGTGGTGATTTCCTGAACCCCACGAACAAGGAGGCAGAAGATTAGAACACATTGCTAGAGTTAATTTGAGCCTAAGCAGAGCCAACTCGATGAGAAGTAGAGAGAAGTCAGATCAATTCAATCGGCTCAGAGAGGAGTTTGGGCCAGAAAAACAGAGTTGAAACCATTAGAAATAATTCAGAAAGAACTAGAAAGGGTGAACTTATTCAGCAGTAAGCCTCTGAGAAAGCACTCATTTCAGGTGAATAAAAGTTAAATTAACAATAATTAATGTCACTTTATGAATGAAATATAATATTTTAGGCAAATATTGACATGGATGGAAGTTCACAATAAGGAGGCTGTATCATGCAAACACACACACACACACACACACACACACACACACACACATAATGTGATCTCTCTTGAAACATGCCTTTTTCCACTAAAGTTTCTCCTTTTAAACTATATCATTTCTGGAATTGTAGAATCATGTGTTTTTAGGCATGTCTATGTACATGTTTATTAATTATAGCATAAACTAATTTTCTAGGATACACCTTAGGCATTCTGAACTTTATAGGGTAGTTCAACTAAACCTACAGTCAACCTGTAATTCCAGAGCATAGAAGTCAGAGACCAGAGATCCTCAGAGAATATTGTGTAGATAGACTAGCAAAAGTTGTGACCTATACGTTCAGTGAAATAACCTGCTTTAACTATGTGTGGTAAACATTTGAAGAAGACATTCCATATCAACTTTGGGTCTATATTTGCAGGTACCCACATGTGTGCATGGTAGAAGCATACATATCTTCCCATGTAAATGTGAAAATATTTCACACACATGCAAAATCAAAAAAATGCTTGAAATATTTCACACACATGCAAAATGAAAAGAATGCATTCAGCTCACAGGTAGATTTTCCCCTGCATAGTTTAACATAGTGTTCGTATAAATACAGGGATCTGATTTTGAAACTTCTCTCACTGGAACTAGATAACTGAACTTCCTTCTTTATCTCACTTCAACTCTACATGATTGTCCTTTCACACCTTACTCTGCATTCACCTAAACTACTCTACTATTATAATCTTTCTAAGCCACTTCTGATCTATGCACATGAATTGGATTTACTGAACACTCCACTTGGCTGTGAACATTATGCTTGTCCCTTTTACGCCCTTCCATTTCCTCTTCAATCTGAGAACCAGTGTGCAAACTGAGTGAAGTAAGTGAGAACACGAGAAAAACATACATCTCTCTTTGTTGCAGCCTGAGAGGCTTTTGGGGAGAACTCCACGTTCATTCTTGAAAACATATTTTTATGTCCTCTTTCTCAGTATTGCCAACACAAAGCACTTTGAAAAGGCTTTCTGAAATGCCTCTATGTCTCAAACAGATAAAAGTGACTCCTCTCATCACCCACTTCTTTTCTGGTAAAGGCCACCCTGCTCGAACCACTTACTGCCACGACTACTGATGCTATGTGGAGACCTCCTTTTTTAACTGCCAATGTGTCAGACTGAGGTTCCTAAATATTGAGACTTCCAGTGCCTTTTAAACTCATTCCCTGAGGCCTGACACCAAAAGAATAAGATGTCAATCCTCCTGAGTAGTCATATCCAGAAATTACTTCTCTTGTAGTCCAAGATAGCTGCTAGGAAAGAAAAAAATCTCACTAATATCAAAAATAAAGGATATTCAAGCAGGCCATGCAAGTATCACCTTTACATTGGTGCTCACTTCCATATATTACCCATATACAAAACATAGACAACATATCTTTTCACCTACATCCTTATGCAGATGAGATGAGAATCTCTCATCATTGTCAGATGGCAAAGATTTATGACTCACTAATAGTTTACAAAGGAGTAGAAGGAACATATAAAATTTCACATTGTTAAATTCAGTTCTCTACCTCTATGTAGATAAAGAAAAAGCAGTGAGAACAGAGTCACCTCCAAAAAAAGCAAGCCAGCGGAAGCAAGCATGTAAGAAACATCTCTCCAAGGCCTCTGCATCAGCTCCTGCTTCCTGACCTGTTCTAGTCCTGACTTCCTTTGGTGATGAACAGCAATGTGAAAGTATAAGCTGAATAAACCCTTTCCTCCTCAACTTGCTTCTTGGTCATGATGTTTTATGCTGGAATAGAAGCCCTTATTAAGACAGTGGGGAAGAGGAATAGAGTAGTAGATAAAGGTTATGGATTATTTCAAGAAAATAATTCTATTCCAGACATAATAGTACTGTTATAAATATTAACTCATAGAGACTGACAGCATCCAAAGAGAGCATGCCTTGACATGTTCAAGCCAAACAGGGTCCTAGAACTAAGAGAAGAGAGTAGTAGAGAGGGTTTGAGCTTTCACCCCTGATTAAGGAGATTGCTGTAATAGAAATTCACTTGTAAAGGAAAAAAATTGTTTTTCTCCAATGGATTCTCAGTGTGTATACTAAACACACTTCTGGATATGTTCCATGCCCAAGAGTAGTTGACCAAAGCAAAATAAAGCCAATAATATTTTGTAGACTTTATGTTTCTTGTTGCTTTGTTTGGATATTGCTTCTCTTTATTGGTCTTCCTAATGTGTATTTTGTTTTCTATTTGATGGATTTCTGTGTGTATTTCCTGTTTTCCCCTCATGTGTCTTTACTTTAATAAGAAAGAAAGAAAAAAAAGACTCAGAATTGGTGATGTGGGGAGGTGAAGAGGATCTAAAAGAATAACAAAAGAAAAAAATTTTTTAAAAACTTTACTATTAATATACGATCAGTGGAGCAGCTGGGATAGGAGTCTTCCCTTCCAGCCACCGTTTGCAGTGGGGAACCAGGCAGCTCCACAGCCTTCTGTGCTTAGCCCACCAGAAGAGAATGATCTCCCAGAAGCGATTTCACCTCTGAGCATGAAGGTGAGATCTCCACCTTCTCTCTCTGGAGTGGTACAGCTAGGAGCACACTGGGCATACGATCAGTGGAGCAGCGGGGACAGGAGTCTTCCCTTCCAGCTGCCATTTGCAGAGGGAAACCAGGCAACTCCACAGCCTTCTGTGCTTAGCCCACCAGGAGAGAAGGAACTCCCAGCAGCAATTTCACTTCTGAGTGTGGAGGTGAGATCTCCACCTTCTCTCTGAATCGGTACAGCTAGGAGCACACAGAGCATATGATCAGGAGCAGCTGGACAGGAGTCTTCCCTTCCAGCCGCCATCTGCAGCAGTGAACCAGGCAGCTCCAAAACCTTCTGTGCACAGACCATGCCAGAAGAGAGTTGGTCTCCCAGGAGTACAGACACAGGTTTACAGGCCCATAGGAGGGTCAATCTCCAGCCAGAGACAAGACCAACTAACACCAGAGATAACCAGATGGCGAAAGGCAAGCACAAGAACCCTACCAACAGAAACCAAGGCTACTTGGCAACATCAGAGCCCAGTTCTCCCACCTCAGCAAGTCCCGGAAGCCCCAGCACACCGGAAAAGTAAGAGTTAGATTTAAAGTCTCTTCTCACCATGCTGTTATATGACATCAAGAAGGATATAAATAACTCCCTTAAAGAAATACAAGAGAACATGGGTCAAATAGTAATGGCCCTTAAAGAGGAAACACAAAAATCCCTGAAAGAAATACAGGGGAGCATGGGTGAACAGGTAGAAGCCCTTCAAGAGGAAACACAAAATTCCCTGAAAGAATTACAGGTGAACACAAACAAACAAGTGAAGGAACTGAACAAAACCATCCAGGATCTAAAAATGGAAGTAGAAACAATAAAGAAATCACAAAGTGAGACATTTCTGGAGAGGGGAAATCTTGGAAAGAATTCAGGAGTCATAGATGCAAGCATCAACCACAGAATACAAGAGATAGAAGAAAGAATCTCAAGGGCTGAAGATACCATAGAAAACATTGACTCAACAGTTAAAGAAAGTGAAAAATGCAAAAAGCTCCTGAGCCAAAACATCCAGGAAATCCAGGACACAATGAGAAGACCAAACCTAAGGATTATAGGTATAGATGAGAATGAAGATTTCCAACTTAAAGGGCCAGTAAATATCTTCAACAAAATTATAGAAGAAAACTTCCCTAACCTAAAGAAAGAGATGTTCATGAACATGCAAGAAGCCTACAGAACTCCAAACAGACTGCACCAGACCAGAAAGTCCTCCTGTCACATAATAATCAAAACAACAAATGCACTAAACAAAGAAAGAATATAGAAAGCAGTAAGAGAAAAAGGTCAAGTAACATATAAAGGCAGGCCTATCAGAATTACACCAGACTTCTCACCTGACCATGAAAGCCAGAAGATCCTGGGCAGATCTCATACAGACCCTAAGAGAACACAAATGCCAGCCCAAACTACTATACCCAGCAAAACTCTCGATTATCATAGATGGAGAAACCAAGATATTCCATGATAAAACCAAATTTACATAATATCTTTCAACAAATCCAGCCCTACAAAGGATAATAGATGGAAAAAGGCCAACATGAGGAGGGAAACTACACCCTAGAAAAAGCAAGAAAGTAATTTTTTTCCAACAAACCCAAAAGAAAGTAACCACACAAACATAAAAAGAACATCAAAAATAACAGGAAGCAACAATCACTATTCCTTAATATCTTATAATGTCAATAGACTCAATTCGCTAACAAAAGACATAGTCTAACAGAGATGTTTTTCATGTGGATCTTCGATTTTATCAGAAAATGTTTGTGACTCCTCTTTCAATTCAGTAATGCTTTTTGTGTCTACCATTTTGATTGTATTATTTTCCATGATAATCTTTAATTTTAACATTTTTTTTTCTGTATTTCGTCGATTTTGTGGGAAGAGTTTTTCATGTAGATCTTTGGTTTTGTGTATGTGTGTGTGGCGGGGGGGGGGGTGAAGTTTCACTTTCAATCAATATAGGAATGCTTTTGTGCCTATCATTTTGTTGGTATAATTGTCCATGATAATCTTCAATTTTAACGTTTTCTGTATTTTTCTTCAATTTTGTAAGAATTTTCCATGTGGATCTTCAGTTTTATCAGACAAGGTCTATAATTTTACTTTCAATCAACTAAGGAACATTTTTATACCTTCCATTTTATCTGTATAATTTTCCATGTAATAGTCAGTTTTAACATGTTTCTCTATATATTTCTTAATTTTTTTTTCAGGAATATTTTCCTTGTAGATCTTCAATTTTATCAGAAATTGTTTATAATTCCACTTTCAAAAAACATAGGATTATCTTTATGCCTACCATTTTATCTGTATAATTTTTCCATGAAATACTCAATCTTAATGCATTTTTTATATATTTCTTCAATTTTATCAGATATTTTCCAGGTAAATCTTCAATTTTATCAGAAATGTTTGTAATTTCATTTTCAATCAACTTAGAAATATTTTATGCCTACTATTTTATCTGTATAATTTCCAAGATAATCTTCAATTTTAATGTTTTTCCATATATTTTTTCAATTTTGTCAGAAATATTTTCCATGTATATCTTCAATTTTATCAGAAAATATTTAAAATTCTACTTTCAATCAACTTAGGAATATTTTAATTCCTTCCAATTTATCTGTATAAATTTCTTCAATTTTATCAGAGGTATTTTCCATGTAAATCTTCAATTTTATCAGAAAATTTTTTACTTCTACTTTCAATCAATTTAGGAATAATTTTATGCCTACTATCTTATCTGTATAATTTTTCATGATATAGCCAGTTTTAATGTGTTTTTCTATATATTTCTTGAGTTTTATCTGGAATATTTTCCTTGTAGATTTTCAATTTTATCAGAAAATGTTTATAATTCCACTTTCAATCAACTTAGGGATATTTTTATGCCTACCATTTTATCTATATAATTTTTCCATGAAATAGTCAATCTTAACGTGTTTTTCTTTATATTTCTTCAATTTTATCAGAGATATTTTCTAGGTATATTTACATAATGGAATACTACTCAACAATTAAAAACAATGGATTCATGAAATTCTTAGGCAAATGGGGAACAGGGGGAGGGAAGAGAGCTTATGGGACTTTCGGGGAGGGGGGAAACTGGGAAAGGAGAAATCATTTGGAATGTAAATAAAGAATATAGAAAATAAAATAAAATAAATTAAAACAAAAACAAAAAAAAAAAACTTGACTATTGCAGGTTCTACCACATCTCATTTTTCTTCAAATCAAACTTGATATAGAAACAATATATAAAGTGATAAAGCAATAAAGTGATCAAATGGTTTTTAACATTTCAAAACATATATGTGAAGGACTGGGAAGATATATCAGTGGTTACAATGTGTCTTTAAAAGACCCATTTTTAGGTACCAGCACCCATAGCAATTCCTTAATGCCTCACACATATATTTTAGGGTGATGTGACTCCTTTGATGACTCTGGCCATCTGTCCTCACAGGCATATATACAGTGTGTGTGTGTGTGTGTGTGTGTGTGTGTGTGTGTGTGTGTGTGTGTAACTAAATATATTTTTGAAATTTTCAAAACAATATTCTGTCCTGTCCTGTAATTGGTAATGCTGGTTTATTAAAAGCAGCTTGGAACTGTTAATAAGACTGATTGTTTTACATATAAACTCCATAGAGATTTAAATAGAACTACTGTGTATTTTAAGGTGAAGCCATGTATGTTTCACTTTCATTGCATTTTATTGGCCATACAAGTCAGAGGACCACGTATATTTATAGAAGGGAATGTTATTTACATTCCTGGATGTGAGGAAGGCAAGCATGTATTGAAGAGTCAAATATATAAACAATAATATAAATGTTCCCTGCTTCAAAAGCATTCCTACATGTAGAAAATAAGCTGATTACCTCCTTAGACTCAACACTTATCAAACTGTTCCCATTAGAACATGACTGCTGACATCACTGTCTCATATCATGTTTCTGGCTGGGTAAACTACCTGGTGTAAGAATCGCAAAAGTGCAAAACTAAGACTTAAAAAGAATGGGGAACATCAAGACAACTGACATTATGCAGGCTGAGCAGTGTTTATGTGTGTGTGTGTGTGTGTGTGACAATTAAGAAAAAAATAAGCTTTGAATTTGAAATAAAACAAAGAAATGTATATTGGAGTATTAGGGATGGAAAAAGGGGTGATTTGATCTGATTATGATATATTTATGATATAATGTTATAATAATAAAAATAAGAAAAGATATTTAAAAATGAAAAAGCAATGAAAGTTAGGAAAGAAAAGAATAAAGATGAGTTTTCTTCATCTGAAATTAATGTAGTAAGTTAGTATTCATTTCCTTAGAGAAAAGCCATTCTCACAAAATGTCTTTACATCAGGCCATTATCAACTTGGGGGCACAAACCTGAGTTCTCTTGAACAATATCCTTCCTTGATTAGGAGCAAATTATTTCTCTACTTGTGAAGCACTCAAAATACACCTCATATCTACACGTAGATATTGACTTATGTTTAATGATGACATGCCTTATTTCAGTTATCAGATCTTTCCTTCTCAAGTTTTAGTTTTAGAAACAGGACCTTACAATATAGTTCAGGATTATTTGAAGCTTTGTACCTAAAATAAACTTATGGTCCTCCATATCTGCTGTGATCATAAAAAGAGAAAGTGGCATAAGAATATGTTCTATTAGCTTGTTGGGGAAAGGGGTGCCTCAGCAGGCCCATACTAAGGGACCAGACACATGATAGTATAGCATGGAATAGAGTTTATTTAGGGCATGGGGAGGGGACTTAAGGTGGTAGTGGAGGCAGAGAAAGGCAGAAAGAAGAAGAGAGTAGAAAAGTAGAGACCGGCCATGACCATATGGAGAGAGGGGGGAAGGGAAAAGGGAAGGGTAGCGCCCAAGAGGGCAACAGAGAAGCTAAGAGTAAGAGAGAAAAGGGACAAGCATTCCCTTTTATAGTAGGCCAGGCCTACCTGACTATTGCCAGGTAACTGTGGGCTGGAGCTTATGCTTAGACAGAATCCTAACAATATCAACCTCCCAAGGGATGAATTTACAGTTTTATTTCTTACATTTAGACTAGGCTGGACTAGAACTCACATCGTAGCACAAGATCTCCAACTAGCAGCTAGCATCCTATTTGAGTTTCCCAAATGCAAAAAAAATAATATGCATGGCTTGCTATCCCTAGGTATAGTTTATTTGATTTTTTTTAACTTAAGAATATCTTTACCATTGATCCTGTGAATAACTGCCTAGGAATTCCACAGATGTAAATATATATTTTGTTCTATTTAAAAACTGAAGGTTTTACTGTTGTTCTTTTTAACATAACATTTTTATGGAATCTCTGGGAATTTCACATTATGCCTCCTGATCATACTCCCTTCCCATTTCTTCCACTTCTGACCCACAACCAATGTTACACACTCCAAAAGAAAGTAAATAAAATAAGAATTATATATATATATATATTATATATATATATATATATATATATAATATATATAAGAATTATATATATATTATATATATATATAATTATATATATAATATATATATAATATATATATAAGAATTATATATATATATATATATATATATATATATATATATAATTCTTTGAGAATATATATTCTCATTCATTGAGAGTATATATATATATACTCTCAATGGAGCATGGCCATTCTCTCACTGCCCTGGTCCAATACTGCTGAGTTCTATTCCTGCATCTTTGCCAGAAGCCATCCTTTCTAGAGAGTCACACTTCAATATCCCCATAAGAATTCTTTTATTTTTTTAGCTTTTCTTTTTTTTAAATTTTATTTTCTAAGTTTCTTTTTATTTACATTCAAAATCATTTCCCCTTTCCCATTTCCTCCCTCCCCGAAAGTCCCATAAGCCGCCTTCCCTCCCTCTTTTCCCCATTCAACCCCCTCTAGCTTCTCTGTCCTGGCATTCCCCTACATCCAGTCTTTCCAGGACCAGGGGTCTCTCCTTCCATCTTCTTAGAAATCTATTGATATGCAAATTGTGTCTAGGGTATTCCGAGATTCTGGGTTAATATCCCCTTATCAGTGACTGCATACCATGTGTGTTCTTTTGTGATTGGGTTACCTCACTAAGGATGGTATTTTCAAGTTCTGACCATTTGCCTAGGAATTTCGTGAATTCATTGTTTTTAATTGCAGAGTAGTATTCCATTGTGTAAATATACCACATCTTCTGAATCCATTCCTCCATTGAGGGACATCTGGGTTCTTTCCAGCTTCTGGCTATTATAAATAAGGCTGCTATGAACATAGTGGAGTTCTTAAGAGTCCTCTTCAGTGGCTTCCTGTCTAGGCTGTTATTTATTTGTTTGTTTGTTTTGGTGAGGAGATATCTGGTGAGGATAGGACTTCTCACAGAAGCTGTCCATGCCCCTCTCACTCAATCATGTCTGCAGTCATCAACATTGAAAAAAAAGCATCTTCCTTGCTCCTCAGTCAATGGGAGCATGCATTACATTACAGTCCTCCAGGTGGCCTCTGTTGACTGACAAAACCATGGACACTTCTCACACCTACCCAAAACCACATAAATCAATATGGTCTCAGGTGGCATTACAGGCTACTGAGATCAATATGGCCCCTGGTGCAAACATGGCCTATCTACAGACATCAATATAGCTCCAGGCTGCAGCATAGACCATAGATATACAGATATACCTCAATGCTAACATGGGTCGCAAACATCAATATGTCCCTCCAATGGCAGGTTTGACACTTCTAAATCAGTGAGGAAATATTTATTCTTTTAGACCTTACTCTCTTCTTATATTTGGTCATACACGGTGAACCAATTGCCAATTTAAATATTTTTCCTCAATATAACTGTGGTCAGCTATAATTTCTGCACTTAATTTTACATGAAGAGTTTCGTACTCACTTTGACTCTTGTGTGCCTTCTTATGCTTGGAATTCTCTTACTTTCCTTTTGTTCAGAGTTGATATATCAAGTCTTCCCCACCAACTCCATTATTATCTTAACTTGTTTGAATACCAGGTTTCAAAGCCATACCCCTTGCTTCCAATTCTTTTACTCTGTACCTCATTTCCCTGTTTAAATGTCTTATTTAATATTTCTTGGTATCTTAAAATTAGTTGCCACTGAAGCCATTACTTGGCTTAAAACAGAGGTTTTCAATTGTAATCCAAATCTCCATAAGTAAATTAAAGGCAAATGTTTTGTTTTCTAAATTGATATTTATTAAGTATATCAAATTAATCAAAGGGATTAATTTATAAACTATCTAGTTGATACAAAAGAAAATTGCCATGTTGTATATAGACCACATGTTCCCATTTACATTGGCACATGGTGTTGTAATGTCTCACTCAGAAGACGGTTATTATGAATACCTTTTGTTTTCATATATGATAGCTGGGATTTTGCTTTCCACCAGTGAAATCAGCATGTCCTAGAGGAAGTGTTGTACCACAGAGTATCTCTTTCCCTTCAATCCTGGTGTAGTTATAACACCAAATGAACAGAACAGCTGCTATTCTTTTAAGTGATTTTAAGGTCTTTTAAAATTGTTTGGATCTGTCAAGATATCTCAGCATGCAAAGTCTGATAATTACAAAGACATACACACATTTCCTTAGTTAGAGTGTCTATTGCTGTGATCAGACACCATGATCAAGCAACTCTTATAAGATACCCTATATAACTGGGCCTAGTTTACAGGTTTAGAGATTCAGTCCTTTGTCATCATGGCAGAGAGCATGGCAGCATCCAGGTAGGCATGGTGATGGAGAATTGTACATCTTTATCCAAAGGTAGACAGGGAAAGACTGGCTGCCACATGGCTAAGAAAAGAGACTCAAAGCCCAGTCCCACAGTGACATAATTCCTCTAGCAAGGCCACATCTTCTAACAGTGCCACTCTATATGGGACAACCATATTCAAACCTTTACACACATATATAGATGTATGAATGCAGAGAGGGGGAGATAGCCACACACATATACCTTAATAAGTAAAGTAAATTTAATTTTTATATTGCTTTTTTGAGGTTTGTGGTGGATTGTTAATCAGAAATAGATAATCAATAAAAGAAATATTGCATGCAAACTCTCAGTTTTACAAAATTTTCTAGTTCAGAATTTATGGTTCCCAATCCCTTTCTCCCATTAAACTACTCTACAGTCTATTTGATTTTTTCATATATTCAGGTGATTGTACTATTTTGATGACTTGCTTTTGAGTTACATATATTATCACCACACATTCCACTTGGGAATTGATGTTCACACATTTTTGATACCGTTTGACCTGTAAGAGCTTGGACAGATACACATCAGTCCAGACTAATTTCAAGAAAGTCTAGTCATAGTCAAGAGAATTAACTATGTGACCTTTGGAGTTTCCTTCCAGGAGTCTGTTTCAGTGATTAATGTTTGCTCACCTGCTTCATGGCAGCATTTAATGATGCTAATTTACTATACCTTATAAAACATCAGAACCCTCAAATCTTTTTATAATGTTCTATGCTTGCAAAAGCAGAAACTTAAACCTTGATTTCATAATGATTACAAATCCAAGTTTAGGAAGAAAAAGAATTGTTGTAAATAGATTCTTAATTCCTAGGTAACTACACTTATTATTAAAATAGTAGCTACATGACAATTATTGCATTTACAAACATTAACAAATATGTTCCCTGATACAGGATCACCTTAACATGTGATTATCAAGGGTTTATGGGTAAATGCTACTTAATATATCATTCAGAACAATTTTTCTCTAAGATTTATTTTAAGAAGAGTCATAGCAAAATCTTTAAATACCTAAATATTTTATCTCATTTCTCCTTGGAACATTTATTTAATATGTAGTGTGACAAGAATGACAAGAATATATTATAAAGCAATATAGCAATTTGTCATCAGACTTCTGCATGTGCACTATAATATGAAGCCACCCCCACAAACACACACATTCTCATCAGCATTGGACACACACAATATTTTGAAGTATGAAATTTGTATTTATTTTAAACAAATGGTGCTTTAATAGCACTCCATAAGTGAATAGAAAAATAGGTGAACAAATATCAAAATGAGATGTATTAGAATTGGTTGTATAACATGTTTTGTGTAATGAAACAGTGGCTGTCTTCACATTAAGGAAGCCATGTACACAGTAGCTACTAAGCTAACAAGGATGAATATAATATATGTCTCATATATGATACTGAAGACATGGACGATTACCAGAGAGCCAATAATCTCGAGTCATTTCTGGAAGACTAAAGAAGCTGAGTACACAAGTGAATGAATGCGGAATCTGCAACAGTAAAAGTAGCATGGTACCTGACACACGAATTAGGAGAATAAACAACAAAAAGAAAAAGGAAAAGCCTCCTCCTTTGGACATTCATTTGTCTAACTGCTATCAGAAAGTGCCACCTACATTTAGATTGGGTCTCTCTATATGAATTGACCTGAATGAGAAAATCCATTAACATCATCTATAATGCTTATGTCTTAGCTTATATCAGATCCAACAACCTGACAGTAATGATTAACCATCATAGACCATAAATCAAAAGTTTCATTTCAACCTAAAACTTTTCAGAATATTCAGTGTACATAATTAATGCTTTCATAGCCCTTAAATGTATTTGACCAAAACTTACCTTTGTAAGCTTTGTGAGTAAGTTCATTACGGCAGGAATAACTTATTGTGTCATTTTATATTCTCTAACTGTAAGAGTTAGAAAGCAATCCTGACTGTTATTTTGTTAAATTTTAGGAAAGCCATTGCTCAAATCTAATACTTTGGGAATTTATCAGTCGCAGACATTCTGGCATGCTTAGTTACCATCAACAAGAGGCTGCCCACTTGTACTATTACTGTACTACTGTACTCCTTTGCTACTATGAACTACTTGTTCCAGCTTGATTCATACCTGATAAAGCCTTAACAATTAAAGACTGATGGAGAACAAGAAAGAAGGGTCATATTATTATAGAATTATCATTAGAATTGAAGAGTAGTTTCTACTTCTACTTTCTCAGCTGTATTATGGTAACTCTATTTACAATAATAGAGAAAGTGGAATAAAGCTAAATTTTCTTCAACTGACAATAGACAATGAAATATGATACATATTCAATACAGAATACCACTCACTTGTAAAGAAAATTTAAATCCTGAACTTTCAAGTAAATGGATGAAATTAGAGAAGATTCTATTGACAGATGGAACTCAGACCCCAAAAATCAAATTCTGCATTTTCTTTCATTGTAGTTTATAACCTCAGATCTTCAGAAGAGAAGACATAGCCTTTAGTAACAACAAAAACAAAAATGTAAATGACACAGTTGCAAGATAAGGGAGAGGCAAATTAGGAGCAATAGAATGTGTGTAGCATAATATTTTATCTAATTAGGGAAAAGGGAAAGAATTTTTCAGTTAAGGAGAAGGGAGTACATACAGTAGGAGGGAGGCAGGTAAAATATCACTTAGGATGCAAACCATAAGGAGTCATACCATTGACCATTTATCATTAAATACACACATACACATTGTTTTAATAAACTTTTCTCAGCTGAGATGACAATACTTCCTCTAAGAGACAGAAACCATCTAACAAAAACCCCAATACCAGACCTAAGTAGCCCTATTTGAATTGTTGGCCAGGAATATCCATGAGACTCCCAAAACACACAGCCTACAGCTATTACTCTTGGTTATTCACCAGATATAGAAGGTAGATTTTTATAGCTGAAGATATTATGCACATCAGAAACATGGAACAGAGATATATGAACTTAAAATGAACTGAGTATCACATCCCTGAAAGTTTGCTATCCTGATATCTAAGAATATTTATGCTTACTAAGGATGTGTCAACCACCAATCCTACCAGTATATGATGCCTATAAACCACATCAATGACCACCATGGCACAAAACCCCTAAGGGAAGAATAATACATGCAGACTTTGACAGTAACCACCAGCTCTCTAATTGGACTTAATACCTGATACACAAGGGGAAACAATGATTGGTACTTGAAACCTGTCTCACTACTCAGTGCTAGTGAAGTTATGGATACTGAAGGAGAACCTACAAAAACACTTTAGTTAAGTAGCTTAATTTTTAACTACAGTCTAACCATTTGTCCTTAGGCCCACAAATTATTGTAGTCTTATCCTTTCATTGTGGAAGCTTATCTTTGCAACTGACAGTCATCCCTACAGAAAACAACCAATCAAATCACAAAGTTGTGGAGCCCAGTCCCAATGGTTATATCTACAAAACATTCCCTTAACTTAGACTCAGGGAACATTGTAGAAGAAGGACCAAAATGATTGTAAGTGGTAGAAGAATTTGGTATGAGACTATGTCTTCAATGGCACCAGAAGCTAAACCTATAGTTTCACCAACATAACTACCCAAACATGAGGTGAAAAATGATAACATCAACAGATGTACCAAAGTGGATAGGAAAAGCTCCAAAAGGTTTTAACTCTTTGCAAAGAACCATGAATAACTAAGAAATATAAGCTAGAGAAATTGTCTTCTCATTAGAAGATCAAACCAATTAATTATCCAGTTTCAAATGTTCAGCTGTGAAAACTTATATACAAGAAACATTACACTTACATACATGGAAATATATTTGTATATATACATATAAATTTACATGAACATACATGTATATGCATACATACAGATACACATGTGTATAGGATAAAATATTATAAAAAAAGAGGACATAGATTTGAAAGAGAACAAGGAAAAAGGAGGATTTTCAGGGAAGAAAGGAATAGGAGAAATGTTGCAATTATAGTATAATACCAAAGAGAAAAAGAAGAAAGTAAAAAGTAGCTTTGAAAATCCCAAGTAGGCAATGATGAGGCATGAAAACCCTAAAGTATTCTGTACCCTGATATAAGTAGAAAAAGTGATATGAAAAGAAGATAATACATTTCATAATAGTTTTTTTTTTTATAGTAGTATAGAGAGGACAGGAAACCATGTCTCATTTTCTTACATGCCTATGTGATAGCTTAAATGTATATTCAACAACAGTATATTTCTTTAATAAACAAGTCATTTTAAATAAAATGTTACAATTTCATAACCATGATTAGAACAGAAAATAATCTTTAAAGGAATGACACTTTCAACACATGTATTTTCACTAAAAGAACAAAGAGCACAATTGACATTTGATTAGTTATCTATGATTATACCTGCTTTTCAAAGCTCGGCAATTTTCTTAATCCTAATTGTGGCTGGAAATATTAGTTGAAAAGAAATCAGTCAAAATCAATTTGAAATTTAATTGAAGTTCTATGAATCATTTAACTTCTTACATAACTTCTCTTAGGTCTACATCTGACTTTATAATTCCTCTTATCTACCAGCCAAATTTTTCATGATTCTACACGTCTATCTCTATTTTCTCACAAAGGAAACCCATGTGATAAGTAGGATACGATAGTGACTAGGTGTCTACAATGAGAAAGCTAAGATAATTTTCTGTCTATGAAGAATTCTACATTTAGCAGGATGCTTAGGCCCATTTGTTTTTAGGGAATCATAGTCACAGTGAGAAGGGTTATCATGAAGATTTAATCCATGAATCTATGAGAAGTTCTTGAAGTAGCTAGAATATAAAATCCTGTATAAACATTTGTTTTTAGGTCAAAGAAACAGAAGGAAGAATGATTGACTAGTGAGTAGATATTCTATGTTTACCTGAAAAAAAAGCACTCTCTGCTCTTGCAACTTGAGATAACTTGTATACTATTCCAATACTATCTCAATTTGACTTTGGAATAAAATTATGTCACTATTTTATTTTCACAATATCTTAATAACAATTATGTGGTTTAGTTTGGCAAGAATCTCAGTTTTATAGTACATCAGTGTTTTTCCTTTTATACTTTCTGATACTCAAGCAGTTATTAAAAAACAACAGAGTTGATCTTTGCAATTCTATAAAGTCATAGATTAAATAGTTAAGGTTTCCCCAATCCCTCAGGCTTTTTCCAAGCACTGAAACAGAATACCATCTATAGACTCACTTCCTCCTCTTCCATGCCTTCTGTGGGTCCCTCAGATCATCTACTCCTGGAATCTAACCCCTACACACCCCTATATCTCAGTGTCCAGTTCCAAAGGACAGCCCAAACAAAACCACAGGCCAGACCTGCCAGAATACCAGGTATCCTACCTATAGACCTTCTCTATTCTGTTTCTTCTGCAGAACAAATTTCTCAGATTCCTCCCTAGCACTAAAATAGATCACAAGCTGTATTTTGCCTTCTCTTTTTCTCTACGCCTCTTGTGGATCCCAGAGACCATCCCTATATGTCTCCTCTACCTTCAACATCAACAGGCATTCACTGTGAAGATGCAAGTCAGCTAATCAGGCCAGCCACAGGTAACACACAGGAACCACACTTTCTGGAAATACAGATAGGAAACAGAAACCAAAGAACAAACATTCAATCAAAAAAAGACCAAATGAGAAATCATTCACTAGACCTATAATCACTCCAAACCCAAAAGGATAGATTCCACTGTAAAAATACAATAAACAAGAGCTAGAACAATATATCTCCAATAGAGCACAGCTATCCAATCAAAGCAGGCAATGACTCATCCAACATAGCTGAAGTACAAAATGATAATAATAATGAAAGGACCTTAAAAGAAAGTGTATAAAGATAGTAGAAGTCATTAAAATGATGAATAAATCCATTAAAATGCAAGAAAATACCAATAAACATTTAAAAGAAATGACTAAAACAGTTCAGTTCACGACCTGAGAATAGAAAGTGAAGCAATAAAGAAAACAGACTGAGTAAATTCTGGAAATGAAAAGTTAGGAATTCAAACAGGAACAAAAAAATGAACCTTCACCAAAGGAATAAAAGAGATGAAAGAGAGAATCTCAGTCATTAAAGAAAAGATAGAAGAAGATTGATACATTGGTCAAAGAAAATTTTAAATATAAAATAATCTTAATACAAAACACCCTAGATGCCTGGGATAGTATGAAAACACCAAACCTAAGAATAAGAGGAATAGAGAAAGAAAAGAGCCTATCTCAAATGCCCAGAAAATATTCTCAGCAAAATGACAGAAAAAAATACCCCCAAACTAAAGACAGGGAAGACAATAGAGTTATAGATTGCCAAATAGATTTGGACTAGAAAGCCCATTTGAGCACTAAACATGTAGAATAAAGAAAGGATATTAGAAGTTGTAAGGTAGAAAGACCGAGGAACATATAAATACAGACATAGTAGAATTAGACCTGAATTCCCAATGGAAATTCTAAGATCCACAAGGGCTTGGACAGATATGCTACAGACTTTAAGAGATCAAAGATGCCAGTTATTACTATACCCAGCAAAACTTTCAATAATCACAGATGTAGAAAGAAGTTATACCATGATAAAGCTAAATTTAAACAATCTCTATCAACAAATCCAGTCATAGAGAAGGAGCAAAAAGAAAAAAAAAACACAAAGAACATATCAGATCTACACATATAAAAAGAAAGTAAATAAATAATCTCACACCAGAAAACTCAAAAGAAAGGAAACACATAAAACAATACCACTACCCCCACAAAAACGAAATAATGGAAATAAACAGTAATTGATCATTGATATTTCTCCATATCAATAATCTCAATTCACAAATAAAAAGACAAAGAAAACGGAATGTATATGAAAATAGTCCCATCCTTCAGCTGCATAAAAGAAATACACCTAAACATCAAAGGTAGACATTATCTCAGGTTAAAGGTTGGAAAAGTGTATCCAAAACAAATGTACTTAAGGAAGTTGGTGTACTCATTTTCATATTCATTAAAATAGTTTTTAAAACAAAACTAAGTAAAAACTATGGGGAAGGACACTACAGACTCATCAAAATCCACGAAAAATGTGTTCTTAATTCTTAACATATGTGTCCAAAGAGAAGGGCACTCACTATCATAAAAGAAATTGTACTATAACTTTAATCACCTATTGACCTTCATACAGAGAAACTGGGAGATTTCAACACCCCACTATCATCTAGAGGCAGTTCATACAAACAAATCTAAACAACAAAATATACCAGATGCTATAAAAAAATAGACAGCTTATTTAGAGAACATTTCACCCAAACACAAAAGAATGTGTCTTTTTCTAAGTACCTAATAGAATGTTATCCAAAATTGAACACATTCTTCAACAGATACAAGAAAATTGAAATAACTCCCTGAATAAATTGTAGTAACACAGAATAAGCTGGATATCAACAATAAATCCCAGAAAATTTACAAACTCATTGAAACTGAAAAATTCTCTATTGAATGAAAAATTGTTCAAGACAGAAATAAAGAATTAAGTGAAAATGAATACAAAACTTAGCCAAACACATGTGCACAATGAAAGCAGTGCTAAGAGGAAAGTTCTTAGCACTTTCTTACCTCCACTCCCATAAAAAGGAGATTTCATCTTAGCAATCTGATTACACCCATGAAATCTGTATAACAGAAAGAAATGAGCACACATAACAGGCATAGATGTCAAGAAATAATCAAACTGAGAGATCCAATTAATAAAATGATGGTAAACAGAGCTATACAAAGAATCAGTGAAACAAAGAGTTGGCTCTTTCAGGAATCAACAAAATAGACAAATCTTTATCCAAGCTAACATAAAAACAGAGAGAAAATATCTAAATTAATAAAATCAGAAATGAAAAAGGGACATAACAGATACTAAGATTATCCAGAGAGTCATAAGTACATACTGTAAAATCTTGTACTCCCAACAAATTAGAAAACAAAAAAGGGTAATTTTCCAGAGAGATATAATTTACTAAAGTAAATAGAAAGAAATAACTTAAATAGACCTGTAACTACCACTGAAATAGAAACAATCATTTAAAGGTTTCCCAAGCCAAATTCCTAAGACCAGATTTAGTACAGAATATTACCAGACTTCCATAGAAGAGCTAAAGTCAATATTCCCCAAATAATTCTTCAAAATATTGACAGAAGAAACATGGTCCAATTTATTTTCTGAGGCCATAACTATACTAATGCCCAAACCACATAAAGAGTCAAGAAAAGAGAAAGAGGAAGAATTACACACTAATTTCCCTTATGAGGATGCAAAAATAATCAGATAAAATACTTGCAAACCAAATCCAAGAACACATCTAAAAGGTAATTCACCATGATCAACTATGCATCATCCTGTAGATGCAGGGATGCTTCAAAATAAGAAAATCAGTAACGATAATTTATCTTACAAACTGAAAGAAAAAAAAATGACCACTTTCTTAGATGTAGAATAGGCCTCTGAAAACATATAACAGTCCTTCAGTTTGGAGAAATTTAGGGGGCCACTTCTAGAAACTTGGACCAGGACAAAGAAGTAAGCTCCTGTGGGAATCTAGTTTGGGCTAGGACCCAGGAAATAGGCTCAGATTTAAGAATATTTATATAGAACTAATGCAAAGCTCAGAGCTGGCTCAGCTGAGGAATGTGTGGCATTCATCTTATCGTGGTCATCCTGATTAGCCCCTGGAACAGTTGTTTAAAGGATTTTGTTTATTTCCTTGCTTGTTCCTTGACTAGTTATTGTTTTGCAAGTTCCTTGACTTAAAACTGATCTTATTATTTGCATGTACTTAAAGTAGTACAAAATCAGACTGGGTTTCATCTAACAACCTGGGTGCCTGGGCTTTTGTTTAATTTTATTGTATTTTGTTTTGTTGTATTTGAATGTTGTCTCTTGGAGATGTGTTGTTTTCTGAAAGAAGACAGAGCAGTAGTTAATCCGGAGGAAAGGGGAAGTGCTGCATATCTGGGAGAAATGAAATAAAGTGAAACTGTGGTTGGAATATATTGTATGAAAAAAGAATCTATTTTTAAGAAAAAATGAAAAGAAAAAAAAAAGAATTACCTGAATAATATTGATATTGGTTTAACTCCTGTTGTGGTAAAGTTGTTATTATTTCAAGTTATTTAATTCTTTTTCTTTATCAGGCAATGACATAAAATTTCACATAGCTGTCTCTGGACAATTCTAATAAAAAGTTTAAAAGTAATGTTGGCATTATGAATTCTGTCAACTAACAGATCTATAATCTCTTGTCTGCTGCTGCTTTGTCACCAAGGAACAGAGGAGGTGTTAGAAGGCTGATTAATTTTGGTTGTGATTTAGCTCTCCCTTATCTTACAGTATTTACTGAGTAATTGAAAGATGACAGGTAATATTCTGTTTTCTGAGAGTAAAATAGTGAACTAGAGAGACAGATTTTCTGCTTTTATGGTACTTACTGTAAACACAGATTATAAAAGTTAAAAATATAATTAAAGATAGTGAGTTGCCTAAAATTTGCTTTGGTTATTATGTTTTAACAAATTAATAGGAGGACAAGTAAGTATAAAATGATAGTGATTGGGAGTTTGCAGTATGTCAGAGAAACCCTCCTCAGAAGTTCATATTTCATCTCAGATGTAAATAAGACCTTGGGGCTCCATGGCAAGAAAGGTTTAGCAGGTAAAATCTGTCTGGATTTCTAGTCAGAAATTAAGGGATTATATTTACAAAGTTGAGAAAATCCAGTTTAGATGAAATAAGATGATAAGGTAAAAACATCGGATGGGGGAGGACAATCTGGTATCTTTGCATATGGATGATTGCATTACAACCATTAAGGACAGTGGATTTTATTCTAAGTATGATGATAATTGAAGTGTGTTATGGAGCAGCATGATATTGCTTTATGAAAACTTATAACAGGTTATTTAAGCTTTCACAGGATATGAATGTCCTGTCTGTGCTGTATGGGGTCTACAATTACACTATGATCAAAGTATGATCAAAGTACATTTGATAAAATTGATAACATTTTCTGAACTCAAAGGTATTTTATTCTAACAGAACATCCTATGTCTTCTGTTTGGGAGGAGCTCTTATCCTAGGTCTGTTTTCTGCTTCATCTAAATAGTTTCCATCTTTGCTTATATCCTTAGTAGTAGGTAAAACTGGTCATGTCTTCTAATGACCATGTAATTATAAAATGTTTTATTTATGAACACAAAGAATATTACCAAAGTACTATATAAAATAAAAAAGTTGATACATAGGGTGAAAAACAAAAAAATTAATCTCTGAAATATAAATTTATTTGAAAGATCACCTGTAAATAAGTCATTATATTATAGAAATGTGCAAGATATACTTACCTTCTTCTTAAGAAAATAGAAATATTCTTTGAGTTCAGTATACATGGGGAAACTTTGGTTAGGCCTCAGAGATAGATAGGCAAGAGTTGTCAAATGTAAGGAAAATTTGCATGAAAGAAATACCACTCATCCAAGATCACAGTTTGGCCCATTTGGCTGCAGCCAATAATTAACAAAGTGTCAAGAAAATAACATAATAAGAATTTATAATATAATTTACATTGTTTATTTTAATCAAATTCTGTCACTAACTATAAATCATTTTATTCTTCTAAGTTATTAATTTCCTATTACAACAGCACAGATGATGAAAAAAGTAACCCCGTGTTCATTTACTCTTTTATTTATTTATTATTTTTGATTCTGAGACAGAGTCTGTAACATAGGCTTGCATCAAGCTTGCTATTAACCTAAAAATAATGGTCCTTCTGCCTCCATCTTCCAGTGCTGAGCTGGTACATGTGCACCAAACACTGTATTTGGTTTGTGTAGTACTGAGATTAAAATACAGTTGCTGTGGATACTTGACACTCTACCAACTGAGCTATATCCTCAAGCCTTCTTCCCCCTTTTGAAATGAATGTTTTGTTATTCAGGAAGTATCTATGCTTCCTTCCACTTGATTTTTTAAAGAGCCTTCTACTTAAAGCAACACAAAATTCCGCTTTTATCAAGGCATGCTTCTTTTACTTAATATGAGGTGTGGCTCTTCTTTAATAATTCCAACTGACCACTGTTCCCCTATGTGGAGTAACTTTCCTTCACTTTCTCTAAATCATGTGCTAGATTTCAGCTCTTTATATATATATTGTTTCCTAGTAAATTTATGTGAAATTTATTTAAGTACAAGGACTTCAACATAAAACCATATACACTGAATTTAATAGAAGATAACATAGTAGATAGACTCAAGCTCATTGGCACAGGGGAAATTTTTCTTTTTTTTTAACTTTCTTTTTTTATTTTCTAAGTTTTTTTATTTATATTCCAAATCATTTCCCCTTTCCTGTTACCTCCCTCCCCGAAAGTCCCCATTAGTCCCCTTCCCTCCCTCTGTTCCCCATTAAAGCCCCTCTCGCTTCTCTGTCCTGGCATTCCCCTACATCCAGTCTTCCAGGAGCAGGGGTCTCTCCTTCCATCTTCTTGGAAATCTATTGATCTGCAAATTGTGTCTAGGGTATTTCGAGATTCTGGGTTAATATCCCCTTATCAGTGACTTCATACCAAGTGTGTTCTTTTGTGATTGGGTTATCTCACGAAGGATGATATTTTCAAGTTCTGACCATTTGCCTAGGAATTACATGAATTCATTGTTTTTAATTGCAGAGTAGTATTCCATTGTGTAAATATACCGCATCTTCTGAATCCATTCCTCCATTGAGGGACATCTGGGTTCTTTCCAGCTTATAGCTATTATAAATGAGGATGCTATGAACATAGTGGAACATCTGTCCTTATTGCGTGCAGGTAAAGCCTCTGGGTATATGCCCAGGAGTGGTATAGCCAGATCCTCCGGGAGTGTCATGCCCAGTTTTCTGAGGAACCGCCAGACTGCTTTCCAGAGTGGTTGTACCAGCTTGCAATTCCACCAGCAGTGGAGGAGTGTTCCTCTTTCTCCACATCCTCGCCAATACCTGCTGTCTCCTGTGTTTTTGATCTTAGCCATTCTGACTGGTGTGAGATGGAATCTCAGGGTTGTTTTGATTTGCATTTCCCTAATGACTAAGGATGATGAACATCTCTTTAGGTGCTTCTCAGCCATTAGATACTCTTCAGGTGAGAACTCTTTGTTTAGCTCTGTACCCCATGTTTTAATAGGGTTACTTGCCTCTCTGGAGTTTAACTTCTTGAGTTCTTTGTATATATTGGATATTAGCCCTCTGTTTGATGTAGGGTTGGTAAAGATCATTTCCCAGTTAGTTGGTTGCTGCATTGTCTTTTTGACAGTGTCTTTTGCCTTACAGAAGCTTTGTAATTTTATGAGATCCCATCTGTCAATTCTTGAACTTAGAGCATAAACTACTGGATTTCTGTTCAGGAAATTCTCCCCTGTGCCCATATATTCAAGGTTCTTCCCTAGTTTCCTTTCTATTAGTTTCAGTGTGTCTGGTTTTATGTGGAGATCCTTTATCCACTTGCAATTGAGCTTAGTGCAAGGAGATAAGAATGGGTCAATTTGCATTCTTCTGCATGTTGACCTCCAGTTGAGCCAGCATCATTTGTTGAAAAGGCTATCATTTTACACTGGATGGTTTTATCTACTTTGACAAAGATCAAGTGACTATAGGAGTGTGGATTCATTTCTGGTCTTCAATTCTGTTCTATTGATCTACATGCCTGTCACTGTACCAATGCCATGCAGTTTTTAACACTATTGCTCTGTAGTAGAGCTTGAGGTCCGGGATACTGATTCCCCCAGAGGTTCTTTTTCTCTTGAGAATAGTTTTAGCTATTCTGGGTTTTCTGTTATTCCAGATGAATTTTTGAATTGCTCTTTCTATCTCTATGAAGAATTGAGTTGGGATTTTGATGGGGATTGCATTGAATCTGTGTATTACTTTTGGTAAGATGGTAATTGTTACTATATTAATCCTGCCTATACATGAGCATGGCAGTTTTTTCCATCTTCTGAGGTCTTCTTCAATTTCTTTCTTAAGAGACTTGAAGTTCTTGTCATACAGATCTTTCATTTGTTTGGTTAGAGTCACGCCAAGATACTTTATATTGTTTGTGGCTATCCTGAAGGGTATCATTTCTCTTACTTCTTTCTCAGCCTGCTTATCCTTTGAGTATAGGAAGGCTACTGACTTGCTTGAGTTGATTTTATATATGGCCACTTGGCTGAATTCGTTTATCAGCTGTAGGAGTTCTCTGGTGGTGTCCTTTGGGTCGATTAAGTATACTATCATATCGTTTGCAAATAGTGATAGTTTGATTTCTTCCTTTCCAATTTGTATCCCTTTGACGTCTTTTTGTCGTCTAATTGCTCTAGCTAGAACTTCAAGTACTATATTGAAAAGGTATGGAGAGAGAGGGCAGCTTTGTCTAGTCCCTGATTTTAGTGGGATTGCTTCAAGTTTCTCTCCATTTAGATTGATGCTGGCTACCGGTTTGCTGTAAATTGCTTTTACTATGTTTAGATACGGGCCTTGAATTCCTGATCTTTCCAAGACCTTTAGCATGAAAGGATGCTGAATTTTGTCAAATGCTTTCTCAGCATTTAATGAGATGACCATGTGGTTTTTTTCTTTGAGATTGTTTATATAGTGGATTACATTGATGGATTTCCTTATATTGAACCATCCCTGCATCCCTGGGATGAAGCCTGCTTGATCTTAGCGAATGATTGTTTTGATGTGTTCTTGGATTTGGTTGGCAAGAATTTTATTGAGTATTTTTGCATCGATATTCATAAGAGAGATTGGCCTGAGATTCTCTTTCTTTGTCGGATCTTTGTGTGCTTTTGTTATTAGTGTAATTGTGGCTTCATTGAACGAGTTAGGTACTGTTCCTTCTGTTTCTATTTTGTGGAACAGTTTGAAGAGTATTGGTGTTAGGTCTTCTTTGAAGGTCTGATAGAATTCTGCACTAAAACCGTCTGGACCTGTGCTTTTTTTGGTTGTAAGACTTCCAATGACAACTTCTATTTCTTCAGTGGTTATAGGGCGGTTTAGATGGTCTATTTGATCCTGATTTAATTTTGGTATTTGGTATATGTCACGGAAATTGTCCATTTCCTCAAGATTTTCTAGTTGTGTTGAATACAGATTTTTGTAGTAGGATCTGATGATTTTTTGAATTTCCTCAGTTTCTGTTGTTATCTCTCCCTTTTTGTTTCTGATTTATTAATTTGGATACTATCTCTGTGCCCTCTGGTTAGTCTGGCTAAGGGCTTATCTATCTTGTTGATTTTCTCAAAGAACCAACTCCTCGTTTTGTTGATTCTTTGTATGGTTTTATTTGTTTCTACTTGATTGATTTCAGCCCTGAATTTGATGATTTCCTGCCTTCTACTCCTCTTTGGTGTATTTGCTTCTTTTTGTTCCAGGGCTTTCAGGTGTGCCATTAAGCTGCTAGTGTATGCTGTCTTCCGTTTCTTTTTGGCGGCACTCAGGGCTATGAATTTTCCTCTTAGCACTGCTTTCATTGTGTCCCCATAAATTAGGGTAAATTGTGCCTTCATTTTCATTAATTTTCAAAAAGTCTTTGATTTCTTTCTTTATTTCTACCTTGACCAAGTTATCATTGAGTAGAGCATTGTTCAGCCTCCATGTGTATGTGGGTTTTCTTTTGTTTTTTGTTGCCATTGAAGACCACCTTTATTCCATAGTATTCTGATAGGAGGCATGGGATTAGTTCTATCGTCTTATATCTGTTGAGGGTCTGATTTGTGACCAATTATGTGGTCAATTTTGGAGAAGGTACCTTGATGTGCTGAGAAGAAGGTGTATTCTTTAGCTCTAGGATGAAATATTCTATATATATCTGTTAGTTCCATTTGGACCAAGGCTTCAATTAGATTCACTGTGTCCCTGTTTAGTTTCTGCTTTCCTGAACGATCCATTTCAGAGAGCGGGGTGTTGAAGTCACCCACTGTTATTTTGTGAGGTGTGATGTGTGCTTTGAGCTTTAGTAAAGTTTCTTTTACGAATGCGGGTGCCCTTGCTTTTGGAGCATAGATATTCAGAATTGAGAGCTCTTGTTGGTGGATTTTTCCCTTGATCAGTATGTAGTGTCCTTCTGTGTCTTTTTTGAAGACTTTAGGTTGAAAATCAATTTTATCTGATATTAGGATGGCTACTCTGGCTCGTTTCTTGGAGCCATTTGCTTGTAAAATTGTTTTCCAGCCTTTTACTCTGAGGTAGTGTTTGTCCTTGACACTGAGGTGCGTTTCCTGCATGCACCAAAGTGCTGGGTCCTGTTTATGTATCCAGTCTGCTAGTCTATGTCTTTTTATTGGGGAATTGAGACCATTGATATTAAGAGAGATTAAGGCATAGTGATTATTGCCATCTGCCATTCTTGCCACTATCTTTATGTATGAGTGGTTATCTACTTTTGGGTTTGATTCAAGAATGTTATTATCTCATTTTTTCCAGGGTGTTGTTTCTCTCCCTGTATTGGCTGTTTCCACCTATTATCCGTTGCAGGGCTGGATTTGTGGAAAGATATTGTGATAATTTGGTTTTATCATGGAATATCTTGGTCTCTCCATCTATGGTGATTAAGAGTTTTGCTGGGTATTGTAGTCTAGGCTGGCATTTGTGCTCTCTTAGTGTCTGCATGAGATCTGCCCAGGATCTTCTGGCTTTCATAGTCTCTGGTGAGAAGTCTGATGTGATTCAGATAGGTCTTCCTTTGTATGTTACTTGGCCCTTTTCTCTTACTGCTTTTAATATTCTTTCTTTGTTTAGAACATTTGGTGTTTTGATTATTATGTGACGGGAGGTATTTCTGTTCTGTTCCAATCTGTTTGAAGTTCTGTAGGCTTCTTGTATGTTCATCGGCATCTCTCTCTTTAGGTTAGGGAAGTTTTCCTCCATAATTTTGTTGAAGATGTTTACTGGCCCTTTAAGTTGCAAATCTTCACTCTCATCTATACCCATAATCCTTAGGTTTGGTCTTCTCATTGTGTCCTGGATTTCCTGGATGTTTTGGTTTACACGTTTTTTGCATTTTGCATTTTCTTGGACTGTTGAGTTGATGCTTTCTATGGAATCTTCAGCACCTGAGATTATTTCTTCCATCTCTTGTATTCTATTCTTGATGTTTGCATTTATGACTCCTGATTTCTTCCCAAGGTTTTCTATCTCCAAAGTTGTCTCCCTTTGTGATTTCTTAGTTGTTTCTACTTCCTTTTTTGTTCCTGGATGGATTTGCTGAGATCCTTCAATTGTTTGTTTGTATTTTCCTGTATTTCTTTAAGGTATTTTTGCATTACCTCTTTCAGGATTTATGCCTGTTGACCCACGTTCTCCTGCATTTCTGTCAGCGATTTTTGTGTTTCCTCCTCATGGGAATCCATCTGTTGATCCACTGTCTCCTGCATTTCTTTAAGCAGTTCTCGTGTTTCCTTTGTAAGGGCATCTATCTGCTGATTCATTTCTTTAAGCAATTTTTGTGTTGCCTCCTTATGGGCATCCGTCTGTTGACCCATATTCTTCTGCATTTCTTTATGCAATTTTTGTGATTCCTTTGTGAGTGCATCTACCCGTTGATTCATCTCATTAAGCGATTTTTGTGTTGTCTCCTTGTGGGCCTCCATCTTTGGTCCATGTTCTCCTGCATTTCTCTAAGCGATTTTTGTGTTTCCTTTGTAAGGGCTTCTAACCGTTGATTCATGGTCTCCTGTAATTCTTTATTAGATTTATTTGTGTCCTTCTTGTGATCCTCTAATAGCATCATGAGAAGTGATTTTAAATCCAGATCTTGTCTTTCGGGTGTGGTGGGGTATCCAGGACTTGCTGCTGTTGGAGGATTGTGTTCGGATGGTGCCATATTACTTTGATTTCTGTTAGTAACGTTCCTACGTTTGCCTTTTGCCATCTGGTTACCTCTGATGATAGTTGGTCCTGCTGTCACTGGATATTGGTTGTACTTCCTGTGAGCCTGCAAAGCTATTTCTGCCCCCCCTCGTTTACCAGGATTCCCCTGGCACAGATTTCTGGGGCCTGCCCTGCTCCTGAGTGACTTTGGAGCCCTGATGTGCCTTGCCCCAAGTGATGTCATATTGGGGAGTCCTTGCACATCCAAAGGCTCAGAGTAGTGGATTCCTGGAGTAGAGGTCGCCAAAGGTAGGCTGGTAGGCTCCTGCCCTGTGCAGGGGTGTGTGATCTCTCCTAGAGTGTGGGGGGGGATGGGGGCGTCCCTCTGCCAGGCAGAAGTCCACAGCAGAGCTGGCGCTCTGGTTACTGCAGATCTGCCCAGCTCTTGGGAGCCGCGTACTCACAAGCCACCCAAGACCCAAGCGATATTATGCCTGTCTGTCTCCGAGCCTGGCAGTCCCAACTTCTCCTCCAGGTTTTCTACTTGTGTTGAATACAGGCTTTTGTAGTATGGTCTTATGATTTTTTGAATTTCCTCAGTTTCGATTGTTATCTCTCTCTTTTTTTTTTCTGATTTTGTTAATTTGAATACTGTGTCTGTGCCCTCTGGCTAGTCTGGCTAAGGGCTTATCTATCTTTTTGATTTTCTCAGAGATCCAACTCCTCATTTTGTTGATTCTTTGTATGGTTTTATTTGTTTCTACTTGATTGATTTCAGCCCGGAGTTTGATGATTTCCTGCCTTCTACTCTGCTTTTGTGTATTTGCTTCTTTTTGTTCCAGGGCTTTCAGGTGTGCCATTAAGGTGCTAGTGTATGCTGTCTCCCGTTTCTTTTTGGCGGCACTCAGGGCTATGAATTTTCCTCTTAGCACTGCTTTCATTGTGTTCCATAAATTAGGGTATGTTGTGCCTTCATTTTCATTAAATTTTAAAAAGTCTTTGATTTCTTTCTTTATTTCCTCCTTGACCAAGTTATCATTGAGTAGAGCATTGTTCAGCCTCCATGTGTATGTGGGCTTTCTGTTGTTTTTGTTGCCATTGAAGACCACCCTTATTCCATAGTGATCTGAAAAGAGGCATGGGATTAGTTTGATCTTCTTATATCTGTTGAGGTCTGATTTGTGACCAATTATATGGTCAATTTTGGAGAAGGTACCATGAGGTGCTGAGAAGAAGGTGTATTCTTTAGCTCTAGGATGAAATGTTTTATATATATATATATATATATATATATATATATATATATATAATGTTAGTTCCATTTGGTCCAAGGCTTCAATTAGATTCTCTGTGTCCCTGTTTAGTTTCTGCTTTCCTGAAAGATCCATTTCATACAGGGGGGGTGTTGAAGTCACCCACTATTATTGTGTGAGTTCCGATGTGTGCTTTGAGATAATAAAGTTTCTTTTACTAATGAGGGTGCCCTTGCTTTTGGAGCATAGATATTCTGAATTGAGCATTTTTCATGATGGATTTTTCCTTTGATCAGTATGTAGTGTCCTTTGGGTCTTTTTTGATGACTTTATTTTGAACATCAATTTTAAATGATATTAGGATGGCTAATCCGGCTCGTTTCCTGGGACCATTTGTTTGTAATTGTACAATTGTATTCCAGCCTTTTACTCTGAGGTAGTGTATGTCTTTGACACAGACGTATCCAGTCTGTTAGTCTATGTCTTTTTATTGTGGAATTGAGACCATTGATATTAAGAGAGATTAAGGAACAGTGATTATTGCCACCTGCTATTCTTTATGTTTGAGTGGTTATCTACTTTTGGGTCTGATGCAAGAAGGTTATTATCTTGTTTTTTTCCATGGTGTTGTTTCTCTCCCTGTATTGGCGGTTTCCACCTATTATCCGTTGCAGGGCTGGGTTTGTGGAAACATATTGTGTAAATTTGGATTTATCATGGAATATCTTGGTCTCTCCATCTATGGTGATTGAGAGTTTTTCTGGGTATAGTAGTCTAGGCTGGCCTTTGTGTTCTCTTAGAGTCTGCATGAGATCTGCCCAGAATCTTCTGGCTTTCATAGTCTCTGGTGAGAAGTCTGATGTGATTCGGATAGGTCTTCCTTTGTATGTTACTTGGCCTTTTTCTCTTACTGCTTTTAAAATTCTTTCTTTGTTTAGTACATTTGATGTTTTGATTATTATGTGACGGGAGGTATTTCTGTTCTGGTCCAATCTGTTTGGAGTTCTGTTGGCTTCTTGTATGTTCATCAGCATCTCTCTCTTTAGGTTAGGGAAGTTTTTCCTCCATAATTTGTTGAAGATATTTACTGGCCATTTAAGTTGCAAATCTTCACTCTCATCTATACCTACAATCCTTAGGTTTGGTCTTCTCATTGTGTCCTTGATTTCCTGGATGTTTTGGATTACATGTTTTTTTTGTTTTGTTTTTTTTTTTTTTTTTTTGCATTTTGCATTTTCTTGGACTGGTGAGTCCATGCTTTCTATGGTATCTTCAGCAACTGAGATTCTTTCTTCCATCTCTTGTATTCTATTGTTGATGTTTGCATCTTTGACTCCTGATTCCTTCCCACGGTTTTCTATCTCCAAAGTTGTCTCCCTTTGTGATTTCTTAGTTGCTTCTACTTCCGTTTTTAGATCCTTGATGGTTTTGCGCAGTTCCTTCACTTGTTTGTTTGTATTTTCCTGTATTTCTTTAAGATATTTTTGCATTTCCTCTTTCAGGATTTCTGCCTGTTGATCCAAGTTCTCCTGTATTTCTCTAAGCGATTTTTGTGTTTCCTTCTCGTGGGCTTCCATCTGTTGATCCATAGTCTCCTGCATTTCTTTAAGTGATTCTCCGTTTCCTTTTTAAGGGCATCTACCCGTTGATTCATTTCTTTAAGTGATTTTTGTGCTGCCTCCTCATGGGCCTCCATCAGTTGACCCACGTTCTCCTGCATTTCTCTAAGCGATTTTTGTGTTTCCTTTGTAAGGGCTTCTACCCGTTGATTCATGTTCTCCTGTATTTCTTTATGAGACTTTATGCGATTTTTGTGATTCCTTTGTAAGTGCATCTACCCGTTGATTCGTTTTTTAAGCGATTTTTGTCTTGCCTCCTTATGGACCTCCATCAGTTGACCCATGTTCTCCTGCATTTCTCTAAGCGATTTCTGTGTTTCCTTTGTAAGGGCTTCTACCCATTTATTCATGTTCTCCTGTATTTCTTCATGAGATTTATTTGTGTCCTTCTTGAAATCCTCTAATAGCATCATGAGAAGTGATTTTTAATCCAGATCTTGCCTTTCGGGTGTGATGGGGTATCCAGGGCTTGCTGCTGTTGTAGAGTTGTGTTCCGATGGTGCCATATTGCCTTGATTTCTGCTAGTAACGTTCCTACATTTGCCTTTTGACATCTGGTTACCTCTGGTGTTAGTTGGTCCTGCTGTCACCGGCTGTTGTTTTGACCTCCTGTGAGACTGCAAGGCTATTTCTGCTCCCCTCCCCCCGAATTACAGGGATTCCCCTGGCACCGATTTCTGGGGCCTGCCCTGTTCCTGAGTGACTTTGGAGCCCTGATGTGCCTTGCCCCAAGTGATGTTATATTGGGGAATCCCTGCACATCCAAAGGCTCAGAGTAGTGGAACCCTGGAGCAGAGTTCTCCAAGGGGAGTCTGGTGCGCTCCTGCCCTGTGCAGGTATGCTCTCTCCCAGGGCAGGGGGGAAAGTCCCTCTGCAAGTCAGATGTCCCACAACAGAGCTGGCGTGTAGGTGACCGCACACCTGCCCAGCTCTTGGGAGCAGGGAGCACACAAGCTGGCTGAGACCCAAGCGATATTATGCTTTATTGTCCCTGTGCCTGGAGGTTCCAACTGCTCTGTTGCAGGAACAAAGATGGAAGAGTGCACTGTGCACCCTCTCTGCACAGATCACTCTGCAGGGCAGATGGCCCACAGCAGAGCTGGCGCCCAGACGATTGCAGAGCTGCCCTGCTCTTGGGCGCAGATGGAAGCCCAACAGGCTGTGTACCAAGCGATGTTATTTTGGGGGATCCCTGGGTACCTGTATGCTCAGTGCAGTCGATCCCTGTAGCAGAGGTTCCCAAGGAGAGGCTGGTATGCTCCTGCCCTGTGCAGGGGAAAATTTTCTGACCAGACTATCAATGGCTCAGGCTCTAAGGTCAACAACTGACAAATGGGATCTCATGGAACTGAAAAGCTTCTGGAAGCCAAGCAACACTATCAATAGGATACATCTCGGGAAAAGATTGTCACTAACACTATATCAGATGGAGGGCTAATATCCAAAATATATGAAGAACTCAAGAAATTAGAAAAGCCAAATAACCCAATTAAAAATTAGGTACAAGTTCTGACCATTTGCCTAGGAATTTCGTGAATTCATTGTTTTTAATTGCACAGTAGTATTCCATTGTGTAAATATACCACATCTTCTGAATCCATTCCTCCGTTGAGGGACATCTATCATCCTTAGTAAGGTAACACAATCACAAAAGAACACACATGGTATGCAGTCACTGATAAGGGGATATTAACCCAGAATCTTGGAATACCTAGACACAATTTGCATATCAATAGATTTCCAAGAAGATGGAAGGAGAGACCCCTGGTCCTGGAAAGACTGGATGTAGGGGAATGCCAGGACAGAGAAGCGAGAGGGGGTTGAATGAGGAAAGGAGGGAGGGAAGGGGGCTTATGGGACTTTCGGGGAGGGAGGAAATGGGAAAGGGGAAATGATTTTGAATGTAAATAAAAAAAACTTAGAAATTAAAATAAAATTAAAAAAATTAGGTACAATTCTAAACAGAGAATATCAATAGAGGAATTTTGAATGGTCAAGAAGCTCTTAAAGAAATGTTCAGCATCCTTAGACATTAGGGAAATACAAATAAAAATGACCCTGAGATTCCACATTTCACAAATTAGAATGGCTAAGATTAGAAACTCAAGCAACAGCAGATACTGGCGAGAACATGGAGAAAGATGAACATTCCTCCTTTGATGGTGGTAATGCAAACTGACACATCCACTCTTCTTTGTATATATTGGATACTAGCCCTCTGTCGGATGTAGGGTTGGTAGAGATCATTTCCCAGTTAGTTGCTTGCCGCATTGTCTTTTTGACAGTGTCTTTTGCCTTACAGAAACTTTGTAATTTAATGAGGTCCCATTTGTAAATTCTTGATCTTAGAGCATAAGTTTTATTCAGGAAATTCTCCCCTGTGCCCATATGTTCAAGGTTCTTCCCTAGTTTCCTTTTTATTAGTTTCAGTGTGTCTGGTTTTATGTGGAGGTCCTTGATCCACTTGGAATTGAGCAGTCACTGATAAGGGAATATTAACCCAGAATCTCGGAATACCCTAGACACAATTCACATATCAATAGATTTCCAAGAAGATGGAAGGAGAGAACTCTGGTCCTGGAAAGACTGGATGTAGGGGAATTCCAGGACAGAGAAGCGAGAGGGGGTTGAATGGGAAAAAGAGGGAGGGAAGGGGGCTCATGGGACTTTCGGGGAGTGAGGAAATGGGAAAGGGGAAAGATTTTGAATGTAAATAAAAAAAACTTAAAAAAAAGAAATTTTGAATAGTTCTATCTGAAGACCCAACTATACCACTCCTGTCATATACCCAAAAGAATGTTCTACCATATTCCAATGACATATGTTCCACAATGTTCATAGCAGCCTTATTCATAAAAGCCAGAAGCAGGAAACAATCCAGATATCCCTCAACTGAAGAATGGATCCAGAAAATGTGGTTAATTTATGCAATGGAATACTATTCAGCTATTAAAAATGAGTACATCATGATTTTTTTCAGGCAAATGGATATAACTAGAAAGTATCACCCTGAGCAATGTAATCCAAATTCAAAAGTACTTGAATGGTATGTACTCACTGATAAGTGGATATTAACCAAAAATATAGAATGCCCAGGTCTTTCGTTTCAAATATGATGAGTTGTTTATATCTTCATTATTTACTATATCATCATCTCCTTTATTAGCATCATTTGATATCATTCATTTTTCAGAAGTTGTACTAATACAGTTATGATATTTCTAGTAGTTTTCTAGTAATGTGTCTATTATGGCCATGCTTATATAGCCTTCTCATGCTCTTCCAATAACTTGGTTATCCCTAAGAAGTACCTAGTTGAATGACCAAATGATTCTTTAAGAAATGAACTTAATGATGTTGATTATATAGAATGAATGATTGTAAATGATATTGTAATACCTGCTCATGTGTGCTAATTTGCTAGCATTATCTGATATAGTAAAGGATTTCTTTAGATTCTTTACAATGAACAAGGTAAACACTTAAAACTTTGAGGTTGCTTGTACAATCAATATAATCATTATATCATCTCTGTTTTGTAATTATCTTAGTTGTGATTATTGCAGCCATGATCATGACCATCATCATCATTATCATAAAATCAAAGTTTACACTCACCTTTGTTATTTAATGTGCTTCTATGGAAATTCATTTTATAGACTAACAGAACCAAAGCACGTTTTTAACAAATAAAGAGGATTAATGATTAGTTAAAAGGGAAAGAAATGTGAGTCTGTAAAATTTATTCATAGTTTTAAATATAATGTGCAAACTTTGCTTTGAGAGGAAGCAATAAAATTTGCATTTTTAAATTTATACCTAGTTTGACACCCTTTTGGCCAAGACAGGAACAGCTGCTGTCAGTGGTAGTAATTGTAGTACTTAAGTAATATTGTAATAGAGTTGACTGAATGCAAGTAAATTCTCAACAATCATTTTACAGAGCAATCATTATTTTTAAACGTTTGTCCTTTATCTGTAACATATAACCCTCTCAACTTATAGAACTTCACATAATACCTCCACATGATATTAGTATTTCATTCAGAAATTATTTATTATATATGTGAAATACTATTTACCCATAGAACAGTTAGACAATATAATATGAATGCACACCAAATCTGTGATGCATTATTATGGTCTTTTTTATTTCTCTTCACATAAAATAATAATTAGGATTTCACTTTGGTAAAAAGCAGCAACTGTTCAAAATATCACTGAAGATACTCAAATTTGTATTCTGTATTGTATCATGTATGTATATTAAATTACAGCAGATTAAGGAGAACAGCTTGCGTGCATTTTGCACAGCATATAAATGATGTTCCACATATTTTCTAGATATGAGGATAAATGCAGCATACAAGTCACTGATCTACTTCAGGATTTGTTAATGATTAGGAACCAGTACTTTGCAAAGATTTTGTTTGAAATACATCCAGAAAATGATCATTTATTAATTTTAAATGTTGTACATTCTTTCAAAGCAAAATAATTGTATATCTACCTCTTTTCTTCCTTTCTGTAGATTTTGATCCTTAAACAAGACTATTAGTATTTAATATTTTTATTTATTCATGTATATTTGGAAGTTTTTGAAATCTTCATTCATTTATGTAGCTTTTCCCTTTACTTCCTGATAGCAGACAACCATCTCCTCCAAGCCAACCTCACACAGCCCCTCCTTCCATGCCAAAACCCTTCTTTTCTGAGAAGGAGACAGTCTGCTTGGTATCCCACAACCCTACGTCATAAAGGTACTGCAAGATCATACACATCCTCTCCCACTAACGCCAGATAGGATAGTCCAATTAGGAGGACAGGATCTGAAAACAAGCAATAGATTGAGGGACACTGCCCTCTTCAGTTGTTGGGGAACCCAAATAAGGACAGAGCTGCACATCTGATACATATTTGCAGGAGGTGGGGCTAGGTCCAGCCCATATATGCTCTTTGATATTGTGAGTCAGTCTCTGATAGCCACCAAGAGTCCAGGTTAGCTGACTCAGATGGTGTTCCTGTGAAGAATTTATTCCCTCTGGGTCTATCAACTCTTTCCTCAACACTTTTACAATATTTCCAGAGCTCCATGCGATGTTTGACTGTGGGTCTCTGTATCTGTTTAGGTCTGTGGCTAGATGTAGCTTCTCAGAGAGCAGTTATATGAGGCTTCTCTCTATAAGCATAACAGAGTATCATTAATTGTGGCAAGGATTGGTGTGTGTCCAGGAATGGATCTCAAGTTGGGCTGCTCATTGGTTGGCCATTCCCTAAGTAAGATTCATCTCTTAATAAATATTGTTGGATATATTATGAATAAACATGTATTTTTCAAATACATAATATAGCTTCATGGAGAAGATCAAAATTTCTGTCAATTGTGTACACTCAGATGTAGAAAGTCGAGAAAGCAATGAGTGAAGTCCTAAGTGAATGTTTATTTTCAATTGGGCAAAAACAGTTGTAAACTCCTACAACCAACATGTCCATAGGGAATTTGTGAAGCCACTATGCATATGGGCCATGCTCAGGAGACATGACAAAACTTTCCCCAGGAATCAGATTATGAGAGTTTGTGGATGATTTTTCAGTATATGCAAAGACTAACAATTGCAGATTCTTCTTTCTCCTGAACATTTACAGCCTGATACTGCTTGCCTAAAAGATATCCTATAAAGAACAACAAACCATTCACTCTGTGATGTATCTAACCAAAGCAGAACTTCTTGGTTTTGGTGACTAGATAACTGTACATGATCCCATCTTCATTGTTGTGTGTCTGTCCTTTCTTCACCTCTACCTTCCTAGTCAGAAATCAAGGACCCAATTTGCGGGGCTCAAGACATCCAAAATCAGCATTTAATTTTTGCTTCATTTGCTTTATATTGATGAGATATTTATCTTTTCTATGACTGACTTGACACTAAAGACATTTTGAAAATCCACTATCATAAAATAGTCTAAGGAAGAACATTTTTGCTCTATTTTCTTGATGTCCAACATTTTGTAAAGGATGGTTAAAATACTTCTGATTACGAATTAAGCGAATTCATGAACTAAGTGAAAACTAAAGCCAGACTGTGGCATTTGCCAGTAATGGCAGTTTTCCCTATGTCATAGTGAAAACACACTTACTGTTAATTATGCTGCACAATAACAAGGTAGCATTGAATGTACGTACAAAACTATAGATTTAGACTTAAAATTGGTATAACTAGAAAGCTGATAAATTATTTACTAAATGGAGGAGGAAAACTGATAAATTGGTAGAGAAACTGATAAATTATTTATTAAATGGAGGGGATTAAGAATTTCACTTTTGCCTTCTGACTGTTGGAAGTCATTTTAGCAGGTGAATTGATAGGTAGGTGGTAGAGGCACAGGGATTTTGACTCATTTACTGTGAAGATAGGCAAGTGTAACATTTCCAGAATAAGACAGCAGAGAATGGATACAATACAAAAAAGTTCAAGTTCAAAGGCAGCCTGTGGTCAGAATTTCCTTCCTCCTCCTGAGAATCATTATTAGGGTTTTTCAACTAACTGGATACAGCATCATATATTAGGGAAGACAATTTATTTAACTGAAAGTTTATTGGTTTAATTTTTCTGTCATATATCAATATATATTCTAGATAGCTAGAATAGTATTACAAAATAACTGAACTGTAGTCAAGGAAAATCGATACATAAAATTAACTAAATAAAAAATGAAGAAGTAGAGAAAGGAATAAGAAATGATACTAAATATGTATGAGTTGTTTTTATTTTAAGTTCAGTCATATTTGTTATTTTACTATTATTTTACATACAGTACTTCTTGAATAAAAGTAATAAAATTAAAGTATCATATATAAATTTCAAAAATGTACAAATATTTCACATTATATTAACCATTGTGACTTTTCTCTTCCTAAAGTCCTAAAAATAAAACAACAAAATTTATTAAATAACCCAGACAGTAGCTATAGTCATACAGCAGGCAAAGGAAGACAGTTACTTTCTATGAATCCCATAACTTAGAAAGTAATCTACACTATTTTCAAAGGACTGTTATGAATCCTCTGTATTTACAATTTAATTGCAAAATTTCAGAAAGCCTACTATTGTACTATACTTATTATAACACTGTGTAAGAGAGAAGTATAAAATAAAATATTTCAGATATTAAACTCAAATCAACATAGTGAAATGAGAGAACTTATCCTCACAGTCTCTGCACTTTTCTGGATGGTTTCCAAACTTTCTGGCCAAAAATCTCCAATCATATTTCACCAGCCACTCTTCTCTCCAATATGTATTACTTGTGTCATTTTCATTTACATAGTAGAAAATACACATATGTGTTCACCATTAAAGTGAAAGTTGAGAAAAGTGAATAACATATTTGATTTATTTATTCACTTAAAGTGTAGAGAATGCCAAATATCACTGTTTCTGACATATGTAGATATGCTAACATTGGAAAAACCTTCATCGTAGTAATAAATATCTTCATTAATAAGGAGATGTGAGAGAGAAATAAATAAAATAAGCACTTGTTGCATGTATATGACATCTTTTTTACTTATGTTTTTTACAGATAACAAATTTGGTCAATTATTAAATGTGTTAAAAATATCAGCTTGTAATACCACCAACAATGGAGAAGTGTTCCTCTTTCTCCATATCCTCACCTCCATCTGCTGTCACCTGAGTTTTTGATCTTAGCTATTCTGACTGGTGTGAAGTGGAATCTCAGAATAGTTTTGATTTGCATTTCCCTGATGAATGAGAATGTTGAACATTTATTTTTATTGCATATATTATTTATTTACATTTCAAATGTTATCCCCTTTACTGGTTTCCCCTCCAGAACCTCCCTATCCCATCCCCCAAACACATGCTTCTCTGTTGGTGCTTCCCTACCCACTTACACCTCACCACCCTGGCATTCCCCAACAGTAGGTCATGGAGCCTTCAAAGGACCAAGGGCCTCTCCTCCCACTGATACATAACAATGACATCCTCAATCTCATATTATGCAGCTGGAGCCATGGGTTTCTCCATGTGTACTCTTTGGTTGGTGGTTTAGACCCTGGGAGCTCTGGTTGGTTGATATTGTTGTTCTTCCCATGGGGTTGCAAATCCCTTCAGATTCTTCAGTCCTCTAACTCTTCCATTGGGGACTCTGTTCTCCATCCAATGGTTGTCAGTGAGTATCTGTATTTGTTAGGCTCAGGCAGAGAGCCTCTCAGGAGACAACTATATCAGGCTCCTGTGAACAAGTACTTCTTGGCATTTGCAATAGTGTCTGGGTTTGGTATCTGTGTTTCTTTAGGTGCTTCTCTGCCATTCAATATTCCTCACTTGAGAATTCTTTGTTTATCTCTATACCCCAATTTTTTCCTAGGGGTAATTTGATTCTTTGGAGTCTAACTTCTTGAGTTCTTTGTATATATTAGATATTACCCCTTTATCAGATGTAGGATTGGTAAAGATCTTCTCCCAATCTCTTGGTTGCTGTTTTGTCCTATTGACAGTGTTCTTTGCCTTACAGAGCTTTGCAATTTTATGGGGACCCATTTGTCAATTCTTGATTTTAGAGCAAAAGCTATTGGTGTTCTTTTCAGGAAAATTTCCCCTGTGTCCATGTACTTGAGACTCTTCCCCACTTTCTTTTCTATTAGTTTCAGTGGATCTGGTTTTATGTGGAGGTCCTTGATTTTCTTGGTCTTGAGCTTTGTATAAGTAGAAAAGAATGGATCAATTTACATTTTTCTACATGCTGACCACCAGTTGAATCAGCACCATTGGTTGAAAATGCTGTCTTTTCGATCCAAAGACTACCCCACTTAGTGATCCATCCCATATACAGTTACAAAACCCAGACACTATTATCGATGCCCACAAGTACTTGTTGGCTGCACCCGAATATGGCTGTCACCTGGGAGGCTCTGCTATTGCATGACAAATACAGAGTGGGATACTCTCTCCCAGCCATTGAACTGAGCACAAGGTCTCCAATGGGGGAGCTAGAAAAAAGGACCCAATGAGCTGAAGGGGTTTGCAGAGCCATTAGGAGGAACGATGATATGAGTCACCAAGTACTCCCAGAGTTCCCAGGGACAAAAACATCAACCAGATAGTACACATGGTGTCACCCATGGCTCTAGATGCTTAGGCAGCAGAGGATGGTCTTGTTGGACATCAAAGGGAGGAGAGGCCCCTGGTCCTGAAAAGGCTCGATGCACCAGTGTAGGGGAATACCAGGACAGGGAAGCAGGAGGGGATTGATTGGGGAACAGGGGGAGGGGAGATGGCTTATGGGACTTTTGGTGGGGACCAGGAAAGGGGAAATCATTTGAAACATAATTAAAGAATATATCTAATAAAAACAATTAAAAATAAAAAAGAAAAGAAAATACTGTCTTTTTTTACACTAGATGGTTTTAGCTCCTTTGCCAAAGATCAATTTACCATAGGTGTGTGTGTTCATGTCTTGTTCTTCTATTCCATTGATCTACCTGCCTGCCTCTGTATCAGTACCATGCAGTTTTTTGTTAACATGATTTCCCTGTAATACAGCCTGAGGTCAGGGATGGTGATTCCCCAGAAGTTTTTTAATTGTTGAGTACAGTTTTTTGATATCCTTGTTTTTTATGTTGTTCCAAATAAATTTGAGAACTTTTCCTTCTCTCTCTGTGAAGAAATCCCAGATACCAGTAAAGCAAGAAGTTCCCAGAACCCAAAGCAGATAAGATTAGATAAAATGCCCCAAAAGGGGAGGGGAGAATCTGTAGAGACCGTATCCAGAAGTTAGGCAAGACCCCTGTTTGAGAGATGGAGCCACCCACTCATCTTCAACTTTTTAAATCAGAATTGCTCCTGTCTAAAGGAAATACAGGGACAAAGTGTGCAGCAGAACCTGAAGGAAAGGCTATCCAGAGACTGCCCCACTTAAAGGTCTATCCCATATACAGACACCAAACTCAGACCCTACTGCAGATGCTAAGAAGTACTTGCTTACAGCAGCCTCATATAACGATCTCCAGAAAGGCTTTACCAGAGTCTGACAGATACAGATGGAGATGCTCGCAGCCATCCATTGAACTGAGCACAGGGACCCTAATGGAGGAGATAGGAAAGGACTGAAGGAGCTGAAGGGGTTTGCAATGCCATAGGAAGAAAAACAATATCAACCAACCAGACACTCCAGAGTACCCATGGACTAAACCACCAACCAAAGAGTACACATGGAAGAACCCATGGCTCCAGTTGCATTTGTAGCAGAGGATGGTCTATCTGTCATCAATGGTAAGAAAGTCCCTTGATCCTCTGATGCCCCAGAGTAGGGGAATGCTAGGGTGGTGAGTTGATTGGTCGGGTGGGGAAGCACCCTCATAGAAGCAGGGAGAGTGGGTGTTTGCAGAGGGGAATCCAGGAAAGAGGATAACAGTTGAAATGTAAATAAATAATATATCCAATAAAAATAAATTAATAAATAGGTTTTTAATAGGACTTTTGTGAATGTTTAAAATTGTCCTTATTTTTTTTTTTTTTAAAAAAAATAGAACATTTGTCTATTAAAATTGAAAGTCATAATGGACCATTCTTTTTGAATATTCACTGCTCATCTCTAAGATGCTATTTATGCTTAGAACATTTTCTGATCGATCCAATAATAAGAAGGGAGAAAGGGATGTGGAGAACTATCTAAACTTTTCTTCTCAGTTTGCTGAAGATGCTGAGGTTCGGTCATGGACTCAGACTCAGACACTATTATCCATGTGAAAGAAAAGTAGAAAGGACACTTCCTCTTTGATACTATGAGGACAGAGATGACAGCTTTAAAGTCAGCTCTGCACCTTCTGGCATTTCAATATGGTCCTTGGCTACAAAAGAAAATGTTCCTTAGGTTGAAATATTAAACCTTCATTTCCATATCTAAGACAAGTCAGTGTTTGCTAATCTGCTTTTGTGTGTGTCTATATTTGTGTATTTGTGTCTTTGTAACTGTGTATGCCTGTCTATGTATGTGTCTGTTCACGTGCTTGTGTGTGTATGTGTATCAGTGTGTGTGTATCTGTGTCTGTGCCTATCTGTCTGCCTCTTGATGTACATGTGTGTATCTCTGTTTATCTATATGGCTGCCTCTTGATGCGGATGTATGTATCTGTGTTTGTGTTTCTATATGTCTATGTCTGCTTATGTGTATGTGCATTTGTGTCTATATGTGGATGTCTGTTTTTTTTGTGAATTGTGTATGTTCATGTGTCTGGGTGTGTTTTGTGTATGTGTGCACTTCTTTATATGTTTTGCATATGTGTTTGTATGTGGTATTTGCTGCATGAGAGTCATTTATTTTCTCTTTATTTTTCTGAAAATAATAATATCCCTATTGTTTATTTGGAAATTTCAAGCAATGCTCCCTGATCACAGTTGCTGCTTCCCATTCTTCCCAGGTCCAGATTGTACCTTTGTACCTTCTTGCTCTGACGGAAGGAAGGAAGGAATACCAAGTCCAATTTATATTGCTCAAATACTCAATGGAGAATGTATGTCTATGTATGTGTCTGATCATGGGCTTGTGTGTGTATGTGTGTATGTGTGCCTGTGTGTGCATGTTTATCTGTCTGTGCCTGTCTCAATGTGTCTCTTGATGTGTACGTGTATCAGTATCTGTGTTTGTATATCTATATGTCTGTGGCCAGACCCTTAAAGAAAACCGAGTACTTACCAACCCCTGCAAGAAGTCATAAACTATGATGAGCTACATTTCAGTGTTTTTGTCTCAGTTTTTGAGGACTTTCCTCAATGACTTCCTGTCTGGACTGTTTCTGTTTTAGGACAGGAAAACTTTCAATGTTGCTTATTCTCAATAATGAGTCTGCAGGCATCCATACAACTGCACAAGAAGATTCTTTGCCCTTAAAAGGCCATAGAAAAATGGATTGCGGACTTCCACATGGGTTTTTGGCAGGAGCACAGACAATAGACACTCACGTGGCCTCCAGTCCCAGCAAGAACCAGATATCAACATGGTCTTCTGGGGAAGCGCTGATCATGAACATCAACATAGCCTCCAGCTGGAACACAGACCTCAAATATCAACATGGTCTCAGGAGGCAGTTCAGACCAGGGACATCAACATGGCTGCTGGCAGTAACTTGGACCACAGACATCAACATATCCTCCAGTGGCTTCACAGTTAATGGGCATCAACACAGCCTGTAGTAGAAGCATGGACCACAGACACTGACATGTTTTTTATTTCTTGTTTTTGTTGGTGTTTTTTTTTTTTTTTTTTTTTCTGTGGAGGCTTTATCCAAAAAGTTAAACTTTTATTTACCTTGGATATCTTGTTGTTGCTTAGATCCAGGGTGACCTGGTGTCTGCCTGTTCCAGCTCCAGGGCACTAAATATCACCCTGGCCTCCCTACTCATAAACCACATGTTCCTTTGTCTACCACAGCAATATTCCCAACCTGTCTTCTCTTCCACATCTCTAGTTCTGCCTCTCATGCACACAAAGTTCCATTTTGTGACTTTTCCCACCTCTCTATCACATATTTATTTATTAAAGTGACATTGGAAACTGCTGTATTTAACACACTATTACTGTTTGCCCAAATAGCTTTATATACAAATAGTTATTGCAATGAGTTATTTATTTGGTTCAAGGCTTTTGGTAAAATACCCTACTATTGATGACAGATATATCCTATTGTTGCCCAGAATCAGCATGATCTGTGGCAGGGTAGTGTGTCCAGGGTCAGGATTCATGTACATTTTGGGCTGCTATATGCCTTTCATGAAAATCCTACTTGCTATCTTAGGGTAGTATCCAAATCTGCACTCTCCTTCTTCCAGCAAGGGTAGCAGCCTGACCTGCAGCTGTGAAAGTTCCATGTTGCATCTCCTCATGAAGTCACCCTGGGTCTCACAGGCTCTGCTGAGGGTCTCCATGATTCTGCTCATGTCAGCTGCCACCATGTCATCTTGAATCAGTCTAAAATTACATTTTTTGAGAAGCAATAAGTAGAAATCACTTTGATAGTAGATATGGGGAGGGGTCTTGAAAATAATAGATCTATGAAACTGTAACAAAAGCTTAAATGTGGAAGCAGAAATTCATAAGCAGAATACAGTATAACACTGAAGGATTTCAACTTTGTGCCTATGCACATCTCTGTACAGAAGTAGTAATGTCATCTTTACACTCTTAAGACAGATTATACAAAATGATAATTTCTAAAGAAATTTTGTTAGAATCATAGTATTCTAAGTACCAGATTACAATAGTTTGTCTCCTTGGATTTAGGCATGTAGCAAGCTTTCATCAAAAGGTGGGGATCGTATGATATACAAAAGCACTGACATCATGAGAAGGAAGCAATGGAAGAGGATATGAGAAGCTCCTAAACTCTCTGTCAAGGGTAGTTACTAGGAGCCTAGGGAACCTCTCATTAGACTATACCCTTGGAATTATCCACAATTTTCTAATATGGTCATCCTGATGAGCACATTTTCAACTTATGGAACTTTGGAGATATTCAAGTTATGAATATCTGAAATAGTGCAGTGTAATTTAGAAGGGAAGATTTTGAAATCATAGGTTTCAATTTTTTGTAAAAGATGAACATTTACTTTAATCACATGGGGAAGGTTAACTATGGAGACAGTATTTATGACATAAGATTAACATAGTTAAAATTGATATCTATGTATAATTTATAGTTATTTCCACCATATTGTGGAACTTTTTCTAAACACAGTATTTATTCTTGAGCATATGCATAAGTATGTACATCTGTGTGTTTTTCCTCTAGTGGCTGATGAAGTCGTATTATTGCCATCAATTATAAAATAACTCATTAATTATGTTTAACCTTATTATTACTTTGATAATGGTAAAAATATATTTTATTTCATAATTTCTTTTTTTCTGTGTCATATATTTTGAAATTCCTAGGCATTGTTATTTGAGAAAATATGTAATGAGAAGAATTACTATTGATCTCCAACTTGTGTGTGCTTTGTTAAGATGGTAAACCCATGTGAATGGCAGTTTTGTCAGCTGTAAAACAAAGGGGGTAGTAGACAACTGGAAAAGAAATATTTTTTCCAATATTAACATTCTAGCACTGAGTTATAGACTGAGTTCCTTTTATCCAGGATGTTCCTGGAATAAATATCTTCTTTCCTTTTAAATCTAATAACATTTCCTATTTCAGAAAACTAAGAGTAGCAATCCAGTCCATCTTAAAAATAATTACAAATTTTGGGGCATAAAATTACTGTGGAATGAGTTGACAATCTGTAATTGACATTTTTAACTGTTGCATACTCTTCTAACATTACTGTTTTATAAATATGCTTAGGAAATATTTTATGAATCTTGTCAAAAGAGCATGGAGTAACAGGTCATTTGTACAGTTTTGTGGGTAGGTATTTTGGTGGCAACCCAAGGTGAATTTTAATCTCCTAGTTTTCTACAAAAATGTCAAATAAGGTCTTTACCTGGAAGCTTCACTTAATGATTTGCAGACTTTCGTAATATAAATATTAGGCTTGATACTGACAAAAGCTGTACATCAAATTAAGTTCATTTTAATTTCCATCTGTTATCAGATATAAAATGACTTAAAATCCTCTTCTATTGAAAAAGTAAGATACTTTTTCTACTAACTTCTTTACCTTCTCTGTACACTATCAAGGAAAATATATCTGAAGTATCTGTTTCTGTGTAATGGATTTGTTTTATAGATTAGAAGGCTGAAATATGGATTCCCAAATTCAGGGTGTATTTGAAGTATGTTTGTAAGGTTATTTAACAGAGAATAGTTACCATCTCAATGTTACTGGTAACTATAGGTCTCCATCATAGGTTGTGACGTATGAGTTGACTTTCATTTGAAGAACTGAGAGACAAACTGCATTCATACCTGTTGATGATTATATCTTGGTTTCTCAAAGATTGGGTTATAACTCGCCTATAATACTTAACTACAAGTGATTCTGTACTGCCTAATTCAGAAAAAGATAACAATAACCATATCTTTGTTTCAAAAAGTTGCTATGACTATCTTGCATCCCTACTGCTGTTTAAAAGGTCATTATAATGCTTTCACCTGATGCTATGAATACTTTGTTCTGTTCTGATTCTATCATCCTGCCTTTGTGCCTGTCAAATTCCCATTTTGAAGTCACTACATAGAGCTATCTAAAAAGAAAAAACAAAATAAAACAAAACAAAACAAAAAATCTTATCTTCCACATGTCCTATATGAATCTCTTATATTCTACTTTAGGAAGACTGTTAGGATTCTGTCTAAGCTCCACCACACAGTTTCCTGGCAACAGCCAGGTAGGCCTGGTCCACTATAAAAGGGTCTTCTTTGAGAGGGGGCTGAATGAGGAACAGGGGGAGGGCAGAGGGCTTATGAGACTTTTGGGGAGGGAGGAAACGGAAAAGGGGAAATCATTTGGAATGTGAATAAAAAAATATAGAAAAAAAAGGGGGGCTTCTTGCCCTCTCCTTTCTCTCTTATCTCTTATTCTCTTTCCCTCTTGGGCTCTTTTCTCCCCCTTCTCTTCCCCCATTTCTCCACATGGTCATGGCTGGCCTTTACTTCCCTACTCTCTCCTTCTCTTTGCCTTTCTCTGCCTCAAGTATCCTCTTAACCTCCCTCCCCATGCCATGAATAAACTCTATTCTATACTATACTGTCTTGTGGCTAGTACCTCAGGGCAAAGGGATGCCTTGGCATGGGCCTGCTGAGGCACCCCCTTTCCCCCACACCTCACCACACTTCATGGAACATATTCTTATACCTCTTTATCTTTTTATAATCGCAACAGAGACAGCCTATGTGCATGTGCAAAAACGCTAACTTTAACTAATTACTTACTTTATGTAACTTGGGCATGATGATTTGGGTCAGTGATATTTCTCCTCACATCTTTGAGATTAACAGTTACCAGATCATAACAGAAAAATAGAAGTTCTCTTCAGGACTTTTGATCTCATTTATGAATGTATTTAAGAATGATTCCAAACGAAATCTCAATAAAAATTTTAGATTTTAAAGAAAAGCATCATTGGTCAGGCAAACTACACTTTATCAGTTCCATGGAGGAGAATGGAGAAATGAAGCAACAGAAAGCCCTACCCTTTTAGTTTTAGTAATTTAAAAATGAATGTCTGATATTTGATTGTGGTTCTCTGCATCTGCTCCTATAAGTTGTTGGACGAAGTTTATCATGAGGATTATGCTAAGTTTCAGTGTTAGCATTGATCAGTAATAGATTTATAAGTGAGTAAGTGCCAAATTATTCTGGATAGAACATAAATTGCAACAGATCTAACACAACAGGTTTATGGGGGTAAGGGTACAAAGGACTTCTTGGAGTAGGGAACATGAGAGATAGAGACAGATAGAGAGAATGGAGGACAGGTGAAATAAGACAGGAAAGAGAGAAAGAGAGTAAAATGGGGGAGGGAGAGAGAGCCATGTGTTGAAGGGGACCTTTTAAAGGGTGGATGTGTCAAATGGGTAAATAACAATTGTTGGTGACAGTGGAAAGGGACTTAGCAGTGGCAGGTGGTCATTTATAAGAGCTCCTACCTCTGATTTGCTAGAAGGCAAACTGACAGAGTACCCAATTTAAAACATCCAGTCTATGAGTCTAGTAGAATATCATTAGGAATCATAAAGTGATTTTTTTTAGTTGTCTTGATTCTATCCTTAGTCTTTGAGTTATTCAGTTTTTGATTCCTATCCGTCCAGGCAATGTCAGACATGGGATCCCTCTCATGGCCTAGGTCACAAGTTGGACTAATTACTGGTTTACCACTCCACAAATTCTGCTGCACTTCTGTCCCAGTACATCTTGCAGGAAGGAAAAACTGTAGGTTGAAAGTTTTGGGATTGGGTTTGTGTCTTCATCTTGGGTCTGTGTCTCAACCTCTCAATTGGAAGACTTGCCTGATTATAGAAGATAGCTTGTTGGGGTTTTATATTCCTCATTACTAGAAGTCTTGACTAAGTTTGCCTGCATAAATTCTAGGGAATTTCTGTTGTGCTGTGTTTCCATCTTGTACCCTGGTGATGCCCCTGTCTCTGGGGGTCTTATCTTTTATAATACTTTCTCCCTCCACTCAACCAACCTGATCCTTCTTGTTCTGTTCCAATCTCCATCCACTCAAAGGGTTGTAGGAATAAGAGGGTCTCAGACATTACAAGACAAGGCCCAGGGAATCAACTAACTAGGGAACATAGTGGCTCACAGAAACTGAAACAACTATCAGGGAGCCTGTATGGGTCTAAGTAAAGTTCTATGTGTTATGGCTGTGAGAGCACAATTTGTCTCTGACTCTTTTGCCTGTTTCTAGGACCCTTTTGCTCCTACTAGGTTACCTCTTCCTCTTGATATGAAGGCAGGTATCTACTCATATTGTAACTAATTATTCCAAGTTTGGTAGGTATCTCTGATGAAGGCTGTTTTCTGAAAAAAAAAAAAAACAGAGGAGGAGTTTATCTGAGGAAGAATGAAAGTGAGGGAGGGTACTTCAAGGAAAGGAAGTAGAGGGAAGAGGAAAAAGGACAAATGTCATGATTTATTTTTTAATTTAGTCAGTAAAACCAGCTACTTACCAAGCTGATAAGTACACAGCCCTGTAAGGCATTGTTAATTCTGAGAAAGAAATAAAAATTATTTAATTAAAAGGCTAGGTCTTAGATCTTTCCAGTCTCCATCTACACCTGAGAGTTAGGGCTGTCCCACAACCCTCTAAGCATAGGCCCTGCCAGGGGGGGGGAGCTTGTCTCAAGGGAGTGCTATGACTCACAGGTTTAGAGGGAAAATCTCCACTTTCTCTCTGGTAACTATCCCAGGTAGGACAGGACCAGAAATCATGGAACAGCTGGGACAGGATCTTTCCAGTAGTCTTCTGCACCCTGGAGCTAAGGCTGTCCCACAGAACTAGCCTTACACAGGTCATTCTAGGAGAGAGATGTTTTCCCAGAAGTGCTGACACAGGCTTACAGGCCCACAGTAGAGACAATCTCCACCCAGAGACAGCAGACCAACTAACACCAGAGATAAACAGATGGCAAAAGGAAAGCACAAGAAACTTACCAACAGAAACCAAGGCTACATGGCATCATCAGAAAACAGTTTCCCATAAAAGCAAGTCTTGGATATGAAAATCATATTTCATGCTGCTGATAGAGAAATTTAAGAAGGACATAAATAGCTCACTTAAAGAAATACAGGGGAACACAGGTAAACAGGTAGAAGTCCTTAAAGAGGAAACACAAAAATCCCTTAAAGAATTACAGAAAAACACAACGAAACAGGTGAAGGAATTGAACAAAACCATCCAGGATCTAGAAATGGAAGTAGAAACAATAAAGAAATCACAAAGGGAGACAACTCTGGAGATAGAAAACCTAGGAGAGAAATCTTGAGTCATAGATGCAAGCATCACCAACAGAAAACAAGAGACAGAAAAGGGAATCTCAGATGCAGAAGATACCATAGAAAACATTGTCACAATAGTTAATGAAAATGAAAAATGCAAAAAAGTTTCTACCGAAAACATCAGGAAACCCAGGAGACACTGGAAATACCAAACCTAAGGATAATAGGTATAGAAGAGAATGAAGATTTCCAGCTTAAAGGGCCAGTAAATACCTTCAACAAAATTATAGAAGAAAATTCCTCTAACCTAAAGAAAGATATGTTCATGAACATACAAGAAGCTAAGAGAACACAAATGCCAGCCCAGACTACTATACCCAGCAAAACTCTCAATTACCGTAGATGGATAAACCAAGGTATTACATGAGAAAAACAAATTTACACAATATCTTTCCACAAATCCTGCCATTCAAAGCATAATAAATGAAAAATTCCAACAAAAGAAGAGAAACTACACCCCCAAAACGCAAGAAAATAATCTTTTAAAAAAACAAAAAGAAGATAGCCACATAAACATAATTCCTCTTCTAATATCAAAAATAACAGGAAGCAATAATCACTTTCCTTTAATAACTCTTAATGTCAGTGGACTCAATTCCACAATATTTTGCTGCATACAGGACACCCACCTTAGTGACAAAGACAGAAACTACCTCAGAGTAAAAGGCAGGGAAAATTTTTCCAAGCAAATGGTCCCAAGAAACAAGGTGGAATAGACATTCTAATATTGAATAAAATTGACTTCAACTTAAAGTTATCAAAAAAGATGAGGAAGGACACTTCATAATCATCAAAGGAAAAATCTACTAAGAATAATTCTTAATTCTGAACATCTAGGCCTCAAATGCAAGGACAACCACATTCATAAGAAAAACTTTAATAAAGTTCAAAGAACAAATTACACCTTACACAATAATAGTGAGAGACTTCAATATCCCACTCTCCTTAAAGGACAGATAATGGAAACAGAGACTAAATAGAGACACAGTGAAACTAAGAGAAGTTATGAACCAAATGGATTTAACAGATATCTATAGAACATTTTAACCTAAAACTAAGGAATATACCTTCTTCTCACACCTCACTGTTCCTTTTACAAAATTGACCATATAATCTGTCATAAAACAGGCCTCAACAGATACAAGAAGATTGCAATAATCCTATGCCTCCTATCAGATCATGGCAGACTAAGGCTGGTCTTCAATATCAGCAAAAATAATAGAAAGCTCACATAGGTATGGAAGCTGAACAACAATCTACTCAATGATAACTTGGTCAAGGGAGAAATAAAGAAAAAAATTAAAGCATTTTTAGAACTTAATGAAAATGATGCCACAACATATCCGAACTTTTGGGACACAATGAAAGCAGTGCTAAGATGAAAACTCCTATCTCTGCATGCCTTCAAAAAGAAACTGGAGAAAGCACACACTAGCAGCTTAACAGCACACCTGAAAGCTCTAGAACAAAAACAAGCAAATACAACCAAGAGGAATTGACAGCAGGAAATAATCAAACCCAGGCCTGAAATCAACAAAGTAGAAACAAAAAGAACTACACAAAGAATCAACCAAACCAGGAGCTGATTCTTTGAGAAAATCAACAAGATAGGTATACTCTTAGCCAAACTAACCAGAGGGCACAGAGACAGAATCCAAATCAACAAAATCAGAAAGAAGAAGGGAGACAAATCAACAGAAGCAGAGGAAATCCAAAAAACTATCACATCCTACTACAAAGGCAAACTTGTATGAATTTCAAAAAACTTGCATGAAATGCAAAATTTTCTAGCAGATACCAGTTACCAAAGTTAAATCAGGGTCAGATAAATGATCTAAACAGTTCCATAACCCTTAAAATATAGAAGCAGCCATTAATAGTCTTCCAACCAAAAAAATCCTAATACCAGATGGGTTTAGTACAGAATTGTATTGGACTTTCAAAGAAGACCTAATACCAATACTCTTTATACTACTCCACAAATTAGAAACAGAAGGAACACTACCCAATTCGTTTTCTGAAGCTGTATTACTCTGATACCTAAACTGTAGAATGGCCCAACACAGAAAGAGAACTTCAGACCAGTTTCCCTTATAAAAATGATTCAAAAATACTCAATAAAATTCTCACAAACCAAATCCAAGAACACATCAAAATGAGCATTCATCATGATCAAGTAGGCTTCATCCCAGGGATGCAAAGATGGTTCAATATATGGAAATCCATCAACGTAATCCACTATATAAACAAACTCAAAGGAAAAAAAAAAACACACACACACACAGTGATTTCATCAAATGCTGAGAAAGCATTTGACAAAATCCAAGGCCCTTTCATGAAAAAAGTCTTGGAAATATCAGAAAATCAAGGCCCATATCTAAACAAAGTAAAAGCAATATACAGCAAACCAGAAGCTAACATAAAACTAAATGGAGAGAAACTTGAAGCAATTCCACTAAGATCTGGGACAAGACAAGGCTGTCCACTCTCCCTACCTGTTCAATATTGTACTTGACATCCTAGCCAGAATAATTAGCCAACAAAAGGAGGTCAAAGGGATACAAATTGGAAGGGAAGAAATCAAAATATCACTATTTACAGATGATATGTTAGTATACATAAGTGACACCAAAAATTCCACCAGAGAACTTCTAAACTTGATAAACAACTCCAGCAAAGCGGCTGGATACAAAACTAACTCAAACAAATCAGTAGAGCATGGGCACAGTGGAAATATTCCTGAACAGAGCACCAATAGCTTTTGCTCTAAGATCTAGAAAGGTTAAATGGTACCTCATAAAATTGTACAGCTTCTGTAAGGCAAAGGACACTGTCAATAGGACATTCGGGCAACCAACAGAATGGAAAAAGCAATCCTTCATCTGATAGGGGGCTCTCAAATGATTAACAGGCTGAGAAAGAAATTAGGGAAACAACACCCTTCAAAATAGTTATAAACAATATAAAATACCTTTGTATGACTCTAAATGAGCAAGTGAAAGATTTGTATGACAAGAACTTCAAGTCTCTGAAGAAAGAAATCAATGACCTCAGAATGGAAACATCCTATGCTTATGGAATGGTAGGATAAATATAGAAAAATGGCCATCATGCCGAAAGCAATCTACAGGTTTAATGCAACCCCCAGCAAAATTCCAACTCAATTCTTCACAGAGTTAGAAAGAACAATTTCCACATTCATCTGGAATAACACAAAACCCAGGACAGCAAAAACTATTATTAGCAATAAAAGAACTTCTGGTGGAATTACCATCCCTGACCTTAGGCTATACTACAGAGCAATTGTGATAAAAACCTCCATGGTATTGGTAAGGTGACAGGCAGGTAGTTCAATGGAATAGAATTGAAGACCCAGAAATGAACCCACACACCTATGGTCACTTGATCTTTGGCAAAGGAACTAAAACCATCTGGGGGAAAAAAGAGCATTTTCAACAAATGGAGCTGGTTCAACTGGCAGTTAGCATGTAGAAGAATGCAAATTGATCCATTCCTATCTCCTTGTACAAAACTCAAGTTCAAGTGGGTGAAGGACCTCCACATAAAACCAGATGCACTTAAACTAAGAGAAAAGAAAGTGGAGAAGAGTCTTGGGCACATGGTCAAAGGGGAAATTTCCTGAACAGAACACCAGTAGCTTTTGCTCTAAGATCAAGAATTGACAAATGAGACCTTATAAAATTGCAATGCTTCTCTAAGGCAAAGGACACTATCAATAGGACACAATGGCAACCAACAGATTGTGAAAAGATCTTTTCCAGTCCTATATCCCATAGAAGGCTAACAACCAATATATATACAAAGAACCCTATTAAAAATGGGGAACAGAGCTAAACAATGAATTATCAACTAAGGAATACTGGGTAGCTGAGACTCACCTAAAGAAATGCCCAGCATCCTTAATCATCAGTGGAATGCAAATCAAAACCACCCTGAGATTCTATCTCACTCCATTCAGAATGGATGAGATCAAAAACTCAGGTGACAGCAGATGCTGGTGAGGATGTTGAAAAAGAGGAACACTCCTCCATTGCTGGTTGAATTACAAGCTGATACAAGCATTCTCAAAATGCTAGTTCCTCAGAAAATTTGGCATAGTGCTACCTGAAGACCCAACTATACCACTCATGGGCACATACCCAAAAGATTCTCCAGCATATAATAAGGACACGTGCTCTATTATGTTCATAGCAGCCTTATTAATAATAGCCAGAAGCTGGAAAGAACCCAGATGGCCTTCAACAGAGGAATGAATACAGAAGATAAAATTGGATGTTAAAAATAAATAAATAAAAAATAAACATTCTGAAGAAAAAGTTCTATCCAAAGCCAGGGACATATAAAAATAGGGGTAAAGGACAATCCATATATACTAATAGCCAGATGGCAAAAATCAGTTTTCTGAAAATTATAAAGTAATTATGATAAAATACCTCAATGTATAAGCATGGCACTTCTAAGTATCCTACATAAAGAAAAGAAAAGAAAAGTTTCACCAAAGAAATAAAATTGTTCCTGCAAATAATAATATGACAATAAATTCAAGTATTTATGAAGCATGCTATCTCTAAAGAAAACCTTAGTGGAAAGGCTTACAACAAAACAGGCATGTGGCATTTTTTCTGTATTTAAAACATCTAATCACTAATGTGGATTAATTGTACATCTAGACATTTATATGCTTGCATATAGTTATATTTTTTCCTCAGTTTACAAGACCAGATACTATGTAAAGCAGTTTTCTTTCTGGACCATGAAGACAGTGAGAATTTGTAATGATAAAGAACAATCATCCTAGACATAGATTTAACTGTAAGATATTTTTTAGCAGGCTAATGTTGTTATTAATTTAGAAAATAAGATAAAATGAGTACCTTGGGTTGCATCATGTTTAACAAATTTGGAAGGTGTTGCATAAGTTTATCTGTGAAATATTTTCCATAGCCTGCTCCACAAGCATTGCCGTAGCAAATATAGTACTGAATTAGAGAGAAAGTATAACCTTCCTTTCACTTATCTTTTTGAATTTCTCATCACTTCCTAGAGATACCTTTAATTAATACTATAATTCTATTATGAAATATCATTTAAATAAATATTATACCTCAGGTATAGAATTTTTAGCTGGTATGATATTCAGTGTGTGCACATATATTCAGACACATATACACATACAATAACTAATATAAACCTAAAGACATTTTTAAATTTTGAAACCACACACACCAGAGTGAGTATAGGTGGGCTACCATAGATAGCCTCACTGCATGGTATCAGCAGTAGACATATAATCCATTTTGATGTGTTTCGAAGCTATTATCTTCAAAATATTGCCATGGAACTTAAATAAGATCTCAGGGTGGTTTTTGAGGAACACTTAAGAAGATCATAATTTTTCAACTCTACATCACAGGGAAGCAGGAAGTTAAGGTTATTTTGTAAAAAGAGTTAATCATCTTATTTGTAAGTCCCCCTTGCAAAAAGAAAAAAAAAGAAAAAGAGAAAAGAAAGAAAAAAAAAAAGAATAAGTAAAAAATGTCTGGAAGAAGAATGGGACCCTTCTTAAAGACCGATCCAATCAGAAAGTCAACCTTACTCATTGATATTTCAACATAAAACATCTGATTGTAAAACAGGGAGTCTCCTTGTCTACACTTGGTGAAACTGTATCAATTGCCTTTGAAGTAAAAGCTTCAACTGCATGGTGGTATATGGGACTATTTCTATATCCTTATTAGAGTAGTTTCCTTATCTCTCTATGCTGCTTTAAGTCTGCTTGCTTTCATGATAACTCAAATGCATCCTATTTCTTCTTTGTCCAACCTCTTTTTACTGATCATTATCAAGATGTGTAACTTCCCACCTCTGTTGCTTTCTTTCTCAAACTCTACCTAAATTGCACTTTAAAGTGCATTTTAAAATAATTTTGTCTATGAGACTAAACCCCCACAAATTGGAACTTTGTTTTTTAGAAACAGTCATTTTTTAAAGAAATATGCTGAATTTTTCAAAGATTTAACTTAAGACTAATAAACAGTATGGCTTTTTATAATATAAAAGTGAAATTCATTCGTGATGGCATTTTGTTCATGTAAGATTTAAATTTAAATGTAACCCATAAGAAGAACAGCAATATCAACTAACCCGACCTCTCAGGAAAAACAAACAAACAAACAAACAAAAATCCAAAATAACACCAACCAAAGAGTATACCTGGATGGATCCATGACTCCAGCTACATAATTAGCAGAAAATTATCTTATCTGACATCAATGGGAGGGCAGGCCCTTGGTCTTGTGGAGGTTTGATACCCCAGCATAGGGGAATGCTAGAGGAGTAGGTGAGTGAGCAAGAGAGTAACTACTTAGAGGCAAAGATGTGGGCATGGAATGGAGAGTTTGCAGAGGGGAGACTAGGAAGGGGGACAGCATTTGAAATGCAAATACAATTCACATATCAATAGATTTCCAAGAAGATGGAAGGAGAGACCCCTGGTCCTGGAAAGACTGGATGTAGGGGAATGCCAGGACAGAGAAGCGAGAGGGGGTTGAATGGGAAACAGAGGGAGGGAAGGGGGCTTATGGGACTTTCCGGGAGGGAGGAAATGGGAAAGGGGAAGTCATTTAGAATGTAAACAAAAAAAAAAACTTAGAAAGTAAAAAAGAAAAAAGAAAAAAGGCAATTTAAAAAAAAAGAAAAAAGAAATGCAAATAAATAAAATAAATAAAATAACCAAAAAATGTATTAACTCTTCAGCGTTCCTGTTAATTCTAATCTCAGTTTCACAAGAGAGAAAACTGAGCATATGTGATTTACCCTGGTCTACAGATAATAATCAATAAATTTAAAATAGAAATATCTTCTCAGCTAGTACTCTTGTTCTATAAACAATTCCAGCATAAGCTAAAAAGTTATAGATTATTATAAGGTATACTATGGGATCCATTACCTCGAAAATGGACAAGAAGTCTGTCGGAACCTTGTTATTCCTTCTATGAAACAATGACTTTCTTTTCTTTCTTTCTTTCTTTCTTTCTTTCTTTCTTTCTTTCTTTCTTTCTTTCTTTCTTTTTTCTTTCTTTCTTTCTTTCTTTCTTTTTTCTTTCTTTCTTTCTTTCTTTCTTTCTTTTTTCTTTCTTTCTTTCTTTCTTTCTTTCTTTCTTTCTTTCTTTCTTTCTTTCTTTCTTTTTTCTTTCTGTCTTTCTCTTTCCCTTTCTTTCTTTCTTTCTTTCTTTCTTTCTTTCTTTCTTTCTTTCTTTCTTTCTTTCTTTCTTTCTTTTTTCTTTCTGTCTTTCTCTTTCCCTTTCTTTCTTTCTTTCTTTCTTTCTTTCTTTCTTTCTTTCTTTCTTTCTTTCTTTCATGACCAAATTGAATTATAAAAATGGAAATGAGGTCACTTTTAGTCTCTGTTAAGGACAGCAGGGTGAACTTAGTTTGTCTGTTGTTATAATATAAACAATTTAATACAATGGAATTTATTACATAAGTGATTTAAGGAACTTATATATTCTCTATTCTGATAAATTTCTGTTTTTGGAGAATGTAATTCAGGATACAATAAAGAGAACAAATATGGAATTAAATTTAGGAGACATCTAAGTAAATTTAAAATGTTGCATTTCATAAAATGATTCAAGTAAGTCTGAAAGATATAAAAAATGTTCTAAATGTGCTGGGAATGAAAGCAAAAGAATAAATTTGCTTGACTTTTTCAGTTGATTTAAATTGATATTGCATCTCAAACTTGAGTGCACAACTGAAAGACCAACTTCAGATTAGGAAATTGAATTGGAGTACCTTCATGACCCAAGAAAATGTCTTGATTTCAAAACAAAAGAAACCAACATAATTGCACTAACTTATTTTTTGAGCACATTTTAGACTTAAAGGGCAGGATGGAACTACTATATAAAACCCCTGTTTCCTTCTTATAAGTCAGTTAATGTACTGTTTGTTTTTAGTTGACAAATATAGTTCAGATATTACAGTTTTATTTAATTTTCTTCTATAAAATTAAGGACATGATTTTGCCATTATAATAATCATCTTTAGGAATCATGTTTGATGGATTTTCAGAAAGTAAAGGCAAAAAGATTATAGTTTTTTTTTACATTTTTATTTTCCCATTGTTTATCTTTTCAGTAAAAATTGTTTAGATGAATTGTTTAAAAAAATTGCAGACACTTCCTATACTTGGAAAAATGGACAAATAAATGAACCTCTGTCTTAAATATATTTCTGCTTTTGTGATTAAAAATAGCTTGAAAAATCTAAGATGTTATTTGTTTATTTTAGCTCTCAGTTCAAGGTACAGTTTGTCTTGCAGCAAAGTCATTGCAGCAGAAGATTGAAGTAATCAGTAGATGAGAACAATGAATGCATATCTGCCTGTGTCAGTCTGGTCATTCCATTTCATAAAATCCAGAATCTCCTGCTGAGGCAATAATTCCATCAAAAAATAAGGTGGCTCTTCCCACATCACTTAACTTAATCAAGATAATCTCCCACTGGCAGACTGACTGAACCATAAGAGATTGATACCTTTGCATTTGTATGGTAGAACGTTCTTCCACCATTTAGAAGACTGGCTTTTTAATCCAATGCAAGTTGCTGAGGATGATACATGACAGTCTTTTTTGACACTTACCATTGAGGGTTTAATTTTTTTTTTAAGGTAAGTAAGATGGAGTTAAATCTGACTATTGGTTTTTGAGTTTTCAATGTCTTAATACTTGTATCTCTTTAAATTTGAGATATTCTGTGCTATTAGTAATGAATAATCTCTTTAAAGTAATTTTCTAAGTCTCCATATCTCAGCTCACATCTCCAGCAGTAGCCTCTCTGCTCTCCAGAATCCATAATGGTAACTATAACCCTAAGACTTGGAGGATAAAAGGGACATTCCTAAACATAATATGGGCAGTTAACAGCAAGTTAGTAGCCAACAGCAAGTTAAATAGAGAGTAATTTACAGAAGTCACCCCTAAAATTCTGTCAGAGAACTTATATAGCTGATAAACTACTTAAGCAAATTGGCTGGGTATAAAATTAACTTAAAAAGTCAGTAGGGCCGAGCAGTGGTGGCGCACGCCTTTAATCCCAGCACTTGGGAAGCAGAGGCAGGTGGGTTTCTGAGTTCGAGGCCAGCCTGGTCTACCGAGTGAGTTCCAGGACAGCCAAGGTTATACAGAGAAACCCTGTCTCAAAAAACAAAAACAAAAACAAAAAAAAAAAAAAGAAAACAAAAAAGTCAGTAGGGCTTATGGGACTTTCGGGGAGGGAGAAAACGGGAAAGGGGAAATCAATAGCAATGTAAATAAAAAAATATAGAAAATAAAATAAAAAAATCAGTAGTTTCCTGTATACAATGTACAAACAGTCAGAAAAAGAAATTCAGGAAACAACACCCTTTACAATAGCCACAAATAATATAAAATATCTAGGGGTAACTCTAGCCTGGCAAGTAAACAAAACCGTTAAGATCTTTATGATCTTTAAGACCTTTATAGCCTTTAAGATCCTTTAGGACCAAATATGACAAGAACTCCAATGTTTGAAGAAAGAAATTGGACAATATATCTGAAGATCAAATATCTCCCATATTTAAATATATCAGCAAAATTAATAAGTTTAAATATCCTTCTTACCAAAAGCTATCTACAAATTTAATGCAATCCCCATCCAAATAATCCTAAGCTTTATATGAAACAAACAAAAGCCCAAGGTAGCTATAAAGTCATGTAAAATAAAAGAACATATGTAAGTATCATCATACCAAATTTCAATCTAGTCTACAGAGCTATAGCTAAAATTAGGACTGCCTGGTTGGGCCTCAGTGAGAATGTGCCTAGTTCAGCTGGGTACTAGCATTGGAGTGAGGTGGCACAAAAGGGGAAGTGTCAATGGGGGGAGAGATTTATTAGCGTAGGACTGAAAGGAGAATAAAGAGCTAGCCTGTGATTGAGATGTAAAATGAATAAAACAATTATTGAAAAAAAAACCACAAATGGCATGTCATGCTGGCAAGGATGTGTAGATGTGCAGCAGGCAGAGCATTCCTTCATTTCTGGTGGGAATGTAAACCTGTACAGCCACTTTGGCAATCAATATGATGGTTTCTCAGAAAATTAGAAATTAATCTACCTCAAGTTCGAGGAATTTCAGTCCTGGCCATATACAAAGGACATTTCATCCTACCACAAGGACACTTTTTCAGCTCTGTTCCCTGTGACCTCTTTCATATTAATCAGAATCTGGAAATAACCTAGATGCCTCTGAACTGAAGAAAGGACAAAAATAACATAGTAGTGCATTTACTCAGTGGAGTGTTACTCAGCTGTTAAAAAAAAAAATGAACATCATGCAATTTGCAGGCAACTGGGTAGAACTAGAAAAAAAAATCATACTGAGTGAGGTAACTGAGAGCCAGAAAAGTAAACATGTTTTGTACTCACTTATAAGTGGAAATGATCTCTAAAGTGAAGGATAACTATGCTATAATCCACAGACACTGAAATGCTAAGTAACAAGGAGGGTATACATTAATCTCCCTGGGAAGAAGAAATAGATGAAATTTGGCAGACAGACAAGGAGGAGCACTGATAGGGATAGGAACAGGAAGGATGAGGGAGGTGGAGGGTGAACAGAGTAAGTACTTGGGAAGGCAACTGGAAATAAGGACATTTCTCTTGGGAGAGCTAGAAACGTAGTGCAATGGAAACTCCCAGGACTCTACTAGTGTGACCATAACTAAGACTAAAGCAGTGGGAGTTACAGATCCTGAGTTGGCCATCTCCTATAACCAGAAAAGACTTTCAGTGAGGGGAAGGGAACAAAAACCCATCCATAAAACTTTTGACCACAATTTGCCCTGCTTGCTGATACTCTAGGTAAAAGGTGGGGCAGAAATTGAGAGAGTGGCCAATTGGTGATTTGTTGTGATTGAAATGCCATGAGAGGGATCCCACCCCTAAAACTGCCTGCAAGACCAGAAACCAGAGGACCTCTGCATACATAGTATAGATGTGGTACTTGGTCTTTTTAGGGATTCCTAAGAGTTGGAGCCAGAGAAATTTCTAACTCTTTTGTCTGCTTTTGTGATATTTCTCCTATTGTGATGCTTTGTCCAGCCTTAATATAAAGAATGGATCCTAGTCTTACTGCAATTTGAGATGTCATTTTTGACCTGATATCACTGGGAAGCAAGCCCCTTCCTGAAGGTAGTTGGAGGAAGAGAGGATTTAGAAAAGAGGGCAGGTGAGTGGAGAGACTATAAGGGGAAGAGGGAAGGAAAACTATAGTGGATATAATATATGAGAGAAGAATGAGCTTAAATAAAATAATTTTAAAATTACCTTTCTAGCTGGGCAGTGGTGGCACATGCTTTTAATCCCAGCACTTGGGAGGCAGAGGTAGGCAGATTTCGAGTTCAAGGCTAGCGTGGTCTACAGAGTGAGCTTCAGGACAGCCAAGGCTATATAGCTATACAGATAAACCCTGACTCAAAAAACCAAACTCCCCCCAACCATCACCAAAAAAAATTACCTTTCTAGCAAACTGATATTCTCAAGATCTCTTTGAACTATGAGAACTCATGTTTATTCTTTACTGTTGATCTCATTTTTACATGTGTTTTATTTATAACCATGTATGTAACACACTATTTCCAAGATTACTAATTGTGTCTTGTGCTTTATCTGTTCTTATACTGATTTATTATATCGTGTTTACTTCACTGAGACTTTTTTTCTACATAACAATATATAGTTGAAATTTTGGAAATTGCTTCCTTACGTTGTTTCTCTGTTGTGATATTGAATCCTTTCTCTGTGCTATCTTAAGGTTCATTTATTTTTGTAAAGGATTCTTTGAAAATTCTGCTTTGAAGTAATTAGCCATACTAAGTACTGTTCAGTGACCCTTTGTTTCCATATAGTTTGTTAGTTATTTTCCCATTACTGTTATTCTAGTTCTATCAGGAATGAGCTTAATGGACAGAATTCCAATTTGTCACATGGATTGAAAGTAAAGTCCATCATTGTCAGAGATATGGCAGATTGAGGGCTTGTGACTATTGGAGCAGGGTCCTGAGGCACTTTCTCACATGTATGCCAAAGATAGAAAGATAAAAGGCCTGGTAGAAAGCCCCGACCTGCACCCTGACTAAATATCTATTTCTCCTAGCTTGGCCACTATGCAAAAGTTTCCCCAGACTCCTAAAATAATACTAGACTCTAGGAACTCAATATATAAACAAATAAGCCTGTGGGACATTTACATGCAAACAATAACACATGACTTCCTCAAAGCTCTGAAATCTTTTGTGTTCAGTGTATCTTGTGATTGAAGGAATAGATATATATTCTGACATTGATCTTCTACCTTGGGTTGCTTCTATCTTCCCAGAAATTTTAAGTCAGAGATGAAATTTCTCTGAAACTACAATCATTGCTAGTGTTTCAGTACCAATGTCTCAAGTCTATGTTTGTTATGCGCCAGTGTTTCTTGTGCTACTGATCCACACAAGTAAATACCACTTCACGGTGTCCAAAATTCTTACCTAGAATGTAACTGAACAAACTTGAGAAGGTAATGTAAGTTAGTTCTTAATATTACTTAATACTTACTTAATTACTTACTTAATTACTTAATACTTACTTAATTACTTAATTAATAGGACTTAATACAGTAAGTCCAGACACCTCACTCTGAGCCTATGACATGTGGCTAGGCTATGTGGTATTATGATGGATCAGATTAATTTTAGCGTGACTGTCCCCTGCAACCCACCAAACTTCATGTTCTTTTTCTCACTTTAGGAAAAAAAAAAAACAGAAAAAAGAAACATACAGACACACACACACACACACACACACACACACACACACACAAGCACAGAGTCCATTTTGTGTTGATCAACTATTCCTGAGATGTGTGTAAAGAAAAGAAAAATCTATTTTATCAAAAAGAAACAGATTCAAAGTATAAGCATAACTCTTTTGACTTACTTTTACCAATATTTGTTAAAATTTATACTTCATAAAAATTAGATAACTGTTTTTATTCATTGCCTTGACTATTTTTCTTCTATCAAATGTATTTTACCCAAGTGTAACAAATGCACAACAATGATCTATAAAGGACTATACATAAATAATATGTGTAAATGGTCTCATAATTATTACAAAGAAGCCATAATCACTTGGAGTCAATGATATGAAGAACTATATCATGATCATTTAAGAAACAGGCTATTTACTTCCTGCAAATTTCTACAAAGACACTCATTCACAACAGCATACTTATCTTGTTTAATAATATAAATTAGTCTGAAATTGATTTTAAATAAAATATGTGAAATAATTCAATATTTGTTAATGTGTGTGGGTTCATTCTTGCTTTATATTACATGTACTAATTTTATTTTACAAGTTTTGTTTGTCTGTTTGGTTCTGTTTTTATAGAAATAAAAGTCTCTTTTTCATTACCTGGGAACATAAAAGCATGCCTTCTTTAAAGAGAATATTTCATTTTATACAAAATTCTAAATTATCAGGTTTCATGTTTATTCCCTATTCTTCTCATTAAAAGATTTTTTTATGTATATGTTTCAGTTTGAATAATCCCTGGTGATTTCAGAATAACTGTTGATCTTGAATGTGTTCTTTTTCTCTTTTCTAAACATTCATTTGTGCATGTGAGTGTGCCTCCCTTTGTGCACGTGTGTGCGTGTGTGTGTGTATGTGTGTGTATGTTTGTGTGTGTTTGTGTGTTCTATACTACAAAGATAATAACCTCCAGCAAGCTATTCTCGATTTGAGTTTCAGAATTTGACATCAGATCACCAGGTTAAGAGGTAAGGCCTTTATCTTATGAGCCACATTATCAGATGTTCCATTGCACTTAAACAACTCTTAAAGGTTTATTCTTAGGTTGAGCCTCTATAGCAGTAGAAAGAAATGATTACATAGAATGCACTAGATTCTGTGACTGATCACTAGTATATATTAAAAAAACAAATTTTATAAAAAGTATTTTTCTTTTTCTTGGTTCAGATTTTGAATGAGGGTGGTTCTTTGTAATTATTTTCTTGAAATTCATGTAAGTTTTCCACCTTCAATGTGATATCCCCTCACTTTTAGACAAAATTTATTTATAGTATTCTTTAGTCTTCTTTTGTTTCTTCTTTGTGAATTTCATATTTATTCATGGATATATTTGTTCAGGTTCCTGTCCTCTTCTTAACTTTCATACACGATTAACTACTATTTTGTTGTTAATTGTATAATTTTTTAACTTGTCTTTCAGAATAGGAGTCTCCTACATCACAGAATTTGATGTCATTGAAAGCCTTTCATTGTCATCTTAATCTCAGTACCTAGCATGGCAACTGCTCTGTAAAGGAGTAATAAGTGTCACTCACATGCCAGTGGTAATAAACTACTGTCTAATTAGACTGAAAGTGAACTCAACAGGAGGGACATTATACCTGGTAGAAGAAACCTAGCCAGTTTCCTGGGGTCAATATGTTTGGAGACTTTAGAACTACCACTACTTTGCTAGATCAACATAATCCCTTACTGAATTCTGAATCTTATTTTCATTTCCACAAATAAATGTGGCTGTCATCCCTCATTTTAAAAAGCCCTCTTTATAGAAATTGTAGTCTATTATAGAAAACCACAATTGGACACAATACAGAGATCAATGAATCATATGGACCCAAGTCACAATTGATATTTTCCCATCTTTTACAGTTATTTTCCCACCCTTCAGCCATGTTTATAAATATCATTTTGAAAAGAATTTAATAGTTCAATGTACATTGTGCTTTTCTGAGTTTGAGAGATCTAATATAACATTTTTAAAATTGTTTGAAAAATTATTTCATTTATATTTATCTAAATACATAAAATACATTCAGAAATCTTAGTGTTATTTTTAAAGTCCTGTGTTTATTACACTAGCATATATGCATTATCAACAATTTAATAAAATATTGTATTTTTTATAATAATTTGAATAGTTTTAGGCTTAGAGAACGGTTGAGCACTAGGTTCACAGAACTCCTGTTTATTTCTCCAACATCCATTTAGTTTCTCTATGGTGAACAACTTCTGTAGGTTAAATGAGTGAACCAAAATTGATATTTTAAATTTATTGAAGTCAATAGTTTAAATTTGAATTAACTTATGTGTTAGATATTTGAGAGCTATGACAACTGTTAAAGGCCTGTGTTCCCATTAAATTTATATCTAAGAGAACACAATTGCTGACATGTCATTTGCCTGGACTCAAACAATTAGTTCTTCCGTTTCCATTCTGAATGCTCGATAAACACCACTTTTTATTATTGTCATAGTGTATCAGTCTCCACAATATTATATATTTGAAATCATCCAAAATTTTTACACTAACATTTTTTCCCACATCAATATGTGTTTGAGATTTTTGTTTTGTTTTGTTTTTTTGTTTTTTAGAGACTGGGTTTCTCTGTGTCGCCCTGACTGTCCTGGAACTCACTCTTTAGACCAGGCTGGCCTTGAACTCAGAAGTACACCTGCCTCAGCCTCTCAAGTGTGGGATTAAAGGCATGTGCCACCACTGCCTGGCTGTGTTTAAGATTTTTTGGTGATTCTCAACTGATCAGGTTATTTTTTTTTTATTACTGAACAATGTTCTTTTGCATTTGCGTGTATATAATTTTATTAACTCTTTGGGGTAAATATCAAAGTGTACACTTGCTGCTTTATCTGAAATGGAGCAATAAGTTTTATTAATACATGACGCTCCTTAGAAATGTCTATCTTATTTTGCTTACTCTCCAGAAATAAATCAGAGTTATTACTTTTCGCACTTCTACCCATCTAACAAGAGAGGTCAAGAGTTTGGATTTTACAGTTTCTAACTAATGACAGTGTTATTTCATTTAATTAACACTAAGTTATTCTATGATTTCTGGAAATGAGTATCTTTACATGTATTCGTGCCTCTATATTTGTTTCAGCAAGAGATTTCTGTATATCTTTCAACCATTTTAACATTTAGTTGTTTCATTGTTGTTTTATTAGATTGCCATTGATATATTTAAACTAGTCCTCATTAGATATGCAGTGTTATTTTATGTTCACCACTCAAGTGCCACATTTTCATTTGCAAGTGAATATCATAGCTGTCACTTATACAAATAATTATATTTTTGTTCTTTTTATTGATTTTTTGGTTTTTCATTATTAAATATTTTTTATCTACATTTCAGACGCTGCCTTTCCCTATCCCCACTCCACAACCTCCCACCCCATCCCCTCTCCCCTTGCCTCTAAAAGGGTGCTCTCCCACCCACTCTGGCCTTACCTCTCTAGCATCCCCCTTCACTGGGGCAACAAGTTTCGACAGGACCAAGCACTTCCCCTCCCATTGATGCCAGACAAGGCAGTTCTTTGCTACATATGTAGCAGGAGTCATGGGCCAACTCGTGTACTCTTCGGTTGGTGGTTTAGTCCTTGGGAGCTCAAGGAGGGAAGGGGTGTCAGGTTAGTTGATATTGTTGTTCTTCCTATGGAGTTACAATCCGTTTCAGCCCCTTCAGTCCTTCCCCTAACTCTTCCATTAAAGTTCCTGAGATCAGGAAAATTGGTGGCTGTGCCTTCATTTGTTTTGGGTGATGGCAGATCCTCTCAGAGGACAGTTATACCAGGCACTTCTTAACATCAGCAATGGTGTTGGGGTTTGATGTCTGTGGGTGGAATTCATCGCAAGATGGAGTGGTCTCTGGATGGCCTTTCCTATAGACTCTGCTACATTTTTTGTCCCTGGGTTTCCTTTAGAACAATTCTGGGTTAAAGACTGAGAAGGGAGGATGGCCCCTACTTTCAACTGTGAGCCATATCTATCTCCTAGAAGTGGTCTCTACAGGTAGTATCTCCCAACTATTGGGTATTTTGACTAATGTCATCCTCATTGGATTTGGGGAACTTTTCATATCCCTGACATCTGGGACTTTCTAGTGGTTCTCCCTCATACCCCTACATATTTCAATTCATTCTCCTGTCCCTCTGGACTTCTCTCCTGTCTCTTTCCTTACCTGATCCTGTCCTTCTCTTTTCCTCCCCCTCCTGTCCACTACCCAGGTCCTTTCTTCCCTCTCCCTTCCATGATTATTTTGTTCCCCCTTATAAGTGGAATTGTAGCATCCACACTTTGGTCTTCCTTCTTTTGAGCTTCATGTGGTCTATTAATTGTATCTTGAGTATTCTGAGGTTTTGAGCTAATATACACTTATCAGTGAGTACATACCATGTATATTCTTTTGGATCTGGGTTACCTCACTCAGGATGATATTTTCTAGTTCCATCCATTTGCCTGTAAAATTCATAAAGCTATCATTTTTTTAATAGCTGTATAGTATTCCATTGTGTAAATGTACCACATGTTCTGTATCCATTCTTCCATTGAGGGACATCTGAGTTGTTCCTAGCTTCTGGTTATTATAAATAAGGCTGCTATTAACATTAGTGGAGCATGTCCTTGTTATATGTTGGAGCATATTTTGGGTATATGCTTAATAGTAGTATAGCTGGGTCTTCAAGTAGAACTATTTCCAATTTTCTAAGGAATGACCAGATTGATTTTAAAAGTCATTGTACTAACTTGCAATCCTACCAGCAATGGAGGAGTATTCCTCTTTCTCCACATCCCCAGCAGCATCTCCTGTCACCTGAATTTTTGATCTTAGCCATTCTGATTGGTATAAGGGGTAATCTAGGGTGGTTTTGATTTGCATTTCCATTATGACTAAAGATGTTGAACATTTCTTTAGTAATTCTTGATCATTTGTGATTTCTTAGTTGAGGATACTTTGTTTAGCTCTGTACGCCATTTTTTAATAATTGAGTTATTTGGTTTTCTGGAGTCTAATTCTTGAGTTCTTTGTATGTTTTGAATATCAGACTTTTATCAGATGTAAGGTTGGTAAAAATCTTTTGCCAATCTGTAGGTTGCCATTTTGTCTTATTGAGAGTGTCCTTTGCATTATAGAAGATTTGCAGTTTCATGAGGTCCAATTTATCAATTTATCTTAGAGCCTGAGTCATTGATATTCTGTATAGGAAATTTTTCTTCTGGAAGGTAGACCTCCAGGTAGACCAGCATCATTTGTTGAAAATGCTTTCTTTTTTCCACTGTATGATTTTGGCTTCTTTGTCAAAGTTCAAGTGACATAGGTGTGTGGGTTTATTCTTGATTCTTCAATTCTATTTCATTGGTCTACCTGCCTGTCTCTGTACCAATACCTTGCAGTTTTTATCACTATTGCTCCATAGTATAACTTGTGATCCAGGCTCATGATTCTTCCAGAATTTCTTTTTTTTCTAATGAAATAGTTTATTTTTATCTTTTATTAGATGTATTCTTTATTTACATTTCAAATGATTTCTATTTCCCTGATTCAGCCCCTCCCTGAAAGTCCCATAAGCCTTCTCCCCTCTCCCTGTTACCCAATCAACCCCCTTCCAGTTCCCAATCCTGGTATTCCCCTACACTGCTGCATCAAGCCTTTCCAGGACCAGGGGCCTCTCCTTCCTTCTTCTTGGACATCACTTGATATGTGAACTGTGTCTTGGGTATTTCGAGCTTCTGGGCTAATATCCATTTATCAGTGAGTGCATGCCATGTGTGTTCTTTTGTGATTAGGTTACCTCACTTAGGGTGATATTTTCCAGTTCCACCCACTTGCCTAATAATTTCATGAATTCATTGTTTTTAATAGCTGAGTAGTATTCCATTGTATAAATATACATTTTCTGTATCCACTCCTCTGTTGAGGGACATCTGGGTTCTTTCCAGCTTCTGGCTGTTATAAATAGGGCTGCTATGAACATAATGGAGCATGTGTCCTTATTGCATGCAGGGGAAGCCTCTGGGTATATGCCCAGAAGTGGTATAACAGGGTACTCTGGTAGTATTGTGCCCAGTTTTTGGAGGAACTGCCAAACAGATTTCCAGTGTGATTGTACCAGCTTGCAATATCACCAGTAGTTGAGGAGTGTTCTTTCTCCACATCCTCGCCAGCACCTTCTGTCTCCTGAGTTTTTGATGTTAGCCTTTGTGACTGGTATGATTGAAATCTCAGGGTTGTTTTGATTTGCATTTCTCTGATGACTAAGGATATTGAACATTTCTTTAGGTGCTTCTCAGCCATTCGATATTCCTCAGGTGAAATTTCTTTGTTTAACTCTGTAACTTAGTTTTTAAATAGGGTTATTTGACTCTCTGGAGCCTAACTTCTGGAGTTCTTTGTATATTTTTGATATTAGCCCACTGTTGAATGTATGGTTGGAAAAGATCATTTCCCATTTTATTTGCTGCCATTTTGTCCTATTGACAGTGTCCTTTGCCTTACAGAAACTTTATAATTTTATGAGGTCCCATTTGTCAATTCTTGTTCTTAGAACATAAGCTATTGGCGTTATGTTCAGGAAATTTTCCCCAGTGCCCATGTGCTCAAGGCTCTTCCACAGTTTCTTTTCTATTAGTTTCAGTGTCTCTGGTTTTATGTGGAGATCCTTGATCCTCTTGGAATTGAGCTTAGTACAAGGAGATAAGAATGGATCGATTTGCATTCTTCTGCATGCTAGCTGCCACCATTTTTTGAAAAGACTATCTTTTTTCCACTGGATGGTTTTAGCTCCTTTTTCAAAAATCAAGTGACCATAGGTGTGTGGGTTCATTTCTGGGTCTTCAGTTCTATTCCATTGATTTACCTGCCTGTCATTGTACCAATACCATGCAGTTTTTAACACTATTGCTCTGTAGTACTGCTTGAGGTCTAGGATACTGATTCCCCAAGAAGTTTATTACTGTTGAGAATAGTTTTAGCTATCCTGGGTTTTTTGTTATTCCAGATGAATTTTAGAATTGCTCTTTCTAACTCTATGAAGAATGGAGTTGGGATTTTGATGGGGATTGAACTGAATCTGTATTTTGGTTTTGGCAAGATGGCCATTTTTACTATATTGATCCTGCCAATCCATGAGTATGGAAGACTTTTCCATCTTCTGAGGTCTTCTTCAATTTCTTTCTTCAGATTGTTCACTTGTTTGGTTAGAGTCACACCAAGATACTTTATATTGTTTGTGGCTATTGTGAAGAGTGTCATTTCCCTAATTTTTTTATCAACATATTTATCCTTTGAGTATAGGAAGGTTCCTGATTTGTTTGAGTTAATTTTATATCTGGCCAGTTTGCTGAAGATGTTTATCAGCTGTAGGAGCTCTCTGGTGGAGATTTCGTAGTTGCTTAAGTATACTATCATATCATCTGCAAAGAGTGATAATTTGACTTCTTCATTTCCTATTTGTATCATTTTGACCTCCTTTTCCTGTCTAATTGCTCTAGCTAGAACTTCAAGTACTGTATTGAATAAATATGGAGAGAGAGAACAGCCTTGTCTAGTCTCTGATTTTAGTGGGATTGCTTCAAGTTCCTCTACATTTACTTTGATGTTGGCTACTGGTTTGCTGTGTATTGCTTTTATTATGCATAGGTATGGACCATGAATTCCTACTCTTTCTAAGATTTTTAACATCAAAGGATGCTGAATTTTGTCAAATGCTTTTTCAACATCTAATGAAATGACCATGTAGACTTTTTCTTTGTGTTTGATTATGTAGTGTATTACATTGATGGATTTCCATATATTGAACCATCTCTGCATCCCTGTGATTGTGCCTACTTGTTCATGGTGAATGATCATTTTGATGTGTTCTTGGATTTGGTTGGCAAGAATTTTATTGAGTATTTTTGCATCTATATTCATAAGGGAAATTGGTCTGAAGTTCTCTTTCTTTGTTAGATCTTTGTGTGGTCGTGGTATCGGCACAATTGTGGCTTCATAGACAACGTTGGATAGTGTTCTTTCTGTTTCTATTTTGTGGAATAATTTGAAGAGTATTGGTGTTAGGTCTTCTTTGAAGGTCTGATATTATTCTGCACTAAAACCATCTGGTACTGTGCTTTTTTTGGTTGGTAGACTTTCAATGATCGCTTCTAATTTTTAAGGGGTTATGGGACTGTGTACATGGTCTAGCTGAGCCTGACTTAACTTTGGTATTCGGTATCTCTCTAGGAAATTGTCCATTTCCACCAGATTTTCCAGTTGTTTTGAGTATAGGCTTTTGTAGTAGGATCTGATGATTTTTTTAATTTCCTCAGTTTCTGTTGTTATATCTCCCTTTTCATTTCTGATTTTCTTTAATTTGGATACTGCGTCTGTGCCCTCTGGTTAGTCTGGCTAAAGGTTTATCTCTTGTTGATTTTCTCAAAGAACCAGCTCCTGGGTTTGTTGATTCTTTGTATAGTTTTTTATGTGTCTACTTGACTGATTTCAGCCCTGAATTTGATGATTTCCTGCCTTCTACTCCTTTTGGGTGTATTATATTTTTTCTGTTCTAAAGCTTTCAGGTATGCTGTTAAGTTGCTAGTGTATGCTCTCTCCAGCTTCTTTTTGGAGGCACTCAGAGCTATGAGTTTTTCTCTTAGCACTGCTTTCATTGTGTCCCATAAGTTTGGGTAGGTTGTGCCTTCATTTTCATTAAATTCTAAAAAGTCTTTGATTTTTTTCCTTATTTCTTCCTTGACCAAGGTATCATTGAGTAGAGCATTGTTCATTTTCCATGTGTATGTTAGCTTCCTGTTGTTTTTGTTGCTATTGAAGACCACCCTTACTCGATAGTAATCTGATAGGAGGCATGGGATTAGTTTGATCTTCTTTTATTTGTTGAGGTCTTTTGTGACCAATTATGTGGTCAGTTTTGAAGAAGGTACCATGAGATGCTGAGAAGAAGGTATATTCTTTTGATTTAGGATGAAATGTTCTATAGATATCTTTTAAATCCATTTGGTCCAATACTTTTGTTAGTTTCACTGTGTCTCTGTTTAGTTTGTGTTTCCCTGATCTGTCCAATGAGGAGAGTGTGGTGTTGAAATCACCCACAATTATAGTGTGAAGTGCAATGTGTGCTTTAAGCTTTATTAAAGTTTCTTTTACAAATGAGGGTACCCTTGTATTTGGGGCATAGATGTTCAGAATTGAGAGTTCTCCTTGGTATATTTTTTCTTTGGTGAGTATAAAGTTTCCTTTTGTGTCTTTTTTGATGACTTTTGTTTGGAACTCTATTTTATTGGATATTAGAATGGTTACTCCAGCTTGTTTCCTGGGACCATTTCCTTGGAAAACTGTTTTCCAGCCTTGTATTATGAGGTAGTGTTTGTCTTTGACACTGAGATGTGTTTCCTGTATGCAGCACAACGTTGGGCCCTTTATAAATAACCAGTTTATTAGTCTTCGTCTTTTTATTGGGGAATTGAATCCATTGATGTTAAGAGATATTAAGGAATAGTGATTGTTGCTTCCTGCTATTTTTGATATAATTTTTATATTTTTGAGGTTATCTTCTTTTGGGTGTTGAAAGAAGATTAATTTCTTGCTTTTTCAAGTGGGTAGTTTCCCTCATTTGTTGGTGTTTTCCATTCATTATACTTTGAAGGGCTGGATTTGTGGAAAGATACTGTGTAAATTTGTTTTTGTTGTGGAATATCTTGAATTCTCCATGTATGGTAATTGAGAGATTTGCTGGATATAACAATCTGGGATGGTATTTGTGTTCCCTTAGGATCTGTATGACATCTGCCCAGGCTCTTATGCCTTTCATCATCTCTATTGAGAAGTCTGGTGTAATTCTGATAGGTCTACCTTTATATGTTACTTGACATTTTTCCCTTGCTGCTTTAATATTCTTTTTTGTTTAGTACATTTGCAGTTTTAATTATTATGTGACTGGAGGGCTATCTTTTCTGATCAAATCTATTTGGACTTCTGTAGGCTTCTTGCATGTTTGTGGGCATCTCTTTCTTTAGGTAAGGGAAGTTTTCTTCTATAATTTTGTTGAAGACATTTACTGGCCCTTTAAGTTGGAAATCTTCACTCTTTTCTATACCTATAATCCTTAGGTTTGGTCTTCTCATTTTGTCCTGGATTTCCTGGATGTTTTGGGTCAGGAGTTTTTTGCATTTTTCCTTTTCTTTGACTGTTGTATCAATGCTTTCTATGGTATCTTCTGCATCTGAGAGTCTCTCTTCTATCTCTTGTATTCTATTATTGATGCTTGCATCCATTACTCCTGACATCTTTCCTAGGTTTTCTATGTCCAGAGTTGTTTCCCTTTGGGATTTCTTTATTGTTTCTACCTCCATTTTTAGATCCTGGATGGTTTTATTCAATTGCTCCACCTGTTTCATTGTGTTTTCCTGTAGTTCCTTAAGGGCTTCTCCCTGTTTACTTGTGTTCTGTATTTCTTTAAGGGAGTTATTTATATCCTTCTTGACACCTTTTATCAGCATCATGAGCTGTGATTTTAAATCCATTTCTTCCTTTTCTGGTGTGTTGGGGTATCCAGGACTTGCTGTTGTGGGAGAATTGGGTTTGCATGGTGCCATATTGCCTTGATTTCTGTTAGTAATGTTCCTACATTTTTCTTTTCCATCTGGTTATCTCTGGTGTTGGTTGATACTGCTGTCACTGGCTGGTGCTTGTTCCTCCTGTGTGCCTGCAAGCCTATCTCAGCACCCCTGAGTGACTGGCTTTCCCCTGGCACAGAGTGCTGTGGGGCTGCCCAGCTCCTGGGTACAGGTGGGGCCCTGGCAGATTGAGTCCCAAGTATCTTACACTAGGGTGTTCTCTGCATTCCTGGCTGTAACAGCCCTCTCAGTTGGAGGACTGAAGATGGTGGCCTCACCTCTAACTGCGGGACTCCCTACAGAGCAGATGGCCCCTAGCAGGATAGGTGCACAGTTGGCTGTGGTGGTGCTGCCCAGCTCCTGGGTGCCGGTAGGGCTTTGTAGCACCATGCTCCAAGGGATCTTACACTATGGTGTTCTCTGTGTTCCTGGCTGTAACAGCCCGCTCAGTTGTAGGAGTGAAGATGGTAGCCTTCTGTTCTTTTTATTGTTTTTCTCCATTCCTGTCATCCTCCCTAAACTTTTTCATTTCCTCTCAAATGAATTCTGTAAATCTTTTTTTGTGTAGTCTATTTGTCATAAGCTACTTCAAATTGAGTAGTCATTATTTTACTATTATCTTTCACCTGGAACACATTAATATAAAACTATTACAAACATGAATAATTATCTGTTCATATTTCTGAAGAAATATGTGACATCCAATTCACTCATTTTTATTTTGTGTGTATGAGGTGCATATTCCTGCATTTATTAGGTATGCAGGTTGTTTTAAAGTGGGCTAATGCATGTGCTAAAGTACGTATTACATATTCAAGGAGCATCTGAGGACAGTGGTCTGGGTTTCTACCTTGTCTGTCTGGCATCTTCTTAGAAGCAGATGATTCATTTTGTCCTTTAACATTCTGTAAATTGGGCTAGCTGGCCTACTAACTTCTAGGAATTCTCCTCTTCCTGTCTTCCATTTAGCCAAGGAAGCACTGAGATTATAGATATGGTGTTTCTGGCCTTTAGATGCTTCTGAAGATTTGGCCTCTAGTCCTCATATTTGCACAGCAGGCGTTTTGCCTACTGGCCATCTGTCAAGATGTCTGGCATCTCCTTTATATTTTTCATATGTCTCATGAGAATGCTTCCTGTTGTGAACTTTTTATACTTATTTTTGTTGCAAAATCTACTTTTGAAGCATATTTCTTGATTGTCCTTCAATCATGTTGAGAAATTCATCAAGCAAATAGCATGATAATATGTAGCCCCAAATATCTTTAGAAATATGCCTCTCAATAAAGACAACATTTGAGCAAATCTCCAAAAAAAATTAAATAAGGAAATCATTAAGCCATGTGGAGATATCTTATTCTTCATATATACTGGTCTGATAAAAGGATATCTTGGCACAGAGAAGAAAATCAGTCATTAGTATGATTGGAACAGCTTAGCAGAGGAGGGTATGCTGATAGATCAAATTTCAAATTTGCATTTCATTCAAATTTTTAGTAAGATACAAAGGGAAAATTTTATAAGATGGAAGATATATCTATGTAATAATTTTTTTACTCAGAAAACAGCGTGTGTCCTTTCATATTTAATCAATTATGTATTGATAAATTAATACATTAATAATGATGATGATGTAGGTAGAAAGACACTGCTTATTCTTTGTATTGTATAGTGGCTAGTTATTGTCTGTGTATAGTTTGCAAGTACTTAGATATATATGTATAATCCATCACATTGTCTCCACATTGATTCAATTGGCTCATTAACCATATTAATAATAATCTTTAATGTTATATGTATATTTCTAAATTTGTAGAAGGTAAGCATCTCACACATGCATGACTAATTTCTGATTTCATAAAAGATATTCTAAATTAATATACTTTATAAACTCTTATAAATGGTAAACTCAATACTGATTTCTGAACAACTTAACTTGTTTTTCATAAGTCATTTGTGACTATATATAATTTCCTTATTTGCCTGTTTCAGCATGAAGCACATATAACTTTCCCTCTTTATATAAAAACAGAGTATTAGATAAACCAAATAGGAACTCATTACAAACACATACATAATTACCCTACCATAATTACATTCCTATTAAAGCAGCCATTTGCCTCCACCTCAGGGCTTTAATGTAATAGTGTGCATAGCTCAATTAATGAAAATATTATAAAAGTCTTTTATGCCCTCTGATTAACTTTTGATATAATACTATGCAATATATCTAATGTTCATCTTTAATTATATTTATTCCATTTCACACTCCTTATATTTCCAGTTTGCTTAATGATGCTGGATATCCAGTGTTCCTAATTCCCTGGTTAACAACTTTTAATCATTTCTCTTAACTACTTCCATTGATCAACTTCACATGTGACCTATCCTTTCTTTTACAATCATTGATATATCTTTCTGACAATCAAGAAAAGGTTTATTAGTATATATTAAGTTATATACATCTCATTAGCTTCAGAAAATTTCATTTGTTTCCATAAGTCCTCATGTATTTATTCATTTGACCATATTGTGTATTAAATATATAGACATATTGCGATAAAAATTAAAGTGTTACTTCACATCTGAGATAAGTTCATTTCCTTTTATTTTTATTTATTTATTTTTTGTTTTTATTTCATTCTTATTACATTTATTTGTTTACTTATTAATTTTGTTTTCAATACAGCCCAACCACAATTTCTCCTCTCTCCATTCCTCCCAGGGCCTATTCCCAAATCTCTGTTCTCTCCCAGATCAACTTCTCCAATGTTTCCCTTCAAAAGTGACCAGACTTTCCAGATATCAACCTAATTCTGCATAAGAAGATACAATAAGTCTAGGAACCCATATATCAAAGTTGGGTGATGCAAATCAGTAGCTTGTGAAAGATTCAGAGTAATCCACACTCCCACTGTTAGGGGTCTCACCGAAAAAACAAGGTAACAACCGTATTATATACACAGAGGACCTAGCAGAGACACATGATGGTTGGAACTTCAGTCTTTTTAAGTCCTTATTAACCCTGCTTTATTGATTATGTGGGCCATGTTCTCCTGGTGTGCTCATCTTCTCTAGCTCCTAAAATTCTTCCCTTCCTTGTTCTGTGAGATTCCCTGAGATCCAAGAGAAGGGAGACAATGAAGATCTCCACTTTGTATTATCTCTGTGCCTAATGTTTGGCTGTGGATCTGTTTATTAGCTCCCATCAGCTGATAGCAGAAACATCTGGTGATCATTGGGCTAGATACCTATCTATGAGTCTCTCAAAATTTTATTAGGAATATTTTTTTTTTCATTTTAGTATCCTAGACTCCTGGTCTATCTACCCTCTGGTTTCTGGCCGTCCATGTAATTTTGGGCATGGGCTTTCTCTGTAGGTTGTGTCTCAAATTACCTAGATCCTCCGTTTGATACTCCCATAAATTATGCATCTCCATTGATCAGCACTCCTTTCTGGCAGAAGTGATTATAGTTAAAAATTTTTGTGGCTGTGTAGTTGTCCTAAGTCTCAATACAGGAAGCTCTATACTGGAAGTTTCAATACTGGTTGCAGAGTCTGGCTTATCCTCTTACTAGTATTTTTCAGAAGGGTTCTCTTCATAGAATCCTGGGAGTTTCTATTGCACTAGGTTTCCATATCATACCTGCCAATGCCCTGCATTTCCAGTCATATTGTCCCATGCTTTCTTCCTCCTCTCCTTTCCCCACACCAGAAACCTCCTGTCCCCATTCTCAAGGGTTTTGCTTAAATGTTATTAAGCAACTCCTTTATTCTTTCCTCCTTGCTCAGATAGCAAACCCTTCAACAGATTGAGATTATGTTTATATACCATACAATTCACCCATGTAAAATGTAGAAGTCATTGTCTTTGCTTAATTCACAGCTATTTGCAGCCTGTGCCACAGGTAATTTGAGTACATTTCCATTGAAGCAGAATGAACTTTTGAGACATTAAACTCTATCATATAATGTATCATTCTTAGCTCTTAAACACCTCAGTGTAAATACCTTCTATTTGTAAACTTATTGTGTCTTGTTCTTTTTCTTGTAAATAAATACCTTTTGTTGCTATTCACTCATATCTTTTTTTGTCAAAATGGCATTTCACTGAATTGGCACTTTGGGTGTATAGTTTATTTTGCTGACTCATTAATTAGTTGATAGATATTTGGGTACCTTTTAATGGGAATTTAAGGTTATATTTCTTTATTATTTGAAATAATCAATACATCCTAACCACAGCTTCCTCTTGGCACCATTTCTCACAGCTTCCTCCACCTCCTCTTTCCCCCATATATACTCTCCTTCCATTTTTCATCATAAAATAGCAGTCATCTAAGAACCAACAAGCAAACATAACAAAACAAGATGCAATAAGATGTGACAAAAGCCATCATATCAAGTATAGACAGGGCCAACAAACAGGAATCAAAGAGTCTCAAGAGCAGTCAAAAGAGTCAGAGACACACCTCCTCTAACATGAGTACAACAAAAACATCAAACTAAGAGCTATGACATATATGTAGAACACATGGTGCAGAACCTTGCAGGCCTCATGCTTACTGCTTCACTCATTGTGAGGCAAATAGACCCAACTTAGTTGACTCAGTGGGCATGGTCTTCTAGTGTCCTCTGTGCTCTCTGATTTCTACATTGTACCCCATCTTCTTTGGGAACCCTGAGCTCCAAGGGAAGTGGCCAAGAGTGACCTCCAATTTGGAATCATTCTGTCCATAATGCCTATCTGTGGGTTTCTGCATCCATTCCAATCTGCTACTGGAGGAAGCCTTTCTATTGACAAGTAGATGATAAGGCAATAAGACTTCATATTTGGGAGAACCACTCTCCAGTTTGTGGTTATATTGACAGTGGAGTGTGGAACCGTGGTGTGAGACAGTCTGTAACTGGGTTGGGCAAGGCCACTCGATAATCCTGTGGCCATCATTCACGTGTGGCCATGCCCAGGCTCCTAGTGTTCTGCCTGGATTCCACCTCTGCAGGCACTTGGCTACAGCCAGGCTTTACCGGCCCCTTGGTTATCTGGTTGTTGCCAGGTAACCCAGCCCACTATAAATGGAGGCTTCCTGCCTGTCCTTACTCTCTCTTGACTTTTTCTCTTATCACTCTCTGTCTCTCCCCATCTCTATATTCTTTCTCTCCTTTCCACGCGGTCATGGCCTTTCTTCATCTTTCTATCTTCTCTTTTCTCTTTATTTCCTCATCTCCGTTTTTCATTTTACTCTTTTAATAATAAAGCATAAAACTGTGAGCAGTCTCTTGTTAAACCCGCTGTGTAGAAGCGTGGGGCAGGCCTCAATGTTTTCAGCCACCAGGGAAAGGATCCAAGCCATGTCAGCAGCAGCATCTCAACCAACTAAGCTTCTTTAACAGGTATTTGGGAGGTCCACGCCAGAATGGAACTGCCTCCTGAGTGGGACCTTCCTGTCCTCTCCGCTAGCCAAGCAGTCTCCTGACTTACAGGTTCCCGGGCACCAGCACTCTCTAGCATGGGGCACAGGGCACAGTCCTGCCAGTTTCCCTATCCCCATGTGGGCCTCATCCCCCAGTGTTTCTCCTTTGCGTAACCCACATGCTGCCCGTCTGCACTCCCTTTCTTTTAATTTTTCCCACAGTGTAGGACATTGTCTCCTTCTCAGAGCATGGGCTTCAAGTTAGACAAAATATTGGTTTGCCACACCATTAGTTCTCTAGAACCATCACTTCAGAACATAATTCAGGAAGGTCAGATTGTAGGTCTTGTGTTTTGTTCCTGCTTTTCTATAGTCATGTCCATGTTGTGCTTCTACCAAAGTGGCTAAAATATCAAAATGAAGGCATCATGCAAACACCAGCTCAACTTCTCCACTTTCAAGGTGTTGTAGGGATGTTGTCTGAGGCAATAGGCCATGCTGTAGGTGTTGGGAATGTTCTGATGTAGCATCAATCTCAGTGGTTTGGGGATAACAACTCAACAAAATACAATGAAGTTCCATGAAGAGAGGCTTTGTCTGGCTTGAAAAGATGACAAATTCAAATTCCATATCCTCCATTATTAAGATTCCTAGTTAGGTCTACCCTCAGAGATTCCGGGAAATTTTGAGTGCCTTATGATGTTTTTTCTTTTCTTTTTTTATTTTTATTTAACCTTTGTTTTACACTTCAGATTTTATGCCCCTCCCCATCCACCTTCTGACTGTTTCATAATCCATAACTCCCGAGGTCCTGTCTTCACTAGGATGTCCTCAACCTCCACCCCCTGACCCCACCAGACCTCTCCACTCCATGGGACCTCCAGTCTCTTGAAAATTAGGTGCATTTTCTCTGATTGAACACAGACCCAGCAGTCCTCTGCTCTGTATGTGCCTCATATCAGCTGGTGTATGCTGCCTGGTTGGTGGTACAGTCTCTGATATATATGTGGGTCCAGGTTAATTGAGACCTCTTTCTGGTCCTCCTACAGGATCGCCCTCCACCTCAGCTTCTTCAGCTTTGCCATAATTCAACCACAGGTGTCAGCAGTTTCTGCCCATTGGTTGAGTGTTAAGTTTCTGCATCTGATTGTTTCAGCTGCTTATTGGATCTTTCAGAGGACAGTCATGATAAATCCCTTTTTGTGAGCACTCCATAGCCTCAGTAATAGAGTCAGGTCTTGGAGCCTCCTCTTAAGCTGGACCCCACTTTGGGCCTGACGCTGGACCTCCTTTTCCTCAGGCACTTCTCCCTTTTTGTCCCTGAAGTTATTTCAGACAGGATCAATTATGAGTCAGAGTTTTTGACTGTGTGATGCCCTGTCTTTCTGCTGGAGGTGGGCTCTACAAGTTCTCTTTTCTCACTGTAGGGCAATTAACCTAAAGTCCCTCTCTTTGAGCCCTGAGAGTCTCTCATCAACCAGGTCTCTGGTACATTCTGGAGGGTCCCCCCACCTCCTACCTCCAGATTCTTAATTACTGATATTATTGTTGTTGATAATTATTGAGTTGGTTTGTTTTTTTTTATGAGTATGTGAGTGTGGGCTTTATTCTTTTGGTTTTTGTGATGTAAAATTATTTATTTCCTATTCATGGGATAGTTAACCTTGGATTGTACGTTTCCTTTCAGGACCTTTTGTAGTGCTGGATTTGTAGGTAGATATTGTTTAAATTTGAGTTTTCATGGAATATTGTACTTTCCACATTTTTTGGTGATTGAAAGTTTTGCTCAGTGTAGTAGTGTAGACACGTTTCTGTGGACTCTAAGAATTATAGCCCATCTGTCCAACTGGCATATATATCCTCTACTGTGAAATCAGGTATAATTCTAGTAGGTCTGCCTTTATATGCTTGTTACACAGTTTTTGTTCCCTTGAAAATTTAAATGTTCTTAGTTTGTTTTGTATGATTAGTATTTTCTTTATTATGTGGCAATTATTTTTCTCTTGTCATCTAATCTATTTAGTATTCTGTATGCTTCATGTTCCTTTATATGCTCTTCTTCTTTAGATTAGGATTTTTTCTTTTATGAGTTCTAGACCTTTGAGCTGGGATTCTTCTCCTTTCTTTATTCTTACTATTCTTTGGATTGGTCTTTCACAATGTCTCATATTCCATGACTGTTTTGCATGTGTAAATTTTTAGTTTTAACATTTTCTTTAATCAATGTAGCTATCCCTTCTATTGTATCTTCAAAGCCTGTGAAGACTTAGTCCTAAATGAGATAACTCCATCAAAACTTTCTTCTTGAGTATTTAGGAACTATTATAAGATTATAATATCCAGAGGGAATGGATGACACTGAGGAAACTGTCTTCCAGACACAACAAGTAGTGGTACACATATACAGAGACTATGAAAGCACACACAGTATCTACACAGGTCCCAGCCAAAGCTTAAATTAGAAATGGCTATGAGTTGTCTTCCTCAACCAAGAAGTTATCTATAATTGACAACTTCTTGAAAAAAACTGGGTTCTCCATTGGAGTCTCAAGTAGGTATTAAAGCACATTGAAGGGTAGAACTCATGGCCAGTAATAGATGACTATCACAAAACAAATACAGCTTGGTATTTTTTTGGATTTTTGTCTCATATTGCTTTGACTGGATATTTTTAATGTTACTGATCTTTTCCTTGTAAAGTATGGTCTCTGATTTTCTGGTTTTATGTTTTCAGTTTCTGTTGTTGATTTGTTTTTGGTGTGGGTGTGTTTTAATCTATTTTCTTTTATTTTTTATAATAAATATATATTTAGTTTGTATGCTTCCTTCCTAAAGATAGAGGGAGAGAAAAATGCAAGTAAGAGAGAGAAAAACAGAGACAGAGACAGAGACAGAGACAGACAGAGAGAGAATGCACAACATTGTATTCATGGGAAAAGTATAGAAGATCCGGAAGGAAATGCAGAATGAAATTGTGATCAGAACACACACATTGTATGAAAAAATAGTATCAGTAAAAGAAAATATTGGCTGTGTTTGTCATTCAACAATGGCAACATAGATAGAAGGGAAAGCTACTAGTTTCCAGTTTCAATCAAGGCTTCCCTTTATGTAGTTAACTGCTACTGGAAAAAATCTTGAGGCAAAAGGAAGCAACATCACTGACTGAGAAATAATTCTCCCAAATATAACATGTTAAACTAACAAACATCAGCACCCATCACAATATATTGTAAGATTTTTATTAGTCACAAAATTATCAAAATCAATATATCATATTATACATATTATAATTCTATACTTTGCTGTTTTATTTTTTATTTCCAGTTAGAGAAATTTGAGACTCAAACTAATGGAAGAGATGTATTTAAGGATACTTACTATATCATCTTAAAAGTAAATTGCTTTAAAATATATATAAAATCAAAATGGGAATGTTACCTATAAAGCAATATATTTTAGAGAATGGAAAAATATTTAGGGTCATAGATATTTCTCCAATGAAGATCGAAGTTCTTAAATTTCTGAACATTTTAAGCTATTAAATGAATCAATTTCTGTCTCTGATTCTCTCTTGACCTCTGCAATTCAGAGGATAAAATAAAAAAAAAAAAAGGATAGATGAATACTGGGCATTTTTATATGTGCATTTCCTAATGGTGTTTAAGTTAATCACTAGCCTGGCTCACCTCAGTGGTTATTGAACCCAGAGAGATTATGACATAATCATGTGCAGTCATACATCATGCAGTACAGTCATGTGCACTGCAGACATCATAAACAGAAGCTGAAGAAACTGGAATTTAGTTACATGATCTTCATGAGGTTGATCTTTGATCCTTCTATTTCTCAGTGTCTAAATTTGGGTAAATGTCTAAATTTTAGCTTATTTTCATAGTGGTGTGAAGCAGAAGCCTTGAAATCTCTGAAAACAAATTTAAAAACTACAAACAAAGAATTTCAAGGTTTTTACAAACAGGATAATAAAAGCTTTAATTAGTGGAATGAGACAAGGAGTAAGGCTGTACATACTAATAAGTTAGATACAAACCAAAAATTCAGTATTGTAAAACTGTTTGGGAAACCTCAGAAGAAAATGCACTTAAAAAAAGCACATGGCTAACAGAGAAATATTATACACTAGCAATGAGAAGACAAAGAATAAAAGAAATAGCAATAAAAACTACTAGATAAGAAGGTAGAAGATTGTTAACTTTTCTATAGAGAAATGAATGAAAAATTACAAACAATGCTCAGCAACTAATCTTACATACTCATGTAGTGGAAAAAGAACTGATTCAATAATTTATGAAAACATTTCAAAATGAAAATCACACTGCGTCAAAATGTACCACATCTGAAGTATTCACTGGAGCTTATTACACTTTAAGCATATAGTTTAAACATGAACTTAAGTAGCATAAGCATTGTTGTTAAAATCACAGGTGACTTTGTCCTGGACAGACAGAAAAACTTCTTGAGGAAATGAAGCAACTTAAGCAATAAAGCCGCAAAATGTCACGCTCATATTCATTATGAAGGCAATGATAAACTAAATATTTTGCATAGAAAAGGGGTATTTGTGGGTATATCAACAAATCTTCTTGTACACTGTGCAATGGTTGTCTTTGTATTATTCAAGTAATGACTTCTGTACCAGCACAGTACTGGGTACTGTCCAGACTTTGAAACTGTTATTCTAATTGCACCTGCATCATAATTTGTAAACATTCTTCTGCTTCACCTTCTGATTAGTTCAGTAAAGATACAATGACCTATAGCAAAACAGTAAAGAATAGATGGGACATCCAGGCAGACACAGGAGTTAGAAAACTTGAGAGCTACAGGAGGTTCTCCAGCCAGACACAAAGAAAGTCAGACTTAAGGGGACTGAATGAAGGGTAATGGGTCATTCGCAATGATGGGTTAGTATAAATGGATTATTAAGTAATAGGAATGCCTGAGCAGACCTTGAGCACTAGCTCCGAGCCCAGTCCCACAATAGCCAGAGGAGCTCAACTTCCAGGTGTTCTAAAATGCCCAGGAGCAGAGCTGAGGAGGCCACAACATTTGCCCCAACAAAGGGAATAACAGGGACCCCCTGGATCCAGGGACACAGGAACCCCTACATGGCCAGTGGCACTGGTTCCTGCCTGTCTAACCTATGCCCTGAGCAGACCTTGGGCACCAGCTGTGCACCCTCTCCCAAAACACGCAGTGGAAACTCTAATCCCAGGCGCACTAATATTCCCAGGGTCACAGGTGCTGAGGAAAGCACAGGCTCACAGAGGAAGCACAGCTCGAAGGAGATCGGACGTACTAAGGAGCACAGGAGCTCTCATACACTCAAGATCACAGCTGAGGAACCAGCATATTTCCCAACACCCAGCATAACTGGGACCCTCCCCTCCCTCAGGAACCAGAGAAACACAAACCCCTGCCTAGCCAGAGGCCAGGGTTCCTTCCAGTTTGCATCTGTGTCTGGAGCAAGCCCAAGGCTGTATCTCCCCACTCACCCCTGCAAAACCCAGAGAAAGCTTGACTCCCAAGAGCTCTGACACAACAGGATCTCAGAAACTTGATCACACTAGGATTTCAGGATCCCCAGAGGCAGCTTGACACCCAGGAGCTCTGACACAACCAGGATCTCAGGATCACAGGTTTCAGGAATCACAGGTTCACAGAGACAGCTGGACTTCTGAGGAGTTCTGACACAACCAGGACCATAGGAGGAACAGGCTTCAGTTAGAGGCAGCAAGGACAGGGAGCAATAGAGATAGCCAGATAGCAGAAGCCAAAGCTACTTGGTATCATCAGAATCCATTTATCCCACCACAGCAAGTCCTGGATACCCCATTACACTGGAAAAGCAAGATTCAGATTTAAAATCACTTCTCATGATGATGATAGAGGACTTTAAGAAGGATGTAAATAACTCCATTAAAGAAATACAGGAGACCACAGATAAACAGGTAGAAACCCTTAAAGAGGAAACACAAAAATCCCTTAAAGAATTACAGGAAAAAAAATGACCAAACAGGTGAAGGAAATGAACAAAACCATGGAGGATCAAAATGGAAATAGAAACAATAAAGAAATCACAACAGAGACAATACTGGAGATAGAAAACCTAGGAAAAAGATCAGGAGTCATAGATGCAAGTATCAACAACAGAGTAAAAGAGGTAGAAGAAAGAGTCCCAGGTGCAGAAGATACCATAGAAAACATTGACTCAACAGTCAAAGAAAATACAAAATGCAAAATCTCCTAACCCAAAACATCCAGGAAACCCAGGACACAGTGAGAAGATAAACCTAAGGATAATAGGAATAGAAGAGAGTGAAGATTCCCAACTTAAAGGGTCAGAAAATAACTTCAACAAAATTATAGAAGAAAAGTTCCCTAACCTAAAGAAAGAGATGACCATGAACATACAAGAAGCCTATAGAACTCCAAATAGACTGGATCAGAAAAGAAATTCCTCCCACCACATAATAATCAAAACACGAAAAGCACAAAACAAAGAAAGAATATTAAAAGCAGTAAGGGAAAAAGGTCAGGTAACATATAAAGGCCGACCTATCAGAATTACACCAGACTTCTTACCAGAGACTATAAAAGCCAGAAGATCCAGAACAGATCTCATACAGACCTAAAAGAACACAAATGCCAACCCAGGCTCCTATACCCAGCAAAACCTTCAATTACCATAGATGATGAAACCAAATTTACCATTATGAAACCACATTTACAAAATATCTTTCCACAAATTCAGCCCTACAAAGGATAATAGATAGAAAACTCCAACACAAGGAGGGAAACTACACTCTAGAAAAAACAAGAAAGTAATTTTCATTCAACAAAACATAAATAAGATATCCACAAAAACATAATTCTACCTCTAACAACAAAAATAAGAGGGAGAAACAATCACTTTTCCTTAATATCTCTTAACATCAATGGACACAATTCCCAAATTAAAAGCCTTAGACTAACAGTCCGGATATGTAAACAGGAACTAACATTTTGCTGCATACAGGGAATCCACCTCAGTGACAAAGTCAGACACTACATCAGAGTAAAGGGCTGAAAAACATTTTTCCAAGCAAATGATCCCAAGAAACAAGCTGGAGTCACCATTCTAATATTGAATAAAATTGACTTCTAGACAAATTGTTAAAAAAGATAGGAAGGACACTTCATACTTGTCCAAAGGAAGGGCACCCACATACATAAAAGAAACTTTCCAAAAGCTCAAAACACACTTCACCCAATAATAGTAGGAGACTTTGACATCCCACTCTCATCAATGGACAGATCATGAGAACAGAAGTTAAACAGAGACACAGTGAAACTAACTGAAGTTGTGAATCAAATGGACTTAAAAGATATCTACAGAACATTTCATCCTAAAAGAAAAGAATATAACTTCTTTTCAGTACCTCATGGTACCTTCTCCAAAATTGACAATATAATTGGAAACAAAAGATGGTGCAACAGATATAAGAAGATTAAAATAATCTCATGCATCCTACCAGAACACCATAGAATGAGGCTAGTCTTCAATAACAAAAGAAAAATACCAGAAAGATTGTATACACATGGAAGCTGAAGAAAGCACTACTAAATGATAACTTGGTCAAGGAAGAAATAAAGAAATTAAACATTTGTAGAGTTTAATGAAAATTAAGGCACATCACATCAAACTTATAAGACACAATGAAAGCAGTGCTAAAAGGAAAACTCGTAGCTTTGTGTGCCTCCAAAAAGAAACTGGAGAGAGCTTACACTAGCAGTTTGACAACACCCCTGAAAGCTCTAGAACAAAAAGAAGTAAATGCACCTAAGAGGTGTTGATGGCAGGAAATAATCAAACTCAGGGCTGAAATCACCCAAGTAGAAACAAACAAGCAAACAAAAAAATCTATACAAAGAATCAACAAAACTAGGAGCTGGTCTTTGAGTAAATCAACAAGATGGATAAACCCTTAGCCAGACAAAACAGAGGGCACAGAGACAGAATCCAAATCAAGAAAATTAGAAATGAAAAGGGAGACATAACAAGAGGAACTGGGGAAACAAGCTAGAGTCACCATTCTAATATTGAATAAAATTGACTTTCAAAACAAGTTATTAGAAAAGATAAGGAGGTGGAATCTCAGGGTTGTTCTGATTTGCATTTCCCTAATGACTAAGGATGCTGAACATTTCTTTAGGTGCTTCTTAGCCATTCGATATTCTTCAGGTGAGAACTCTTTGTTTAGCTCTGTACCCCATTTTTTGATAGGGTTGTTTGGCTCTCCGGAGTCTAACTTCTTGAGTTCTTTGTATATATTGGATATTAGCCCTCTGTCAGATGTAGGCTTGGTAAAGATCTATTCCCAATTTTTTGGCTGCCGCTTTGTCCTTTTGACAGTGTCCTTTGCCTTATAGAAACTTTGCAATTTTATGAAGTCTCATTCGTCAATTCTTGATCTTAGAACATAAGCTATTGGTGTTTTGTTCAGGATATTTTCCCCTGTGCTCTTCCCTAGTTTCTTTTCTATTTCAGTGTGTCTGGTTTTCTGTGGAGGTCCTTGATCCACTTGGAATTGAGCTTAGTATAAGGAGCTAAGAATAGATCGATTTGAATTCTTCTGCATGCTGACCTGCAGTTGAACCAGTACCATTTTTTGAAAACTCTTTTCCACTGGATGGTTTTAGCTCTTTGTCAAATATCAAGTGACCATAGGAGTGTGGGTTCCTTTCTGGGTCTTCAACTCTATTCCATTGATCTACGTGCCTCTCATTGTACCAATACCATGCAGTTTTTAACACTATTGCTCTGTAGTACAGCTTGAGGTCCAGGATTCAAATTGCCCCAGAACTTCTCGTACTATTGACAATAGCTTTAGCTATCCTGGGTTTTTGTTATTCCAGATGAATTTTTGAATTGCTCTTTCTAACTCTATGAAGAATTGAGTTGGGATTTTGATGCATTGAATCTGCATATTGCTTTTAGCAAGATGGCCATTTTTACTATATTAATCCTGCCAATCCATGAGCATGGAAGATTTTTCCATCTTTTGAGATCTTCTTCAATTTCTCTCTTCAGAGACTTGAAGTTCTTGTCATACAGATCTTTCACTTGTTTGGTTAGAGTCACACCAAGATACTTTATATTCTTTGTGACTATCATGAAGGGTATCCTTTCCCTTAATTCTTTCTCAGCCTGCTTATCCTTTGAGTATAGGAAGGCTACTGATTGTCTTGAGTTGATTTTATATCCGACTGCTGAAGTTGTTTATCAGCTGTAGGAGTTCTCTGTGGAGTTCTTTGGGTCACTTAAGTAAACTATCATATCGTCTGCACATAGTGATAGTTTGACTTCTTCCTTTCCAATTTGTTGTCCCTTTCACCTCCTTTTGTTGTCTAATTGCTCTAGTTAGAACTTCAAATACTAATTTGAAATGATATGGAGAGAGAGGGCAGCCTTGTCTAGTCCCTGATTTTAGTGGGATTGCTTCAAGTTTCTCTCCATTTAGATTGATGTTGGCTACTGGTTTGCTGTAAATTGCTTTTACTAAGTTTACATATGGGCCTTGAATTCCTGATCTTTCCAAGACTTTTAGCATGAAAGGATGCTGAATTTTGTCAAATGCTTTTACAGCATCTAATGAAATGACCATATGGTTTTTTTCTTTGAGATTTTTTATGTAGTGGGTTACATTGATGGACTTCCTTATATTGAACCATCCCTGTATCCCTGGAATGAAGCCTACTTGATCGTGGTAAATGATCGTTTTGATGTGTTCTTGGATTCGGTTGGCAAGAATTTTATTGAGTATTTTTGCATCGATATTCATAAGAGAAATTGGTCTGAGATTCTCTTTGTCGGATCTTTGTGTGATTTTGGTATTAGCGTAATTGTGGCTTCATAGAACAAGTTGGGTAGTGTTCCTTCTGTTTCTATTTTGTGGAATAAGAGACAGCAGGTGTTGTCGAGGATGTGGAGAAAGAAGAACACTCCTTCACTGCTGGTGGGATTCAAGCTGGTACAACCACTTTGGAAATTTGTTTGGAGGTTCCTCCAAAAACTGGGCACGATACTACCAGAGAACCCTGTTATACCACTCCTGGGCATATACCCAGAGGATTCCCCAGCATGTAATAAGGACACATGCTCCATTATGTTCATAGCAGTGCTATTTATAACAGCCAGAAGTTGGAAAGAACCCAGTTGTCCCTCAACAGAGGAATGGATACAGAAAATGTGGTACATTTATACAATAGAATGCTACTCAGCTATTAAAAACAATGAATTCATGAAATTATTAGGCAAGTGGATGGAAGTGGAAAATATCATCCTAAGTGAGGTAACCCAATCACAAAAGAATACACATGGTATGCACACTCTGATAAGTGGATATTAGCCCAGAAGCTTGAAAAACCCAAGATATAAATCACATACCAAATGATGCCCAAGAAAAAGGAAGGAGAGACCCCTGGTCCTGGAAAGACTGTTTGTAGGGGAATACCAGGACAGAGAATTGAGAGGGGGTTGAATGGGGAACTGGGGGAGGGAAGAGTGCTTATGGGACTTTCAGGAAGGGAGGAACTGGGAAAGGGGAAATCATTGGGAATGTAAATAAAAAAGTATAGAAAATAAATAAATAAAAAGAAAAGATAAGGAAGGACAGCTCATACCTTTCCATAGAAAAATCTACCAAGATGAACTCTCAATTATGACCACTTATACTCCAAATGGAAGAGTGCCGATATTCATAAAACAAACTTTCCAAAACTTCCAAGCACACATTGCACTTCACACAATAATAGTAGGAGACTTTAACCTCTCACTCTCATCAATTGACAGATCATGGAAACAGAAATTAAACAGAGACACAATGAAACTAGCAGAAGTTATGAACCAAATGATATGATAATATACTTAAGAGACACCAAAAATTCTATCAGAGAATTCTTAAACCACAACTTCTGCAAAGTGACTAGATGCAAAACTAAGTCAAACAAATCAGTAGCCTTCCTCTCCTCAAAGGATAAACAGGCTGAGAAAGGAATTAGGGAAAAAAATCCTTTGCAATAGTCGCAAGCAATATAAAATACCTTGGGGTGACTCAAAACAAGCAAATGAAAGATTTGTATGGCAAGAAGTTCAAGTCTCTAAAGAAAGAAATCGAAGAAGATCTCAGAAGATAGAAAGATCTTCCATGCTAATGTGTTTTCAGGATTGATATAGTGAAAATGGCCATCTTTCCAAAAGTAATCTACATATTCAATGTAATTCCCATCAAAATTCCAACTCAACTCTTCATAGAGTTAAAAGGGCAATGGGAATATTGTTTTTGAATAACAAAAAACCCTGAATAGCAAATAACAATAAAAGAACTTCTGGAGAAATCACCATCCCTGTCCTCAAGCTGTACTACAGAATAACTATGTTAAAATCTACATGATATTGATACAGTGACAGACAGGTAGATCAATGGAATAGAATTGAAGAACCAGAAATGAATCCACACACCTATGGTGACTTTATCTTTGAAAAAAGAGCTAAAACCATACAGTTGTAAAAAGATAGCATTTTCAAAAAATGGTGCTAGTTCAAATGGAGGTCAGCATGTAGAAGAATGTAACCTGATCCATTCTTACCACCTTGTAAAAAGCCCAAGTCCAAGTGGATCAAGGACCTCCACCTAAAACTAGAAATGCTGAAACTAGTAGAAAAGAAAGTAGGGAAGAGCCTCAAACACATTGACACAGAATAAAATTACCTGAACAGAATACCAGTGGTTTATGTTCTGAGATCAACAATAGATAAATGGGACCTCATGAAATTGCAAAGCTTCTGTAAGTTAAAGAACACTATCTTTCAGATAATATGGCAGCAACATATTGGGAAAAGATCTTTACCACTCCTACATAAAATAGAGGGCTTATATCCAACGTATTCAAAGAACCCAAGATGTTAGACTCCAGAGAATCAAATAACCCTATTAATAGTGGGGTACAGAGCTGAACGAAGAATTTTCAACTGAGGAATATTGAATGGTGAAGAAGCACCTAAAGAAATGTTCAATATCCATAGTCATCAGGGAAATGCAAATCAAAACAACACTGAGATTTCACCTCACACAAGTCAGAATGGCTAACATGAAAACCTCAGCTGACAGCAGATGCTGGTGAGGATGTGGAGAAAAAGGAATACTCCTCCATTGTTGGTGGTAGTTCAATCTGGTACAACCACTCTGGAAATTTGTCTGGAGGTTGCTTAGAAAATTTGACATGGTATTACCTGAGGATCCACCTATACCACTCCTGGACATATTCCCAAAATATGCTCCAACATATAACAAGGACACATATTCCCCTATGTTCATAGCAGTCTTATTTATAATAGCCAGAACCTGGAGCGAACCCAGATGTCCTTCAAAAGAGGAATGGATACAGAAAATGTGGTACATTTACACACTGGAATTCTACTCAGCTATTAAAAACATAGACTTTGTGAAATTCTTAGGCAAATGGATGGAACTAGAAAATATTCTGAGTGAGATAACACAGCACAAAAGAACACACATTGTATGCATGGTAAGTGTATATTAGCCCAAAAGCTCAAAATACCCAAGACACAATTCACAGACCACATGAAGCTCAAGAAGAAGAAAGACCAAAGTGTAGATGGTTGGGTCCTTCTTAGAAATTTCAAAAAATACTCACAGGAGGGAATAAGGATAAAAATTTTGTAGCATAAACTGAAGAAAAGGCCATTCAGAGACTGTCCTTCCTGGGGATTCAGCCCATATACCTTCACTTAACCCAGACACTACTGTGGATACCAAGATGTGCTTGTCGATAGGAGTCTGATATAGCTGTCTCCTGAGAGGCTCTGCCAGAGCTTGAAAAATGCAGAGGTAGATTTTTGAAGCCAACCATTGGACTGAGCAAGGTGTCCCCAATAGAGGAGTTAGAGAAAGGACTGAAGGAGCTGAAGGGGTTTACAACTCCATAGGAAGAACAATAATATTAACCGACGAGACCCCCCAGAGCTCCCAGGGACTAAGCCACAACCAAAGAATATACATGGAGGTATCCATAGCTCCAGCTGCACATGTAGCAGAGGATAGCCTTGTTGGGCCCCAGTGAGAGGAGAGGCCCTTGGTTTTGTGAATGCTCAATGCTCCAGTTTAGGGGAATGCCAGGGCTGGGATGTGGGAGTGGGTGGTTAGGTGGGGGAACACCCTCATAGAAGTGGGGAGAATAGGATAGGTAGGTTCAGGAGGAAAACAAGGAAATTGGAAAACATTTGAAATATAAATAAAGAAAATGTCCAATAAAAATATTCAAAAAAAGAAAAAAAGGAATAGTAGCTAGTTGGGAACAAGGCTATGCTATACTGCCTAAGCTTTCATAAATAATGTAACATTATTGGGAACTAGTAGGCCAAGACAGTACAATGATGGGCATCAAAAATCTCTGGATATTTTCCTTAGGAATTGATAGCAATTATTTCAAACAAATATGAATGATAATAGAAGAGGACATCTAATATAATTGGTGGTTCAGATATTGTGATGATGTGAAACTGAAATAAAAGGAAATCAATTTGAATATTTGAGAATATTTCTATTATATATTTAGACCAAATAATAAATATGATCAACATACAGATATTTGAACATTTAACTTCTAGTAGTCATTTGATAAATTCTAGAAAGCACTGTCACAAGACTATTGTATTGAATTCAATGTGAATTTCTGAGTGCTGTGTAAATTCTATCACCTTAAAATGTACAATAATTATTCTTCATACCTTCAGAGATTCTTTAGAATAAATAGAGTTGTTGAATAAATAGTTCTTTGAAGAGAACAACATTGTCCTTATAAGAGGCTGGTGAGTGGAGATAACACCTGTCTAGTACCTAGCATGGTTATGTCCCTAGACTTATTATACAGTACATCATAAAATAAAATATCTATTAAGACAAAATTTGTTTTCAGTATAGAATAAATAAAATGTCACTGTGATTCATATCTCTCTCAACTATCTAACCAATTATCCAAATATTTGATTTTTAGGTATCCCTCTAGAATGACAATGTAAACGAATAAAAAGATTTAATCAGAGAATAATTTATATTTATTACCTTTATGTATCATAAACTTGAGTTTCTATATGAATGCTAGATTCTACAGAGTACAGCAAATCTCATTAAGGTAATATAGGCAACTCAACCTTGTATATAGTGCTCAATTATGAAGAAAATCTACTCAGGTTTTTAAAATTATGGGCAGACACTATTTCGTTAGATGGAATGTAAAATATTTACTTTATTTAAGCATAAATTGAATGGATATTTATCCAGTCCAGACTGGACTCATTAAAAAGAGAGGATGAAAGATCTGACCATGCCTTGTTATATGCGTTGTTACATTGGAATCTTTGGCACAATCATTTATTCCTTTAATGATCCTGCAAGGTTCCACCAGAGTCAATTGAATGAATAACTAACTGCTATTTAAACAAGGTCAGTGTCCCATTCTTGAGTGTCTCAGCCTCATTAATGATAATAGGAGGGAGGGCTGCTGGCCTGCATCAGTTTGAAATAGACTTAGTGGGAAACACTCAAAGATCAACAAGTAAATTATAGCTTTTTAAAAGTTATTATTAAAGAATTCATTCCCTCTAGGAAGCAAAAGTCAAAGCAATCAAAAGACCTATTTTTACCACATTTCAAAGCATACATATTCACGAGATTGAAATAAATTCAAAAGTTCACAATAAACAGTGTGCCTTTTATTTTCCTGCTGTCTGCATGATCAAAGAAAAGAAGAAATGTTTCTGCTTCCTTCCCCATCATCTTCAAGCCCTTTTTATGTTTTTGCTTTCTAACTCCATGTCATATATTTTGGAACCTACCCTAAGCTCCTATTATACTCAGGTTATCATTGTTTCTGGCCAAAAGCTTTTCTATGTAAGTGTTGCTTTTATTTTTAAATCTAGATATGAATTGAGCAGACACAGGTAGGGGTTAATGGATCATGAGTCTTCATTGTATAAAGATGAAAGCTTCTTTTAATAAGGTGCCCTTAAAATTTTGTCTATCAGTGTTTTTTATGATAATTTAACTAGATGTTAATTATACCTGAGAAGTTTAATGCACCCAGAACTCCATTCAAGTAACCTGACATGCAGATTTATTATCTACAAGCATGAATCTGTAATTTGGCAGTTTCAATTTAGTAAGACCCAGAACACAAACATATACCAAATTTTCAGAAAAGGACTACACATTGAAAAGCAATGATGAATCTTGGCATGGTTAGTGCTATACTGCGAAGCAAAAATAACTAATCTAAAGATTAGATTTTATCATCACCCATCTTTTCTCAGTGCTTTTGAAACCATTTTTTCTAATACTTTTCAAAGAGAAAGACTTATTGCACTTAACTCAGTTTTTCATAAGCAATCAGTATTTATTAAATTATCACTAAGTCAAAAGGCTTAAGAGGATGAAATCTATCATTTATACAGTTTGCCCCTAATCATAAAATGCGGCTTGTCATCATCATTATTTTTCTTTGTTTGTCTCTACTAACAATAAGTTCAGGGATCTTCTATTTTAGAAGTCCAGTTTCTTCTGTATTGATAAACAGTTTGTCGCACTATTATGGGCTAGTACTTATTAGTACATTTTAATAAGAACTATATTGTATGGTTACCCAAAAGCTCAGAGGCTAGTTTAAAACCCAAGCCTTGTCACTTAACATAATGGTGTGATAGTATGTATGTAAACATGTTTCTAACTGTATAGTCATCTTTTCAAGTAGCAGGAATTATAGTGTTTCATTATAATACAACTGAAATATTAGATGCAAATTATTTGACACAGTTACAAGGACACTAATTACTTTATACATTATGGGTTTTACTACTATTAAATTCTTGGTTGTCAAGAAATGTATTTTGTAACTATGATTAAAATTTTAATCATGTGTGGTCAATTTTGAAAAATGTTCTGAGAAATACTGAGCATAAAGTATATTCTTGTGTATTTGTATGCTATGACCTGTAGATATCTGCTAGGTCCATTTGGTTCATAACATTTGTTTCATAAAATATTTCTCTATTTAGTTTTTGACTAGATGAGCTATTCATTGATGAGTGGGATACTGATTACTCGCATTATCAATGTCTGAGGATCAATATGTATTTTAAGCTATAGTAGTACTTCTTTTACTAAAGTGTGTGCTTTTCTGCTTTTGGAGTAGACATTAAGATCTTGGTGGGTTTTTCCTTTTACAAGTATGTAGTATGCTTCCCAATCTCTTTTGATTAGCTTTAGTTTGAAGTCTAACTTGTTAGATGTAAAATGACATACTAGCTTGCTTCTTAGGTCGATTTGTTTGGAATGATATTTTTTTTCTAATCTTTTATTCTGTGGTAATGTCTATACTTGATGTTGAAGTTTGTTTTTTGGATGCAGCTGAAAGACAGATCCCATTTTTTGCATCCATTCTGTCAGTGTTTTTTTTTTCTTTCTTTTTTTTTTTTTTAATTTTATTTTATTTTATTTTTTTAATTTACATTCCAAATCACTTCCCCTTTCCCGTTTCCTCCCTCCCCGAAAGTCCCATAAGCCCCCTTCCCTCCCTCTTTTCTCCGTTCAACCCCCTCTCATTACTCTGTCCTGGCGTTCCCCTACATCCAGTCTTTCCAGGACCAGGGGTCTCTCCTTCCATCTTTTTAGAAATCTATTGATATGCTGATTGTGTCTAGGGTATTCTGAGATTCTGGGTCAATATCCCCTTATCAGTGACTTCATACCATGTGTGATCTTTTGTGATTGGGTTACCTCACTAAGGATGATATTTTCAAGTTCTGACCATTTGCCTAGGAATTTCGTGAATTCATTGTTTTTAATTGCAGAGTAGTATTCCATTGTGTAAATATACCACATCTTCTGAATCCATTCCTCCGTTGAGGGACATCTGGGTTCTTTCCAGCTTCTGGCTATTATAAATAAGGCTGCTATGAATATAGTGGAGCATGTGTCCTTATTACATGCAGGTAAAGTCTCTGGGTATATGCCCAGGAGTGGTATAGCCGGATCCTCCGGAAGTGTCATGCCCAGTTTTCTGAGGAGCCGCCAGACTGCTTTCCAGAGTGGTTGTACCAGCCTGCAATTCCACCAGCAGTGGAGGAGTGTTCCTCTTTCTCCACATCCTCGCCAACAACTGCTGTCTCCTGTGTTTTTGATCTTAGCCATCCTGACTGGTGTGAGATGGAATCTCAGGGTTGTTTTGATTTGCATTTCCCTAATGACTAAGGATGATGAACATCTCTTTAGGTGCTTCTCAGCCATTAGATATTCTTCAGGTGAGAACTCTTTGTGTAGCTCTGTACCCCATTTTTTAATAGGGTTACTTGCCTCTCTGGAGTTTAACTTCTTGAGTTCTTTGTATATCTTGGATATTAGCCCTCTGTCGGATGTAAGGTTGGCGTGACGCTAACCAAACAAGTGAAAGATCTGTATGACAAGAACTTCAAGTCTCTGAAGAAAGAAATTGAAGAAGACCTCGGAAGATGGAAAAATCTGCCATGCTCATGGATTGGCAGGATTAATATAGTAAAAATGAGCATCTTACCAAAAGTAATACACAGATTCAATGCAATCCCCATCAAAATCCCAACTCAATTCTTCATAGAGTTAGAAAGAGCAATTCAAAAATTCATCTGGAATAGCAGAAAACCCAGAATAGCTAAAACTATTCTCAAGAGTAAAAGAACCTCTGGGGGAATCAGTATCCCGGACCTCAAGCTGTACTACAGAGCAATAGTGTTAAAAACTGCATGGTATTGGTACGGTAACAGACATGTAGATCAATGGAACAGAATTGAAGACCCAGAAATGAATCCACACTCCTATGGTCACTTGATCTTTGACAAAGGAGCTAAAACCATCCAGTGGAAAAAAGATAGCCTTTTCAACAAATGGTGCTGGCTCAGCTGGAGGTCAACATGCAGAAGAATGCAAATTGACCCATCCTTATCTCCTTGCACTAAGCTCAATTCTAAGTGGATCAAAGATCTCCACATAAAACCAGACACACTGAAACTAATAGAAGGGAAACTAGGGAAGAACCTTGAACATATGGGCACAGGGGAGAATTTCCTGAACAGAACTCCAATAGCTTATACTCTAAGATCAAGAATAGACAAATGGGACCTCATTAAATTACAAAGTTTTGCAAGGCAAAAGCCACCGTCAAAAAGACAAAGCGGCAACCAACTAACTGTTTTTTTTTCTAATGATATTGAGAGATACCAATGACCAGAGTCTGTTGATTCCTGTGATTTCGTTATTGCAGGGTGTAAGAATATATATTTTCTTTTTTTTTTATTTTCTAAGTTTTTTTATTTACATTCCAAATGATTTCCCCTTTCCTGTTTCCTCCCTCCCTGAAAGTCCCATAAGCCCCCTTCCCTCCCTCTGTTGCCCTTCAACCCCCTCTAGCTTCTCTGTCCTGGCATTCCCCTACATCCAGTCTTTCCAGGACCAGGGGTCTCTCCTTCCATCTTCTTAGAAATCTATTGATATGCGAATTGTGTCTAGGGTATTCCGAGATTCTGGGTCAATATCCCCTTATCAGTGACTGCATACCATGTGTGTTCTTTTGTGATTGGGTTACCTCACTAAAGATGATATTTTCCAGTTCTGACCATTTGCCTAGGAATTTCGTGAATTCATTGTTTTTAATTGTAGAGTAGTATTCCATTGTGTAAATATACCACATCTTCTGAATCCATTCCTCCTTTGAGGGACATCTAGGTTCTTTCCAGCTTCTGGCTATTATAAATAAGGCTGCTATGAACATAGTGGAGCATGTGTCCTTATTGCATGCAGGGGAAGCCTCTGGGTATATGCCCAGGAGTGGTATAGCAGGATCCTCCGGGAATGTCATGCCCAGTTTTCTGAGGAACCGCCAAACTGCTTTCCAGAGTGGTTGTACCAGCTTGCAATCCCACTAGCAGTGGAGGAGTCCTGCTTTAATAATTGTACTTAAATAATTTAGCCTCCCTTCTAGCACACCACCGACCAAGTGAAAAGAAAATGTTAATAGGGTAGAGGAGGATGAGAACCTGTTTAGACATAGTTCTTTGAGTCAAATCCAGTCTGCATTGTCAGGATATTAGCAGTTCAGTTCACAAGAATCAGCAGCAGTAGCTTGATTCACTCAAAAACACCATTCATGAATCAGCAATGGCAGTTTGATCAAGAAGAAACTACTAGGCTGGACCGATTGCCCTGAGTCCATAGAAGAGGCAAGAAGCCACTGGAATACCATCAGAAGTTCTTTGGTGCATTTCTTTCTACAAAATTGACAAAAAATGAACAGCAAAGAGTAGTAAGGAGAGCCAATACCACACAGAATTGTCAACAAAGACCAGCATCTGTATAGCATAAGAAAGACCAGCAAAAATTGTCAAGGCAAACCAATTTCACAGATTGTCATCCACTCTTGGTGGGATTATATTTATAGCATCACCTGTTTTCTCAAGTGTTTTTTTTCACAAAGCACACCCTTTTTCTAGACTGCCTACAGAGAATCACCTTATGTCTGCTCTCAGCAAAACATTCTGCTTCATGTCTGTTTCAACAAATATATCCTCAGTTTCCAGAAAAACATCACGTGACACAACTGAGTATCAAAGAAAGCAGAAATTCTTACTTCAGCTGTTATTGTTTTTGGTGGTGGTGATGATGTTGGTGGTGGTAGTGGTGGCAGTGGTGGTGATAGTCTTGGTGGTAGTGGTGGTATGTGTACGTTTTCCTTTGTTTTTGTTTTGTTAGTGTTTATTTCCTGTGTTTTCATGGGTATATTTAACATCTTAGGACTAGAGTTTTCCTTCTATGACCTTCTTACAAATGGAGTTATAGATAGATACTGCTTAAGTTTGATTTTAACACGGAATAGCATATTTGTGCACCTAAGGTGATTAAAAGATTCATTGGGTATAATAGTCTGGGTTGGTACCCATGGTCTCTTAGTCAACAGGACATCTGTTCAGGCCCTTCTGCCTGAATTACACAGGTGTAATTCTAATATGTCTGCCTTTATATGTTATATGTTTATATGTGTTTTTTTTTACTTTTTTAGTTTTCAATGTTCTCTTTTTGTCTATATGTTTCATGTTTTGATTATTATGTAGTGAGTGAACTGTCTTTTGGGTTCAATCAACTAAGTGTTCTATATATTTGATATGTTTTTATAGGCATCCTCCTCTTTAGGTTAGGAAAATTTTCTTCTATGATTTTGTTGAAAATATTTCTTGGGTCTGACCTGTGATTCTCTTTCTTCTTGTACTCCTATTATTCTTAGGTTTGTCCTTTACATTGTGAAGGTAAAAGGCATCAAAGATGGAGGAAACCAAGACCATCTGATTCACGTGATCAAGGCTCATAAGAACTTGCAGAGCCTGCAGCATCAAACACAAAGTAGACTTGGGTCTAAACCATGCTTTCTGCATATATATTATAGCATCCAACTCAGTTATTTTATCGCTCTCCTAAAGGTTAGAATGAGTGGGTTTCTGATTCTTTTTCCTGCTCTTGGGTTCTTTCCTTCTGTTGAGGTGCCTTGTTCAACTTCAATGTGACAGTTTTTATATAATCTTATTATAATTTATTTTTTTGCCATATTTGGTTATTATTCTTAGAAGCCTGTTCTTTTCTGGTGAGAGACAGAAATGGAATGGATCCTGAGGGAAGGGAAAGGGAAATACTGGAAACAACAGAGTGATAGGAAACTGCAATTATGATATTTTATGATATAAGAATATATTTTCAATAAAAGAAAAAATGTTCTAATCAAATTCATACTTTAACTTGGAACACATTTGTAAAATCAGTCTCTGAGGATCAAGGTTAATGAGTTTAATCTGTTTTCTTTTAATTTTAATTTAATTTAATTTTATATTATGTTCATGTGTGTTTTGCCTGGATAAATGTCTGTGCAAACATTCATGCCTTCTGTCCACCAAGGTTACAAGATGACATAGGATATCCTCAAACTCAAGTTACAGATGATTCTGAGCCTCCATTTGGATATGATGAACCAAACCTTGTTCTTCTGGAAGAGCAGTCAGTATTCACTGCTGAGCTATCTTTCTAGTACCTAATTGCTCCTACTTAAGAACAAAAAAATAATTCTAGTCTTATATGTCATTTTTAGATTAGTTTCCTTAGTATCATTTTTTTCCTTGAGAAGATAAAGTAAAAATGTTCTATATATCAAATATTTCTTTAAAAGATAAGACAAATTTATCCTTTAATTATTCCACCTAGTTTTATAAGATTCATAAAGTATACAAACTAGTTAATATTTAAGTGGAAGATACTAGGAAGGAACACATAATTAGAGAAAAAAGAATTCTGAAATGTAGGCAACACAAAAAAATCAGCTAATAAGAATGTGCCAGATGACATTAAGTGTGCCAACATAGGCTAAAGAAATGGTTTAATTTTGACTTTCCAGAGGATCTGCACATAAAAGCAGGCTTATCCACAATTAAAATTGACATTTAAAAGAGTATAACTAAATTATATTTTATATCTTATTTATTTCTCATTTTATATTAATTTATCTGTATTACTTATTTATGTATTTTTAAAGCTATTTATAATCTTAGTTACTACATTTGCAGGGATCATATACATCACAACAACATCCATCATGTGAACATATTTGGGCTCAACAGTACCAACATGTTTTTGATTTGTGTTTTTATTTATTTATTTATTTTTATTATTTATTTTATTTTATTTTATTAATTTACATTCTAAATCATTTCCCCTTTCCCGTTTCCTCCCTCCCCGAAAGTCCCATAAGCCCCCTTCCCTCCCTCTTTTCTCCATTCAACCCCCTCTCGTTACTCTGTCCTGGCGTTCCCCTACATCCAGTCTTTCCAGGACCAGGGGTCTCTCCTTCCATCTTCTTAGAAATCTATTGATATGCGGATTGTGTCTAGGGTATTCCGAGATTCTGGGTCAATATCCCCTTATCAGTGACTGCATACCATGTGTGTTCTTTTGTGATTGGGTTACCTCACAAAGGATGATATTTTCAAGATCTGACCATTTGCCTAGGAATTTCGTGAATTCATTGTTTTTTAATTGCAGAGTAGTATTCCATTGTGTAGATAAACCACATCTTCTGAATCCATTCCTCCGTTGAGGGACATCTGGGTTCTTTCCAGCTTCTGGCTATTATAAATAAGGCTGCTATGAACATAGTGGAGCATGTGTCCTTATTGCATGCAGGTAAAGCCTCTGGGTATATGTCCAGGAGTGGTCTAGCCGGATCCTCCAGAAGTGTCATGCCCAGTTTTCTGAGGAACCGCCAGACTGCTTTCCAGAGTGGTTGTACCAGCCTGCAATTCCATCAGCAGTGGAGGAGTGTTCCTCTTTCTCCACATCCTCGCCAACAACTGCTGTCTCCTGTGTTTTTGATCTTAGCCATCCTGACTGGTGTGAGATGGAATCTCAGGGTTGTTTTGATTTGCATTTCCCTAATGACTAAGGATGATGAACATCTCTTTAGGTGCTTCTCAGCCATTAGATATTCTTCAGGTGAGAACTCTTTGTTTAGCTCTGTACCCCATTTTTAATAGGGTTACTTGCCTCTCTGGAGTTTAACTTCTTGAGTTCTTTGTATATATTGGATATTAGCCCTCTGTCGGATGTAAGATTGGTAAAGATCATTTCCCAGTTAGTTGGTTGCCGCTTTGTCTTTTTGACAGTGTCTTTTGCCTTGCAAAAACTTTGTAATTTAATGAGGTCCCATTTGTCTATTCTTGATCTTAGAGCCCAATAGCTTATTTTTTTTTTTTAGTAGACTGAATCAAATAGTGGATCTGTGATAAGAATCTCAGGTCCAAGAGGGGATATTCATTGTTTTCACAACATAATATTCTTTCTTTGTATGAATGAAAAGTGACTTTAAAATGTCACTTATGGTCTAAAAGAAGAATCAATCAAGGTTATTGTGCTCTAAAAATAAATATCTTCTTCACTGTAGCTTCAAAAAATTTAGATGTCATTCATCATTCTGCTTTAAGCTGAGGAGTAACATGTAATTGAACAGAATTTCCTGACCATCAGGCAGTTAATTGTGCCCAACAATGTCTCATGCTGTTTTACTCATTCCTGTATTGCAACAAGCAGTACTGTTGAATATAGAGTTAATTATGTAATATATATAAATATGAAACAAAAATATATAATTTTATGTATGTATGCATGTATGCATGTATGTATGTATGTATGTATGTATGTATGTATGTATGTATGTATATAACCTGTCTGAAAGTGACCTGAATGAGATATACTGGAGAAAGACTAGAACAAATGATGAGAAGCTCAAACACATTATGAGTGGATTTAAGAACCACTCTATAAGAAGCATTTATACGTGTCAGTAGATGAAAATAAACACAGACACATAAATATGGCTAATTTGCACATATCAAGAGAAACTTTGATACACTAAGACCTAAACAGGATATTTTCATCAAACCCATCCCTTTATGACTCAGCAACCTATGAGAAAGACGTGGTCAAAAGCTTAGAAGGGCTAGAGATGGTAGATGACAGAAAGAAAACTCTCTTCCAGAAAAAAGAGTAATGCACATATGAACTCATGGAGACTATGGCAGCACTTATATCACCTGCACAATTTTAAACCAATGGTGATCTCAGCAATGAAAAGGAAATTTGAGCACACCCCTTCTCCCTTTACCTAGATGTATTCTGCAATTGATAACTCACTGAGAAACAGAAAATCAGTTTCTGCAATGTATTCTCCCGGGAACATCAAACACACTTCTGGATGGGCCTACACACCCAATAGTAGATGCCCAATACAAACAGAAGTCAATGATTCTTTTTATGAACTTTTTGATTCATTTTGTTTGGTTTCGTCTATTTTTCTTACTGATCTTCTGCTTGTTTGTTATAGTTTTCATTGCTGTTCTTTTGAGGGGGATTTTGTTGTCTTTTTTTTTTTTAATTTTGGGTTGTGTTGCTTATGGTGGAGGGTTGCTTTGGTTCTTGGCAATTGATTGTTTTGGAAAAAGTGACAAAAATAATGCATACATTTTGATTGGTATGGAAATATGGAGCACCTTGGAAGTAATACAGAGGCAGGGAGAAACATGAACAAAATATATGAAAATTTTTTAATAAAAAATTTGAGAGCTAAAATAGTATGAAGACTGGGCTGGTAAAAGAAGTCATCAGTTAAAGCATGAGCCTTTCAAGCAAGACAATTCAAATGATTCCTATGTCCCCCAACTCTAAGTATACCCCAATGCTCCTCTGTAACTCCAGCCTCTGAAAAGAGATGAAGTAAATCCCTAGAGGGCACTGAGTAGGAAGAAAAGCCATAACAGTGAAAGGTGGTCATGTTTGAGAGACAAGTTTTCATTTAATATGGTAGAAAATTATCACTAATAAAGAACCTATATGAACTTCCAGCTCCTATTTGCCCATAAGTTCATATGCATTTTGTTGATAAACACATGTGCTTCTACACAAATGTGAACACATACATTCACTAGGAACACCTATATAAATGAAAAGAAGAAAAAAATATAAAGAATATCTAAGAATATATCACTTGTACATCAGTGTCAGGAAACAACTTTCAGAGTTGGTTCTGGCCTTACCTTCCACTTTTGATTCCTGGAATCAAATTCAGTTTATCAGGTATATAGGGCAAGTACAATTCATTGCTAGTTCAATTTTATTTTTATTTACATTTTTTGTCTTTTTTGAAAATACTGGTCAGCTTCTATCTGCCTATTTTATTAAGATTCATAAAGGCAAATCTGTAATTTTTAATTGTACACACATTCCTAAAGTTTCAATTTACTCTATAACTTTGATAGAATTTAGCAAGAAATTCAATAAAATTAATCCAGTTAAATTATAATGTTTATAATTTAGAATGTAATACTTCATCTATAATAAGAATGATGCCATCTATAATAAGAATGATATTTGGAGAACATTCTTATACAACATTATAAGTCATAGTAGATCAATATTCATGGTAAATAGCTTTAAACTATTTTTTTGTAATTAGGTTTAAGAATGATAAAAATAATTGGGTTGATAATGCCTAGGTACTTGACTATTTAAAAATCTAGTTCCAGAACAGTAAAGTGATTTATTTGGAAATTTCACCTAGTAAGAAGAACGTTAATGTGAGCTTTCTTCATATATACTTTCAAATAATTTATTTGAGTATGTGGAAAATGAATGGTTTAATTCATTGGTAAAGTTAGGGCTGTATTTTAGGTATTAAAAAATGAGTTTCTTTAAAATTTCACACAATGTTTGCTACTGAAATATAAATGTAGATTACTAAAAATTGTTGGCCCACATCTAAACAGGTATACCAATACTGTGTTTATAACAGTGGTTGATAATATGTTGTTATCTAAACTATGAAATCGTGAGTCTCACAATTCTAACTAGTACAAACAATTTAATGTGCTTTCTATGATTTACAAGATTTAATAAACAGAAGGTAGATAACCCATTTAGAACCCACCCCCAGGATTTTAGCATTTTGCTGAGTCTTTATATCTGTTTTTCATCTTCACAGATTACTTCATTATGTTTATATTCAGAAGAGAGCATATGGTTGAATAAGGATATGACACTGAAAATCAAGTTGTTAGTTGGGTGTTCTTAATAACTATCCTAAATTGTAGCAATATGTACTTTTATTCTGTACTCAAGAAGAATGTAGTCCACAATATATTTTTAACAAGTTGAGATGCATAGTGAGATTAAAAATAACTGATATTTTGTAGAAGAAATTGTTACAATATACTTCAAAACACATAAAAGTAATTTAGTATGAGACTGAAAGAGTTCATAGTCAAGTATGCTGCTATACTCACGAGCGGGTGGATGACAAGTCAATTTTTAATTTTTCATTTATTTATTTATTTATTTATTTCTTCATTTACAATTCAGATATCATCACCCCCAGGTCCATCCTCCTACTGATCCACATCCCATACCTCCTCCCTACCCTCCTGTCTCCATGAGGATGTGCCTAAAATCTACCTCTCATGCAACCAGACTTCTAAACTCCCTGGGGCCTCCAGTCACTTGAGGGTTAGGTGCATCTTCTTTGATGGAACCCAAACCTGGCAGTCGTCTGCTGTCTATGTGTTGGGGCCTTCATATCAACTGGTGAATGATTCTTGGATAATGATACAATGTGTGAGAGATCTCCGGGGTCCAGGTTAATTGAGACTGCTGGTCCTCCTACAGGGTGGCCTTCCTCCTCAGCTTCTTCCAGGATTTCCATAATGCAACCAGAGGGGCCAGCAGCTTCTCTTCATTGGTTGGGTGCAAATATCTGCATCGGACTATTTCAGCTGCTTGTTGGGTCTTCCAGAGTGCATTCATGACAGGTTCCTTTTTTGTGAGCACTCCATAGTCTCAGAAATAGTGTCAGGCCTTGGAACCACCTCCCTCCCCGCCTTGAGCTGGATTCCACTTTGGGTCTGTCTCTGCATCTTCTTTTCCTCAGGCTCCTCTCCATTTCCATTCCAGCAGTTCTTTCAGACTGGAACAATTATGGGTCAGAGTTCTGACTGTGGAATGGCAACTCCCTCACTTGATAGAATAAGTAGTATTCCTCCCTCACTTGATGCCTTGTCTTCCTGCTGGAGATGTGCTCTATAATTTATTTCCCTTACTGTCAGGCATTTCATCTAATCTCCCCCCACTTTGAATCCTGAGAATCTCTCACCTTCTAGGATTCTAATGTATTCTGGAGGGTCTCCCCAACTTGTTGCCTGTTTCCATTCTTTTTGCTGTCCCTCAGGGCTATAGTCCTTTTCTCTCAAAATACCAGATCAGGTTCCCTTCTTCTCCCCTCAAAGGTCCACTCCCTGTGAACTTTCCCTTCCATATTCCTCCTTCTCTCCCCACTTGTAATTGCTTTGTTCTCCTTCCCAAGTGGTACTGAGACATCTTCACGTGGTCAGCTTGTTGACCTTTTTGAGTTCTGTGAACTGTATCTTGGGTATTCTGCACTGTTATTTTTGGCTAATATACACTTATTAGTGAGAACATACTACATGTGTCCATTTGCATCTGAGTTACCTCACGCAGGATATTTTCTAGTCGTATCCATTTGCATGTAAAACTCAGGATGTCCTCATTCATAGTAGCTAAGTAGTATTCCACTGTGTAAATGAAGTACATTTTTTGAATCCATTCTTCAGATCTCTACTCAATGATAACTCGGTCAGAGAAGAAATAAAGAACAAAATTAATGCCTTCCTGGAATTTAATGAAAATGCTGACACTTCATATCCAAACTTATGGGACACAATGAAAGCATTTCTAAGAAGAAAATTCATAGCAATAAGTGCACTGATAAACAAACTGAAGAGATCTTACACTAACAACTTAATAGTACACCTGAGACCTCTAGAACAAAAAGAAGCAAATTCACCCAGGAGGAGTAGATGGCCGGGAATATTCAATTTCAGGGCCAAAGTTATCCAAGTAGAAACAAAGAGAAAAATACAAAGAATTAACAAAACCAAAAAGTGGTTCTTTGAGAAAATCAACAAGATAGATAATTCCCTAGCCAAACTAACTAAAGGGCCAAGAGGCAGTTTCCAAGTAAACAAAACCAGAAATGAAAAGGGAGACACATGAACAGAAATGGAGGGAATTCAAAAAATTTTGTCACCTTGCATAAAGCTCAATTCCAAGTGGATCAATGTTCTCCCCACAAAGCCAGATACACTGAATCTATTAGAAGAGAAACTGGGAAAGAGCCTTGAACTCATTGACACAGGAGGAAATTTCCTAAAGAGAACTCCAATGGCTCATGCTCTAAGATCAATAATTTATTAATGGGACCTCATGAAACTGGAAAGCTTCTGTAAAGCAAAGGACACAGTCAATAAGACAAATCAGCATCCTACAGATTGGGAAAAAAATCTTCACTAACACCACATCTGAGAGAGGGCTAATATTCAACATATATAAAGAACTTAAGAGGCTAATAACTGAAAAAGCAAACAACTCAATCAAAAAATGGGGTATAGAACTAAACAGAGACTTCACAACAGAGGAATCTCGAATGGCTGAGAAGCACCTAAATAAATGTACACAGTCCTTAGTGATCCGAGAAATGAAAATCAAAATGACCCTTTGATTCCACCTTATGCCAGAGTGGCTAAAATCAAAATCTCAGGTGACAACACATGTTGGAGAGGATGTAGCGCAAGAGGAACTCTTTTCCATTGCTGGTGTTATTGCGATCTGGTACAATCACTTTGGAAATCAATCGGGAGGTTTCTCAGGAAATTGGAAGACCCATAAATACCATTATTGAGAATATACCCAAAAGAGGCCCCACCATGCCACAGGGGCACATGTTTCACTATGGTGATAGTGGCCTTATTTGTGATAGCCAGAAGCTGGAAACAACCCAAACAAGTCTGTTTTTAAATACTTGGCTTTTTCACCATTTTCTTTTTGTGATTGACTTCTTTGATATAGGCCAAATCACACTTGAAATAAAATTGAAATATTTTGTCATCATGAGACAGAAAGTAGTGTTAAATAAGGGTAAGGAATTAAAAGTATGTGTAGTTGTAGCACATTAATAACCAAGAAATGTTTATGTTGATCATAATAAGTTTAATACTATATAATGACAGAATATTGATTCATGGGCCATAAAACAGTGCCTACAATCCCTATTATACCTAAGACTGAGGACTTTTTACAGTATATTTCTCTGATCAGCAAAATGCTAAGCTTTATTTGTGCTGACATATCACATACATAAAGCACACCTAACTAATTTCATGCTCAGTTACTCATTTTCATGAGCAAGTACCCATTTTTTAAGAAAAAATGGTGTCTGGTAACTAAAAAGAATAGTTTTTGCAACAGAAAAAAAATTCATCCTCAATGTAAAACCATATAAGATCATTATTCTAAATATAAGCTAAATATGTCAAGACCAGTTATATTGTTATCAAATACACTTTTATTAATCCTTAGTAAATTTGACTTGACATTCTATAGTGGAATTCTTAGAAAACCAGCACATTTTAGAAAATAAAATATAACTGTTTTATGTTTGTGTCAACCAATTAACTATAAGCCCCATTTTTCACTTTGACAGAAATAAATCTTATACCCTATCTGTAATTAAATTTAATGAATAGTAATAAATTCAAATTGTATGAATTAACAATTTAAATTTTAATTATGGAGAAATAAAATAACATGTTTCATAGCAAAATGCACAAGTTGGATAATGTATCTTTATGTTCCATACTCAGAAATCATATATATTACACATAACCTGAAAATATACATAATTCTATAATGTCACTTACAGAATATTGAATCATATTCTTTTTATATCAAATATATTGCAGACTACAATCAATGTTGGTACTCAAGCTTTTATTTTTTGAAGTAGCTATGTATTTTTCTAATGGAATTCATGTAAAAATTTAATATATTAGCTTTACATTGAAACATTTGATTTTACATTTTAGTTTTTATCACAGAAAATTAATAATGTATTAATGTAAATGTTAACTTAAATAATGTTATTAACTTCACATTTGTAGTATGCACATAGTAATAAGGTTTTGTTGAATAATCTTAGAATATGGTAAGAATCTTAAAATGATAAGAAATAGTGAACTTAAAATTCACCAAAATCTTCCCATTTCAAAATTATTACTCAAGTTTATAATTTCTTTAAAATGTTAATTGCTTTGTGAGTTTAATTAATTAGGCAAGAAATACTAGTGGAGAACCTGCATCTATTTGTTGCTAGAATCACACTTTTTCTAAGTTCTTATCTAAGAACCTAGATTACTAGAAAATATCTGGAGAAATAATATTGAGCTTTAATAAATAATAGGAACATAACTAATCTTCTCTTTGTGAAAGATGTGTAAGAACTTGTTGTATTCACAAAAGTGTTTTACATGCCACAGGTAGCACTGGAAATACTGGATAAAATTCATCTGGTGGGATCACAAATTATCTTAAAAGAACATTATGCTAGTGCCCTGAACCTTTTCATATGAAGATGAAAAAAAAAATTCTCTTTCTAGTCTCTTCCTTTGACCTCACAAACATAAATCACAGAGATAGTGAAAACTAAGATTTTTGGATATTTTATTTTCTTCTAATTTTGTCAAAACCACTTTACATTTTCACCTTACACAAGTCTCAGAGTAGCTAAGATCAATAACACAAATAGCAGTTCTCCCTAATAAACAAGGAGAGCACTCTTCCATTTTTGATGAATGTGAAAACTTGTACAGCCACTAGGGTAACCAATATAGGTGTTCCTCAGAAAGTTGGGATTCGATCTACCTTAACATCTAGCTGTATCACTCTTAGGCAGAAACACAAAGGATACTATTTTGCCACAAGAACTCTTGCTCAGCTATGTTCATTTTGATTTATTCATAACAGCTGGAAACTGGAAATGACCTAGATGTCTCTCAACCAAAGAATAGATAAAGGAAATTTGGTACATTTACACAATGGACTATTAGTCTGTTGTTATTGTTAAAATATGAATATAGTTCTAAATTGCTTGTACATTGTATACTCCATTTCATGTTTTGTGGTGTATTTTCTGTATTGTGAAATTTTCTGAAGGTGGCACTTTTATTAGCAAATGATGAGTGGAATACTTTTCAAGCTTGCTCATGCTTTGAACTCACATGGTGGACAGATCTCAAAAGTTATCTAAAATAATGAAGAGGTAACATTTAATGCCTCTGTCATTCAAAAGGACTTACAAAGAGAATACAGGGCTATAGATTGGTAAGTTTATGTTTTCTTTTACAGTCAGTGTCCTTGAGTAACAATTTAAAATTGAAAACTAATTTTGTGTACAGAACCTTAATGCTTATCCACTGGATTAGGAATTGTCAATAAATCAATCATGGCATTTCCATGAAGAGCCGAATTTTTGCAGCCTCTGAGTCAACTTTTCATGTTTCAGTTGTGTCTTCAGTATTACCAACTCTGCAGGACAAAACTTGTACCTGCAGGATTGAGGTAATAGGGGTGTATTTATTAGTCTTAAGGCTTTGATGAGCCCTACCTACTATTTTTTGGTTTGGAGTGTACACCATCTTCCTTTAGAACTGGCCTTATTCACTTTTACCAGTAAACATCTCAAGTTATCAGCATCTTCATTGATCTCCACTATAGGTCAGAATTTACTCTGAAGAATATATGTATCTCCAATTCAGGTGCTAATTTCAGGAAATATAACATCATTATATACTGCCAGATATACAAGGCCATCTTTTAACTTAGTTAGATGCCTCTGTATCCCACAAAACTGTTGCATTCAGTATGCTTTCCAAAAAAGTAATCACTGAACAATACTAAGTTCTATCACCAGCTTATGTAATAGCCAGGCTCCATTGAGACACTACTAGAGTGCCCTCTGAGTGTAAAGATTACTGATCCTGAGAAAATGAATCTTGTAGAAACAGCATCAAGAGATGTTTGAGAGAAGTTTGTCTCAGGTGCTCTATAACCAAGGGAAAGTCTATTAAGTTCCCCATTCTATACTTGTAAGCTTAATGTCTGAGATGCCCTCAAAACATCATTTCTATCTCATAGGAACAAACTTTTCCAGCTTCAAACTCCTCATTTTTCCCAATGGTACCACTATCTTCACCATATACTACCTTACAGCAATAAATTGTATTTTTCTCCTCACAAATTGTACAATTTAAATCTTTCTGTCATGATATTGATGTCCAATTTTCACTGTGAAACTCAAGTCAACATGTTCTTGTGCGTACTCTACTGAGCTGGCTATTTTAGGGGAATATTTGGTTATGAGTATGGAGTACATGTATCTCTGAATATAGTCATAATTGCTGAGGTATTTTATACATATGCCATTTAGCTGCTTCCTTTCACTAGTTTCCATCTTCTCATGTATATTTTAATTGCGTCCTAACCATTGGTACTATTTTCTGTTTTTTTCCCTTTCCTGGTTCAAATGGTTGCAGAATTAATTGTAGCAAGAATGCACAGCAAGATTAAAGTATAAGTAACTCATGTTTAGTGAATGGATATGTTGACTATACATGGTAAGTCACACAAGGGTACAAAGAAATAAAAAAATTAAAGATCATAAGAAATTGAATCAACAAACATCTTTGATGACATGACATTAAATAAAGAACATCCATGTGCACTGTATTTAATGATAAATATTTTTAATTTTATTAAACTCACTTGTTTGCTTAGCATTTTTATGCCAAAATACGAAATGCCTTATAAACTAGACTTTATCATTGTGAAGGCCACGTCAATTCTCTTTTTCAGTTCTCCAACTTTTAGGTATATGCTGCTGAGGAGAACACTGTTCTACGTAGTTACCTAACATAAAAACATGTTGAAAAGTTTTGATCAGGTTTGACCTGACCAAAATAATTAGTACAAAAATGTAACAGAAATATTTCTTTTCTTTATGGCCTTGCTACCTTATCATACATGCAAAGAAATAAGGAGAACATAAGGAGAATCAATCAGAAGTATTGTTTGTTTCAATTTAAATAATAGTGACTTTAATATCTTCAAGTACTTCAGCTATCTCCTACTAAATATGTGAATAAAAATTTTTAGTAGTTGCTATAATTTTGCCAACTCATGTTTACTATATAACTCAAAACATAATTTGTGTTGATATATCATTGAAGTAACTCTAGATTTAAAACAATGAAGAATTTAGTTAATTATTTAGTGGCTTATATTTCGATATATATTCTGAATCTGGTGTTTTATTTTTCTTAGATCTATAAGAATTTTACTGTTTTATCACATGGGTAATATACGAAAAGATGCAGTTAAAGCGAGATATTACAAGTACAAGTAAAATTAAACTTTTTTGACTGGTACAGCTGAGATCTTTCTATATCGTACTGAATTTAATCACTAAGATATTACCACTATGTCAAAGATTATAAATTAAGTAGAGAGTTATTAAATGAATTTTCTGGACTCAGAGGCAGCTTCTAATATGAATAGTGTATATTGGCAGTAAAATTACAAGCATAAGAATTATGGAACCAAATCATTGATTTGTGTCTAATTTCTTTTCTTATTTCTCTGCTCTTTCAATTCTCTGCAAACATATTTCTCTTTCAAACCACTAGAACTTTTTGTACGCAGGACAAATGTAAGAATATGAAGCAACTGATTCTTTCAGGTGATTGTTGGGCTATTAAGAGGGCAGTCATGATAGGTCCCTGTTTGTAAGCACACCATAGCATCTGTAACAGTGTCAGGCCCTGAGGCCTCCCCTTGAGCTGTATCCCAATATGGGCCTGTCAATGAACTTCCTCTTCTTCAGGTTCCTCTCCCTTTTTATTCCTGAAGTACCTTCAGAAAGAAACAATTCTGGGTCAGGGCTTTTGAGAGTGGAATGGCAACCTCATTCCTACATGTGAAGCCTGCCGTTCCACTGGAGATGGACTCTACAAGTTCCATCTCCCCAATGAAGAGCACACCATCTAAGGTTCCTCCCTTTGAGTCCTGAGAGTCTCTTACATTCCAAGATTCTGCCATACTTCAGAGGGTCCCAATACCTCCCACTCCCTGAGGTTGCCTGTTTCCATTCTATCTGCTGACCCTCAGGGCTTCAATCCCGTTACCCCCAGCCATTACTGGATCATGTTCCCTTCTTCTTCTCCCTGGCCCCTTCTCCACCCAAGTTCCTGCCTCCCCCTCCTGTGATTGTTTCTCCCTCCCAAGCCTTTCTGTTTGCTAACCTACATGAGCTCTGTAGATTGTATCCTGGATAGTCTGCACTCCTTTGGCTAATATTTACATATTACTGAGTACATATCATACATGTCATTTTGGGTCTGATATACCTCACTCAGGAAGATACTTTCTAGTTCCATCCATTTGTGTGCAAAACAAATGATGTCCTTGTTCTTAATAGCTGAATAGTATTCCATTTTTTAAATGGACCACATTTTCTGTATCGATTTTTCTGTTGTTGGATACATGGGTTGCTTCCAGTTTCTGGCTATCACAAATAAGGCCACTATGAACATAGTGAAAAATGTATCCCTGTGGCATTCTGGGGAATCTTTTGGGTATATATCCAAGTGGTATTGCTGGGTTTTCAGGTAGATCTCTTTCCAAACTTCTGAGGAACCCTCAGACTGAGTTTCAGCGTGGCTGTACCAGTTTGCAATACCACGAGCAATGTAGGAGTGTTCCTCTTTTTCCACATCTTTACCAACATGTGCTATCATCTGAGGTATTCATCTTAGCCATTCTGATTGGTGTAAGGTGTAATCTCAGGGTTTGGAATTGCATTACCCTGATTAGTAAGGAATTTTAACATTTCTTTAGGTATTTCTCAGCCATTCGAGATTCCTCTGTTGTGAATTCTTTGTTTAACTCTGTACCCTATTTTTAATTAGGTCATTTGGTTTTCTGGAGTCTAACTTCACTTGCTCTTTTTATATATATATTGGATATTTGCCCTCTATCAGATGTAGGATTGGTAAAAATATTTTGCCAATCTGTTAGTTGCCAATTTGTCTTATTGACTGTGTCCTTTGCCTTATAAAACTGTCAAGTTTCATGAGGTCCCATATATCAATTCTTGATCTTAGAGGTTGAGCCATTGGAGTTTTCTTTAGGAAATTTGCCCATGCCAATGAATTAGAAGTTCTTTCCCACTTTCTCTTCTATTAGATTTAGTATATCTGGTTTTATGGGGAGTTCCTTGATACACTTGGAATTGAGCTTTGTGCAAGGTGACAATTATGGATCTATTTTCATTTTTGTGCATAGAGACTATCTGTTACCATTTATTGAAGAAAATTCCTTTTACCCATTGTATATTTTGCCTTCATTTTTTAAAGATCATGTGTCCACAAGTGTGTGGTTTGATTTCTGGGTCGTCAATTCTACTCCATTAATCAATGTCTCTCTGTATCAATATCATGCAGTTTTTATCACTATTGCTCTGTAGTATAGTTTGAGGTGAGGGACAGTGATTCTTCAAGCAGTTCTTTTATTGTTAAGAATTGTTTTTACTATTCTGGGTTTGTTTTATTTTTATTTATTTATTTATTTTTTGATTTTCTAGATGAATTTGAGTAAAAGAGTTCTAGATCCCATTTGTCAATTCTTGACCTTAGAGCATAAGCTATTGGTGTTCTGTTCAGGAAATTTTCCCCTGTGCCCATATGTTCAAGGTTCTTCCCTAGTTTCCTTTCTATTAGTTTCAGTGTGTCTGGTTTTATGTGGAGGTTCTTGATCCACTTGGAATTGAGCTTAGTGCAAGGAGATAAGAATGGATCGATTTGCATTCTTCTGCATGTTGACCTCCAGTTGAAACAGCACCATTTGTTGAAAAGGCTATCTTTTTTCCACTGGATGGTTTTAGCTCCTTTGTCAAAGATCAAGTGACCATAGGAGTGTAGATTTATTTCTGAGTCTTCAATTATGTTCCATTGATCTACATGCCTGTCACTGTACCAATACCACGCAGTTTTTAACACTATTGCTCTGTAGTACAGCTTGAAGTCCAGGATACTGATTCCCCCAGAAGTTCTTTTACTCTTCGAGGATAGTTTTAGCTATCCTGGGTTTTCTGTTATTCTAGATGAATTTTTGAATTGCTCTTTCTAACTATATGAAGAATTGAGTTAGGATTTTGATGGGGATTGCATTGATTATGTATATTGCTTTTGGAAAGATGGTCATTTTTACTATATTAATCCTGCCAATCCATGAGCATGGCATATTTTTCCATCTTCTGAGATCTTCTTCAATTTCTTTCTTCAGAGACTTTAAGTTCTTGTCATAGAGATCTTTCACTTGTTTGGTTAGAGTCACACCAAGATACTTTATATTGTCAAAAGGACAAAGCAGCAGCCAACAAACTGGGAAAAGATCCTTGCCATCCCTACATCTGACAGAGGGCTAATATCCAATATATACAAAGAACTCACGAAGTTAGACTCCAGAGTGGCAAGTAACCCTATTAAAAATGGGGTACAGAGCTAAACAAAGAGTTCTCACCTGAAGAATATCTAATGGCTGAGAAGCACCTAAAGAAATGTTCAACATCCTTAGTCATTAGGGAAATGCAAATCAAAACAATCCTGAGATTCCACCTCACACCAGTCAGAATAGCTAAAATCTAAAACAAAGGAGACAGCAGTTGTTGGCAAGGATGTGGAGAAAGAAGAACACTCCCCCAAGCTGGTGGGATTGCAAGCTGGTACAACCACTCTGGAAAGCAGTCTGGTGGTTCCTCAGAAAAATGGGCGTGACATTCCCAGAGAATCCTGCTATACCACTCCTGGGCATATACCCAGAGGCTTTACCTGCATGCAATAAGGACACATGCTCCACTATGTTCATAGCAGCCTTATTTATAATAGCCAGAACCTGGAAAGAACCCAGATGTCCCTCAACAGAGGAATGGATTCAGAAGATGTGGTATATTTACACAATGGAATACTACTTTGTAATTAAAAACAATGAATTCACGAAATTCTTAGGCATATGGTCATAACTTGAAAATATCATCCTTAGTGAAATAACCCAATCACAAAAGAACACACATGCTATGCAGTCACTGATAAGGGGATATTAATCCAGAATCTCAGAATACCCAAGACACAATCCACATATCAATAGATTTCCAAGAAATGGAAGGAAAGACCCCTGGTCCTGGAAAGACTGGATATAGGGGAATACCAGGACAGGGAAGCAAGAGGGGGTTGAATGGGGAACAGGGGGAGGGAAGAGGGCTTATGGGACTTTCAGGGAGGGAGGAAACGGGAAAGGGGAAATCATTTGGAATGTAAATAAAAAAATATAGAAAATAAAAAAAATACACAATAAAAATTTTTTTAAGGTTAAAAAAATAACAGTTCTAGATCTTGTTCCAAAGGCAAATAAGAAAAAATTGGCTTCTAGGGCCCTAAAATTAGGGTCTTAAATCTCAGGCCCAGAGTGACAAACCTCCTCCAACAAGGCCACACTTCCTCCACCAGGGCCATTCCTCCTTATAGTGCCATTTTCTAGGTCAAGCAAATCCAAACTATCGCAACCACAAAATCTAGAAAAACTTAGGGATTCAAACATAGATGAAAATTACCTATGTTTTTCAACATGTTCTGTACTATTGTATCATTAGAGTCATTATTCCAACATATATTTAAAATGGTGATAACTTTCATAATGGAAATACATAGATAGAAGAAAGTATGATCAGATGACAAGTAAGATTATCAACATGCACATAACTGTGACAATCTCTAGTTAGGCTTGTGAGAAATAGTTGCTTGAATGTCCTAGCTAAGCAAGATACCTTAGAAAATTCAAAACACAATGGATACAAAACTAGGAAAAACAATGACCACTTTTACCTAGGCTTGGATAGAAAGAATCATTCTAAAATTTATTGATACAGAACCATTGATAGACAATTCTGATGCATTTGATTGTTGTTCTCTAATCCTTTTTAAGAACATTATATTATTAATGTCATCCCAATGTTTAAAAATTAACCCATCTTGAATTTCAGGAAGTGAACATAAGACCTCAGGGAAGCTCCAGTACATAGTATGATTTAGCTGTATGTATTTGTGACATTCATTTTCACTGTCTCAAGATATGGAAGAATAGATCAAAATACAAACACATTAAGTAGTCTGAAGGCATTGATAAGAGGAAGAGGAAGAAGTTCCTAGTATGCCTTATTGGGTTCTTTATTATGATACATGCAGATGCTCCACAAACATATAGTTCATCCCATTTTCTGTCATTTTCTATCCATATCCTCCTATTGACAATGACATAATTTCCTGATATCTACCTATACTATTAAATTTCAACTTGAAATAACACTCTTGATTATGGGAAAACCCATCAAACCTCTTCATAACCCTAGGGTTAATATTACAACAAAACAGCTTATTTGGTAATTTGAATTTTTGATATTTTCAAAGATAACATTTAAATGCTTTCAGTACACACATTTTTAGAGACTGTAGACACTAAGTTTTATGATACATGTTTTTTAAAATATTATTCTTTATTTATTCATTATAATGGCTCCACATTTTATTTTCTACTATATTTATAATTAGGATATTCATGAAAATATTAGAATAAAAATATTTTATATTCTTTTTGTATATAATGTTCAAAACAGACACATAAATTAAAACACCTTAAACCTAATTATTTGTCCCTAGTATGGTCAATTGAAAAAGTGATATATAGTTAGAAAATCAGACCTCTGAGTATATAGTTTTATCAAAATAAGAATTGTGGTTTTACTCAAAATATATTTTCTGTTCATATTAATAGCATTTTGCCTTTAACACATTAACATATGCCTGCAGTAACAATTGGTGAAAGAAAAGACCATTAATCTGATTGACAGTATTGAGGGTTATATTCTGACATAATAATAATAATAATAATAATAATAATAATAATAATAATAATAATAAAATGTATGTATATATGTATGTATGTATGTATGTATGTATGTATGTATGTATTTGCCATAAATCATGGAGGTGAGAAACTCTCAGGACTCAAAGGGAAGGGCCTTAGAAGAAATGCCCAACAGTAGGGAGAGGGAACTTATAGAGTCCAATGCCAGCAGGAAGACAGGGCATCAAATGAGGGAGAGGGGTGCCATCCCACAGTCACAACTCTGATCCATAATTTTTCTTCTTTGAAAGAATTGCAGGGATGGAAATGGAGAGGAGCCTGAGGATAAGAAGGTCCAGCGACAAGGCCCAAAGTGGAATCCAGCTGAAGGGGAGGTCCCAAGGCCTGACACTATTTCTGACATTATAGAGCACTCTCAAAAAGGGACCTAGCATGACCAGACTCTGGAACACCCATCAAGCAGCTGAAAGAATCAGATGCAGATATTTGCACCCAACCAATGGACAGAAGCAGCTTACTCCTGTTGTTGAATTAGGGAAGGCTAAAAGAAACATAGTAGAAGGGTAATCTTGTACGAGGACTACCAGTCTCACTTAATCTAGAAACCTGAGACCTCTCAAACACTGGATCACCAAACAGGCTGCTTATACCAGCTAATATGAGGCTCCTGACACACATACAATAGAGGACTGTCAGGTATGTGCTCATTCAGAGATGATGCACCTAACCCTCAAGAGAGTGGAAGTCCCAGGGAGGTTAGATGTCAGGTAGGGTGGGAGGTGGGGACATCCATCAGACACGTGGAGACAGGGGAGTGGATAGGAGGTATGGGATGTCAGTCAGAGGGCAAACAGGGGTGGGAGGAACAATAAAATATGGAGTGTAAATGAATAAATAAATAAATAATAAAATAGCTATAGTTAAGGAATACATTCAGTAAACATTTAAATACATCAACATAAATTATATTGTAAGTCTCTGTAGGATTAATAAAAAAATGTAGAAACAAAGAAAATAAACCTACTTCCAATTCTATTACAAAGAATAAAATTCTTAGAAATATGTTTCATTAAAGAGGAATAAAATTTATATTTTGAAATTTGTAAATCATTGATGAAAAGGCTGAAGACAATGTAAGTCTCAATTCTCAATTTTGGAGAACTGATAAAATGATTCCCTTTTCCAGAATACTAGATGATACTGATAGCAATTTTCTCATTGAATCTTTCACAGAAATACGTGGATAGAAAATAAAATGGATATAAAGATGTGAGATAAAATCATTATTATTGTTAAGTGGAAATTGAAAAGTCCTTCTGCATGGACTGTGTATGAGGAAGTAAAGAAGATGAGGCCTTTAGGAATATAACAATTTGAAAGATCTTGGGGGTCCAGATTAAATCAGAATGCTGATCCTTCTACAGGATTGCCCTTCAGATGTGGTGATGGGGTGGGAATATCCACATGGACACATGGGGGTCAGGAAGTAGTATGGGACGTGAAACAGTTGAGGGTGGATGGGGGCTTGGGGAGAATAAAATAAGGAGTGTAAAAATTAATTAATTAATTGATAATAATAAAAACAGTAATGAAATTACTGCTATGAGAAACAATGAAAAAAAATAATAATTATATATGCTATTACTTTTGAGTACAGTTTCATAAAAGTATAGATAAACTTAAAAAGGAAAGTTTTTTTAAATTTTATTTTATTTTCTAAGTATTTTTATCTACATTCAAAATCATTTCCCCTTTCCCGTTTCCTCCCTCCCCGAAAGTCCCATAAGCCCCATTCTCTCCCTCTTTTCCCCATTCAACCCCCTCTGGCTTCTCTGTCTTGGCATTCCCCTACATCCAGTCTTTCCAGGACCAGGGGTCTCTCCTTCCATCTTCTTGGAAATCTATTGATATGCGAATTGTTTCTAGGGTATTCTGAGATTCTGGGTTAATATCCCCTTATCAGTGATTGCATACCATGAGTGTTCTTTTGTGATTGGATTACATCACTAAGGATGATATTTTCAAGTTCTAACCATTTGCCTAGGAATTTCGTGAATTCATTGTTTTTAATTGCAGAGTAGTATTCCATTGTGTAAATATACCACATCTTCTGAATCCATTCCTCCGTTGAGGGACATCTGGGTTCTTTCCAGCTTCTGGCTATTATAAATAAGGCTGCTATGAACATAGTGGAGCATGTGTCCTTATTGCATGCAGGTAAAGCCTCTGGGTATATGCCCAGGAGTGGTATAGCCGGATCCTCCGGGAGTGTCATGCCCAGTTTTCTGAGGAACTGCCAGACTGCTTTCCAGAGTGGTTGTACCAGCTTGCAATCCCACCAGCAGTGGAGGAGTGTTCCTATTTCTCCACATCCTCGCCAACAACTGCTGTCTCCTGTGTTTTTGATCTTTGCCATTCTGACTGGTGTGAGGTGGAATCTCAGGGTTGTTTTGATTTGCATTTCCCTAATGACTAAGGATGATGAACATTTCTTTAGGTGCTTCTCAGCCATTAGATATTCTTCAGGTGAGAACTCTTTGTTTAGCTCTGTACCCCATTTTTTAGTAGGGTTACTTGCCTCTCTGGAGTTTACCTTCGTGAGTTCTTTGTATATAATGGATATTAGCCCTCTGTCGGATATAGGGTTGGTAAAGATCATTTCCCAGTTAGTTGGTTGCCGCTTTGTCTTTTTGACAGTGTCTTTTGCCTTGCAAAAACTTTGTAATTTAATGAGGTCCCATTTGTCAATTCTTGATCTTAGAGCATAAGCTATTATAGTTCTATTCATGAAATTCTCCCCTGTGCCCGTATGTTCAAGGTTCATCCCTAGTTTCCTTTCTATTAGTTTCAGTGTGTCTGGTTTTATGTGGAGGTCCTTGATCCACTTGGAATTGAGCTTAGTGCAAGGAGATAAGAATGGGTCAATTTGCATTCTTCTGCATGTTGACCTACAGTTGAGCCAGCTCCATTTGTTGAAAAGGCTATCTTTTTTTTACACTGGATGGTTTTAGCTCCTTTGTCAAAGATCAAGTGACCATAGGAGTGTAGATTTATTTCTGGGCCTTCAATTCTGTTCCATTGATCTACATGCCTGTCACTGCACCAATACCATGCAGTTTTTAACACTATTGATCTGTAGTACAGCTTGATGTCTGGGATACTGATTCCCCCAGAAGTTCTTTTACTCTTCGAGGATAGTTTTAGCTATCCTGGGTTTTCTGTTATTCCAGATGAATTTTTGAATTGCTCTTTCTAACTCTATGAGGAATTGAGTTGGGATTTTGATGGGGATTGCATTGATTATGTATATTGCTTTTGGCAGGATGGTCATTTTTACTATATTAATCCTGCCCATCAAGCCGGGCGGTGGTGGCGCACGCCTTTAATCCCAGCACTTGCGAGGCAGAGGCAGGAGGATTTCTGAGGTCGAGGCCAGCCTGGTCTACAAAGTGAGTTCCAGGACAGCCAAGGCTACACAGAGAAACCCTGTCTCGAAAAACCAAAAAAAAAAAAGTTTCAAATCCTGCCCATCCATGAGCATGGCAGATTTTTCCATCTTCTGAGGTCTTCTTCAATTTCTTCAGAGACTTGAAGTTCTTGTTATACAGGTCTTTCACATATTTGGTTAGTGTCACACCAAGATACTTTATATGGTTTGTGGTTATCGTGAAGGGTATCATTTCTCTTACTTCTTTCTCAGTCTGCTTATCCTTTGAGTATAGGAAGGCTACTGACTTGCTTGAGTTGATATTATATCCGGCCAGTTTGCTGAAGTTGTTTATCAGTTGTAGAAGTTTTCTCGTGGAGTTATTTGGGTCGCTTAAGTATACTATCATATAGTCTGCAAATAGTGATAGTTTGACTTCTCCCTTTCCAATTTGTATCCCTTTGACCTCCTTTTGTTGTCTAATTGCTCTAGCTAGAACTTCAAGGAATTTTAAAATATTCATTTACTGTAACTAGGAATGTGATAAGTGACCATTATGAGAGACATGGAGAAGACAGAAGGGAAACTGTTATTGAGCATATGTATCAGGGATTAATATACAATATTATATTTTTTCATTTGTAATTGCTCATAGTCAATGATAATACTATTATTGCAGTAAAAAACTGAGGTACAAGTTAGGTAAATATATTGCTCATTATCTTTAAATAATACATTTATTGATGGAGTTTGAATTTCTGTACATGTCATTGTTTTTCAGACAGGGGCTCATTTGACCAAAGCTAGAAGGGATTTGTCATGAGGTGAAGCATGTTTTTAGATTCATGGGTCTTTTGCCTCCACCTCTCAGGTTCTCTAGAGAAATGTGCAACAATGACAGGTTTATGGGTTTCTGCAGTGATAAGGAAGAAACAGAGGACTTCACCAAACATCTTGTTAAGTTAATTAAATCAGTTTAACAATGTCAGTTAGTTTAAAATATGAAAGTCATTCCTTTAAAAATTATTTATTTAGGTAGAATTTATTATGATCATATGATTAGCCTACCACCCACCATCCAAGGTCAGTATGATACTTTCTAATTTAAAGTATTTCTTTTAGCAACATATGCTTCTTTTTATTCTAAAAAAGCACATTCATTGTCACATTGGAAATTTGTATATTCTGTCCAAAGAAATAAAGCAAGCATTTCTAAAAATGCTTAATGATTAATGAGCATGAAACATAATGAGGTCATTGAGACAAGGGCACTTTTGTTTTAATTGATTGTCTGAGTTTCCAGATTAATAACATTCAATTATTTTCTTTTGTAATTGGCACAGATTTTATTTGTATCTCCACTTTAATAAGTGTACTAATGATATAAGAAAGTAAACAAAGCTAATTTTAAATGATACCAAGTTCAATTAAATAATCAAGCTGACCAAATATCCCTATGCAGAGATAATTTTACAATCTTTATTTATTTGTAAAACGTACACGAAGATAATTGTCCCTACCACATTGACTTGTGCGCTGATATTGGTACAGGACAATATCAAAGGTAGTTAAATGATAGGGAAAGATGGCTTTAATCTGAATTTATAGGTGGATCATTTAATCAGAAGATTCTAATGGTTCATATGCTAAGTGACAGAATATGGTGGATAGATTGATGGCCCTTCAGACAAGTCACAAAATTCATTCTCTTTTCCCTTTGGATCTCTTATATCAAACATGCCCGTTTCTCCTAGGACCTCTTCACCTTTTTCAGATATGTTTACTCAGTCCTATGCAGCATAGGCATTTTTTGAATGCAAACCGAATGATCAAGCTTTCTTTATCATTGAGGACACTATTAATTTATACCATCAAAAATATCTCTATAACTATTTAACTATAGATGACTCTAGTTTCTCTTTGTACAGTATAATATTTTGATCAACCCAACATTGTTCATTCTTTGCTAACATTGGTTTATGTAGTTTTATCTTGCTTAGATGCCATTTCCCTTATAATTATAATAATAAACATTCTTAACCCCAAGCCACTTGTATAGGTAAACACTGAGTACTGGATGAACTATTTTGAAGATTTTTAGGTACGTTAACATAATATATATGGAGGTTGAATTTGAAACATGTACCATATATAATTTAGTTCAAACTTCTCAGCAACAACCTAATCTGTATACATGCCCACCTACCTATATTTGCATTACTTAAAAATCACAAAAATGGAGGAGCAAAACTCAAACTAGGCTTCATATGGTATTATATAAACCCCTTTAATAGGAATTGGGTGCATCCTTTTTTCCCCCTTTGCCCAAAATCACAGGATATTTTCAATGGTATTGGTTATAGTCCACAACTTAAAGTTAAGAACGTATTTTGAAGATATTACTTGCATGAGGTATAGGATATAGAGAACCCCAACAGGCATTTACCTACAATTCTCAGCACTTCTGACTTGTGTCCTATGTGTTAAAAGATTTATACAAACAAACAGGGGAACATATTCATCCAACTCACCCTGATATAAAACCTGTAAGCTACAGAGTGGCCTTGCTGCAAGTTGTCTCCTGGATCAGTGGTGTCATGAATGTAATTAAAAAATTATACCTTTCTTGAATTTTTAAGGCCCACTCAGCAAGATGAAAATGATATGACACTGTCCAATAGAACCAAGAATTTAATGGTAAATAGCTCATGGATCATATGTGAGCCTAATACTATTTTCCTGCTAAATAATCATACCAATGAGGCAAATAACTAAGAACATGTTGCAGTATCTCAATCAACCCTTAGCAAAGAAGCCTCCTTTTGCAATAGATAGCAACTAATACAATGACCATACCTGGATAACACAATTAAAATAAGACACTTTTGAATATTCAGCTACAAGTGGGATCTCTGTATCACACCCCTTTCATCAAGTTTCAGGGATCTATGCAGGAGATGAAAGGTTGTGAGAGTCAAAGGTTATAGATGAAACAGTATTTTCTAGATACAAAAGAACAGATGCAATATAAATTCACAAAACTCTGACAGCATGCACAAGATATGGACAACCTCAAGTCATAAAAATATCTGAGGGTGAAAAAGAAATGGACCTAGTCCCTAACCCCAGCCAAGAAGTCATATGCAATGGTTGGCTTCTAGGAGAGGGAGTATTAGTTTTCTTGAATCAAATGGACTGTCACTGAGAATATCATACATATTCTAGGGCTTCTACTATGCTCAAAAGTAGTTATCTAATATAATCAAAAGTTTCTTTTTTTATTTTAAAAAAGAGAAGAAAAATATAATTGGTTATGTGGAGATGAAGAAAGTGATATGCAAAAGGGCTATAGGAGGGTGAATATACATGTTTTATAAAATTCTCAAAGAATAAAAACAACTTAAAACCGACCAATAATCAATAAATGAATCTTCCTGAACTGAAAAAAAGCACTGTGTAACAAAGGACACACTCCATCATTTGAAAGAAGAGGTAGCTTACAGAATAGGGAAATAACCCAAGCCTGTTATACATATCAGAGAACTGTCTATAGTATACAAACAAAACAAAACAAAAACACTTAAAAGTAGAGAAAATTATCCCAATTAAAAAGACAGAGAAAATAAATAGTGGTGTCTATAAAGATGAACTACAAAAACAAATAGATGAGAAATATTTAAAAGTTTGTTCACTTTCATCTGTCATTAGAGAAATTCAAATTAAAACTACGTTTAGATTTTATTCCACAACAGACAGAGTGGTTAAGAAAGTGGTTAGGAAAGATTTACTGGCAGGAATATGAAAAAGGAAAACAGTTTTGTTTTTTTTTTTTTGTTTGTTTGTTTTTTTTTAATGATTCCTAATGACGTTCTCTTATTTTTTATTAGATATTTCCTTTATTTTCATTTCAAATGTTATCGTCATTCCTCATTTCCCCTCTGAAAACCCCCTATCCCCTCCCCCTCCCCCTGCTCACTAAACCACCCACTGCTTCCTTGTCCTGGCTTTCCCCTACACTGGAGAAACAAACCTTAACGGGACCAAGAATCTGTCCTCTCATATATGTTCAACAAGGCCATCCTCTGCTACATATGCAGCTGGAGCCAAGGTTTCTTCCATGTGTACTCTTTGGTTAATGGTTTAGCCCCTGAGAGCTCTGGGTTACTGTTTGGTTCATATTGTAAAACCCTACAGCTCCTTGGGTCCTTCCTCTAGCTCCTCCATTGGGGAACCTGAGCTCAGTCCAATGGCTGAGGGCATTCCCCTCGGTATTTGTCAGGTACTAGCCGAGCCTCTCAGGAGACAGCTATGTCAGGCTTCTGTCAGCAAGCACTTGTTGTCATCTATAATGGTATCTGGGTTTGGTTACTGTATATGGGATGGATCCCCATGTGGTACAGTCTCTGGAGGGCCTTTCGATCTGTCTCTGCTCCACACTTTGTCTCTGTATCTCCTCACATGGGTATTTTTCCCCCTTCTAAGAAAGACCAAAGTATCCACACTTTGGTCTTCCTTTTTCTTGAACTTCATGTGGTCTGTGACTTTTATCTTGGGTATACTGAGCTTTTAGAATACCCGAAGTGTACTAATATACACTTATCAGTAAGTACATACCATGTTTGTTCTCTTTTAATTGAGTTTCCACACTCAGGATGATGTTTTCTAGTTTCATCCATTTGCCTAAAAATTCCATGAATTCATTGTTTTTTTAATAGCTGAGTAAGTACTCCACTATGTAAATATGCCACACTTTCTGTATCCATTCCTCTGTTGAGGGATATCTGGGTTCTTTTAGCTTCTGACTATTACAAATAAGGCTGCTATGGACATAGTAGAGCATGTGTTCTTATTACAAATTGAAGCATCTTTTGGGTATATGTCCAGGAGTGGTATAGCTGGGTCCTATGGTAGTACTATGTCCAATTATCTGAGGAACTGCCAAACTGATTTCCAGAGGGGTTGTACCAGCTTTCAATCCCTACAGCAATGGAGAAGTGTTCCTCTTTCTCCACATCCTCTCCAGCATCTACAGTCACCTGAGTTTTTGATTTTAACCATTTTACTAGTATGAGGTGGAACCTCAGGGTTGTTTTGATTTGCATTTTTCTGATGACTAAGGATGTTGTAAATTTCTTTAAGTGCTTCTCAGTCATTCATTATTCCTCAGTTGAGAATTCTTTGTTTACCTCTGTACCCCATTTTTAAATAGGGTTATTTGGTTATCTGGAGTCTAACTTCTTGAGTTCTTTGTATATATTGGATATTAGTCCTCTATCAGATGTAGGATTGGTAAAGATCTTTTCCCAATCTCTTGGTTGCTGTTTTGTCAAATTGACAGTGTCCTTCTAACAGTGGCAGTGGTGGTTGACTTTGACTCTGTTGTCTGCTCATGACACTTTCTTTGTCCTCTTGTGTTTCCCCCTCCAGCCTTGAAATAAGGGTGTATGCCTAGTCTTATTGTGACTTATGTCACTTTTCATCAATATCTCTGGAAGGCCTGGTATTTTCTGAAGGAAAGAGAAGAATAGAACTGAGGGGATAGGTGGGTGGAGAAGAATGGCTGGAAGTTTTGGAGGAAGTAAAAACTGTGGGTAAGATACTATGTATGAGAGAAGAATAAATAAATACTAATTCCTTTATCTGTTTCATGTGTATAATATTGGTCTATTTCTTTTAGAGTATTAAATCTGAAAAGTCAGGGACTTTTGAATTTAATTCCAAGCTCTACCCCTGTTAGTTTTTGCCACAAAATTTCTGTTAAAAAATAACCAGATATAACCAAGGTTTATTGAATAACTATAAATTTTCATACAATCCACATGTGCAGATTTTTCATAAGTGTCTTAAAGGTATACTTTTATTGAGTTGGTGGGGCAAGAGAACTTCTCATTTTTATTTAAAGGCTAATAATTGGTTATCCAGTAGTCAAATGCAGTGGTGACAATCATTTAAAAGCTCAAGTTTGCACTTGTGTTTGTTTGAATTGGTATGGCCCCAATAAGTTCTATGTTTGAATGCTTGGTCCATAAAAAGTGGCACTATTAGAAGGTGTAGGCTTGCCATAGATGTGAACTTGTTGAAGAATGTATAGCATTGTGCAGATGAGCTTTAGGTTCTACTATGCTCAAGCTATGGGCATTGTTGCATACAGTCACCATCTACTTCCTGTGGAATAAGTTGTAGAATTCTCAGGTGCTTCTTCAGCACCATGCCTGCCTGCACTCTGCCGTGTTTCCCATCATGACAATAATGAATTAAACCTCTGAAACTGTAAGCCATTCCAATTAAATATTTTCCTATATAAGAGTTTAAATGAATGGTGTCTCTTCCCAGTAATAAAACCCAAGCTAAGTGTATCTGGTCTTATGTTGAGGTCTTGATTCACTTAGACTTGAGCTTTGTGCAAGGTGACAAATATGGGTCTATTTTAATTTTTCTACATACAGGCAGCTATTTAGACCAGCACCATTTATTGGAGATGCTTTCTTTTTTCCATTGTATACTTTTGGATTTTGGCAAAAGATCAAGATTATATAAGTGTGTGGTTTTATTTCTACATCTTCAATTCTACTCCATTGATCAATTTGTCTGTCTCTATACCAATACCATGCAGGTTTTTGGTTTTTTTTGTTGTTGTTTTGTTTTGTTTTTAATCAGATTGCTCTGTAGTAAATCTTGAGGTCAGGGATTGTGATTTCCCCAGAAGTTCTTTTATTGTTAAGAATTGTTTTGGCTATTCTGGGTTTTTGCCTTTCCAGATGAATTTGAGAGCTGATCTTTCCAGGTCTATGAAGTATTGTGATGGGATTTTGATGGGGATTTCATTGAATCTATAGATTGCTTTTGGTAGGATGGCTATTTTTACTATGTTAAATCTGCCAATCCAAGAATAGGTGAGATCTGTCCATTTTCTGAGATTTTCTTCGATTTCTTTCTTGAGAGACTTGAAGTTATTGTCATACAGATCTTTCACTTGCTTGGTTAGAGTTATCCCAAAATATTTTATATTATTTGTGGCTATTGTGAAGGGAGTTGTTTCCCTAAATTCTTTCTCAGCCTGTTTGTCATTTTTATAAAGGAAGGCAACTGATTTATTTAAGTTAATTTTATATCTCTCCACTTTGCTGAAGTTGAGGACACTTGGGAGGGAGAAGAAAGCAATCACAAGTGGGGAGGGAGGGAGGGCATGGGAGGGAAAGTAGACTGGGCAGGGCAGAGAGGGTAGAGGGGAACCTGATCTGACACTGGGGGAGGGAAAAGAACTGAAGTTCTGAGGGCCTGCAGAAAGAATTGAAACAGGCAACCTCAGGAGACAGCACCTCATGAATCTCCATTATTGTAAAGAAAAACATGAATATTTTCTCCAATGCTGAACAAACTGTCCTATAGGAGCACCAGAGTTAAATATGCACATTATCTAAAGCAGAAAATATAAATGGATTTAATAAATATCTCTGACACAAAATATTTGGTAACAAAATATGTGAAAAAACAAAGTATCTATGAAGCCTCAAGTAGTATATAATATTTTCATGAATTACTATGCTATGTGACAGATACAACTAAGTGAAATTAATAGAGCTTTATTTGTTTTTTTTATTATTTATTTTATTTTATTTTTTTAATTTACATTCCAAATCACTTCCCCTTTCCCGTTTCCTCCCTCCCCGAAAGTCCCATAAGCCCCCTTCCCTCCCTCTTTTCTCCATTCAACCCCCTCTCGTTACTCTGTCCTGGCGTTCCCCTACATCCAGTCTTTCCAGGACCAGGGGTCTCTTCTACCATCTTTTTAGAAATCTATTGATATGCGGATTGTGTCTAGGGTATTCCGAGATTCTGGGTCAATATCCCCTTATCAGTGACTGCATACCATGTGTGTTCTTTTGTGATTGGGTTACCTCACTAAGGATGATATTTTCAAGATCTGACCATTTGCCTAGGAAAAATGAATTCACGAAATTCCTATTTGTTTTTTTTTTTTAATCATATTATCCATTTACCTTTCAAATGGTATCTCCCTGCCAGGTCGCCCCTCCAAAAACGCCCCATCCCACCTGCCTTCTACCCATCCCCTTTGCCTCTATGAAGGAGCTCCTCTACCCACTCACCCATTCCTGAATTACTGCTCTAGCATCCCCCTACACTGGGGCATTAAGCCTCCACAGGACCAAGGGCCTCCCCTCTCATTGATGTAAGATCAAGCCATCCTCTGCTACATATGCATTTGGAGCCATAGATCCCTCCATGTACACTCTTTGGTTGCTGGATTAGTCCCTGTGAGCTCTGGTTGGTCCAGTTACATGATATTGTTGGTCCTATGAGGTTGAAATCCCCTTCATCTTCTTCAGTCATTTCCCCTACTCTTTCATTTTGGTCCCTGTGCTCAGAAGGATGGTTGTCTTTGAGTATCTGTTTTGGTCAGGAGCTGGTAGAACCTCTCAGGGAACAGCCATACCAGACCCCTGTCAGCAAGCACTTCTTGGCATCAGCAATGGAGTCTGTGTTTAGTGCCTACAGATGGAATGGATCCCTAGTTGGGGAGGTCCCTGGATGGCTTTTCCTTCAGGCTTTGTTCCATTTTATGTTCCTGTCTGTCCTTTGGACAGGAACATTTCTGGGTGAACAATTTTGAGATGGGTGGGTGACCCCATCCCTTAACTAGAGGTCATGCCTATCTACTGGACATGGTCTCTATAGGTTCTCTCTTGCCTTTGTTGGGAATTTCAGCTAATGTCATCCCCGTTGTGTTCTGCATGCTTCTTGCTTCCCTGGTGTCTGAGACTTTCTAGTGGCTACCCCCAGTTCCCCACCTGTTACATTCTCACTTTTAAATTATTTCCTTAATATAATTTTCAGAAATGAATATGTTCTACTATATTTTACTTGACTCTTAGTATAAACCTTTATATTATAGTACCACATTGGGTAAATATATATGTGTATGTGTATATATTTATATATATATAATATGAATGCATACATATATATGTTGTACTATGTACAATTTTATACAGTACAAAAGTTTAAAAATGAAATAAAGCTAGTATTAATGCTGTTAGAGTGCATTTATTGTGTTAAATTTAAAACTAAATAAATTCTTCATTGTATAAGAAAAATTGACTTTTATTAAAAATTTACCTCACCAGCATTGAGTTCAAAATCTATATTAGTTATAGCTAAATGAGTAAATTCTATCATCCATATTTTCTAGTCTTAGAAGAATATCATGGGGATAAGCAATACAAAAGATATGGCATTTAGAAATAAATTTTGGGCAAAATAATTTCCATGACTCATTTTTCAGAATATCATTAAATGATAAATATAGTGACTTCACCTTTATAATCATTTATCAGAAAATTAATTTTTGAAATTTTCTATGGGTATTTATAAAAACCCCTTCTAAAGTTTCTAATTTAATAGCAAGGATAGTCACAAAATTATTCTTATCTGCAAGTAGATCCAAGTCTTCATTTATTGATTTATCAGATTGACACTGTTTATAAGCAATATAATTTTCATGTCAAAAAAGAACAATTCCTCATGGCAAAGGATAAAGTCAAATAATAGTGAACTTAGTATCAAAATATTTTTTAAATACATTTATTATTATTCATGTGTCAGAACACGTGCATACCACTATGTGCAATTGGAGGTCAGAAGATAACTAGAAGAAGTAATGTGCTCTCTCATTGAGAATCTTGGGGATGGCGTTCAGGTCTTTAGTCTGAATGGTAAGTCCTTTGCCAGTGAGACAACTTACTGGCTTTCAGTAACAAGATTTTTTTTCCAAGAAGAATGAAGTGATTTGTTTATTTTAATGTTTACATTCCAACTCTATTTCCCCTCCCTCCTCTCCTCCTAGTCACTCACCTCCTAATGGATTCTCCTCAACATACTCCTCCCCTTTCATAAAAAGGCAAGTCTCCCATGAATATCAACCAGCCAGATCATGTAAAGTTGCACTAAGACCAGGCATACACTCTCCAATTAAGAAAGGCTACTTAAGAGTAGTGCAGAGAGAGGGAAGAGAGTTGGATCATTATAGTTAGTGTAGTTCAGTTTACTGAATTCAGAGGCAATTTTTCAAAGCACAGCAAATAAAGTGATAAGTAGAGAAAAGTCAGTTTTTATCAATCAACCTGGCAAGAAGTTTTGAGTAAGAATAGCTTAGTTAAACTAGCCAGCCAGAGTTCAGAAAGAACTAGAAAGGATTAGCTTATTCAGTACTAAGCTTACTAGAGGACAATTACATCTGGAGAATAAAAGTTACAATTATGTATGTTAACATATAAAAATAAAGCAATGGGAAAAGATTTTCCTTGCAAATAGACCAAATAAGACAGAGTGTACAGCCATTCTAATATTTCAAAAAACAGACATCTAAGCAAAATTAATCAAAAGAGATGAAAAGGACACTGTATACCTATCAAAGTAAATCTAAGATGATATCTCAATTTTGAGTACCTATTTCCCAATTTAAAGGGAAATCTTATTTGTAAAAGAAATATTACTAAAGGATAAATGATACATCAAACCCCACACAATAATGGAAGTCTTCAACACTCCATTCTACCCAACTGGCAGGACATCAAGAGAAAAAGTAAACATGAAAATAATGAAACTAACAGACATTGTGAGTCAAATGGACCTTACAGACATCTATATAATATTTCATCCTGACATATAAGAATATACCTTCTCAACATTACATGGATCCTTCTAAAAAATTGACTATATGTTTGGTCACAAAGATACAACTTACACAAGGAAGATGAAATAACACTTTGTATCTTAGCAGAACACTATTGATTAAAAGCTGGACTTCAACAACAGAAATACCAGTAAGCTTACACACTCATGAAAACTGAACAACTCTCTACTCAATGATCTCTGGGTCAGGAAAGAAATAATGGAAGACATTAAACTTTCTAGAATTCAAATGAAGGCACAGTATACCCAAATTCATGGGGGCACAATGAGGAATATTCTTAGTACAAGTGTCTCCATAAAGAAATTTAAAATTTTCATACTGGCAATTGAAAAATACACCCGAAAAAGTTCTAGAAAAAAACAAAAAAACCAAGAGCTGGTTCAAAGAGAAATCAACCAGATAGATTAACCATTAATTAACCAACTAATCAAAAGACGAGAAACACTACTCAAATAAACAAAATCAGAAACATACAGGAAGACTTATTAACAGACACTGAGGAAATTCAAGACACCATTAGGTCTTACTTCCCAATTTCCATAAGGAAATGGAAGCAGTCATTAAAAATCCTCCAATGAATAAAACCTATAGCCAAATGATGTTAGTGCAGAATTCTACCCAAATTTCTTTTCTTTTCTTGGTTTTTAAACTGGAAATTTTCTTTATTTATATTTCAATTGTTACTCTTTTTCTAGGTCTCCCCTCCTGAGCCCCCCATCCCATCTACCCTCCCCCAGCCTCTATGAGGGTGCTCCCTACCCACCTACCCACTCCTGCCTTCCTGCCCTGGCATTCTTCTACACTGGGTCATCAAATCCCCACAGGTTCAAGGGCTGCTTCTCCCACTGATGTGCAACCAGTAACTTCTGCCACATATACGGCCGGAGCCATGGGTCCTTCCATATGTACTCTTTGGTTGGTAGTCCAGTCCCTTGGAGCTCCAAGGAGTCTGGCCAGTTGACAACTTTGCTCCCCCCAGCAGGGCTGCAAACTTTATCAGCTCCTTCAGTCCCTTCTCTAACTCCTCCATTAGGAACCCTGCACTCAATCCAATGGTTGGATGCGAGCATCTTTCTCTGTATTTGTCAGACTCTGGCAGAGCCACTCAGGAAACAGCCATATCAGGCTCCTGTCAGCAAGCATTCTAGGCATCCACAATAGAGTCAGGGTTTGGCAATATGGGATGAAACTCCAGGTTGGGCAGTGACTGGATGGCCTTTCCTTCAGTCTCTGCTCCATGCTTTGTCTCCATATTTCCTCCAGTGAATATTTTGTTCCCCCTTCTAAGAAGCACTGAAGCATCCACACTTTTGTCTTCCTTCTTCTTGAGCTTCATATAGTCTGTGAATGGAATCTTGGGTAAGCCGAGCTTTTGGGCTAATACCAATCCTCCTCAAATTATTCCACAAACAGAATGAAAACTGCCAAACTCTTTCTATGTGGCTGCAGTCATCCTCATACTTAAGCCTCACAAGACTCAGCAAAGAAATAGAATTTCAGAGAAATTTGTCTTATGAAAATTGATACTGAAATACTTGATAAAGTACTTGCATACAGAATCTTTGTTTGTTTTGTTTTTTTTTTTTTTTTTTTTTTTTTTTTTTTTTTTTTTTTTTTTTTTTTTTTTGGTTTTTCGAGACAGGGTTTCTCTGTGTAGCCCTGGCTGTCCTGGAACTCACTTTGTAGACCAGGCTGGCCTCGAACTCAGAAATCCTCCTGCCTCTGCCTCCCAAGTGCTGGGATTAAAGGCGTGCGCCACCACCGCCCGGCTGCATACAGAATCTTATGAACACATAAAAACATCACCCACCATGATCAAGTTGACTTCATCCCTAAGATTCAGGAATAATTTAACATACAAAAATCCACCACCATAATCCAGCATATAAACAGACTGAAAGAAAAAAATCACATGATCATTTCATTAGATTCTGAACGGCCCCTTGACAAAGTCCAACAGCTCTTTATGTTAAAAGTGTAAGAGAGATCAGGAATATAAGGCACGTGACTAAACATAAAGCAATACACAGTGAGCCAATAGCCAACATCAAGCAATTTACAGATTCAAAGCAATTCCCACCAAAATTCCAACACACTTCTTTACAGAACTTAACAGAATGATTTTTAACTTCATGTAGGAAAAACAAAACAACAAACAAACAAACAAAAAACCCAGAATAGTAAAAACAACCCCAAACAATAAAAGAACTTACAGAGGTATCACCATCCCTGACTTCAAGCTATACTAAAGAGCACTAGTAATAAAAACTGCATGATATTTGAAAAAGAACAGGCAGGTGTTTGACTGGAATTAAATCAAAGACCCTGAAATAAACTCATGCACATACGGACACTTAAAATTTGATAAGGAATGCAAAACCGTAGGATGGAAAAAAGAAAGCATCTTTAACAAATGGTCCTGCTCTAACTGGATGTTTACATGTAGAAGAATGCAAATAGATACATTTCAATCACCCTACATGAAACACATGTCCAAGTGGATCACAAACCTCAAAGTAAAATCAGATACACTAAATCTAAAGGAACAGAAAGTGGGGAATAACCTTGAATCTCTTGGTACAGGAGACAAATTCCTTACCAGAACACCAATGACTCAGGCGTTAAGATCAACAGTTGATAAAAGAGTCTTCATGAAGCTGCCAATATTCTCTGATGCAAAGGATATTGTCAATAGGACAAAAATGGCAGCCTACAGATTGTAAAAGGATCTTCACTAACACTACATCTGACAGAGGGTTAATACTCAAAATTTATAAAGAATTCAATCAGTTAGACATGAACAACTCACATAACAATTAAAATTGGAGTTCAGAGCTAAAACAGAGAATTCTTGACAGAGGAATAAAATATGGCAAAGAAGCAGTTAAAGATATTCAAAGTCCTTAGACAACAAGGAAATGCAAATCAAAACAACTGTGAGACTTCATCTTATACCTGTCAGAATGGCTAAGATAAAAACAAAACAAAACAAAACAACAACAACAACAAAACCTCAATGAATTTCACATTCTTCTGAGGATGTGGAACATGGAGAGCATTCCTCCATTAGTGGTGAGAATGCAAACTTACACAATTACTTTTGAATTCAATTTGATGGTTTCTCAGAAAACTGAGACAAAATCTACCACAAGACCCAGATATACCACTCCTGGGCACATGTCCAAATGATACTTTACTATATCACAGGAACACTTACTCAACTGTGTTCATAGTAGCAGGTAAAAAGAAACTAGATGTCTCTCAACTGAAGAATGGATAGACAATGCAGTACATCTACACAGTGAAATACTATTGAGCTATTAAAATCAAAGACATGAATTTTGCAGGCAAATGGATAGAACTTTAGAATATCATCCATCCAGGGTGAATTGACACAGACCGAGAAGGACATTCATGGTATGTACTCACTGATAAGTGGATATTAGCCTTAAAATAGAAGATATACATGATATACTCCACAGAACCACAGAAGCTAAACAAGAAGAAAAGTTCAAGTGAGGATGCTCAAATCTCACTTAGAAGGGAGAAAAATATAGCCCTAGGAGTCATATGGAATGAGGGAATTGGGTGGGAGAAGGGAGGTTGAGGGGAATGTGGGGTTCAGGATCAGGTGTGTGGAGGAACTGGAAAGATGATGAGATGGTCAGGAGAATGAATGGAAATCTGCAACTGGTGGTGTGTGGGGAATATGGGGTTATCTAGTAGACATTCCAGAGACCTGGGATAGGGTACACATCCAAGAATCAATGGGGTTACCTCTTCTGTGAGTCACAACATTAGCAATATGGAACAAAAAGAGGCTACCTCTTACGGACAGAAAGGACCCCAGTTGAAGAATAAGGACACCACCCACCCACAAAACTTTTGACCCAAAATTTATCCTGACTTCAAGAAATGCAGGGATTGGATGGAGCAGAGACTGGGGGAATGGAAAGCAATAACCTGCCCAACTAAAGACCCATCCCATGGGCAAGCACCAATCCCTGACCCTATCGATGATGCTCTGGTATGCTTTATAGGAAGACCAACAGAGTCAACTAACTTGGACCCTTGGGGTTCTCAAAGACTGAACCACCAACCAAAGAGAATGTAAAGGCTGGACCTAGCCCCTACATTCCTGCATATATGAAGCAAATATGCAGCTCAGATCTTCATGATGGACCCAACAACTGTAGTGGATTCTGTTCCAAAAGCTGTTGTCTGTCTATGGCATGTGTTCTAGCGAGGCTGTCTTGTCTGGCCTCAGGAGTAGTGGACGTCCCTAGCTCTGCAGAGACTTGATGTGCCATGGTGATAGAGTCCTGGGCGATGCAGGGCTCCATTTTCTCAGAGGAGAAGGGGAGGAGTATGGGAGGAGGAACTGTGGGAGGGGTTGGCTAGGAGCAGGGGTAGTGATAGGTGAAAGAGAGTAAATAAATAAATTTAAAACAACAAAACCAAACGAAACAAAAAGAAACAAAACAACAGCCAAAAAGGTAAGATCCTAAGGAAAAGAAAAAAGGAAAAATATATTTAGATTTAAATAATGTTTTAATAATAAAATATGACTAAAATTGATAATATAGAATGAAGTTTTCCTTGATAAATAATAGTAATATAATGTGGGAGAGGACTGCTCGCACAGTTATCAATTATCAGGAAGTTATCAATTCCATCTGCCTACCACTTTATTTTTTTAAGTAATAAATATTTAATGAGCATCATCTTTGCACTCAATTTTAAGATGTCACTGCAAACACTGTGCCATTTCTGTCCACCTCAAAAAAAGGCTGTGGAAATTCTTAATGATTGCAGTATAATTACTATCATTACCATTATATGTTGTGTTGAAACTAAGATTTCACATCTATGAGCAGTGCTTATTTAGGTATTAGATAAAGCAGAGTAAATCTGGTAAACACTAAAATGAATGTATCACTCACTGCTTTATCTCTTTTGTTATTTTCTTGGTAAAGAAAGTAACAGAATGATTACATCATATAAATGTACATAATATTGAGGAATAATGTGTATTACAACAGATTGCTGTCATATTTCATTTTAATTATTTAATATTTATTGAATTTTTTTCCTATTAATATTATAACTAGTTCTGATTGGAAAAGATAAGGAGGAAATGCTATTGTGCAGCAGAAAATATTATAGATAAGCTATATACAAATTCTGGAAGTTAAGAGAGGGTGATTTACATAATTCATCTGAATTTATTTAGTGCTGGAAGGTAAAACTAATATTCTTTATAACCTCATCACAAAACATCAATAAGCGTTTGCCATGGATTTCATTCTTTCTACTTTTAGTTAGCTCTAGATTGCATGAACTACATCAATCTCTTTTTTCCTCATGAATAAATTCATTTCCTATTTTATTGTGCTTCACAGTTTACAGAATAATGCATTTCTAAAGAAAGTTTAGGATCCATAAAAGGAAAACAAATATAGAGTTTAATGCTTTCTGATCACACAAACCACATAGTTAAACAGGAAGATAATCCTAAATAGAGATAGACTGATAGTGTATTAGAAGATATTGCCACTGCTAAGTTTAATAAAATGTGATTGACATACTTAAATTTATCATGGGAAAAATCACATTTTTATGACCATTCAAAATGACATGGAACAAAATTTGATATCAACGGGGCCAATGAGAGACACAGGGTTTTGTGCTTTGTGGCAGGCCTTTAACACCTCTACAGTGGAATAGACAGTACGTATACATTTTTTCAGAGACCTGAATCTCCTTCTTGCTTGTGGTTTCTAGGTTTTTCCCTGTAATTAAGCACCTCTTTTCACCTGCTTTTAACTTCAGCTTTCTGCCTGCTATTTGAAATATCAAGCCATTTACAAGGAAGAAATGTGCTGTTTTATTAATAGCTTGAAATTCAACAATTTGATTTTCACCAGAATGAAGAGATTTGAAATTCCTAAAACTTGAAAACGTTGAGTATGAGTTTGTGATGAACAGCAAAGATTTCAGTCCATTGTGTTTGTTTTCCTAAGTGTGCTCTGTATGTCTTCATTTCCTAAAGCAAACCAGAATGTGAAAGAAACAACTGAAATATCTTAACTGCACACACACACACACACACACACACACACACATACATACATACACACACACACACACACAAATATGTCTTTAACATTTCTCACTGGTAAAACAAGGAGAAAACACATCCTCCTTTAATACTTGAAATATGAACTAAAATATTGTATTAATATTTCAGTAGCTTATTTGTATAACAAGAGATACTAGCTTTTTCACCTTTACAACCATTACTGTACTTTCTGGTAATCAAAACCAAAGAAGTAGGTTTTACATTTGGAAATAGTTCCAGAAATAAAAACTGCACTTTGCTTGATTCTGTTAATAATTGGAAGGCAACTTGTTCACAGGATAACCAGAGTATTTTGAAATCAGACTCCAGTGTAAAATAAATTACATATGCCTTATGATTGAAATATTGCTTATATTGGAGTAATAGTTTGCTTTATTTTGTTTTATCTTTGCTTTTTGTTTTGATTTGTCAAAAATAATGTTTATTGACAACAGATCTAAGTAGATAATCCTACAAAGTAGTCAACAAATACATGTAATCTTCCCCATATCATCACACACTCAAGGATGAAATCAACCAAGTAGAAACAAAGAGAACTATACAAAGAAACAAAACTAGTAGCTGGTTCTTTGAGAAAATAGGTTAGCTAAACCCTTAGCCATCCGTCTAAAGGGCAGAGAGATAGTATTCAAATTAATAAAATCAGGATTGAAAAGGGAGACATAATAACAGAAACTGAAGAAATTTAAAAACTTATCAGATCCTACTACAAAATCCTACACTCAACAAAACTGGAAATTCTAGATTAAATGGATGATTTTCTAAACAGACACCAGCCACAAAAGTTAAAGCAGCATCAGATAAACCATCTAAACTGTCCATAACCCCTAAGTAAATAGAAGCAGTCATTAGAAGTCTCCAAAGCAAAATAAAGGCCAGGGACAGATGGTTTTAGAATTCTACCACATCTTCAAAGAAGCCCTAATTCCAAATTCTTCCACAAAATAGAAAAAACAGGAACCTTACTCAGTTCTTTCAATGAAGCCATAGTAATGCTGATATCTAAACCACAAAAAGGCCCAATGAAGAGAGTGTCAGACCAATTTCCCTTATGAATATTGATGCAAAAATAATCGATAAAATTCTTGCAAGCCAAATCCAAAAACATATCAAAATGATCAAGTAGGTTTCATCCTAGAGATATGCAGTGATTCAGTATACGGATAACTATCAATGTAATCTACTATATAAAAAAAGTAAAACAAATGATCACTTTATTAGATGATAACAAAGTCTTTGATAAAATACAACACCCCTTCATGTTAAAAGTCATGGAAAGATAAGGAATTCAAAGCATATACCTAAATATAACAAAAGCAATATACAGCAAACGAATAGCCAAAATCAAAGTAAATGGAGTGAAACTCAAAGCAATCCCATAAAAATCAGGGACAAGATAAGGCTGGCCACTCTCTTCTTATCTATTCAATATAGTATTTGAATTTCTAGGTAGAATAATTAGACAAAAAAAGGAGATCAAAGAGAAATAAATTGTGAAGGAGGAGGTCAATATATCATTATTTGCAGAAGATATGATATATCAGTGAAAATATAACCCAAAAAATTCTACCAGAGAGCTCCTACCACTGATAAACAACTTTAGCAATGTGGCAGAATATGAAATTAACTCCAACATATCAGTAACCTTTCTCTACTCAATGGATAAATGGGCTGAGAAAGAAATCAGGGAAATAACACCCTTCATAATAGTCACAAATAATATAGAATATCTTATATAATATCTTGGTGTGACTCTAACCAAGCAAATGAAAGATCTTTATGACAAGAACTACACATTCCTAAAGAAAGAAATCAAAGAAGTCTTCAGAAGATGGAAAGATCTCCCATGCTCTCATTGATTGTCAGGATTAAAATAGTAAAAATGGCCATATTACCAAAAGCAATCTACATATTCAATGCAATCCTCATCAAAATTCCAATTCAATTTTTCATAGAGTAGGAATGAGCAAATCTCAAATTAGTTTGTAATAACAAAAAAAAACCCAGGATAGTGAAAACTATTCTTAACAATAAACGAACTTCAGGGGGAATCACCATCCCTGACCACAAGCTGCACTACAGAGCAATAGTGAGAAAAATCTCATGTTATTGGTACAGAGACAGGCAAGTAGATTAATGGAACGGAATTCAAGGCCCCAAAATAAACCCACACACCTATGGCCACTTGATCTCTGACAAAGAAGACAGAACCATCCAGTGGAAAAAAGATAGCATTTTCAATAAATGATACTGGTTAACTGGCTGTCAGCATGTAGAAGGATGCAAATCGATCCATTCTTATTTCCTTATACAAAGCTTAATTCCAAGTGCATCAAGGTCTGCCACATAAAACCAGTTACACTGAATCTAATAGAATACAAAATAAGGAAAAGCCTCAAACACATATGTACAGGAGAAAATTGCCTGGAAAGAACACCAATTGCTCACACTCTAATATTAACAATCAACAAATGGGACTTCATAAAATTGCAAAGGTACTTTAAGGCAAAGGACACTGTCAATAGGACAAAATGGCTACCCAGAGGCTGGGAAAAGATTTTTACTAACCCTACATCTGATAAAGGGCTAATATATAAAATGCATAAAGAACACAAGAAGTTAGACTCCAGAGAACCAAATAACCCTATAAAATAATGGGGTACAGAGCTAAGCCGAGAATTCTCAACTGAGGATTTTCGGATCTCTGCGAAGCTCCTAAAGAAATGTTCAACATCCTTAGTTACTAGGGAAATGCAAATCAAAATGACCCTGAGATCACATCTCATACCTATCAGAATGACTAAGATCAAAAAACGCAAGTGACAGCAAGTGCTGATAAGGATGTGGAAAAAGAGCAACCCTCCTCCATTGCTGTTGGGACTGCAAGCCTGTAAAACCACTTTGGACAACAATCTGGCAGTTCCTGAAAAAAATTGGAAATAGATCTATCTGATGACCTAGCTATACCACTACTAGGAATATACTCAAAAACGCTTTAACATATTACAAGAAAACATGTTCCACTATGTTCTTAGCAGACTTATTTATAATAGCCAGAAGCTGAAAACAACTTAGATGTCCTCAACAGAATAACTGATATAGAAAATGTGGTACATTTACACATTGGAGTACTACTCACCTATGAAAAAAACAATAAGTTCATGAAATTTGCCGGAAAATGGATGGGACTAAAAAATATCATCCTGAGTGAGATCCCAAACACAAAAGAACTTACATGATATATACTCAGTGAAAAATGAATATTAGCCACAAATTTCACAATGCCCATGATATAACCTACAAGCCACATGAAGCTTAGGATGAAGGAAGACCAGGGAGTGGACCATTCAGTCCTGTATTGAGGGAGGAGTAGAATGATTGAACAAAGTGGATGGAGTGGGGACTTGTTTGGGATAGTGGAGGGGGAACAAAGAAGGAAGGCACTATCAGATATTGGAGGGTGTGGATGAGAGGTACAGAAGATCAGGAAATCTAATAAAAATATGTAGCAGTGGGAGATGAGGAAGTGGGGATAGCCGCTGGAGGGGTACTAATGCCAAGGAAGCTAGAGGCCACCAGGACCCAATTGGGATGACTTTAGCCGAAATGTGTAGTGAAGGGGAGATAGATCCTGTAGAGACCACCTCCAGTTGATAGGCACGGGTTCCAGTCAAGGGATGGTACTGGCCACCTATCTCAAAGTTTTTAACCCAGAAATGTTCCTGTCCAAAGGAAAGACAGAGAAAAAATTGAAACAGAGACTACAGGAAAGGCCATTTGCTGACCATACCATCTGGGGATCCATCCTGACTGCAGACACTGTTGCTATGGCCAAGAGGTACTTGTTGACAGGAACCTGGTGTGGCTGTTCCTCGGGAGGTTCTGCCAGCAAATAACATATGCAGATGTGGGTGCTTGAAGTCAACCATCAGACTGAGCTCATGGACTCATGTGGGGAAGCTGCAGAAGGTCTGGAGGAGCAGAGGGGGATTGCAACTCCATAGGAAGAACAATGTGGGCGGGCCAGACCACCCAGTGTTCCCAGGGACTAGACCACCAACCAAGGAGTGTACAGGGAGGGATTCATGGCATCAGATACATATGTAGCAGAGGATGGCCTTGTCTGACACCAATGAGAGGTTAGGCCCTTGGTCCCGTGGGGACAAAGCATAGGGGAATGCTGGAGAGGTGGGGCAGGAGAGGGTGGATTGGTAGTGGAGCACCGTCATAGAGGCAAAGGGAGGGGAAAGGGCAGATGTGGGATGGGAGTTTGTGGAGGGCTTACCGGGAAGGGGGATATCATTTGAGATATAAATGAGTGGAAAGAGCCAGGCAGTGGTGGTGCATGCCTTTAATCCCAGCACTTGGGAGGCAGAGGCAGGAAAATTTCTGAGTTCAAGGCCAGCCTGGTCTACAGAGTGAGTTCCAGGACAGCCACGGCTACACAGAGAAACCCTATCCCGAAGACCAAAAAAACAAAACAAACAAAACAAAACGAACAAACAAAAAACAAAACAAGTGTCACTGTGTAACCGTAAATGAGTGGAAAGATTAATAATAATAAAAAAAGAACAAAATCTCACAAAAGAAAGAGAAATAAAACTGAAAAAATGTGAATAAATCTGCTATGAAGTATAATTGAAAAATGCAAATCACAAAAACAAGATATACCAAGTTAAATACTTTCCTACTATTTTCCTAATTCTTTAGCATGCACATATTTTAATATGATGTTTATTATTAGATTCCTGCTGTGAATAGTATTAGAATATCATAAGCAAAATTTCATTAAACTGAATACTTCACTCTAAGAAAAAATGAATAACATAGTACACTTGGTCACACTAATGGGAGAAGAGTGCTGTATAACATAAAATGTGTAGATTGCTCTTGGTAGGTTTGTCACACTCTTAATCCAACCCATCCATGAACATGAGAGTTCTTTTTATCTTTTGATGTCTTCTTCAATTTTGTTTTTCAATAGCTTGCAAGTTTTTGATATAAAAGTCTTTCTCTTGCTTTTTCAGGCTATCACAAGATATTGTAATTTTTTAAAAAGCTTTTTTGAGATGAATAAACTTCTTTCTCATATATTTGAAATTTCTATGTAGGGAAGCTTGTGTGTATGTGTGTGTGTGTGTGTGTGTGTGTGTGTGTGTGTGTGTGTGTGTCTGAAAAATTTCTTAGGCTTTGCTTAATTTAAGTAACATAGTGCCTCATTAGACTAAACATTTTTTAGTTCCATGCTCATATAAATTTCAAATTAAAATTTTTGTTTTACTTTTAAATGATTTATTTACTACACAACATATACCTTTTCCACATTCCTCCCAACCCTTTCTCCAGATTCGCTGCTACTCCTTTCCTAAACATTGAACATGAAATATAAAATGTTTATTGGATTTCTTTAATTTTTACAATTAATGATTGATATTATATTGTATCAATTATCATGATATTTTGTGACTTTAATTTTTTTTATGCTAAAAGTCATTCAAGGGCCAACTCTACTCGGGGGATTGACTACACTGAGTCTCTAGGTATGCAGGGATTCCCCAAGTATACCATTGCTTGGGACACAGCCTGCTATGCTTCTATCTGCGCCCAAGAGTGAGGCAGATTTGTGGTCATCTGGGTGCCAGCTCTGCTGTGGGACATCTGCCCTGAAGAGGGATCCGCTCTGGAAGAGAGCGCACCAGCCTCCTCTTAGTCAACTCTGCTCCGGGGATTGACTAAACTGAGTCTCTAGGTACGCAGGGATTTCCCAAGTATAACATCACTTGGGGCAAGGCACATCAGGGCTCCATAGTCACTCAGGAACAGGGCAGCCCCTCAGCAATCAGCACCAGGGGAAACCAGGTCATCCAGGAGGGCAGAAATAGCCTTTCAGGCTCACAGGATGTTCAAGCAACAGCCAGTGACATCAGGACCAACTAACACCAGAGATAACCAGATGGAAAAGGCAAACGTAGGAACATTACTAACAGAAATCAGGGTAATATGGGACCATCCGAACCCAAATCTCTGACAGCAGCAAGTCCTGGATACCCCAACACACCCGAAGGGCAAGATCTGGATTTAAAATCACTTCTCATGATGCTATTAGAGGATTTCAAGAAGGACATAAATAAATCTCATAAAGAAATACAGGAGAACATGAATCAATGGGTAGAAGTCCTTACAAAAGAAACACAAAAATCACTGAAAGAAATGAAGGAGAATATGAGTCAACAGATGCAGGCCCATAAGGAGGCAACACAAAAATCACTTAAAGAAATACAGGAGAACATGAATCAATGGGTAGATGCCCTTACAAAGGAAACACAAAAATCACTGAAAGAAATGCAGGAGAATATGGGTAAACACATGGAATCCTATAAGGAGGAAACACAAATATCACTTAAAGAAATACAGGAGAACTTGGGTCAACAGGCAGAAGTCCTGAAAGAGGAAACACAAAAATGTCTTAAAGAAATAAAGGAAAACACAAACAAACAAGTGAAGGAACTGAGCAAATCCATTCAGAATCTAAAAAAGGAAGTAGAAACAACTAAGAAATCACAAAGGGAGACAACTTTGGAGATAGAAAACCTTGGGAAGAAATCAGAGGTCATAGATACAAACATCAACAATAGAATACAAGAGAAGGAAGAAAGAATTTCAGGTGCTGAAGATACCATTGAAAGCATTGACTCAACAGTCAAAGAAAATGCAAAATGAAAAAAATGTGTAACCCAAAACATCCAGGAAATGCAGGACACAGTGAGAAGACCCAACCTAAGGATTATAGGTATAGATGGGAGTGAAGATTTGCAACTTAAAGGGCACATAAATATCTTCAACAAATTATGGAGGAAAACTTCCCTAACCTAAAGAGAGAGATGCTGATGAACTCACAAGAAGCCTATAGAACTCCAAACAGACTGGACCAAAACAGAAATACCTCCTGTCACATAATAATCAAAACACCAAATGTACTAAACAAAGAAAGAATATTAAAAGCAGTAAGAGAAAAAAAGCCAAGTAACATATAAAGGAAGACCTATCTGAATTAAATGAGACTTCTCACCTGAGAATATGAAAGCTAGAAGATCCTGAGCAGATCTCATACAAACTCTAAGAGAACACAAATTCCAGCCCAGACTACGATACCAGTGAAACTCTCAATCAGCATAGACAGAGAGACCAAGATATGCTATGATAAAACAAAATGTACAAAACATCTTTCCACAAACCCAGCCCTGCAAAGGATAATAGGTGGAAACCGCTAATAAAAGGAGAGAAATTACACCCTGGAGAAAACGAGATAGTAACCTTCTTACAACAAAAACCAAAAGTAGATAACCACTCAAACATAAAGATAGCATCAAGAATAGCAGGTGACAATAATCACTATTCCTTAATCTCTCTTAATATCAATGGTCTCAATTCCCCAATAAAAAGACATAGACTAACAGACTGGATACGTAAACAGGACCAAGCATTTTGCTGCATGCAGGAAACACACCTCCGGGTCAAAGACAAATACTACCTCAGAGTAAAAGGCTGGAAAACAATTTTACAAGCAAATGGTCCCAGGAAACAAGCCAAAGTAGCCATCCTAATATCAGATAAAATTGACTTTCAACATAAAGACATCAAAAAAAGACACTGAAGGACACTACATACTGGTCAAAGGAAAAATCCACCAAGAAGAATTCTCATTTCTGAACATCTATGCTCCAAATGCAAGGGCACCCTCATTAGTAAAAGAAACTTTACTAAAGCTCAAAGAACACATCGAACCTCAAACAATAATAGTGGGTTACTTCAACACCCCACTCTCTGAAATGCATCGTTCAGGAAAGCAGAAAATAAACAGGGACAAAGTGAAACTAATTTAAGCCTTGGACCAAATGGGACTAACAGATATATATAGAGAACATTTCATCCTAAAGCAAAAGAATATACCTTCTTCTCAGCACGTCATGGTACCTTCTCCAAAATCAACCATATAATTGGTCACAAAACAGACCTCAACAGATATAAGAAGATCGAACTTATCCCATGCCTCCTATCAGATCACTATGGAATAAGGGTGGTCTTCAATAGCAACAACAACAAAAAAAAAAAACAGAAAGCCCACATAAACGTGGAAGCTGAACAATGCTGTACACAATGATAGCTTGGTAAAGGAAGAAATAAAGAAAGAAATCAAAGACTTTTTAAAATTTAATGAAAATGAAGGCACAACATACCCTAATTTATGGGACACAATGAAATCGGTGCTAAGAGGAAAATTCATAGTCCTGAGTGCCTCCATAAAGAAACGAGAGAGAGCATACACTAGCAGCTTAATGGAACACCTGAAATCCCTGGAACAGAAAGAAGCAAATACACCCAAGAGGAGTAGAAGGCAGGAAATCATCAAACTCAGGACTGAAATCAATCAAGCAGAAACAAATAAAACCATACAAAGAATCAACAAAACTAGGAGTTGGTTCTTTGAGAAAATCAACAAGATAGATAAGCCCTTAGCCAGACTAGCCAGAGGGCACAGAGACAGTATCCAAATTAACAAAATCAGAAATGAAAAGGGAGAGATAACAAGAAAAAAAGTGGAAATTCAAAAACTCATCAGAGCCTACTACAAAAGCCTGCATTCAACACAACTAGAAAATCTGGAGGAAATGGACAATTTCCTAGACAGATACCAAACACCAAAAATAAATCAGGATCAAATAGACCATCAAAACCATCCTATAACCCCTGAAGAAATAGAAGTGGTCATTGGAAATCTTCCAACCAAAACAAAGCACACTGCAGAATTCTATCAGACCTTCAAAGAATACCTAACACCAATACTCTTCAAACTATTTCACAAAATAGAAACAAAAGGAACACTACCCTACTCATTCTATGAAGCGACAATTACACTGATACCAAAATCACACAAAGATCCGACAAAGAAAGAGAATCTCAGACCAACTTCGTTTATGAATAGCTATGCTAAAATACTCAATAAAATTCTTGCCAACCGAATCCAAGAATATATCAAAATGAGCATTCACCACGATCAAATAGGCTTCATCCCAGGGATGCAGGGATGGTTCAATATAAGGAAGTCCATCAATGTAATCTACTACATAAACAATCTCAAAGAAAAAAAAAACACATGATCATATCATTAGATCCTTTCAAGCTAAAAGTCTTGGAAAGATCAGGAATTCGAGGCCCATATGTAAACATAGTAAAAGCAATTTACAGCAAACCAGTACCCAACAACAATCTAAATGGAGAGAAACTTGAAGCAATCCCACTAAAATCAGGGACTAGACAAGGCTGCCCTCTCTCTCCATATCTTTTCAATATAGTATTTGAAGTTCTAGCTGAAGCAATTAGACGACAAAAGGAGGTCAAAGGGATACAAATTGGAAATGATGAAGTCAAACAATCACTAATTGCAGACGATATGATAGTGTACTTACGTGACCCAAAGAACTCCAGCAGAGAACTCCTACAGCCGATAAATAACTTTAGCAAAGTGGCCGGATATAAAAACAACTCAAGCAAATTAGTAGCCTTCCTATACTCAAAGGATAAGCAGGCTGAGAAAGAAAAAAGAGAAATGATACCCTTCATGATAGCCACAAATAATATAAAATATCTTGGTGTGACTCTAACCAAACAAGTGAAAGATCTGTATGACAATAACTTCAAGTCTCTGAGGAAAGAAATTGAAGACCTCAGAAGATGGAAAAATCTGCCATGTGCATGGATTGCCAGGATTAATATAGTAAAAATAACCATCTTTCCAAAATCAATATACAGATTCAATGCAATCCCTATGCATTTCCCAACTCAATTCTTCATAGAGTTAGAAAGAGCATTTCAAAAATTCATCTGGAATAACAGAAAACCCAGGATAGCTAAAACTATTCTCAGCAGTAAAAGAACTTCTGGTGGAATCAGTATCCCGGACCTCAAGCTATACTACAGAGCAATAATGTTAAAAACTACATGGTATTGGTACAGTGACAGGCATGAAGATCAATGGAACCTAATTGAAGATCCAGAAATGAATCCACACTCCTATGGTCACGTGATCTTTGACAATGAAGTTAAAACCATCCAGTGGAAAATAAGATAGACTTTTCAACAAATGGTGCTGGCTCAACTGGTGGTCAACATGCAGAAGAATGCAAATCAATCCATTCTTATCTCCTTGCCCTAAGGTCAATTCCAAGTAGATCAAGGACCTCCACATAAAACCAGACACAGTGAAACTAATAGAAAAGTAACTAGGGAAGAGTCTTGAACATATGGCCACAGGGGAAAATTTCCTGAACATAACACCGATAGCTTCTGCTTTAAGATCAAGAATTGACAAATGGGACATCATAAAATTGCAAATTTTCTGTAAGGCAAAGGACACTGTCAAAACGACAAAGAGGCAGTCAACAAACTGGGAAAAGATCTTTACCAACCCTACATCTGACAGAGGGCTAATGTCCAATATATACAAAGAACTCAAGAAGTTAGACTTCAGAGAGCCAAATAACCCTATTAAAAATGGGGTACAGAGTTCTCACCTAAAGAATATCTAATGGCTGAGAAGCACCTAAAGAGATGTTCAACATCCTTAGTTATTAGGGAAATGCAAATCAAAACAACCCTGAGATTCCATCTCACACCAGTCAGAATGGCTAAGATCAAAATACAGGAGACAGCAGTTGTTGGCGCGGATGTGGAGAAAGAGGAACACTCCTCCACTGCTGGTGGGATTGCAAGCTGATACAACCACTCTGGAAAGCAGTCTGGCAGTTCCTCAGAAAACTGAGCATGACACTTCCAGAGGATCCGGCTATACCACTCCTTTACCTGCATGCAATAAGGACACATGCTCCACTATGTTCATAGCAGCCTTATTTGTAATAGCCAGAAGCTGGAAAGAACCCAGATGTCCCTCAGTGGAGGAATGGATTCAGAAGATGTGGTATATTTACACAATGGAATACTACTCTGCAATTAAAAACAATGAGTTCACGAAATTCTTAGGCAAATGGTTAGAACTGGAAAATATCATCCTTAGTGAGGTAACCCAATCCCAAAATATCCACATTGTATGCAGTCACTGATAAGGGGATATTAACCCAGAAACTCGGAATACCCAAATCACAATTCACATATCAATTGATTTCCAAGAAATTGGAAGGAGAGACCCCTGGTCCTGAAAGACTGGATATAGGGGAATACCAGGTCAAAAAAGTGAGAGGGGATTGAATGGGGAACAGGGGGAGGGAAGAGGGCTTATGAGACTTTCGGGGAGAAGGGAATCAGGAAAGGGGAAAAAATTGGGAATGTATATTTAACTTCCTAACATATGTTTACCCCCTCAATAAATTCATGAAGGTAGACAGTAAAAATTTCTAATAAGTTGCAGTTTGTAATTTGTTCTTAGTTTATTTCATGATGAAGTTTAGCTGATGGGTCTATGTGCTGCATTATTTTCTCTCATAATGCAAGTTTGTCAATTGTAACTTGCACAGAAACTCACCAATTTCTTAAGTATAAAACCAATGTTAATTCTGAAGACCTCAAAATACAAATAAGTAAAAGCCTTAGCACATCTCTTACAACTTGTGAGTTTTATTGACCAAATTACTTGTGATAGTATTTTTCCATGGTTGGAAATGAAGTAACAGATGTCCTAGACTCACAGGAATTTTGAGAATATGGTAACATATGCAAATCACTAGGAGAAGTAATTTGCACTTTAATTCTTAATTTTTCTTGTTATTACATTTGTGATCGTTACTAATCCTTCCATTAATTATAGTATTATTTATGTTATTGTTCATTTTAACCTTTAGAGTATAATATTTTCCAGAACGTGAAATAGTGCTTTTCATTGGTTTTGCCTCTGCCTCTGGATGATAACACTAAGTAGATTAATGTCTAATAATCTTTAAGAAAGTAAAACAGAAATATAATTTCCATCATCTTTAATGCTCATTTCTGCTAATGGTATTATATGAAGCTCCCCAAAAGGGATAAGTTCATAATAAATTATTATGGAAGATATGTCATTAAGTTTATAAAAATATCTAATCCAGAAAACATTAATGAATGAGGATTATTCTTGAAATTCTTGAAACTTAGAGCATAAACTATTGGAGTTCTGTTCAGGAAATTCTCCCCTGTGCCCATATGTTCAAGGTTCTTCCCTAGTTTCCTTTCTATTAGTTTCAGTGTGTCTGATTTTATGTGGAGGTCCTTTATCCACTTGGAATTGAGCTTAGTGCAAGGAGATAAGAATGGATTGATTTGCATTCTTCTGCATGTTGACCTCCAGTTGAACCAGCACCATTTGTTGAAAAGGCTATCTTTTTTCCACTGGATGGTTTTAGCTCCTTTGTCAAAGATCAAGTGACCATAGGAGTGTGGATTCATTTATGGGTCTTCAATTCTGTTCCATTGATCTACATGCCTGTCACTGTACCAATATCATGCAGTTTTTAACACTATTGCTCTGTAATACAACTTGATGTCTGGGATTGATTCCCCCAGAAGTTCTTTTACTCTTCGAGGATAGTTTTAGCTATCCTGGGTTTTCTGTTATTCCAGATGAATTTTTGAATTGCTCTTTCTAACTCTATGAAGAATTGAGTTAGGATTTTGATGAGAATTGCATTGATTATGTATATTGCTTTTGGTAAGATGGTCATTTTTACTATATTAATCCTGCCAATCCAAGAGCATGGAAGATTTTTCCATCTTCTGAGGTCTTCTTCAATTTCTTTCTTCAGAGACTTGAAGTTCTTGTCATACAGATCTTTCACTTGTTTGGTCAAAGTCACACCAAGATACTTTATATTGTCAAAAGGACAAAGCAGCAGCCAACAAACTGGAAAAAGATCTTTACCAAGCCTACATCCGACAGAGGGCTAATATCCAATATATACAAAGAACTCACGAAGTTAGACTCCAGAGAGCCAAAAAATCCTATTAAAAATGGGGTACAGATATATGGACTCAATAGGCTATGTGTGTGATTATGTATGAATATATAAATGCATATAAACATACAAAACCAAATGATCTTAAAAGAGGTCATGAATTTAAAGGAGAATGGGGAGGGGATATGAGAGGGCTTAGAGGGTAAAAGGGAAGGGAGAAATGATGTAATTAAAATGCAATTTCAAAAATAAATAAATAAATAAATGTAAAAAAAAAAATGGGGTACAGAGCTAAACAAAGAGTTCTCACCTGAAGAATATCTAATGGCTGAGAAGCACCTAAAGAAATGTTCAACATTCTTAGTCATTAGGGAAATGCAAATCAAAACAACCCTGAGATTTCACCTCACACCAGTCAGAATAGCTAAGATCAAAAACACAGGAGACAGCAGTTGTTGGCGAGGATGTGGAGAAAGAGGAACACTCCTCCACTGCTGGTGAGATTGCAAGCTGATACAACCACTCTGGAAAGCAGTCTGGCGGTTCCTCAGAAAACTGGGCATGATACTTCCGGAGGATCCGGCTATACTACTCCTTTACCTGCATGCAATAAGGACACATGCTCCACTATGTTCATAGCAGCCTTATTTGTAATAGCCAGAAGCTGGAAAGAACTCAGATGTCCCTCAGCGGAGGAATGGATTCAGAAGATGTGGTATATTTACACAATGGAATACTACTCTGCAATTAAAAACAATGAATTCACGAAATTCTTAGGCAAATGGTTAGAACTGGAAAATATCATCCTTAGTGAGGTAACCCAATCCCAAAATAGCCACATTGTATGCAGTCACTGATAAGGGGATATTAACCCAGAAACTCGGAATACCCAAAACACAATTCACATATCAATTGATTTCCAAGAAGTTGGAAGGAGAAACCCCTGGTCCTGGAAAGACTGGATATAGGGGAATGCAGGTCAAAGAAGTGAGAGTGGGTTGAATGGGAACAGGGGGAGGAAAGAGGGCTCATGAGACTTTTGGGGAGGGGGGAACCAGGAAAGGGGAAAAATTGGGAATGTAAATAAAAAAATATAGAAAATTAAAAAAAAAAGGAACCATATTAAAAAAAATGTCATTCAAGCTTTGCAATGGTATCATGTTTCAAAAAGGAACAGAAATAAATTATTTCCTTTTTAATTTTGAACTAAGATAATTGTTCAGCAATGTATTTTATTTATGATATTTTTGCAAACCAAAAGGAAGTGCCATTGTTGTCTTTCATGCAGTCAGGTAACAACTGAAACTTGTCACCCGCAGAAGTTGCAGCAGGGGATCTATTTTATTTATTTTTTGTTTGTTTGTTTTTGTTTGTTTCTCAAGAACAGTCTTTAGATACATTTAAAACACAAATCACTCAAATTTATTCTTTACCTGGCAGTGTATACCAGTGACAGAAGTTGGTCTAGTTAGGCTAATCTTGTGTAGGAGTAGTTTCCTAATTTTTGCCTCCCACTAAATATTCCCAGCTACATACAGCTATTTAAATATGTACTTGGATTGTTCTAAATTAAAGAAAATTTAATTTTTTTTTAGGTCATTTTAAAAGTTTTTCAACATCAACTATCTATTCTGAGCAGGGATATTAAATGTTTCTATCATTTCCCAATATTTTACCTAACAGCATGCATTAATTTCCTATAATCCTCATTCATTAATGTTTTCTGGATTAGATATTTTTATAAACTTAATGACATATCTTCCATAATAATTTATTATGAACTTATCCCTTTTGGGGAGCTTCATATAATACCATTAGCAGAAATGAGCATTAAAGATGATGGAAATTATATTTCTGTTTTACTTTCTTAAAGATTATTAGACATTAATCTACTTAGTGTTATCATCCAGAGGCAGAGGCAAAACCAATGAAAAGCACTATTTCACGTTCTGGAAAATATTATACTCTAAAGGTTAAAATGAACAATAACATAAATAATACTATAATTAATGGAAGGATTAGTAACGATCACAAATGTAATAACAAGAAAAATTAAGAATTAAAGTGCAAATTACTTCTCCTAGTGATTTGCATATGTTACCATATTCTCAAAATTCCTGTGAGTCTAGGACATCTGTTACTTCATTTCCAACCATGGAAAAATACTATCACAAGTAATTTGGTCAATAAAACTCACAAGTTGTAAGAGATGTGCTAAGGCTTTTACTTATTTGTATTTTGAGGTCTTCAGAATTAACATTGGTTTTATACTTTAGAAATTGGTGAGTTTCTGTGCAAGTTACAATTGACAAACTTGCATTATGAGAGAAAATAATGCAGCACATAGACCCATCAGCTAAACTTCATCATGAAATAAACTAAGAACAAATTACAAACTGCAACTGATTTGAAATTTTTACTGTCTACCTTCATGAATTTATTGAGGGGGTAAACATATGTTAGGAAGTTAAATATGCATATCTTGACCACTAAATGACATTCATGCATGTTTAGCTGAAAATATTTAAGAACTACTTTATTATATTTCCAACTGTTTTCTTCCTTGAATAAACTAAGATAAATAGGTACTTAATGAGTTCCTTGTAATCAGCTGCAATCTGTAGAAAGAGCAAGTCTAGTTAGAGAACATATGTGAAGACATTAGAGAGGAGTCCAAAGCATATGCTTATATAGCAATGCTTCACAACTTTTACATTTTCTTTTCGTTCTTCCAAAACACTGTTAAACTCCTGAAATTGCTACAAGATTGTGGAGTGCTGAGTATTCTATTCTATGAATCTAGTGATTACTATTCATTTTTATTTTTGACATGAAAATTAACCATACTAGAATAACAAATTAATTTTATCATCTACCAAAACAAATCCTTATTGAGAATCAGCTGACATCCATACACAGCCACAAATCAAATCCTTCATAGAACTCATTCATTTGTGCATGCAATTACACACAACATGTTTACAAAATAACAAAACTAACCAATTTGTTTATAGCCAAATAGATAAGAAATTCTTAGAAGTTTTACTTGTCTTCAACTGTATTATACTGAGAAGCCTGAATAACTATAATTATAAACTTGGCAGGCTAGTATCTTTTAGTGCTGTAGACTTCTTTCCTGTGAACATCAAGGTCATTGAAATCATAAATCTTTTAGTTCTTGGATGAATAGGTGACATATAGATGGATAGATGGATGGATGGATGGATGGATGGATGGATGGATGGATGGATGGATGGATGGTTATATAGACAGAAGAAGAGAAAGACAGAAAAATATTCTCACTCCAATTTCTGTATTCCTCTATAAAAATCCAAAACAATGAGCTCTTCTATCCCTCCTCAACTTTGTTTATTGACATAGTGAAGAACTCTGGAAGAGGAGTAGAAATCCCAAGTCTACATATTATTTTGCTGGTGAATGATTTAAAAATAATTATTTGCTTGTCTGTAGTATAGAGCTATTGATTCCATACTTAAAATTCCTGATTTTCATCAGGAATAATATAAAATCATATGAAATAATGTGAAAGAGCTCTAACTATGAAACAGGGTTTGTTTACTGGACTCATTCATTAATAGTATTTTTAACAGAGAGAATGGAAATAATGTCATAATTGAGTCACTTTTGAGTAAAGCATTCAGCAGAATTGAAACGCTCCATCAAGGAAGGGTGGGAGACTCCTGAGACTCAGGATGTAAACCACATACTGCAATTCTGGAGAGAACAGAAACAGATTAGCCTAGAAGAGGCTATGTAAACTGGCCAGGATAACAAACACAGTGAACAACTAGTGGAAGGGAAGGTGAAGTGCCAAACTTCCTAGAGGAGAAATTCTTCGGCTGTGGACCTGTCTTTAAACTGTGAGAAGAGTCCTAGAGTTATAGCCTTTACAAGGCTCCACCCATTTTAAGTGAGATCTTCAGTGATGGGGTGGTTTTGAACCATCTCTGCTACTTTGTAAGCGAAACCTCACCCACAATCCTGTTAGTAACTCCAATGAAAACTTATTATTTCACCAAGTAAGACATTGTGCAATCATTATTTGGTATTTCCTGTGCTCCTGTTTTGTGTTTGCAGCATCACCCTAAAAAAAGTCTGTCACAAAATAATTGTTACATACATATTGAATAGTGTATTTCCAAATGCTATGAAAAAGTAATTTCTACCATTCTCATCACTTTTTTTAATTGAGTGACATTTGAAGCTTTTCAAATGGTATGATGGAATGAAGATAAGATTTCTTAATAGAATTTACTCTTTAAACAGGAATTAACTAACTCAAGTAGGGTTCCTCTTTACTTTTGCCATGGTATAGACATGAATTGGGGCCTGAGATCTTCAAACAACACCATTCAATAGCTTCATGTGGATACAGGAGGATTCTTGAATATGTCTGCTCAATAGCACATTTTGTTATCCACCTAACTGTAAAGATTGACCTCAGAGCTAGGATAGTATAGCAGAAATGATTGTGGTTGTCAACTTTTCATCACTGTGATGGACACCTGAAAGAAATCTATTAATATAAATAAAACATTTATTTATTTCTTTTTAAATCAATAATCACTTGGCTGAAGGTTCTTTGTTCTTCCAGAGATAAACACAATGTCTTGGACTTACCAAACACCATGGTGGCTGAGAAGCAGAAAGAAAAGAGGAGACTTGCAGTTCTAATACCTGCTCCAGGGGCATTTACCCCCTAAATGTGAGTCTATTTTATTTCTAAAATTTTGATTTTTCTCTCAAATATTGCATCCTGACTGCAGTCCCCTACAACTTTGCAGTCCCCTAAATCCATCCCCCTTCTACCTCCCTCTGAAAAGAGCAGGCCTCTCACATACATCAAACAAACAGGGCATAAAAAGCTACAATGAGAAAAGGCATACATTCTCACATCAAGCCTGGATTAGTCAACCTAGTAGGGGGAATAATGTCCAACAAGCAGGTAAAAGAGTCAGAGACAGTCTCTGTTTATAGTATTAGGAATATCCAAAGAATACCAAGCTACTTGGGCATTGCCTATATATGGAAGACATAGATCAGATCTCTAGGGATATATTTGAAGTGTGCCAAACTCTATCAAGTAATATCTCTTTTTAAATGGACCTCAACACCTAAGGGATAACACTGTCTGTGGACTTTGCTCTGATATAGATGTCCCTTGGGTATTTTAAAATAATTAGTAAAATGACAATAGAAAATGTTTGATCTCATTTCTCACAATGACAATGTTACACAACATGGAGGATTACCAAATGTTTCAGGATTCAATTCCCTCCACTGATATGGCCCATTCCAATTTTTCATGAGCCTTACTATGCAATTTTATTTGTCAGTTTTTGAGTGTAGATTCCACTATGGCTTGATTTGAGTCATACAGTGAAGCAGCTGTGATGTTTTCTGGATCTAAGATTTAAGATATAAGTATACTTTACAGTCCCACTTTCAGAATCTTTCTCTGTGAACAAAAATATATACATGTTATATAAATATCATATATATATATATGTATATACATATAAATTATATAATATATTTATATATTATAAATGTATATGTGACAAGATGTTCATGACAGCTTCACAGAGAACTCTAATCTAAAGGTGTGTACTAAGTGATAAAAAAAATTCTCACAGATTAGAAAGTTTCTGTAAGTAATTAATATTTTAGTGACAAGATTAAAAACACTAGGGATAGATGACATTTAAAATTGTATATGGAGTGCCTCAACTATTTAGAGCGTTACTCTTGTTTTTGTTCTCATTCTCGTTCTCGTTCTTGTTCTCCTTCTCCTTCTCCTTCTCGTTCTTCTCGTTTTTATCATTCCTCTCGTTCCTCTTGTTCCTCCTGTTCTTCTCAGATTCATATTAAGAATCTGTGTATTTACAGTCACATGCTATTCCATACTTCTCTGGCTTTACTATCACTTTGTCTTCTATTCATTTTTATACTCTAGAATATACCTACCAATATATAGGTGTCATGACTCAGCGTTAAGCACAATTTTGTCCTTTTCATTTATAAGTATTTCCCTGCCCATGCTATTCATATATAGACATACTCTTCCAAAGTACACAATATATAATTATTCCTAGGATTTGCTAAATATCTTGCTTAGTTGTGTAATTTTATATGTGTTTTGAGTTCATAGTCAATAAATATCTGCTCTCAAATTTAGACACTGTGAAAATACTATTTATATCCTGTAGGTATTTTAATTTTCTCATATTCAAACTGTTACTTTCTGTATTTGTTTGGTTTTCTTATTGTACTAGAGGCTGAACACAAAGCCTTGTCTAAGTCAGCTAATGAGCTATAGTCATAGTACCAGCAATCATACTTTATTTTTGTTCAGCTTCTTATTTATTATTATCCACCTTCTCATCATCTAGCTTTCTATCTAATCACTCATATATAATTTTCTTATGTTAACATTTTACAGACATTATGTGCTCTCTATCTGTATATCTATATGTCTATTAGTTTCCATTTGGAGTTCATTATTCCTCTTAAGTTTGAAAGAATTCATTATATTATGAGGTATGATTGGCTCTGAAAATTTCAGTTTCCTTTGAAGATATTATTGCTGAATTGGAAGACTAGTCACCATAAGTATTCTCAATTTGCATAAACATATCAGTGAAATATATGAGCCCATTTCCTCACCAATTATGTAACTATATATTTAACATGGATTTGCAATCTGAATTAATTATTTATCTTATAATTGCAAACTTCACAGTAAATAATAACAAAGCAACCATAATATGAATAATTCTCTAACTGTAATTACTGAATATTAAATTGTTCAGTGGTGTTGGTGGATATTATTTGGTACCCATTACATCAGTTATCTCTGTATTCTCCTGCTTCCTCAAAAGCAGTGATGTAAAAATACATTGTCAGAGATATTTCTATAATTATTATAATAGTTATCATACTTATAGCTACTACAAATTTTAACTCTATTAATTTAGAACAGAGCAGAGTTGAAATAGGATAACATTGTATTTCCAGGCATTTCTCAGTTATTATCACAGCAATAAACACTAAACAAGCTCATTTTGATTCACTGATGATAATAATTTCACTTCAGATCAGATATGTTGGGACATGCGAGACAATTTTATTATTTTCCTTAAGGGGGAATTTGTGCTCTTTGAAAACTGAGCTTTAAATATTTAACTGTAGAAATAATGTCATCCCTTATGTCTCTGTTAGCATTCAGAGAAAAAAAAATCAATAACTACTAACAGGGTGATATGTCACATGAGAAAGGTTACACTTTGCAAGTATGCCAAAGTGTAAACTAACAATGTTTTCATCCCTAGACCAAACAGACATCAAGTTCAAAATACATTGTAAGTCAATATGGTTTAAACTTCTTAACCCTTAGAGTATTTGAATGCAGTATATTGAAATGTGTAATGATTTGCATATGATTAATCTGTCTGTCTGTCTCTTTGCAAACACACACTCATACACTCTATCTCTTAATAAGCACACCACATACACTTCCCTTATTTTTATCTATGTTTTTAATGCAAAATATTCCCTTTCTTTAGCTTCACCCTTTAAAATGGTTATTTACTATATATACATATTTCATCAAACTGTAATTAGAGTGTCCTGATTTGCTGATCTTCTAAAATTCTTATTCACTAAATCATTAATACATTTTCCTTACCTCATGGCATTTAGTATGTTTCAGCTTTCCCCTTTGTTCTCTGCAATGTTACCAGCAGAGTCTGTTTATGTCTTCCCACAGTGACTTTTACAATAGATTTTCAGTTGCACTTGCTGAGCCATGTGTCCCACCTTGGAAAAGCCACCATTATATTGATTGTATTTAAGTTGACACTTTGCTAGTAGGTCTTTGTTGCATTGACTATATCATAATTTCCAAATGAATCCTTGTTAAATATGAAAAGAGAATGAATATCCAAGGCTTTGTACTTGTATTTAGCAACATCATGTCGCACATCACAGGGCAGGTTGTATAATGCCTTATATATTGCAAAGAGACAAATAGTGATCCTGAAAGAGTACCTGTAATACTTTAAAGCAATTAGCCAATTTGAGTTTACATGAAAATACAGAAAATAAAAGAAAAATTTGTTATCCTGAAATTTCAGTTGATATTCAAGTGAAATGAAAGGTTGCTCTGGAAACAATAATAAAATTCTTAGCATTCGAATAGTAATAAACACTTGAATACCACTGCTGCCTTGAAACTTTGAGTTTATTTCTCTTATGTAGTGAGAAAAAGTATCCTTTGGTGTAGAGAATATCACTACTAGATTTGAAAGTTGTTAATAAACAAGACCTCAGCAAAGTGGCAGAGTTCCTAATCATGTAGAATATGATGAAAACAGATGCTCTCTTGCACACAATAGGTGGTAAAAACTGTCACAATTCATCACAGCTGAAATCATCTGAGTGACAATGTTTGGCTCTCTCCATGCCTGGCACAGACTGGCAAATGGAATTCAGGACGGTTCTCTAAGGGTTGCTTTCTGGGTGATTGAAATCCAAAAATTCTAGTTCCAAGCTCCCAAAACTACCACTGAGTTCTCGTCACACTGAAATTATTTAGTTTTGCAAAGACAAAAGCAAACTAAGGAGGAGGGAAATTTGTTAGCAAATGCACTGAAAATTTAGGAGGGTGAGAAAGCCTGTCTAAAATAAAATTCTACAATGTGATGTGTTTATTTCATTGAGATCTTGAAGGAATCTTGAATCATTGTAATACGATCAGAGTTATCAACATTCCCTGACTTTTGATATTATTTTCACCAAGAAAAGCAATCCTCTACCTTCATTGACAGATTCTACTTAGCTACGAAATGGTGAACTAAAGTACATAAACCTCTAAATACTTTTAGTTATTATCTCAATTATTTTATTTTATATTTATAGTGACTTGTAGTAGCTCATCATGTTTGAGGGTTTTTAAATTAGTCATTTTATTTGTTTACATTTCAAATTATATCCCCCTTCCCCTCCACATACCCACCCCCATCCCATCCCCACTCTCCCAACTCTCCCCACTCTCCTTTGTCTCTATAATGGTGCTCCTTCACCCACCAATTAACTCCCACTTCATCAATCTAGAATACCCCTACGCTGGGGTCATCAAACCTGCACATATCAAAGGGTCTCCCCTCTCATTGATGTCAGATAAGACCATTCTCTGCTACATATGTGTCTCAAGCCATGGATCGCTCCATGTATACTATTTGGCTGGTGGTTTAGTCCCTTGGATCTCTGGGTTCTTTCTATGGGTTTGCCATCCCCTTCGGCTCCTTCAGTCCTTGCCCTAACTCTTCCATTGGGGTCTCCTGCCTGAGTCTGATGGCTGACTGTATCTGCATCTGTATTGGTCATGTACTGGTAGAACCTCTTAGGGAACAGCCATACCAGGTTCCTATATGCAAGTGCTTCTTGGCATTAGGAATTGTGTGGGAGTTTGGAGTCTGCAGAGGAGATAGATTCCTAGCTTGGGCCTTCTCTGAATTGCCTTTCCTTTAGTCTCTGTTCCATTTTTTGTCTCTGTATGTCCTTTGGACAGAAATATTTCTTAGTTAAAAAAAATTTGACATGGGTGGGTGGCCCCATACCTCAACTGGCGACCGTGCCTATCAACTGGAGGGTCTCAATAGGTTCTATCTCTCCTTTATTGGGTATTTCAGCTAATGGCATCCCCATTGAGTCCTGGGAACCTCTCTTCCCTGGCATCTGAGACTTTTTACAGTGAGAGTTCCCTATTCCCCACTGCTACATATTTCTCTTCAGTTTCATGATCCTCTGTATTTTTCTTCTGTCCCTTCCAATACCTAATTCTGCCTCCCCCTTTTCCCTTTCCTTTTCTCTAGCCCTCCCAGGCCCTTCCCTCCTTCTACCCCCTGTAAATATTTTGTACCCCTTCTATGTAGGATTGAAGCATCCACACTTTGATCTTCCTTCTTTCTAAATTCCATATGATTTGTTGGTTGTGTCATCAAAATTCTGAGTTTTTGGTCTAATATCCACTTTTCAGGGAGTACATATCATGTGTCATCTTTTGTGTCTGGGTTACCTCACTCAAGATATTTTCTAGCCCCATCCATTTCTGTCTATTATAAATAAAGTTGCTGTAAACATAGTGAACCATGTATGTTGTTTTATGTTTAAACATCTTTTGGATATATATCCAGGAGTGGTATAGCTGGTTGTTTAGGTAGAAATATTTTCAATTTTCTGAGGAACTGCCAGACAGATTTCCAAAGTGGTTTTACCAGCTTGCAGTCCTACCAGCAATGGAGAACTGTTTCTTAAGCTAACCACATAGTAAACTCGCCAGCAATTATGCTCTATCCATGCTGACACAAAATAATTTTTCCCATAGATTATTATAAAATCAGTAATGATTTACTCAAGCAAATACTAGATAGTTAAAATTTCCTATAGTAAGATAAAAGCTTGTGAAATTTTCTACTTCTACCGATAAAAATTAGTCAAGGACACCAAGAATCAAATATTGAAAGCATTTGACCAAAACAAATAATTACTCAGAAAATGTTTCATAGAAAATAATAGCATCCATTCATTCCCCATAGAATGTGAGCTGGGGGGATCAATATATATTAGGAAAAATCACATTAGAAAAAAAGCAAGATGAGGAAGGGACTGATCTTTGAACTAAGGGTACTTTTTATTTTACAGATGATTTTCTTTTTAAGAGGATTTATAGTGAATTGTTTTAACAATAAATTTACCTTTTAAATTATTTCTCCCATTCATCACCTCCTGTATTTTCACAAGAAAGGAATTTTCAGAAAAAAAAAAAATGTCTAAAAGTTTTTTTCCTTAAACAATCATAGTTCTAAGTAGAGATTAGAGCTGAAGATAGGAATGACAAAAAGTCAGAGATTACTGAGAAAATGTTTAATACAGTTGGGAGTAGAGACAACTAGAAGTTTATCCTGTAGTTCTACCAAATTCCTCCGGGGATATAATGATGAGCTCAGAACTCTGAAAACCACAATACTATGCATCAGCAAAAATTAACATAACGTCGTATATCTTTTGCCATCTACTGACCATAAATACAGTAAGAGGAATTTTACTTGCTAAGTCTGATTCTATGTCATCAAACATTACCACTGCTGGTATTTTAAAAATCAAAAGTTGAATGGAAAATTTTAATTTAATTATTTAAGGAAGAAATATCTGTGCAGCGATTGAGAGGTGGTTTAGTGGTTAAGAACAATTTTTGCTCTTGCACAGCACCCAGCTTTGTGTTCATCACCACACAGTAGCTCACTCCAATTCCAGAATATCTGACTTTCTCTTCTGGTCTTTGCAGGTTATGAACACACATGAAAGAAAGGAACATGTGCATAAAATTAAATAAAACCCAAGAAACCATATCTGCTCACTGTATGATCCAACTATCAGGAAGACCGGACTATAAGGCCTTGGATCACATGTATTCTTCACTTTATTTCTTTTGTCTATAAAATGAGGAAAGTACCATTATTTTTATCATAGTGTGGTAGTAAAAGTAAATGAATGAAAACTGCAGTGCCCTTATAAAAATGCTCAACACAAAGTACTTGCTGTTATTCTATTCTACCCACTAATAAAGACATTTCCACAATCTGCAGAATAATTTATGAATGTCCTTTTCTTTTAGTCTCATGTAGCTAGAAAACCAAATATTTCAATAAAACTAAAATAAAATATTCTAACTTAATTAACAGAAAATATTTGGTATGGAAACAATAAAATATGTATTAGCTCCAGTGTCTACTTGAGGCAGTATCTTTCTTCTTTAACATAAACTTCCAAGAGAAACAAAAATTTCAAAGTAATTTTTCAAACTCAAGACATAAAAGTTACCATTTGTCATTATGCTTCAGTGTTTTTCTCTTCACATTCATTTGTACTAACAAATGTGTTAGCACCAAATGTGGATGAAATAGATGAGCTGTACAAATTTTGCCAACTTTTAAGATAACATCTTGCTTGCTCTACTCAATAATAAAGTAATACAAGCTGTAAATCAAAACATGCCTTTCTCACACATGATCAAAAGCACAAGCTTAATAGTGTCTCAGGTAGAAAATTTCTTGACTGCTAACCTTCCATTCCTCAAACTAGAACCTACCAATTCATTTTTACCTTTGCTTCAAATCCTTGTTTTTCTTTATTGATCACATTGGATTTTCTCTTATATGTGGTTTGACTTTAATCATTTCATATTGTATCCAACTCCTTAATGTGTAACTTCTGTTTCTATCTCTTAAAAAAATTAAATCTCACATTCGTATTTGTTCTTTATCTTTTTCTGATCATTACCTATTTCTCTTAAATAATATCACATCCTGCCTAAATTGGACTAAGTCCTTTGCCTATCTTGTTTTAAAACATCAAAATTCAAAAGACATAATATGTCATGTAGGTTCCCTGCATTTCCCTAATTTATTTCTTTCATCCTACTTAACTTGCTTGTCCTAGGGAACACAAACAAATATCCTCTGTCCTTCAACTGTTTGTATCACATTTGCAGTAGTTTTGCCTTTTGCAAAAGCAAAATTTAGCACTTGCTTCTCAATGTTGTTGTGAAGATTTAAAAAGTTAACTTAAATGACTATGACAAAATATTTTATATGTAACTCACTGACAAATATTTCTATATTTCTTCACTTATTCATACTGATACTATATAGCCAATAAACTACAATGGTTCCTGTGAAGTTTTACTGGTCAATGATATGTACATCAAAAAAATTGGCAGAAATGAATGATGTACAAATGTGAGCAGTTGCTCAGAAAATAATATTGAACCTATGGAGATTAGGGTTACTTCCAGAGACTATGGAGGTAAGAGACTCTTAGCTGTCTTTCAAAGTTTCATAACTCTCTTAATGTTTAAGGGAGATGTGATTGTTTATTGGAAGTAGCTACACAGGCCAACTTCACAAGGGGTTAGGAATCATACGTAGTACATGTTGAAGAACCCCACCATTATCTTTGTAATCCAATGTGATGTTTCTGTCTTTGTCACTGAGAATGTTGTTTCTGGTCAGATATTAAGAGGCAATCTGTTTCGTGTTTTATGATGTGGTCTATTTGTGTGTGTGTGTGTGTGTGTGTGTGTGTGTGTGTGTGTGTGTGTGTGTGTGTGTATTTAGTGTATTAATCTTACAAAAAGAAGCAATGTGTTTTCTTAGCCCTCTCTTTTTCACTGCTTTGGTTGAGCTACTTTATGGGAAATACTCAGTTCTGTGATGCTTAGCATCATGTGGTGGACACTTGTAATCAGCTTTTTGTTAATAAGAACTAAATTTCTATCTCCATTAATGCCAAATTCTTGAGATGTTTGCATGGTGCTGAGCCAATCATAACAAAACATCTCTGAACTCTGTGCAGAAACATTCACATATTCGCAATTTTGAGTACTAAACGGTGCTGCCTTTCTTTATGGTAACATCAACATTATTTTCACTATCTTTTTGAGTAACATATTTTAGAATATAAAACTATTTTAGACAAATATTCACAAAAGTGTGCACCAAATATAATGCACATAGTTCAGAAATTTGGCCATTTAAGTGAAAGAATCCAGCATCTCTTGTTTCTTTCCTGGGAAATACTATTTTTTTTTGTATGAACAAGGACACTGTTAAATACATAACCTGAGCTTTCTTTTATAAGAACAATGCTAACACATATGTGATACCTTTTCATATTTAAAATATCTCTATAAACTATTTAGAATAAATGAATTACCTAAACATAAACTGAGAATTGATTTTTTAAAAGTTGATTGACCACCAAAAATAAAGTTTAAAATCAAATATGAAAAGTTAACACTTATGCTAAGGCTTATGAAATTATATTTTTCAAGACTTACTTTTGAATAAAGATAGTAAAGGATATGTGAGATAAAAACCATAAAATAAAACAGAATATAACAGAATATAATGTATAGTCTCTGGCTGGTTACTGATGATCTAATGGAATACGACCTATTGAAGAATGTACAAACACAAATTGGATTGTAATTTTTTTAAAAGAGGAGCTAAAGAAATTGGGGAAATAGAGAAGTGGATCTGAAACTGATCAGAGTGGAAAGGAGAGCATATGATAAAAACACATTGTCATAAAATTGTCAAAAATCAGAAAAAGTTTACAAGCTTGGAGAAAGCCAACTTTTGACACTATTAATGATACTCTGCTATGTTTGCAGACAGTAATCTAGCAAACTGTCTCCTGAGAGCCTTCATCAATCAGGATATGGAAACAAATGTAGAGAAACACAGTCAAATATCAGGCAGTGCTCAAATGTCTTGTGGAAGAATTAGGGAAAAAATTGAGCAACAGGGAGGGGTCAAGGACAACACCAGCAGACCTATAGAGTCAATTAACCTGGACTCATGGAGGCTCACAGAGGCCAAACCACCAACTAAAGAGCATGCCTGGGTTAGAACTAGGTCACCTACACATTTGTAGCTAACTTGCTGATTGGACTTCCTGTGAGTGCCCCAACAATTAGAAATGAGGTTGTCTCTGATTCAGTTGCCTGCAATTGGATCCCCTTCCCCTAACTGGAATATCTAGTTGAATCTCAGTGGGAGAGGATCCATTTAGGCCTACTGTGACTTGATATCTCAGAGTGGATTTGTACCCAATGGGAGCTTTGCTTTATTTGAGAAGGGGAGGGGGTTATGTGAGAGAAGGATAGAACTGGGAATATAAGAAGGACAGGGGGCAATGATTGGAAGTAAAGTAAATTTAAAACAAAACAACTCACAAGCTTTCAACATATAATAGCCCATAATATACATTACCTTTCCAAAAGCCAAGAAAAGAAACATATTGAGGAAATACTGGACCAAGGTAAAACTGAAAACTAGCTGGGTAAACTCCAAATTCTCCCAGTCCATATCTGATACCTTTCGTCAGACATTCCCTCTTTTTTTTTTTTTTTTTTTTGGTTTTTCGAGACGGGGTTTCTCTGCATAGCCCTGGCTGTCCTGGAACTCACTCTGTAGACCAGGTTGGCCTCGAACTAAGAAATCCACGTGCCTCCACCTCCCAAGTGCTAGGATTAAAGGCGTACGCCACCACCGCCCGGCTGGACATTCCCATTTTTTTTTAATTTAATTTTATTTTCTAAGTTTTTTTTTTATTTACATTCAAAATCATTTCCCCTTTCCCGTTTTCTCCTTCCCCGAAGTCCCATAAGCCCCCTTCCCTCCCTCTTTTCCCCATTCAACCCCCTCTCGCTTCTCTGTCTTGGCGTTCCCCTTCATCCAGTCTTTCCAGGACCAGGAGTCTCTCCTTCCATCTTCTTGGAAATCTATTGATAGGCGAATTGGGTCTAGGGTATTCCGAGATTCTGGGTTAATATCCCCTTATCAGTGACTGCATACCATGTGTGTTCTTTTGTGATTGGGATACCTCACTAAGGATGATATTTTCAAGTTCTGACCCTTTGCCTAGGAATTTCGTGAATTCATTGTTTTTAATTGCAGAGTAGTATTCCATTGTGTAGATATACCACATCTTCTGAATCCATTCCTCCGTTGAGGGACATCTGGGTTCTTTCCAGTTTCTGGCTATTATAAATAAGGCTGCTATGAACGTAGTGGAGCATTTGTCCTTATTGCATGCAGGTAAAGCCTCTGGGTATATGCCCAGGAGTGGTATAGCCGGATCCTCCGGGAGTGTCATGCCCAGTTTTCTGAGGAACCACCAGACTGCTTTCCAGAGTGGTTGTACCAGCTTGCAATCCCACCAGCAGTGGAGGAGTGTTCCTCTTTCTCCACATCCTTGCCAACAACTGCTGTCTCCTGTGTTTTTGATCTTAGCCATTCTGACTGGTGTGAGATGGAATCTCAGAGTTGTTTTGATTTGTATTTCAATAGCTTATGCTCTAAGATCAAGAGTTGACAAATGGGACTTCATTAAATTACAAAGTTTTTGCAAGGCACTGTCAAAAAGACAAAGCGGCAACCAACTAACTGGGAAATGATCTTTACCAACCCTTCATCCGACAGAGGGATAATATCCAATATATACAAAGAACTCAAGAAGGTAAGCTCCAGAGAGGCAAGTAACCCTATTAAAAATGGGGTACAGAGCTAAACAAAGAGTTCTCACCTGAAAAATATCTAATAGCTGAGAAACACCTAAAGAGATGTTCATCATCCTTAGTCATTAGGGAAAGATATTCCCATTTTTTAAGTTTTTGACTGCAGCACATTTTTTTTTGGACTCATTCTACTCTCTGTTAGCAGTTTTCTTAGGCAACTATGTCACAGCTCTGGTATCTCCAGCATCTTGAGGTTTGCAAGGCAATCCAGAATTTATCTTCTGAGCTTCACACAATGAACTTTCTAGGCCTCCTATCAGAGAAACCCCAGACATATTCTTGACCTTAGCAGCTTTCCTTGGTCTTAATGGGAGATTCTTAACTCTTTTTCTTTTTCAATTTTTAACTCTAAAGCCATGTAGCCTAAGCTACCAAATTCTCATGCCAGAACCATGAATCTTAAGATGCCAGGTTCTGCTGCTAAGTGGTCCTGGAACATGGCTCTTCATTCAAATACATTTTTAGGATCTTTTGGTTCTCAGTAATTTTCTTCACTATCTGAGCTTGACTGTCCCGTATACCAGGATGACCTCACATTCAGAGCTCTACCTACCTCTTCTTCCAGAGTGATAGATTATAGTTGTGCATCACCACAGGCCCTGTAGGAATATTCCTTAATTAGTGATTGATTGGGGAGATCCAAGTACATTGCATGTCACTTGTCTGGTGATTCTTCATTCCATAGGAAAGCAAATTCATGATAAACAAAATAGTAGGCAGCATCCCTCCACACCCTCTGCATGAGCTATAGCCCCCAGGTTCCTGTGTTGTTTTGATTCATGGCTTGGCTTCCTTCAAAGATGGACTACAATGTTGAAGGATAAATCAAAACCTTTTCCTTCCCATCTTACTGTTAAGAAGGTCCTAGGCAAATGGTCAGATCTTGAAAATATCATCCTTAGTGAGGTAACCCAATCACAAAAGAACACACATGGTATGCAGTCACTGATAAGGGGATATTGACCCAGAATCTCGGAATACCCTAGACACAATCCGCATATCAATAGATTTCTAAGAAGATGGAAGGAGAGACCCCTCCTCCTGGAAAGACTGGATGTAGGGGAACGCCAGGACAGAGTAACGAGAGGGGGTTGAATGGAGAAAAGAGGGAGGGAAGGGGGCTTATGGGACGTTCGGGGAGGGAGGAAACGGGAAAGGGGAAATGATTTGGAATGTAAATTAAAAAAAAGATAAAATAAAAAAGAAACCTTAAAAAAAAATCATAATGAAGTTTTGATAGTGACATTTCAATATAGGTATTGCAACAATATTGCAAATAACACAGGCATGTTAGAAAAAAAATAAAAATAATGGCCTCTAAAAAAAAAAAAAAAGAAGGTCATGATGTTTCATCAGTAATGGAATCTCTAAGAAAACTCTCACAAACAACTATCTCAAATATTTTTCATATTCAATACAAAAATGTTATTCAAAGACAAAATTAAATTTTCAGTGTAAGTTCTGGGACACTACTTGTGGAAAACACAGATGAACATTTGTGAAAGATTCTTTGTCTTTTACTCATTTGTGAGATAATTGATATGACTACCCTCAACATTTTTAAAGACCAGGGAGAGAATAGCTCTGTAAATTATTTACGATTGCATTTCATTTTCATTCATATTTTACACAAAATTGTCACAGGACTTAAGTTTATCAAATTTGAAGCATATGATCACAATAAATTTGCATAAATCTTATGTTTTAGTTTTAATCACTTGCTCTCATTTTCTTAAGTTTCTTCCTCATCAGCTTCTCCTTTTTTGAATTCTATCTATAGGCTTCTACTTGCTATAAAATATTTTAGTGTCTAAAATTTCACCACCAAAAAAAGAGTCATTTTCTTTGTCTTATGTTTGTTTGTACTCTTTCAAAATGGCCACTTGTTTGTGTAATATATTGAATTTCTAGCTACAATAAGTAGTAAAAACAAAACTGAAGACCAAAATAGCTATGTAAAATCATCAGTTATGGTGAACAAAGAGGAAAATCATTATTTTATCTCTAATTACAGTATTTGCCTCTACAAATAATGTATGTTTCATATGCATTCATATATTTTTAACAATTTAAAAAGGTAGCATCATGTGTTAATGATCAAGATAAAATATTATTAATGATTAATGGTGATAATGTAAACAAATATTAATAAATGCAAACATATGAGAAATAGTAAATAGAGGATAGTGAATAAAATACATCTAAAAATCTATTATAATTAACACAGTCATAGCCCTTATAACTAACATAAATTCCAGTCCTCATTCTTTATTTCTTACCAGAATTTCAATGCTTACCTAGAGTCAAATAAGTAATTGATTTCAAAGACCTTGAATTGTTTAACTAGTCCATCAATATTGCATTATTCAATTAATATTTTAATATATGTGTCTTGTGTAGAATATATGCCAAAGGAAGCAGAAGCTTAATCCACTTTCTATTAGAAAATTTTGCTGGAAAAGCATCACTCGCTCTTTGTCACATATTCATAATGGAAATTGGTTCCTGTCCCTAATCTGACTTAATGGAAAGAAAGATCAAGTTCTTGACATATCTGATAGGATATCAACACAATTTGCTGGAACACTTGCCACTTGATGATGAAACTGTCAGAACTGTACTAATGAGAAAGGAATGCTTTGATTAGATGCCTTGTTGAATGTTAATTACAAAGTTAGGGTAATAGAGTTCATTTTTTGACATAAAATTTTTCGGAGTATTAAACTGATTTTAAAGGGACAGGAAGTCAAGATGAAACAAACCACCATTTATCTGATACACTGGAGAAGTATGCCCTTCAATATGACATTGAAGAACCATATAATTTACTAATGCCAGTATGGTGCATGGGCTTTACATTTAATCAGGCTAACTACACATTTAAATAATACTGTTGTGTCAGGATAATGTGTGGTCAAAGATAAGGAACACAACAAATTATTTTTTTAAAAAGCCAGAATTACCCTAGAATACTTTAAATTAATGTTTTGTCTGTGCATAAATGTTATGTAGCAACATTCACATATTTGTATTATATCCTATGTATGGAGAATCCCATGTTAACCTGACATCACAGAGCAGGCATGTTTTTGAATTGCCAACATCTGTGATTTCCTAAAAGAAACATGCTTAAGGCAGAGCCGTTACCTCAGACATGAAGCAGGGAAGAAGATCACCAGACCACTCAGTTACCCAGGATTTAAAAGTAGTTTCTGTTACTAGAGGAGGAAAATTATGAAGATACAGTCCTTTTTAATGTTTTATATGAAGATGGCAGTTTCCATGTTTTTTGTTTGCGATGTAGCTACCTTTATGCTGCCCATATTCATGTAAGTGAACCCCCTTCAATAGTCCTGCAACTAACCCAAATGATAATCATTGCTTCACAAAGCTTGATTCTTGTGGAATAATTTTGGAACTGTCATAAGGGTCAAGTCTGGAGTGTAAAGATGTTCATTTTTCTATTCATAAGAATCACACATCAATGCAGAAAAGAAACAAGGCTTTTGTCTACTGAGATAGTTTTATAAATTTGATCTACACCCCGAATGCAGCTATCTGTAAACAGAGGAAATAATTGTCAGTATAAAATAGATCATTTGACTATCAATTTCCTCTAATGATAGGTTCAATATTTTTTATTTTGTTTTTTAATGTTTGCTGAAAATAGGGATCATATTGTTTGCGTGCCACTAAAAATGTCGATTAAATCTGTTATAAGGGAATGCCAGGACAAGGAAATGTGAGTGGGTGGGTGAGCAGGGGGACGGGAATAGGATGGGGGGGGTGTTTCTGAGACAAAACCAGGAAAGGGGATAACATTTGAAATGTAAATAAAGAAAATATCTTTAAAAAGCTATTAAAAAACCTGGTAGCTTCAAAGGGACATAATATATTTAGCAAAATCTTTGAATTTGTATATATTAACAATGTATGCATGTACAACTAATTATAGGCATTTCATTGTTTTCAAAGTAACCTAATTTACTCTTGGTTGTAGTTTACAAAAGGAGATAATCATTAAATCATTTTTCATCTTATAATCACTCAGGGAAGAAAATAAGATTGCATTTACAGGAAAACAGAAATAAGTAAAAATAATCTGATATATAACCCACTTTTTATCTAATATTTTATGTCACTGAAGGACAGCTATTTTATTATATATATATAAACTCCCATGAGTATCCACCTAACTCCTGGCTGATTTCAGAAGGACCCTATAAGAATTGCCATATACCATTTTTCCTGTATCTATAGTGTTAGTTTCCATATTCCATAAACAAAAATTATTTTAACAGAATGCACTTAATTAACTCATCCCACTACAGAAATCTCATCTAGTAAATATGATGAGACCCAGCTAATTGCAATCTGTGAAAGTAAATGCTGTAAACAGGTGCAATATCCTGAATCTATTCTGTAACACTGTTTATGAATAAACATAAAATTTACAAGATCATGTTTGGTCTTGTCTTATCATTTTTTATCTACAGATGGTAATTTATATATATTTTAAGTCCAAATATTGGTTACTGGTGCCAGGTTATTATTAGAGAACTGTTGAAAATTAATTCAAATTATTTCATCTGCACAGAATATTTCTAGAAACTTTAATTTTAGTAAATTCTCTATCAGTTTTTACCTTAAATTTGAAGTAGAAATAATCCAATGGCTACTCTAAAAATACTACTAGTAAAAATTCTATGTTTCAAAAACACCGTTTTATGGCTCTGTTTTTCTGTCAGTACACAATATTGAATGAAATTAGAATCATTTCTCTTCAGAGATGAAGTACTGAAATGATGTTCAATGTCTGTAAACAGTGCATTGTCATAAGATTCAGCATTTTTACCTCCAAATATTCTAAATATATACCTTATAGAGTAGAGATGATAACAACAAATGTGTTTTATTTGGGTTTATGTTGAAGGTGATGACAATCTTATGTTTATGCACAGTGTTAGACACATAGTTCAACTGGTCTTGTCAAAAAGTAGAAATTAAAATAAGAATAATTTGTGTTCTATGTATACAGTTTGAAAAGAAAAATAACATGCAGCTTTTATTATGAACTCATATAATTTATTATTATTATTATTATTATTATTATTATTATTATTATTATTTAATCCTTTTTAATGTCCAGTCATTATCCCCCTCCTGGTCAGCCCTCCAACATTTCCTCATTTCATTCCTCCTCCCCTGTCTCCAATAGGATGTCTCCACCTTCACACCCCACCAGACATACCCCCTCTCTCAGGGCTCAAGTCTCTCAAGGGTTAAGTGCTTCTTCTCTCAATGAGGCCAGATCAGGCAATCCTCTGCTGTATTTGTGTCAGGGTATCATATCAGCTAGGGTATGTTACCTGGTTGGTGGCTCATTGTCTGAGGGATCTCATGGGTCCAGGTTATTCGAGATTGCTAGTCCTCCTAAAGAGTCGCCCTCCTTCTTAGCTTCTTCCAGCCTTTCCCTAATTCAGCCACAGGAGTCCCCAGCTTCTGTCCAATGGTTGGGTGCAAGCAGGCTGCATCTGGTTTTTTCAGCTGCTTGTTGGGCCTCTGAGAGGACAGCCATGCTAGGTTCCTGTCTATAATCACACCATAGCATCAGTAATAGTGTAAGGACTTGGAGCCTCCCTTTGAACTGTATCTCAATTTGTGTCTGTCACTGGACCTCCTTTCCCTCAGTCTCTTTTCCAGTTTTGACCCTGCAGTCCCTTTAGACAGAGACAATTCTGGGTCAGAGTTTTTAACTGTGGGTAGACAACCCCATGCCTCTACTTGAGGCCCTGTGTTTCTACTGGAGGTAGACTATACAAGTTCTGCTTTCCCAGTGTTGGGCATTTCATTTGAGGTTCCTCCCTTTGAGTCCTGAGTGTCTTCCACCTCCCAGGTCTCTGGTACATTCTAGAGGGTCACCCTACCTCCAATATCCTGAGCTTGCCAGGTTCCATGAAAATAGAGACAACAACAGAAACTGAGGAAATTAAAAATATCATCAGATCCTACTACAAAAGCCTATACTCAACAGAACTGTAGTATCTAGATAAATGGATGATTTTCTAGACAGATATCATCTTCCAAAGTTAAATCAAGGGCAGGTAAAGTATATAAACAGGCCCATATCACCTAAGGAAATAGAGGAAATCATTATAAACCTTCCCATTCCCCCCCAAAAAAAACAAAACAAAACAAATAACCAGAGCCAGATGGTTTTAGTGCAGAATTCTAGTAGACTTTCAAAGAAGAGTTAATACCAACATTTCTCAAATTATTCCATAAATAAAAACAGAAGTAACACTACCTAATTCACTCTATGAAGCCACAATTACTCTGATACCTAAACTATAAAAGGACCCAACAAAAAAAGAGAACTTCAGACCAATTTAGCTTATGAATATTGATGCAAAAATACTCAATAAAATTCTTGTAAATTGAATCCAAGAACATATCAAAACCATCATTCACCATAATCAATAGGCTTCATTCCAGTGATACAAGGTTGATTCACTGTATGAAAACCATTAACATAATCCACTATATAAACAAACTCAAAGGAAAACCTCACATGATCATCTCATTATAAATCATTATTTTAAGAGCACAAAACTGATTTCATTATTAGCACACATGTAATAAAGCTGAAGCAGAGAGGAGGCTTATGTATAAGTCTTAAAGATACCAGTGATGTAGCCTGGTTTCAAATACATATTTGATAATGTCTGCTGAGCAAAATTAAATGAGAAAATGAAAATATATGTGAGTTAATGATCAGAGACTGAAACTCAGCTGAGAAAAAATCTATTCCAGGTAACCCAAGATGACCTGAGTAACAAAGAAATTTCCCAGTATTGGATAAGTTTTTCATTACCATGAGGTTTAAGGGCTCACTAATTGCCCACCGTAATGTGGTCTCGAGATTGATAAGTATACACTCATGTCTTTATTATCTGCAAGATGAGGTTAAATGTTTGAAGATACTCTACTGAAAGCCCTAATGTCAGACTCAAGTCACATTGCCCAAGTTAATCCTAGCAAGTACTCTCTTAACTCTGCATATATGCATCTTTCTTGCTCTCAAAGTCTGAGCTGCAAACAGATGTAGCATTAGAATAATGCCTACCTGAAAAAACAATATAAGAATTTAATGGATTTATAAAGAAAACTATGTCAGAACAGTGTTGTATATTATCATTCTTAAAATTGGAAGCACTTACAACAAAACATGATGTAGACAAAGAAACTTATTTTTAGCTCTCTAATGTTTTCTACAATTAGTAAGAGAATTTTGTGGGCAGTGTTTATATATGATTTATAAAATTAAGAAAAAAATTCTAAATTCCTATAACAGTAATCTATTTTATTATCAGAATATTAAAAAAATCCTTCCTCATGAAAAAGAAAGAAAAATAATCACTATCATCTTCTTCATCATCATTCATAAAAAATTAAAGTAAATTTTTAAAAAAGGAAAAGAATACAAATTAAGTACATTCAAATATAATGCCCTTGCTATTTGCTATAGAGATAAATTATGCTTTTCTCAATGGTTTCAATTACTTGAGTGTTTTTCCTTTTTGTCATGGGTTTGTTGACTCCATGTCTGGTCCTTTAAACTGTAAAAGGGGTGCACATATATCTCCAGAAATTCATTCTGGTTATTACTATTGAGACTTGTGTTATAGTATGTGTAGAGGTTATTCCTGGTTTTCAACTTGACTATATCTGGAATGAACTACAACCTAGAATTGGAAGACTCACCTGTGTCCCTAATCTGGAGGCTGAGAGATACAAGTTTCTGACCTGGATCTTGGCATGGAAATCTTGAGCTGCTGCTGACCATTGTTTGGGAGTTGGACTAAAGACTGTAAGTCATCGAAAGATTCCCTTATTATACAGAGACTACCCATCTGTTCTGCGACTCTAGAGAACCCTGACTAATACAGTACATCATATGAAACTGTTGACTATGAAAGTAGAATAGGATGGTCAACATAAATTGAACACAAGCCTTATAAATTTAGACACCTTGTGGGTCTGAAGGGATATCTGAATCATTGCCAGCATTGTTTATAGTCAGATAGGTAGTGTTTTGAAAAAAATATGTAATAAACAAAAACCACATTTAATAGGATATGTAAAGAAAGTCTGACCACTTAAGTAAAATACTAACATTAGATGATGCTTAATGAATCTTCTTCTAGTCATAAGATGGCAAGCAGAGGGTACAAACATGAGGATTAATGCAAACTTTTATACATGGAGACATTGAAAGATAAGTTCACAACTGAATGTATGTTTTAGTATCCACTGGACAAATATAACACAGAGAGAAAGAAGGTTACAGGAAAATTTCCTAAGTTTCTTGCTCATAATCTATAAAGCAAAAGAATATCTAGTTGAATGCACAATATAAGTTTATTTTACCATGCTTCCTATTCAACATAAGGGAAATAGGTCATGGTTATCATTGTAAGAATTAGAATGACAGGATTCATTTCTGAGATATCTGCAAGCTGAGGTTCTGTCCTGTATATTTTTATTCTCTTCAATCTAGGCAGGGCTCAAGTCACCCTAGAAAAGAAAACCATTTGCCAAGAGCAGTTATGTGGATATGTAGTGCTTCCAGGGAGAAGTTATTGCTGTTCTCTATTGCTCTTCTTTGCAAAGTTTAATCTGTCTGACTTATTATTTAAATGTTTATCGTAGAACTTTTACTATAATTATTGATCTATGAAATTAGTACCAACCCCTCATGACTATATTTTTCAGGGTAAAAATAATACAGGACTGGCCTTGTGCCAGGACTTAGAATAAAAATTTAACAATTCATATCTGTTAAATGAATAAGCCTAATATTTTAAACTGTGATATTATTTGCTGATGAGAATTTTTTATATTAATCCTTTTCAAAGCAGTGGAGATTGACACAAAGCTGGCTCACAGTACATAAACTAGATGGAGGAGATATGACTGGAAAATATAGGTCATAAATGCTTTATTAAATATGCAATAAATATTCATTTTTATTTTGTGCATACATAGGAAAGATGATTGTAGGGTTATCAGTAATTGTGAAATAATAAAATATAGATAATTTACTGCTTAGTATACACTCTTATCTTATGTACCCAAGTATGTATGTGTCTTTAAACAAAGGAGTTTCATGTTTGAATAAATACAGGTTTTGTGAAATTTCAAATATACACGTTTTGTCTGCACTTTATTCAAGATAACATTAGAGTCTTTATCTATCTAATTTCGGGATTGGTGTGGAAGTAAAGCAGTTGAAGAATGAAAGAAATTGGTTCCAAATTTCCTCATTTTAATGTGTGTTTAAAGCTGTGTTAATTAAGATAAGAGCAAAGAGATGATCATGCAATTTTCATGTACTATTTGCTTATAATAGGACTACTTTTATCTGATAAATTTGTGCAAAGCTAGCATAAGAGAATGTTGAATTTAAAGTGAAGTATCAGAGAGCAGGTAAATAAGTATGTAAAAAAATATCTGGTTTCTTTAAGTTTATAAAGCAAAGTCTTATTCTGAAGCCCAGGTTATTGAGTATATGCTTCAAATCTGGCTGCCTTTGGGCTTTTTTGAGGACTCCAGACTGAGAGCCTTTTGTAAGAGATGAAGGTGAAGGAGATGTCTCTATAATATTATCATTAACCATTGAATTGAATGTACCATTCCTAAAAGGAGATGTTCTAACAGTTATTAATATTGGTCTGCAAGGAAAAAGGGGGGAAGGATAGAAGGTAGGCGGTAGAGAGTGAAAGACAGACACATACATACACACAAACACACACAGAGAGAGAGAGAGAGAGAGAGAGAGAGAGAGAGAGAGAGAGAGAGAGAGAGAGAGAGAGAGAGAGAGAGAGAGCACGCTTTAACTTGGTGACCTCTGGTCTTTTTATGCTAAAATAAGCTACTCTTAGAAGAGTCATGTACTTTTCAGTGCTATTTTCTCTACTAATTGACATATATGAGATAAGAGACTGTCTACCAACAAATTTGGTTTTCTCTTGGGGTACTTTTGATGGTATATAGTCTATTTCTGCTTCTTGGACACCAAGTTATTCATGTATTTCTTGCTCATATGTTTACGTCCACTCTAGGAATATTACCACAAAATTTTGCATGTGTGTGTGTGCGTGTGTGTGTATATGTGTGTATGTATATATATATATGTGTATATATATATGTATACACATATATATGATATATGTATGTGTATATATACATATACACTACACACACACACACACACACACACACACACACACACACACATATATATATATATATATATATATATATATATATATATATATATACCACTAAAGTATGTGAAAAACACTTTGAAATGCTTGATATGTGTATGCAATTTATATACTTGGTATGTTTTATTGTATTTTCTTCAAGTTTCTGTCAGTGTATGAATGTAATTGGGCTACCTGTGTGTATGGTATATGCACATGTATGGAGAGATTAATGTACCCATGTGAAAATATGGATGGAAACCAGACTAGAACTTTAAGTGTCCTTCTCTATGCCTTCCTGCCTACTTCCTGTGAGCCAGGGTTTCTCCCTGAAACTAGAGCTAGCCTTTTCAGCTATGTAGGCAGCCAGTGAACCTCAGTGATCTTCCAAACTTTGCCTTCTTCAGTGCTAGGTTGACAGCCTTGGTTGAGACAGTGCCTGGCTTTCAGATGCATGCTTGCTTAACTGCTGACTCTTTCCTATAAGCCTCAGATGCATCTTAGATACTTCATGGACACATTCCACATTCATATTTGTTATTCCAGTGTAAAAAAAGCAGTTTCAGTTCAGTATAGAGCAGAATCTTTTAAATAATCAACTTCTTGATATTTTAAAATGCTAATTTCTTTTATTTTTCCAGAAAAGAAAATTAAAAATGGTCACATTAATTATATGTCTTAGAGTTTTGTATTGTTTGTCAATGACAGTGAAAGGACAAAGACTAGTAATAATGTTTTCCTGCTTGAAAGTTGAACATTAGAAGTTCATTTGTTTAGATTTAACCACCACTGTGAAATTCTAAGTAAGCTGGAAGCCTATCCAATTAAGGTCCTTCCCAGGTGATTAGGATCAGACCATGTTCTTAGGGTGTGATTTCATGAGTTTCTAGAAATGAATGATACCCTCCATTAGTTTCACATAGTTCCACTTCTAAGTAATATTTTTAACTCCTCTTATCCATGCATTTCTCTAAAATCATAAGTTCCTTGTGAAATTAATATATTAATGTGATTCACATTTTCCCCTTTTGTATAAAAATCAATTGTTCCTAGTGGAACTTAGGGTTTATAGGTTTACCAAGAGATTTCAAGTAATGTTTTATGCAGCATCTACACTGTGTGGTGGAGGAAGGGTGAGGAGGAAGTAACTAAATATTTTCATGTAATGGAACAAGCCAAATGCTCCTGGAAGTGCCATAAAACTTAGAAAACCTTCATGATATTGAGCATTCTCACTCAAATGTCAATTGTTTCAGTGTCAAAGAGGACAGAGTCAGAGAAAGAAGAATTTTATGTAAAAACAAAACTCTTAAGAGAGATTAAAGCACATGTCATATTTCCTATGTTAATCAGTGTCAAGTTCCTCTCAAAAATAACTTTTCCAAAAGACATTATTTAGTATTTATATGTTACATTTATGAAGTAGAGAATTCATAAATAAACATTAGAGTGAGTTCATACAATATGAGAAAAAATCATTAGTGCATATTCTCGCCTTGATCCGCTTCTGAGCACAGAAATGCTTTTGAAGTGGAATCTTTTCCTGCCCTTCCTTACAGTGTTGAGGACATACTTCAAGTTCAATAAATATTTAATCACGATAATGGGACATTTTGAGGATGCCTTCTAGGAAAACATTGTAGTAAGCAGTTTGGTGTTAATTAGCATTCAAAGACATTAAAAATGTCTGGCAAATACACATAAGCTGAGAAGTTATGACATATTTTAAAAAGTAATTTTAAAATAATATTAAAAGGTTCTTTTAAAGTCTATATTTATTTAAACATTTCCCATAATGATGATGTGCCAGATATTTTGAATTTAGAGTGGGAATTTAAATGGGGAATCAAGTATGTATACCTGACACAGATAAGGAGACTAAAAGCTAAGAAAATTAGCTCATTGTGACAGTAAGAACTCTGGTGGAAAGTTCAAATTAAGTGATTTTTATGATATATAATGAAATCTCAGTCTTGTAAGAACAGAAGAAAATAAAGGAGTGCAGAAAAAGACGGCAGACATCAGATGGTATGAGGCACCAAAACCAAATAGTTTCTCACTGATCATTGGAGGTTAGCAGTACCGGACAAGTATCAGGTATGATCCTTTTGGTTGTGTCAGAGGATAAGTGGAACTTATAGCCCTTTTGTAGCTATATGAATCTTAGTCGAAGTTAAACTAGAATCAATACTTGAGACTCAGACAATAGTCTGGTGCAGTGTGATACTGGTATTTATAGCTCAGACCTTACCAGGTTTAGAAGTATTCACTGTGGTGTGTAGAATCATCAAACTGATGGTATATTGCTCATATAGAAATTAAGATTCCAAGGAGGGCATGTTGTCAGGAGCCTGTTATGGCTGTTCCCTTAGAGATTCTACCAGCACCTGGCCAATATAGATGCTGATACTCACAGCCAATCATTGGACTGAATCCGGAACTCCAATAGAAGAACTAGGGAATGGTCTGAAGGAGCCAAAGGGGATTACATCCCCACAAGAAGAACAATATCAACTAAGTAGCCTACCCACATATCCAGGGACTAAACCACCAATCATTGAGTATCTATGGAGGGAGTCAGGACTCCAGATACATATATTTCGGCGGATGGCTTTATCAGACATTAATGGGAGGGGAGGGAGGCATAAGGGGATGCTAAAGGAGTGAGGCAGGAGTGGGTGAATAGGTGGAGGAGCACCCTCATAAAGGCAAAAGGGAGGAGGAAGAGGGGAGATTAAGATAGGGGTGTTGGAGGGGTAACCAAGAAAAGGTTTATCATTTGAAATGTAAAGTAATGAAATGATTAACAAAAAAGAAATTAAAATGTAAAGTTATAAAGTTGCGATTTTAATAGTTAAGTTAAAAGGGGTACTTTATATATGAAAATAATGGATCGTATTTAACGAATAGAAATAGAGAATACTATAACTTAACCCAAGGTTTTCAGTATGTATGAATAAATAAACAAAAAGTAAGGTATATGTGATTTTAATAGTAGCAACCACCAACTGTTCTTTAAAAATCTATTACTTACATCTTAGTTCAATATGCCATTGTAATGAGTAATGGCAGTTGAAAATACAGTTAGTTCTCGTAGGCTTCGAGTCTTCAAAACCTACTTTAATAAGAGTTTTTAAACACTACAACCTCTCTTCTAGCCCAAATGGCCAAAGGTAGGGGAGAAATAAAGCTAATAGGACAAAAAGGATGTGGACCTGTTTAGAAGTAGTTCTTTGGATCAATTCCAGGATTCATAGTCAGGATATCAGCAGTCCAGTCTAAAACATCAAACATGAATTAGTAGCATCTGCTTGATTCAGAAGAAACTGTGAGGCTCCGAAGAATTAGCAGGAGTCATAGGAGGCAGAGGGAGGCAGGGAACTGTATGGGAGAGGGAAGGGGGAGGGTAATGGGGAGGCAGGATTCAGGTGTTAGGACAGGCAGAAGAGAGCCTTCCCAGGAGAATGTATGTAAATCTGCAGCTTCTGGGACTGGGACAGAGGGAGAGAATCTCTAGGAAGTCCCAGAGACGTGAGAGAGGGAAGGCTTCCAGGAGTCAATGCCAGTGCCAGTGACCCTAGCTGATATACTTAACAATGGGGACAAGAAATCTGAAGAGACCATCTCCTGTAGCCAGGGATGGACCCCAGTGGAGGGACAAGAACACCAATACTCCCACAAAACTTTCACTCCAAAATAATTCCTGCCTGAAAGAAAGGCAGGGTTGTATCAGAGACCAAAGTAAAGGCCAACCAGTAACCCATAACCCAACTCTAAACCCATTCCATTAACAAACACTAGTTCCTACAGCTGTTAATGACACTCTGCTAATGCTTACAGACAGGCGCCAAACATAACTGCCCTCTGAGAGGCTGTACTCCACAGCCGACTGTAACATAATGTAGATACCTATCGCCTAACATTAGACTGAGGTCAGGGATACTTATGGACTAGTTGGGAGAAAGATTGAAGGCCCTGAAGTAAATGGAATCCCCACAGGAAGAACAACACTGTCAACAAACGTAGACCCTTGAGAACCTCAGAAACTGAACCACTCACTAAAGAATATACACGAAGTGAAACTACGATCACAACACATTTTTAACAGCTTAGTCTTCATGACTGCCTTGACATCCCTAATCTGGCAGACACTTGATGTGTGAGTGTGAGTGGGATACACAGGGGACTCTGTGAGTGAAGGCCCTGGAGCGGGAACAGCATCTACAATGTTAATTTCTTAACTGGTTAACTAATTAATTAATTAAAAAAAAAGAGAAATTGAAGTTGGAGTTTTATACCGTAAAAATGTGAAATATGCTTGGTAATGCTCATGTTATTAGGCTGTATTTACTCATTCCATACTGCAAGTATTTTAAAAATCACATTGTATATGATTAATACATATAATTGGGTCAATATAAAATACATTTTGTCTAAGTGTGTACATTTTAATACTGACCAATACTGACATAGAAATACTTCTGTGACATTTTTGCTGAAGTACTAATATGAATTTCATCATCAAGGATCATTAGAAAAAACAGATTTTCAAACATTCTACAAAGTAACTGTTTTGTAATTTACAAATAATTTCAATAATAGAAAGAAATGCCCAGGAGGTCTGGAGGGAGATACCAATAGGACAAATTTTGAAATGGGTTATTTGTTATAATTACATTATTAATATGGTAGTTAACACTTGAATTGGATCCATAAGTAAGCAATATGTTAAAATTAGGAAATCATTTGAATCAAAGATAGAAATCTCTTGTAGTATATAGAATTATCTGTTTCAGAAAATACAGTTGTGTTTATTTTAATTGTCTATGTTTCTAGTTTGCAAAACAAAGTTTTGATATGGAAATATATAGTGAAATGATTACAGTATCAAAATTTACATATTAATCACATTTTATAATTGCTCTATTACAAAATAATACTCTAAATGATGAAGCATTATATCTGAACCTTCCATTTATAGTTTGGGACAAGTAATTAGTTGGGTTACTTTCATAAAATTGGATAGATTTGAAATTTCTAACAAGTTTAAAAGGTAATGTATATATTTCAAATAAAAATATATCTAGTTTATCACTGTGAGAGAAAGTATAATTAACAAAAAAATCTTTTAAAGTATGTATAACAGAAACAGAAAATTATTTATTAATATGCTATAGTTTGCTATTTTGCAATAAGATCATATAAATAGGTTCATAGAATTTTTGGAAAAAACTCAGAAACAAACTGTATTTGCTTCAAGAAATATTTGATGTTTTTTGAGGAAGATAAATGTGTCAAATGGGATTAAAACTGAAGAACCCAGATGTCTCTCAATGGAGGAATGGATTCAGAAGATGTGGTATATTTACACAATGGAATACTACTCTGCAATTAAAAACAATGAATTCACGAAATTCCTAGGCAAATGGTCAGAACTTGAAAATATCATCTTTAGTGAGGTAACCCAATCACAAAAGAACACACATGGTATGCAGTCACTGATAAGGGGATATTAACCCAGAATCTCGGAATACCCTAGACACAATTTGTATATCAATAGATTTCCAAGAAGATGGAAGGAGAGACCCCTGGTCCTGGAAAGACTGGATGTAGGGGAATGCCAAGACAGAGAAGCAAGAGGGGGTTGAATGGGGAACAGAGGGAGGGAAGGGGGCTTATGGGACTTTCGGGGAGGGAGGGAACAGAAAAGGGGAAATCATTTGGAATGTAAATTAAAAAAGTTAGAAAATAAAATAAAAATCTAGAAAATAAAAAAAAAACTGTATAGCAAATATTATAGCCTCACATAAGTAATATATGGTAATTACAAGGTTATATTAATATATCAATCAATTATATGATATTCTTTATCAATATAGGAATAAAATGTAGGCTTTAGATCCAAGTATTTCTGTAGAAATATTAATGGTCTCTTCACTGAGAGTTGAGTTCAGACACTTGAGATTCATGTATCATGATTGACAAGCATCCAACAAACTCATGCTTTGGTTGAGAATATGTTCAGGAAAGATATCAATTCCTACTGGCTTTACCTCAGCCTGTTCCTGACCTCTTCGGCATTTTATGGAATCCTACAGGCTTTAATTCAGCATGTTCCTGATTTTCTTTGGTATTTTATGGTACTGTGAATAAAACCTCATCTAGTACAGAGGCATCTATCAAGGCTGAAGGACAAAGGAGATTTCCGACTTCTGCAGGTAGTTTATACCATCAGATTCACCTTCGTCACTTCTTGATATGTGAAAACTTTAGTAACTGGGCTGAGCTTAATGGTTCTTTTACTACTGTGACCCAAGGTATATTATACAACTGTACTCAGATCGTTGCAGGCTAGGAATTCCAATAGATCTCAGTCCATAGGCAATAATGTTATAGTTAAATGCTTAGAAAACCTGTTTCATGAACCTTACATTCAAGGATGGCCATATTTGATGACTTAGAGAAAGCTGGAGCCAAGAAAGTATGACAACAAATGTTCTTCCACATGGAGTCACTTGTGAATTAAAGAATTCGAAGTATATTTCAATTTGAACACCTTACAGTGTCTTGATGGAATCAAATTTGTTTAACCTGACCCTTTTTGCAAAGAACATCGTAAATAATCTTAAGACAAATGTGTAAACAAGAAGGAAGTAGCTATCCAAACCACAATAGGTCTAATGGATTTTAGTAGGTTCTGAAAACCAACAGCTGTTTCTTGTTAGTATCCTTTGGATTCCAAGTAGTATAGATATCAGATAGCAGGAGTGGGTGTTTATGCCATTTCAAGAGCTCTCTTGTCAACATTATTAAGTTCTGAATGAGAGTGTCAAGATAACATCACAAGAAGATGATGTTATTAACATGATGTCAACTCGTACTCCAAAAGAAATTTATATACAGCAAAGAAATTTACTACTAATTTTTGTATAGATGGCAAAATATTTGAGAGTACTGCAGGTACAGGGAGAGTTGTATAAGCAGTTTCATATATGAAGATTAGTAGACTATGTGATTTGGGTAGTTTTTTAAAAGTATCATGGCATTTACTAAGACAAGTAAATGAGTTTGTGTGCATGTGCATATGCGTGTGTGTGTGTGTGTGTGTGTGTGTATGCTCACGCGCATGTGTGTGAGTGTTGGGGTGTGTTTGTGGAGATTTGTGAACAGCTTGTGGAGAGTCAGTAGTCTTCTAACATGGGGGTTTCCTGGGTTAAATTCATGTCTTCAAGCTTTATAGCAAAGATATTTACATGATAAACCATGTGATTTGCTCAGTTTCATAGATGTTAAACAAATCTAAAATGTAAAAAAAGTCAATAATTTCAAGATTATTGCGGGAAAATAATGTCAGATTTGAGCTTTTTAAATAAGGAGTTTTAGGACCCTTTAGGACTCAAATTAGAGATTTAGTTCCATTTCATTACATGTATTTGGAAATTTTCTAATTAATTTAAAAAATATTACTTTATTTTTAAGATTAAGTGTTTTCTCCCTCAAAATATTTTCCTATAGTCCTATTTCTTTTGCAAATTAATGGAACTTTTTATTAATCGATTATATATATATATATGTATATATATATATATATATATATATATATAGACACACACACACATAAATACATATGTATCTATAGCCTACTTAATCTGAAAAAAGTTATTGTAAGCTTATTTTCAGGAATGACGATTTACTACTGGATATTTTGAATATGTGGCCGCTATTTATACAGGCATTGTCCCATAAATAAAAGATTTTAAAGCACATACAGTAGGGAGGTAATAAGATATGATATACCTCAGAAGATGGAAAATCTGCTATACTCATGGATTGCCAGGATTAATATAGTAAATATGACCATCTTGCCAAAAGCAATATACAGATTCAATGTAACCCCCATCAAAATCCCAACTCAATTCTTCATAGAGATAGAAAGAGCAATTAAAAAATTCATATGGAATAACAAAAAACCCAGGATAGCTAAAAATATTCTCAAGAGTAAAAGAACTTCTGGGGGAATCAGTATCCCAGACCTCAAGCTGTACTACAGAGCAATAGTGTTAAAAACTGCATGATATTGGTACAGTGGCAGGCATGTAGATCAATGGAACAGAATTGAAGACCCAGAAATGAATCCACACTCCTATGGTCACTTGATCTTTGACAAAGGAGCTAAAACCATCCAGTGGAAGAAAAGATAGCCTTTTCAACAAATGGTGCTGGTTCAATTGGAGGTCAGCATGCAGAAGAATGCAAATCGATCCATTCTTATCTCCTTGAACTAAGGTCAATTCCAAGTGGATCAAGGACCCCCACATAAAACCAGACACACTGAAAGTAATAGAAAGGAAACTAGGGAAGAACCTGAACATATGGGCACAGGGAAAAATTTCTTGGAAAGAACACCAATTGCTTATGCTCTAAGATCAAGAATTGACAAATGGGACCTCATAAAATTGCAAAGTTTCTGTAAGGCAAAGGACACTGTCAAAAAGACAAGGCGGTAACCAACAAACTGGGAAACGATCTTTACCAACCCTACATCCAACAGAGGGCTAATATCCAATATATGCAAAGAACTCAAAAAGTTAGACTCCAGAGAGCCAAATAACCCTATTAAAAAATGGGGTACAGAGCTAAACAAAGAGTTCTCACCTGAAGAATGTCTAATGGCTGAGAAGCACCTAAAGAAATGATCAACATACTTAGTCATTAGGGAAATGCAAATCAAAACAACCCTGAGGTTCTAGCTCATACCAGTCAGAATGGCTAAGATCAAAAACACAGGAGACAGCAGTTGTTGGCGAGGATGTGGAGAAAGAGGAACACTCCTTCACTGCTGGTGGAATTGCAAGCTGGTACAACCACTCTGGAAAGCAGTCTGGCGGTTCCTCAGAAAACTGGGCATGATACTCCTGGAGGATCCTGCTATACCACTCCTGGGCATATACCCAGAAGCTTCCCCTGCATGCAATAAGGACACATACTCCACTATGTTCATAGCAGCCTTATTTATAATAGCCAGAAGCTGGAAAGAACCCAGATGTTCCTCAACGGAAGAAAAGATTCAGAAGATGTAGTATATTTACACAGTGGAATACTACTCTGCAATTAAAAACAATGAATTCACAAAATTCTTAGGCAAATGGTCAGTATTGGAAAATATTATCTTTAGTGAGATAACCCAATCACAAAAGAACATACATGATATGCAGTCACTGATAAGGGGATATTAACCCAGAATCTCAGAATACCCATGATGCAATTCGCATATAGATAGATTTCCAAGAAGATGGAAGGAGAGACCCCTGGTCCTGGAAAGACTGGATGTAGGGGAATACCAGGACAGTGAAGCGAGAGGGAGTTGGATGGGGAACAGAAGGAGGGAAGGGGGCTTATGGGACTTTCGGGGAGGGAGGAAATGGGAAAGGGGAAATCCTTTGGAATGTAAATATAAAAATACAGAAAAAAAAAGATATGAGATACCTGTACCATGCCTAGTAATAGCCTTAAAACCAACAACTGGGATCCTGTAAACACTCAACTAAATTTAGGTTTGAGTCTTTTTCTGGACTTGGAGGAATTATGCCCCCTCAAGTTTACTAAAACCTTATTAATGATTAATAATTTGTATTGTGTAAAATTATCTTCTACAAGAGGCTTTACTCTGATATAAAATAAATGTAAAGTATTATCCAGCCTATAAGCATCTATCAAACAATCCTATCAATCACCTGGATAGGACAAAAGTCCCTCAGGAAAATTACATTTTCTACATATTTTAAATTAACCTTAATCTGGTTAGTGTTTGTCAGGACATTGGTCTGTTTGGCTTTTGTCAACTCTCACCTCTGTGAGTGTGCTTTGCTTGCTGTGCAATGAATTCTCCCTGTGCATTATGCTAAGTTGTGTGACTTTGTGTCTTATCTGAATTCATTTTTGAATACCTTGAGGAACTGAGGGGAGTTCTGACCAACTCTCTAGTGATATTTTTGGTGTTACTTTCCTGTTGACATTTGTTAGTGGTCATACACAGTTACAATAGGATAAACTACACCTTTCTTATATCCAAGCATTGCATTCTATTTTTAGAGTTGAAATCAGAGAATCATTCTGCCCCTTTATGTTTAAGCCTCCTTTAGTAAATTATTGCACTGTCGCACTGTGTTAGGTCACCTCACAAACAACCCAACTTTGGGAAGCTTGTGTTTCTGATTGCTTACATTTTCCACCTTGTACTTCACCTACCTGTTACTTTCCTGCTGACCTAATTCAGGTATGTTCAAAAAAGACTGTAGACTTTAGATAGCAAATCAATTCCTGTATGACAAGATCATTACACTTAATACAATCAGATTATAAAAATTTTGCCAGACTTTGAATGACATTTATTGCATCAACAAATGCTTAAAGAGGTTTTAAAGATTCCAGAGCAGCTGTTATTCATGTTATACACTCTTTTTTTACTTTATTTTTCTTTTCTTTTTTGTTTTCTTTTCTTTTTTGTTTTCTTTTCTTTTTTTCTCTCCTTTTCTTTTCTTTCTTCTTTTTGTGGGTTTTTCAGGATTTTTTTCACTTTTTTATTAGATATTTTATCTATTTACATTTCAAACATTATCCCCTTTCTCTATTTCCACCCAGACATCCCCTATCCCATCTCTTCTCCTCCAGCTTCTAGGAAGGTGTGTCCCCATCCACCTACTCCCTCCTTCCTGCCCTCACATTTCCCTACACTGGGGCATCGAGCCTTCACAAGAATAAGGGCCTCTTCTCCCATTGATACCTGACAAAGCCATCCTCTGTTACATATATAGCAGGAGCCTTGAGTCCCTCCATGTGTACTCCTTGGTTGGTGGTTTAGACCCTGGCAGTTCTGGTTGGTTGATTGTGTTGTTCTTCCCGTGGGAAAACCCCTTCAGCTCCTTCAGTTCTTTCTATAATTCCTCAGTTAGGGACCCTGTGATCAGTTCAATGATTGGCTGTGAACATACACCTCTGTATATGTCAAAGTCTGGTAGAACCTTTCAAGAGACAGCTCTATCAAGCTCCTGTCAGCATGCACTTCTTGGCATCCACACTATTGTCTGCCTTTGGGACTGTATATATTGTAGATAACAAGGTGGGGCAGTCTCTAGATGGTCTTTCCTTCAGTCTCTGTTCCACACTTTATCTCTGTATTTGCTCCTGTGAGCATTTTACTCCCCCTTCAAAGAAGAACCAAAACACCCACCCACACTTTGGTCTTCCTTCTTCTTGAGCTCCATGTGGTCTGTGAATTGTATCTTGGGGATTCTGAGATTTTGGGCTAATATCTACTTATCAGTGAGTGCATATCATGTATGTTCTTTTGTGATTGGGTTAACCCACTCAGGAAAATATTTTTTTAGTTACATCCATTTGCCTAAGTATTTCATGAAATCATTGTTTTTAATAGCTGAGTAGTACTCCACTGTTTAAATGTACCATATTTTCAGTATCCATTCCTCTGTTGAAGGACATTTGGGTTCCTTCCAGCTTCTGGCTGTTATAAATAAGGCTTCCACGAACATAGTGGAGCATGTGTCCTTGTTATATGTTGGAGCATAGTTTGGTTATATGCCCAGGAGTGGTACAGCTGGGTCCTCAGATAATAGTATGTCCAATTTTCTGAAGAACAGCCAGACTGATTTCCACAGTGCTTGTACCAGCTTGCAATCCCACCAACAATGGAGAAGAGTTCCTCTTTCTCCACACCCTTGCCAGCATCTGCTATTACCTGAGTTTTTGACTTGTGTGAGGTAGAATCTGAGTGTTGTTTTAATTTGCATTACCCTGATGAATAAGGATGTTGAACATTTCTTTAGGTGTTCTTGACCATTTGGTATTCCTCAGTTGAGAATTCTTTGTTTAACTCTTTACCCCATTTTTAATAGGATTATTTGTTTCTCTGGAGTCTAACTTCTTGATTTCTTTATATAGTTTACATATTAGCCCCTTATCAGATGTAAGGTTAGTAAAGATCTCCCAATCTGTTGGTTGCTGTTTTGTCCTATTGACATTGTCCTTTGCCTTACAGAAGCTTTGAAATTGTATGAGGTCTCATTTGTCAAATCTATATCCTAAGATATAGCAAATCTATATCCTAAGATATAGCATAAGCTATTGGTGTTCTCTTCAGGAAATTTTTGCCTGTGCCCATGTGCTCAAGGGTCTTCCCCACTTTCTTTTCTATTAGTTTCAGTGTATCTAATTTTATGTGGAGGTCCTTGATCCACTTGGGCTGGAGCTTCGTAGAAGGAATTAAGAATGAATCGATTTGCATTCTTCTCCATGGCAACCTCCAGTTGAACCAGCACCATTTGTTGAAAATGCTGTCCTTTTTCCACTGAATGGTTTTAGGTCTGTTGTCAAAGATCAAGTGACCATAGTTGTGTGGGTTCATTTCTGGGTATTCAATTCTATTCCATTGATCTTTCTGTCTGTCTCTGTACCAATACCATGAAGTTTTCATCACTATTGCTCTGTATTACAGCTTGAGGTCAAGGATGGTGATTCCTCCAGAAGTTCTTTTATTATAGCTGAGAAAGACAACTGTTAATTTAGCATGTATTAATGACAAAATTATCTACATTTATAGGAAAATCTGATCCTCACAGACAAGTATTTTCAGAATCTCCAGACAAGGTGAGCAACATCTAATTCCCAATCCAGAATTTCCAGACAAGGTAAGCAACATCTGATTCCCAAGTTTCTGTACAACAACAACAAAACATGATTCTGTATTTGTTCACTTATATTTACTAATGGAACATGATGTCTGACTATTCAAGAAAATTCTTGTACTTAGTAAGGCAAAGAGCACTTAACTCAAAGCCAAATGCTTATGTAAATTATATCCTATAAGCCAAGGCAAATCTGGAATCAGACAGTACCTACTAAAACTCACTCTCAATTTTCCCTTTGATTGTAGGCATTCCAATCATATATATGTATCCAAATATATATATATATATATATATATATATATGCTATTTTCTTAAGATTCAGGTAGAAGGTGTGGTTTGCCGTTGAGTTTCTAGTATCCTTTCAAATAGCCTCCTTTTTAACTCTTACTTAATCACGTCTCACAGGTTTGAAAGCAGATTGGATAGATACCTCAAGATGAAATTATAACAAGAGCAATATGTGCATATGTGTGTGTGCATGTGTGTGTGTGTGTGTCTATGTGTAGGGGGGTGCTAAAGAGCAGTTATATAATGACAAGCCAAATTTATTAATTAATTAATTAATTAATTAATTAATAAATTTATAAATTTATTAATTAATTAAGCCTAAAAGAAACCCTACTGCCTTTCTTGAGAAAATTAAGGAAGTTGTAACACACACACACACACACACACACACACACATATATATATATATATATACATATATATATATATATATATATATATATATGTATATACATATATATTATGTATGTATGTATGTATGTATGTATGTATGTATGTATGTATGTATATATACACATACTCCAATCACTTCTCATTTGAAGGCAAAAATCTGTTTCTGGGGCAGCGTCCTTATCCAATCTACACCTTACATCAGAAACAAATTACAAAAACTGTCACTGAGATCTGTAATTCCCAGTGGTAGTTCATTATTAAACCTAGAAAGTTCTGACTTCTATAACTCTGAATAGAGAAAATGAAAAGGGTGAATGGTGTCAAGATGGGAGAAAATAAAAGGGAAGCAAACTAAGACATTCCATAGCTTCACTCCCAGAGGAAATAAACTAGTAGACATGGCAAAAAGCAAGACAGAGTGGCCAAATATTGAGCATTTTTCTGGGACCCCTAGTCCAGAGCAGATATTCTTTGAATGTGAAAACCACAGGCTTCTGCCTCAGCTCATCACCAGTGAGAGTGTTACTTATTAATTATTAAGATGCTAGTGTAATCATATGGTTCCACACTGATCGCAAGTCTTCCTTTCCACTTTTTACCTTATGATCCAGACAACTGTCCAGGCTGCATATATTTATATATTCAATAAGGTAATTCATTTTTTACTACACTTTTACACTGTCAGGATGTACTCTTTTTCTATTAAGAAGAATTTATTGACAAAAATGTGGTATTGAAGTTCATCCCCATATGAAGAAGGAAATCATGATTCCAACCTTACCTTCCCTGTTAATTGTGGTTTTTAAATTTAAATTTTATTTTTTTTCTTTTTTTTTATTTTCTAAGTTTTTTTTTTATTTACATTCCAAATCATTTCCCCTTTCCCGTTTCCTCCCTCCCCGAAAGTCCCATAAGCCCCCTTCCCTCCCTCTTTTCTCCATTCAACCCCCTCTCGTTACACTGTCCTGGCGTTCCCCTACATCCAGTCTTTCCAGGACGAGGGGTCTCTCCTTCCATCTTCTTAGAAATCTATTGATATGCGAATTGTGTCTAGGGTATTCCAAGATTCTGGGTTAACATCCCCTTATCAGTGACTGCATACCATGTGTGTTCTTTTGTGATTGGGTTACCTCACTAAGGATGATATTTTCAAGTTCTGTCCATTTGCCTAGGTCGTGAATTAATATCTACACAATGGAATACTACTCTGCAATTAAATTTTAATTTTTTAAATTCACTTTACATCCTAATAACTATCCCATCTCTCATCTTTTCCCTGTCATAGCCTAGGAAATCTCTCCCCTCATTGTCCCCTTTCCTTCTCCTTAGAGAAGGGGAGCCTTCCTTGGGTACCACCCCCACCCTGGGGCATTGATTTCCAGCAGTTGTAGACACATCCTGTCCCACTGAGGCCCATCCAGTAGGGAGGAAGAGGATCTAATAGAAATCAACAGAGACCAAGGCAGCACGGCTCCACTTGCTATGGATCCCCATGAAGACCAAGCTGCACATTTGCTACAAATGTGTATTTAGTCTAGGTCAAGCTCTAGCATGTTCCCTGGTTGATGGCCTAGCCTCTGTGAACTCCAGTGGTTCTAGATTAGTTTACTCTGTGGGTCTTCTTGTGTTGTCCTTAACCCCATCTATCCCCAACTCTTACACAAGACTCCCTGTGTTTTAACTGATGTTTGGAGTGGGTCTATGCATCTACCTCCCTCTGCTGCAGGATGAAATGCAGGAGACAGACATGCCATATTCCTGTCTGCAAGCAGTGCAGACTATCATTAATAGTGTCAGGGATTGGCTCTCTCACATGGAATGGGTCTCAAGTTGGGGCAGTCATTGGTTGGTGATTCCCTCTGTCTCTAGCCTGTCTTTATCCCTGTATCTCTTATAGGTAAGACAATTTTTCAGTTGAAGGTTTTGTAGATGGATTTCTGTACCCCTCCCTCTTCTGGAAATCCTACCTGGCTACAGGAGATAGCAATTTCATGCTCTATATCCTGGTCTAGTAAAAATTTAGACTAGGGTCATCTCCACAGACTCCCCATATCCTCTCTCATTCCAGACCTCTAACTAGTCACCACAGATGCCCCCCACCCCGATTTCCATTGTCACTCCCTGGTTTCTCTCCCTTCTTTTCCCCCAAAACCTGATTGCCAACCTTGTTCCCCTCCTTACTTCCTCTCCTACCCAATTTCCTCTCTCCATTCACCTCAGATGACTATTTAGTTTCACTTCTGATTAAGATGTATACATCCTCCCATGGGGTCTCCTTATTACCAAGTTTCTTTGGATTTGCAGATTGTAGTATGGTTATCTTACACTTTATGACTATTGTCCACCTATAAGTGAGCACATAAAATCCATGTCTTTCTGGCTCTAAGTTACCTCAGAATGATTTTCTCAAGTTCCATCCATCTGCCTGCAAAATTCATTATGTCTTATTTTTCAATAGCTGAATAGCATTCCATTGTGTAGATGTACCACATATTCTTTATCCATTCTTCAGTTGAGGGACATCTTGGTCATTTCCAATTTCTGGCTATCTAGTAGAGCTGCTATGAACATAGCTGAACAAGTGACTCTGTGGTATCCTGAGGTTTTTACTTTTATAAAAATTAGCATACAATACATGGCAACTGCATTTTTCTAAGCAATAATTGTATTAGAGTACTCTCACACATTAGTTATACACCCTAAACCCTCATTAGTTCCTAATTTGTAAATTCTATTATGATTAGCTATATGTGACAATCATGTTCTTGCAAAAAGTTCAAATATTTCTTGTTCTTTGTCAGTACTTTCATGGAATGATACTGATTTCCAAACTCAGATATAAAAGATCACTTTGGAAAATGAGTCCTTAATTTGGCATCCCAAAGTCTCTTTGCAGAAATAGTATTCTTTCCTTTGTTTCCCAGATGACTCAATTTGTGGCTAAGTATAATAAAATTAGACATTATTGTCATTTCTCTTGGAGATCTCAATCTTCTGCAAAAGGTAGAATACAGCAATCAGACTCTACAGTTACCATTAAAGAACCTTTTTTAAACAGATGCAACTTAGTAGGAAAACAGTATTGCAGATTTTCCTCCTGAGAGGTTATGTGGTAAGTTTGGAGCTTTAGTTCGTTAGAGATGTGTTAAAATGTAAAAATGAATGATCAAACCTACAGCAATCCAGTTACTTGTCAGACAAATGGTAGCTGAGTCTTATGTCTTATGCTGGTAGGAAATTTAACATCTATTCTCCCTGAAAGTTTATTATTAGGTTACTATCTACACATGGGTCTCTTGAGCCAGGAACTTTGGAAGATTTTGTATCAACTAAGATAGTTTCTGATGAATAGGAAAGACATGTGCTTGTCCTCTCATGTAAGAGTCAAACTATATTTCCCTTTATATCATCTGTGTAACATAAAGACTTCAGGCAATTTTATTGATTAATAGATATTTAAAATAAGTTTAATCATTATAGTGCAGATTAGGTAAAATAGTCCCCTTGACTGTTGACCACCCTCAATATGTAATGCTGTGTAATACATTTTGAGCTATGTATTTCATGTAAGATTATGTTTATGTGTATGTATATATGTATAAATATCTTTATTAATTACCTATCAAATTATTTTGAGGCAAGATATTGCTCTTTATCATATACTAACTTCAATCTGACTAAGTAATTGTGTCTGACCATTAATTCATGATAATTTTACTGCCTTATCTTCCCAAGAGTTGTATGTGCAGGTATTATCTGCTACGTTTTACTCTATTTGAATTCTGCTTTTTGTTTGTTTGTTTGCTTGATTATTTTTTGGGGGTGCACTGGAGATAAGATGCTATGGAAATTGTGGACAGTCCTGGTAAACCTCACATGAGTTATCCAAAAAGAATTCTAGAATATTGTTCAAGTAAAAGAGGGAAACAGGCACAAAAGCTGGAGCCCTGATGTTGTCTAGCATGAGTGCCAGGGAACAGAGGATTGTCTTTCTCTTAGAAGTCAGAAATCTGCATAGATTAACAATGGATGTCTATAAGCAGTTGCATCAAGAGTTGTTGTTATCCGTAGATAATATTTCTTACAGGTGATCATAATCCCTTCTATTTTTCTTGCCTTTGGGCATGTTATACTTCTTTTAGCTTTCAGCTTCAGACTTGTTTTCTTTAGGTTATAAATCTGGATTTCCTCCTTAACACAGGAGGTCATTTATGTTTGGTAAGAGCAAATATTACACATCTGCCTCAAAAGAAAATATTGGACTACTGATCTACTGGTTTTAGCAACAGTTTCTTCTCATCATTTATGCTATTTGCATCACAGTGTCCCAAACAGGTGTATCAAACTTAAGTAGTGCTGTCTAGAGCTGTCACTCCTTAGTTGATCCTATAACAAAATTTCTTGACAGAAAGCAACTTAAGGAACAGTTTTGTTCTTGTTTATAGGCCAAATAGATACCTAGAGTCATGACTGTTAAGGAATGGCAACAAGACTGAATATTGATGGTCACATTGTGTCTGCAATCATCAAACAGGAAGGAATGAATGCTGTTTCTCAAACTACTTCTTTAAAAACATCTTTAGTTTGATTTGAGGTCAAGGGCAATATTTTTAATATAATACTATCCTTTAAAAATAGTTATTTATTCACAAAAATAACAAATGCTAAATTCAAAGTTGAATAAAGATTTCAGGAAGCGGATTTTACTTTTTTATTGATAATACTGATAAGAATTTTAAACTAAAGTATTACTGCAAATTTGGGATGGGGATTAATAGCCATTACATAGATTGCAATCTCTTACAATCTATTTTAAAAGACTAATAATTTTATCATGTAGTAAGTCCACTAATTATATATTTTAGGGAAAGAAAATATAGATATTCTTTACAAGATAATAGTTTTAGAAGTAAATTTGTGAGTGAACTGATAGACTCTGTTAAAACTGGCCCACCTATAAACTATAATTCCCAATTATTAATGCTAAAATGGAAGTTTCAAAAGCACTGAAATTCAAATGAGTTATATAAAGTTCAAATAAATATATTTTACCTTGAAATTAATATTTAATTTTCAGATTTTTTGTAAAGAAACATACAGAAGGCAAAACATTTTGTACAATATATTTTATTCATTTTATACAATAGGTTTATTAAAATCAAATGAGAAGTAACTTCCTAGTAGTTAAATTTCATTCCATCATATAGGAATAACATTATATACTTTTAGAGGACAAAAAAAGAGAAAACAAAACATCGTTAGGCTTGCCCTGAACACTCAAGCACCAATTCTGTCCCAGTCTCTTGAGTCACTAGTATTACAGACTGAACAAGTCGAAGGAAGCCAGCCAGTAAAAACCACCCCTCAATTGCCTTTGCATCAGCTCCTGCCTCCAGATTTTACTTCCTTCAGTGATGGACTACCATGTGAAGTGTACACCAAATAAATCCTTTCCTCTCCAACTTGCTTTTGTTTATTATAGTCCATCATAGCAATGATAACCATCATGTAGGAGAGAGAGGTAATGTCAGCAGAGAAAGCAGTTCCCCATTTACTGGTTCTTAGTCTCCAAGAAAAAGAACTTAAAACTTGAGAACCATTTGAGAGTAAAATCAACAAGACAGCAAGCCTGTAGATTTGGTAGATTCCAGGGAGACAAACACCTATGCTATTTGAGTTAGAGATCAGAAAATCAGGCAGCCTATGCAATAGAAGCTGACAAGAACTTGCAGAGTAGGATAATGAGAAAGAGTGAAAAAGTCTAGATGAAATGGAAAGAAGCTAGGAACGCTTTACTCTTTTAGGCATAAAAATGGAAATTATAGAGTGATTCTCTTGTGCACTGGGTGAAAGTATATAACTATAAATGAAAAAGACTATGGACAATGAACTGAGTCAGAAACAGTAGAAGGGAGTACTAGAGAGATGTAGAGGGGAATTCTGGGAAAGATTCAGGCACAGGAGATTTGTCATCAAACTCTGAAAGAGGTCACATAAACTTAATGAGAAGTAACCTACCATGTGGAAGACATAGAATAAAATAAATGAGTGAAATAAGTAACAAGCTAGTTGGAGAACAGAATCAAGGCTATTAGCTTAGATGTTTATTACAAAAAAATACTTGAGACTTGAGTAAAATTTTAAGGTAAATGTATCCAGAACACTAACAAATTTGTACCCATTTAATTATCTACACTGTGAAGTGATTTGGATGTTAAAAGTGATGTTATGCCCTATCAAATAGGTGATGTTATGTCATAACAAGGTTATTTCTTATGTGACTGACGTTGTTTTTTTCTCAAAAAGAAGCAACATTTTTAAGGTGTACTAACACTAGCATTAAAAACAGGCAAAACAAAGTAGAAGTTGCATGGTTCAGTGGAAGCCGTGAGTAAATGAAGTTCTGGCTTAATGTGCATTGTTGACATAGATATTTCCATGCCAAGGACTCCAAGGTCTCCTATCCATTTAGAAATTCATAAAGCCATTCATCTTGGGTCAGAGAGGTTTCAAAGCTTTCCTTTGGGAGCCTGAGTGCTTATCACTGCATATAAAATCTAGCAAGTATAGCTTCCTCTTCCTGAATGTTTTCAGCCAGAGACTACTCACCTACAAAGAACTACAGACACCACCCAAACCCATTCTGATGTATTATAAGTTAATGTACTTATGTACTTCAGTACAATGAGAGTAGGTATGGGAGTATAAACCCGAACTGACCCCAGATCTCTACATATGTCTGTGTATCTGTATTTTCCTTATTCTATTGTTGCCCCTAGGTCAGTGTTCCATGACCCTATCTCTACAGGTAGTCTTAACTTGGAACAAGAAGTATGATATATGAGAGATTTCACAGAAAATAGACATATCTGGTGAGTATTATTGCTGAAAAGAATTTTCAATAGTTTGGTTGGGCATAACAGAAAGGAGGAGAAAGGTAATTCATTAGCTTTAAAAGCTCCTCAACAGCAGGAATAATGATCAGAGTGAAAAGGCAGTTCTGCAGAGTGCTGGAAAGAACATGACTGCTAACGAGTAACCTAACAGAAATTTTTGTTATATATATATATATATATATATATATATATATTCAATTCATATATATATTCATTGTTATATATATATATATATATATATATATATATAACTATTTGAATATATATATATATTCAAATAGTAAATACAAAGGACTCAAATTAGCAAATGAACTCAACAAATATTCCCACCAAAATACAAATAACAAAGAATTATAAAATAAATTCTTAGTCACTAGAGAAATGGATATGTAGAACACATTGAGAATAATTTCTACCTTAATTAGAATGTATCAAAACACAAATAATGGGGGGATAGTAGGGGAAAGTAAATTTTATACTTTAGGAAGAGATGTTAATCAGATCTTCAATGGTGGAAATTCATACAAACAATACATAATCAAACCACAGAATTATCATGTGGGCTATCTATACCCTACCTGATAATACAATAAATGAATGTAAATTAGGGTACCACAAAAATAGCTATACATTTATGGTCAGAAAGCACTATTCACAATTGCCAAATCAAATTAGTCTAAATCTGTTAGTTAACTCTTGAATGGATAAAGTAATTGTCTTTTAATCATACTGTGATGACTATGCTTGGTTGTCAACTTTGTTACGTGTGGGATAAACTACAGTCCAGAAACGGAGGGCTCACCTGTGAGAGACTATTTTGGCTTGGCTTGAAGTAGATAAGTCTATGTGTAGTCCAGACCTTTGAATTAGGAAGACACACACTTTTAATCTGGATATTGAAGTGGGAAGATACACCTTTAGCCTGGGCTATACCTTCTACTGGAATATAAGAACGTGGAAAACATTTCAAGACACCTTATATTACTTATAAGTACTAATTCAGAATTTTCAAAATACTTTAAATGAGGTGTCAATCTCATTAAACTGAAATGGTGTTTCTCTTAAATTTTAAGGATTTAAAAGTATTTCATTTTTTTTTTAAATTTGCTTGGATAAATCCATCATCCTTATTTCTCAAAAGCAACATGATGAATTTAGTGTAAAATTACTTTTTTTAAATTAGAGCTCTATGGAATTTTGTATGAAAAAGAACCTTTTTGAAAATAATGGGTTTTTTCCTTTTTTTATTAGATATTTTCTTTATTTACATATCAAATATTATCCCCTTTCCTCATTTCCCCTCCAAAACTCCCTATCCCATCTCCTAACTAAAAGTTCAGTGAACTTTTTATCATGAGTGTTGATCAATATATTAAGTCAAGAAATCTCATGGTTGTTTAGTCAGTTTCTTGTATACAATAACTTTATAACCACTCTAGAAACAGGCTTAAAAATAAACAAAGAATTTCAAATAGTAACCGTGAATAGAATCCAGTTGAGTATCAAAGAAAATTGTGTACTTAGTAGACTGATGTGGGCATGATTAATAGAGAAACTTTTTAAGAAAACACACAAACATACATGCACAAACACATGAACACATGTGCATATATGCACACACATGAGACTTTGAAGAAATTCTTCTAAATCCTGAAAAGAATGCAAAAAGTGTAATTTTGCATTGATAGAAAAGAAATGATGATGATGATGATGATGATGATGATGAAATTTTTTCAATCATTCACGAAAATTCTTCATTTCTGGATGTGACTGTGCCTCCATCTATAAGGAACTATGGAATAACTAGGCAAAAAATGGTCATTTTTCAATCACCTGTGTTGTATTGATAGCTTATATGATTATTTTGTTGTAAGGATGAGAAAATAAATCTCTAAAACATATATAACATGAATATAAAAACAAGAGAGTTATAAGGATGATACCACTAGAAATAGAAAAGTTAATAAGCAAAGTTCATGAAGCTTCAACACTACACAAAAAATTACAGCAGAGGAATACTGAGCATGAATTAGACTTCTCCAATAAATAGAACACAATTTAGTTATTTATACCAATGATAAGCCCTGAAAAAATATATACAAATATCAAAACATATCTGATTGCATTAAAAAAAATCTACAAAAACATTGACATGCATATCTATAAGTTCTAAGTATAGACAAAGCTTGTGTTAAATTTCTTTCATTTGCATAATTAATGCAATAAACCTAACAACATTCAAAACTTAAAATGCATATATATGCAAAAACTGTTAACATTTGATTAGCCTTGCTCTCTAGAGAAAGAGAACTGATAGAATGATTATATATTAAAGGTGGAAATATTAGATTGGCTTATATAATGTGGTGTGAATAGTTCAAAAAAGGCTATTTTACAGACAAGAAGCTAGGAACCATGCATATGAGGTTAAGAAGCTAGTATGTTTAGTCCTTGAACCTGAGAGGCTAAGTGCTTTAGCTTTCCCAATCTAGTGCTGAGACCCTCAAGGAATTCTAGGGAGTTAGTTGTCTTTAATCTTTACCAGAAATACAAAAAGACTAAGCTCTAACATCAGCAACAAGCTGCAGGAGGTGTGGTGACAATAACAGATTAGATGCATTTACCATTAACAGTGAAAGAAAAGAAACAAAAGTAAAGCTTCCTTCTTTCTGTGCACCTAAAGGGATTCATAATTTCGGACAGCTAGGCCCCCTTAAAATAACACAATCAAGAAAACCTCTGTAGGTATTCTTAATGTCTTGATTTTTTAGCTGATTTCAGATTCAGTCAAATTTACAACTGATAATAACCCTTAGAGCAATACTAAACAACAACAAGAGTTCAGTGATTTATAACATTTTCTTGAACCATAAACGAACTGTGAAATTATTAAAGATGTGCAATTTATTTGTTTTCCTATTTTCTTCATTTTGGAAGAACATAGGGAGATTACAATGTGAAATCATTTCCTTTCTTCAAAAATTCCTTCTAATATCCTTAGAAAAAGTTCTCATGGATAAAGGGCTGTTTCTCAACATAGTCAGTTTCCTTACTCATTGAGTTAGCCAAATTAACCAATGTAGCAATAACAATGATAAAAGTACAGATAAAATAACAATGATAAAAGGTTTTTTTTATGTATAACATTGAAAAATGTTAAATACTGTAAATTCATACAAATAGATGAAAGTTTTATACTCTTGTGACTTAATACTTACTAAAATTGTGCCTAAATTATCTTATTAACTCTGGTTCTTAATGTCTCCATTTTTTATTTTAGACTTATAAAACAGTATTTACATTTCCAGTTACAAAGAACATAATTGAAGAATGTAAGTTTGAAACCAAAAAATATGAGAACACAAACACCAATTCAGTTAGCAACAAATCAATTGTTTATTTCTCAATAATTCTTACCTGTTTTCATTACATATTTCCTTTTTTGTATAATTTTTTATTAGATATATTCTTTATTTGCATTTCAAATGATTTTCCTCTTACTGGATCCCCCCTCCCCAAAAGTCCCATATGCCCTCTTCCCTCCCCCTGCTCCCCAACCAACCCACTCCAAACTCCCCTTCCTGGCATTCCCTATACTATCAAATTGAGCCCCTCCAGGACCAGGGGCCTCTCCTTCCTTCTTCTTGGGCATCATTTGATATGTGAATTGTTTCTTGGGTATTCCAAGCTTCTGGGCTAATATCTGCTTATCAGTGAGTGCATATCATGTGTGATCTTTTGTGAATGGGTCACCTCATTCAGTATGACATTCTCCAGTTCCACTTACTTGCCTAAGAATTTCATGAATTCATTGATTTTAATAGCTGAGTTGTATTCCATAGAGTAAATATGCCACATTTTCTGTATCCATTCCTCTGTTGTGGGACATCTGGGTTCTTTCCAGGTTCTGGTTATTATAAATAAGGCTGCTATGAACATAGTGGAGAATGTGTCCTTATTGCATGCTGGAGAATCCTCTGGGCATTTCACCTCACACCAGTTAGAATGACTAAGATCAAAAACTCAGGAGACATTATATATTTCCTGATGTAAATTTCTAGACTTTAGCATACAACTAAAAATTGGTTCACTACAAATTTTTATTAATTATCTACTAAATTATATTCAAATTCTATCTGGCTAAAAGAGAAAAATAAAACTTTATTTTTTCATAGTTTCTATGATATCAGATAGTTTTCTTGTTTTGATTTTATATGTAGTTTACAGGAATTTTTTATAGTAAATGAAGAGTTTTATCAGTTTAATGGCTAGAATGCTGTTATCTCATAACATAACAGGATATTAACAAATTTCCAAGCATCTTCACATTTGAAGGAAGACCTTAAAACAACTTTTAAACTCATTAGGTTAATGTAACTTTAGGATAGTCTTGTAACATAAACATAAATTTCTTATATAACTAATGGTCTATGAGAGAGCAAGACAATGAGATTATAAAGGAAGTCACAAATTTCTGTGTTCTAATATAACATTAACCAAGTTCTACTCTGAATCTTCCTGATTGTATTCTCCGAAAACAAGTTGATAGGATGCATCAACATTCAGTATAAAGGGATTGTGCATGCAATTATATTAGTAATTTCTGTTTGGTACGATGCTGCTTGTACTCAGAATCTAAATTCTATACCCAAAGACCTGACTGTTCCAAGATGAGCAGATCCTTACCTATACTAGTCTTTCTTGTATAAACCTTTCACCTCTACCAAGTTATCTGTGGTAGATTAATAAAGATGCCTACAGCATAGCTTGCTACAAGACAGATGGACTGGGCTTCAGGGTTTGAAGTAGGGAGTCTGGGAGGGAGAAGTGAAAGGAAGAAAGGGAAGAAGTCTCCATTGAGTAGGTGTATCATGATAGCATGGCCATGAGGGGTACCCTGTTGGAGTAGGAGCCACCCAGGTAGAACATAGCAAGTGATATCTCAGGGCAATTGACATGAGAGTAAACAAAATATAGTGTGTTAGCTGTAATGCTTTAAGGCTTATTATAAAGATTTTGTGCTACATTAGGAACTAAATGATCTAACGTGGGGTCAATACCTCCAAATGTATTTACCACAATATTTTTCTTCCTTTCTTCCTTTTTTTTGTGAGTCAATGTGAGGCAAGAATTTACTATTGAAATTTCAGATTCTTTAGACAAGCTGTTCCTGTGATATAGAAGCCATGATGGTATCTAGTAAGAGGAGGAGAAATGGTTCCTTAACAATGGTAGTTTCCCCTAACCCTTGCATGGTTCAGTACAAGGGTCAGAATGCACAACAGTTTGGCACGAGAGCCAGCAATGGGTCAAAGGGTGAGCTAAGGCACAGCTGTGCCCCCGAGCCAATCACATGCCAAATTTTGCTGCATCTTCCCTTGTGTCTCTGTCCAGAACTGGGACACTTGGGCACAGAGTCAAGCAAACAAACTAGTAGGGTCTGGTTAAGTTGCAAAGCTGCTGCTAGTTGTACAACCTGCCTTCTTCTCATAGTCAAAAGTTATACTGAGCTTGCATAAAGTAAACAAATTCTTCTCCCTAAAAAATGGGGCTCCCATAGGAAGATTAATGATAGCTCATGGAAGCTGACAAGAAATAGAACATTACACTGCTCTGAGAAGTCTCCTTAGACGTGGGGCTTCCGTGGGAGAACAGATAATGGCTGAGTCTAATGCATGACACAAAACCCAGGCCAAAACCTCAGAGCAGATCCAATATGCTTTAGCATATACTTGGCCACTAAGATAGAAAAGAGTTTAAATAAAGTGGGTACCAAAGTCCCACCCCTGGCTGAGATGCTAAAGGCTACAAAAGATGCTGGAATAAGGACTGCTCATTTTCTTCAGAGGCTCAACTGTTGGTAAGCTGCCTATGCTCCAATGGATGACTCTACATTCATTTACATATTTGTACCAGGTAATGGATTTAGTGAATCTAAAAGAAGAACTTATGAAGTTGGGGAAAATTAGCAGAGATTATGAAAAGACTTAGACAAAAAGTGAAGAATTGGACTTGATCAAAACATAATATATTTGTATATAGATGTTGAAGACATAATATTTTAAAAACATCATGCTTGCAAATCTCAGATAGGAAAGCATTCACTTATTTTTGAGTCCTGGTGACAGAGGTGAGTAGCAGTGATTTTAGGCATCTGATCTTTGTATTACTTGATTGAGTAATCCCCTGAAGCAAACACTTGCTGCTTGAAAGATTTTCTTTTGTTACTTAAATGTGCCCAGACATCATATTCTATATGTTTCATTTATGAGAAAAATTTCTTTATATCACTTAGGCTGGCCAGGGATCCCTATGTTGACAAACCTGGCCTCTGAATGACAGAGATCCTCTTGCCTCTAGTTTCTGAATGCTAGGGTTAAAGATCTGCGCTACTATACCCAGTGGAAGTATGCCTTTTAATCATTCTTAGATCTTGTCAAGAAATTTTACAATCGTATTCTCTGTCTTATAAGGTTTATGAAACTTATTTTGAAGTTCATTAGGTTTTATGTTTTGCAAAAAGCTACTTTTCATATCCTCAGGCTCTGATTCTGTATGAGAATATACATCAAATACAAGGTCCCAGATCCTATATACTATAGTCCTTTAGATTTACCTTTCTTAAGCTTTATTGTAGAGACTAGAAGTTACAGGATCGCACCCTCAGAGTTCACTAAGAGGTTTTATTGTAGCACCTCTCTTCTGAAAGATATGTCCAATATTTTACACATAACATCAGCCTTCATTTATGGCATTAGCTAACAACACACTCCAGTTCCTTTTGGGCATTCATTTTCAGCCCTCTTAAATCTATTTTTCCCCTAACAAATAAAGATATAAAAAAATCATATAAAATGTTATTCTAAGACACTTGTTACCTTCTTTGTTCAGTTATGCATTTCTATTCCTTTGAGCATTTGTTCTAACACCATATTTCTTCTGAAAAAAAATATGTGTGTTTGTATGTGCATGTGTATTATTTATCGATTGTTGTGTCACAAATCACCTGTGAATTTGTTATCTTATAATAGTAAATATCCAGCCTATTTCATTTTTTGTGCTCAGGCATTTTGAATCTCGGTGGAGCATGCAGGGTTACCTGTAAGACAAGCTTTTCAGTCTTATTAGAGTAAAGTAATTGGTAAAGGCAAAACTGTCTCAAGTCATAAAAAATATCTAAATATTTTTTGTAAACCATCAACATTATTTTCAACATTTAGATCCATTTGCATGAATCTAAGCTCATTTGCATGAACTTCCACAAAGGTCTCCTTCCTGATGTGATAGTTGGTAATTTAAAAAAAAAAAAATTGTGAAAGGAGTCTAAGAAAACTTACAGAAGTCACTATCAGCTTATAATCTATTATTATAAGAGATTCATCTGAAACTGCTATTTTATCTTCATTAACCCTTTCTAAATAAGTTATAGGAGAATAAATTCCATTTTCCAAGTATATTTATCTGATATTTGTCAGTAAGCCCTGCTCAATCAAAACTATCAAATCTCTTCCCAAATAGTAGAAGCAAGGTTTACAAAGAATCACTGTAAATAATCTTTAAAGTTGTTTATGAGATTTAAAATTGCTATAGATCAGGGAGCTATCTTGACTAAGCACTATATGAAACAATTTTAGAATTCCTGTAGGTCATGTTCATAATGGGAGACAAAGAAATGAAGTAAGATCTCCAAAACTTACACGACACATTTTTTTTTTTAATTTTGTCCATAGTTTCAGTTAAGAATTAGTTAGACTATAGTAGTACTAAGTTCTTTCAGGTTTCACTAGAAATACCTGACCTATTTATGTTGGGGGAAAAAAAAGAAAATTTATTATTTCTATTTTAGTAAGTTTTTTTGAGACATTCCAGTCAGTACACTTAACCTGAATTTTCCCAGCTATAACACTGTCTTAGCTTGCATTTTATTTCTATTAAGAGACACCATGACGATGGTAAGTCTTATAAAACAATGTTTTCTCAACATTTAAGAGATTTAGTTCATTATCTTGGCAGGAATCATGGTAGATTGCAGGCACATGTGCTCTTTAAGAAATAGCTAAGAATTCCTCATTGAATCTGAAGGCAGCAGGAAGAGACAGACACTGGACCTGATTAGGACATTTTAAACCTCAAAGCCCATCCCCAGTGACACATTTTATCCACTAAGGCCACAACTACCCCCAACAAGGCCACACCTCCTAATCCCTTCCAAATAATGCCACTCTATGAGAGCTAATCATTCAAATATATGAACCTATGGTGGCCATTCATATTCAAACCACCAGAAACTGTAAATGAAGTAAAATTAACTACTGGTACGTAGAACTCTCTGGAATAGACTAAAAAAGAAACAGATTTTTTCAAAGTTACTATAGGGTTTAGCTAACAGCAATATTATACTTATGATAAAGAATGGGGAATGGAGAGATGGCTTAGCAATTAAGAGCACTGATTGCTCTTCTGAAGGTCCTGAGTTCAAATCTAGCAACCACATGGTGGCTCACAACCATCAGTAATGAGATTTGACTCCCTCTTCTGGAGTGTCTAAGGACAGCTACAGTATACTTAATATAATAAATATATATATTTTTAAAGATGATTGTGGTCTGAATTCAGACTTTGTCATTTATCTCATTTATGCAAATTAACATGTTTTCTTGGATAAATAAGATAATTAAAATCTAAAACAAACATTATGCTCTAAAACAAAGGTTAGTAAATACAAAAAGAAAGTTTGAAATGTTAAAATGACTCCTTCCTTACTAACAACCATTACAAAAGCTGCTTTCCTTAACTCTGCTTCTAGATGCTAGTGTTGCTAATTAGTGTTTTAAAATTTAACCACATTTAATTATTCTTGAGATTTGACTATCAACTTACATCATGCACATTTTTAAGCCAAGCACAATGCTGAGTCTAGGAAGGGGTGTTCCTTGTCATGTGCAACTAAGCTCACTTGAATTTCGAGAAAGGTAAGATATGGTACATGTGATTAGTGTACATAATTGAGGCTGAAAGAATTGGCATTCATAGACATTCAGCTGTAAAAATGAAAGAGGACAAGGTTAGCACATGGTATTTGTACATGCATTGTCTTAGTCAGGGTTTCTATTCCTGCACAAAACTTCATGACTAAGAAACAAGTTGGGAAGGAAAGGGTTTATTCAGTTTATATTTCCACATTGTTGTTCATCACCAAAGGAAGTCAAGACTGAAACTCAAGCAGGTCAGGAAGCAGGAGCTGATGCAGAGGCCATGGAGGGATGTTACTTATTGGCTAGCTTCCCCTGGATTTCTTAGCTTGCTCCCTTATAGATCCCAAGACTACCAGCCCAGGGAGCGCTCCCTCATTTTATCACTAATTGAGAAATGCCTTACAGTTGGATCTCATGGAGGCATTTCCTTACCTGAAACTCCTTTCTCTGTGATAACTCCAGCTTGTGTCAAGTTGACACAAAACCAGCTAGTACATGCATATATCTGTTTAATTAAGTCGTAACCTAGATTTATTTTTATATTTCAATAGCATTAGTACTTTTGAATATTTTGTAAACATATGAGTATATGTGTAAATTATATACACATTTTACAATTTATGTAAGAGATGAACATCATGGATTATGCATGGTATCTGTGGGATACTGAAACCAATCTCTATGGATTGTCAGGAATGTTTGGAGACATTCTGTAAAATACAAAGTCCATTGTGATGTTTAATGGCCTATTCTGAGGATTTATTGGCAGCATTCTTTTAGCTGAGACAGTACCCATAATACTCATCACAAGCAACCATTTTCAGCCAGCATGCTGAGTTGTTATTTCCATAGATTTCTCTGACAGAGATTATTGGTCCAAATTGTCAGCTGTAGAAAACTTCATTCACTCTCATTAATAGGCTGTATTTGGAATTGTTTCCCAGATTAAACTGTTGAGTGGAACAATGGAAAGATGCACAATGGGGATGGCTAAGATTGCAGGTGATCATGCTGTTTAGAACACATACAAGGCATTTTGTGTATCACCCCCTTAGAATATTTAGAAGCATCTATTTCAAAAACTGAATGGACCTAATATGCTTGGGTTTAAACTCAGCTTGATGTGTATTATGTAGATCATTATTGCTCTGTTGCATATATTCCTTATGCCCTTCTCCCAAATTCTCAGGAATTAATGACTCCAAGCTCCTGCTTCTATCTTTGCTTTTAAGAGCTTCACATTCATCAGACACTTATAAATATCACCTCCATCCCCCTTAATTTCAGAAGCTTTTCAATGTATTTCCTTAATTTGATACTCTTGAATTGACAAAATAACCAAGAGTCACTTACACTTTCACATACCTGGGAAGGTTTTATTTTGTCTCTCAGTTTGAGGTTAAAACTTTAGTGGTTCTTTGGAGATTCAGATGTCTTGGATGGGTGAAACACATGAAGGAGTGTTTTCCTGAAGTGGAAACAGGTGTGAAAGGCTAAGGAAGACTTGTGAAGGAACATTTCACTGAAGTAGACACAGGAGAAAGGAAGTTATGCTAAAGCAAACATGTGAAAGTGCATGGGATAAAGACACTATGTGAATAACAGGTAGGTATTGGTCTGCCTTACATTGCATAGTTGAGCTGCATTTGTCAGTACTTTGTAGACTAAGGCTAAATGATGCATGTGCTGTGGCAAGGCACCTAGAGGACATATGATGTTCGGAGATTATAAATAAAACTTGTTGGAGTGACAGAGAAAGAGCTTGGCTTTCTTGGTACAGCTAGCTGTGCAACGCTTGTGGGTCTCAAGTCTTGCTAACTTGACTCTACTGAACTGAATTGCTGGTGTATACATGACTTATATCTCAATGGATTCAGCCGCCACTCCCTGTTCACCTGTGAACTGAACTGAACTGCCTAGACTACTATACCCAGCAATATTCTCAATCACCATAGATGGAGAGACCAAGATATTCCATGATAAAACCAAATTTTCACAATATCTTTCCACAAACACAACCCTGCAAAGGATAATAGGTGGAAACCGCCTATAAAAGGAGAGAAACAACACCCTGGAAAAAACGAGATAGTAACCTTCTTGTATCAAACCCAAAAGTAGATAACCACTCAAACATAAAGATAGCGTCAAGAGTAGCAGGTGGCAATAATCACTATTCCTTAATCTCTCTTCATATTCAATGGTCTCAATTCTCCAATAAAAAGACATAGACTAACAGACTGGATACATAAACAGGACCCAGCATTTTGCTGTGTGCAGGAAACACACCTCAGTGTCAAAGACAAACACTACCTCAGAGTAAAAGGCTGGAAAACAATTTTACAAACAAATGGTCCCAAGAAACGAGCCAGAGTACACATCCAAATATCAGATAAAATTGTCTTTCAGCATAAAGTCATCTAAAAAGACACAGAAGGATACTACATAAATACCAAAGGAAAAATCCACCAAGAACTCTCAAATCTGAATATCTATGCTCCAAATGAAAGGGCACCCTCATTCGTAAAAGAAACCTTATTAAAGCTCAAAGCACACATCACACCTCACACAATAATAGTGAGTGACTTCAACACCACGCTCTCTGAAATGGATCGTTCAGGAAAGCAGAAACTAAATAGGGACACAGTGAATCTAATTGAAGCCTTGGACAAAATGGAACTAACAGATAGATATATACATATCTGTTATATGTTATAACATATATATATATATATATATATATATATATATATATATATATAATGTTATATAAGCATAACATTTCATCCTAGAGCAAAAGAATACACCTTCTTCTCAGCACCTCATGGTACCTTCTCCAAAATCGACCATATAATTGGTCACAAATCAGACCTCAACAGATATAAGAAGATTGGACTAATCCCATGCCTCCTATCAGATCACTATGGAATAATGGTGGTCTTCATTGGCAACAATAACAACAGAAAGTCCACATACATGTGGAAGCTGAACAATGCTCTACTCAATGATACCTTGGTCAAGGAGGAAACAAAGAAAGAAATCAAAGACTTTTTAAAATTTAATAAAAATGAAGGCACAACATATCCTAATTTATGGGACACAATGAAAGCAGAGCTAAGAGGAAAATTCATAGCCCTGAATGCCTCCAAAAAGAAACTGGAGAGAGCATACACTAGCAGCTTAATGGCACACCTGAAAGCCCTGGAACAGAAAGAGCAAATACACCCAAGAGGAGTAGAAGGCAGGAAATCATCAAACTCAGGGCTGAAATCAATCAAGTAGAAACAAATAAAACCATACAAAGAATCAACAAAACTAGGAGTTGGTTCTTTGAAAAAATTAACAAGGTAGATAAGCCCTTAGCCAGACTAGACAGAGGGCACAGAGACAGTATCCAAATTAACAAAATCAGAAACGAAGAGGGTGAGATAGTAAGAGAAACTGAGGAAATTCAAAAAATCATCAGATCCTACTACAAAAGCCTTTAATCAACACAACTAGAAAATCTGGAGGAAATGGACAATTTCCTAGACAGGTACCAAATACCAAAATTAAATCAGGATCAAATAGACTATCTAAACTGTCCTATAACCTCTGAAGCAATAGAAGTGGTCATTGGAAGTCTTCCAACCAAAAAAAGCACAGGTCCAGATGGTTTTAGTGCAGAATTCTATCAGATCTTCAAAGAAGACCTAACACCAATACTCTTCAAACTATTCCACAAAATAGAAACAGAAGGAAAACTACCCAACTCGTTTTATGAAGCCACAATTACGCTAATACCAAAATCACACAAAGATCCGACAAAGAAAGAGAATTTCAGACCAATCTCTCTTATGAATATCGATGCAAATTTACTCAATAAAATTCTTGCCAAATGAATCCAAGAGCACATCAAAACGATCATTCAACAATATCAAGTAGGCTTCATCCCAGGAATGCAGGGATGGTTCAATATAAGGAAGTCCATCAATGTAATCCACTACATAAAAAAAAACTCAAAGAAAAAAACCACATGGTTATTTCATTTGATGCTGAGAAAGCATTTGACAAAATTCAGCATCCTTTCATGTTAAATGACCATCTTGCCAAAAGCAATATACAAATTCAATGCAATCCCCATCAAAATCCCAACTCAATTCCTCATAGAGTTAGAAAGAGCAATTCAAAAATTCATCTGGAATAACAGGAAACCCAGGATAACTAAAACTATTCTCAAGAGTAAAAGAACTTCTTGGGGAATCAGTATCCCATACCTCAAACTGTACTACAGAGCAATAGTGTTAAAAATTGCATGATATTGGTTCAGTGACAGGCATGTAGATCAATGGAACATAATTGAAGACCCAGAAATGAATCCACACTCCTGTGGTCACTTGATCTTTGACAAAAGAGCTAAATCCATCCAGTGGAAAAAATTAATTAATGAAATATAAGATCATACTAAACTAGATAGTATTTTATTGTCTTTTCTGTTTTGTTTCAAAACACCTTAACAGCTGAAAAAAAAAAGATAAAAGAAAGAAGGTAAGAACAAAAACTTTTAGGCAGGTCTTTTTTCTGGTCCCCCCAGCATTTCACTCAAATGGAGTACTGATTTCATAATCAAAGACATACACAGCAGAGACTATGGAGTACCTTGCCCCTTAGGGGGGTTCCAGGACAACTTAACTCTGTCTGCTTGCCTAGAAATGACTCTACCTACAGTGAGCTCACCTCCTATATCAATTGAAAACCACAGCAATCCCCTCTAGACATACTCAGAGCTTGATACTATATAAATAGTTTTTCAGTTGAAACTTTCTGCTCAGAAATAGTAGGATGTGCCTATTTGACAGTTAAAACTGAGCAAGATAAGCCGATTGACAGACAAATGATGGTTATGATAAGAAGACAAAAGAAATGTGATTAAAATCAAAATAACCCTGAGATTCCATCTCACACCAGTCAGAATGGCTAAGATCAAAAACACAGGAGACAGCAGTTGTTGGCGAGGATGTGGAGAAAGAGGAACACTCCTCCACTGCTGGTGGTATTGCAAGCTGATACAACCACTCTGGAAAGCAGTCTGGAGGTTCCTCAGAAAAATGGGCATGACAATCCCGGAGGATCCTGCTATACCACTCCTGGGCATATACCCAGAGTCTTCCCCTGCATGCAATAAGGACACATGCTCCACTATGTTCTTAGCAGCCTTCTTTATATTAGCCAGAAGTTGGAAAGAACCCAGATGTCCCTCAGCGGAGGAATGGATTCAGAAGATGTGGTATATTCACACAATGGAATACTACTCTGCAATTAAAAACAATGAACTCACGAAATTCCTAGCAAATGGTCAGAACTTGAAAATATCATCCTTTGTGAGGTAACCCAATCACAAAAGAACACACATGGGATATTAACCCAGAATCTTGGAATACCCTAGACACAATTCACATATCAATAGATTTTCAAGAAGATGGAAGGAGATACCCTGGTCCTGGGAAGACTGAATATAGGGGAATGCCAGGACAGAGAAGCTAGAGGGTGTTGAGTTGGGGAAAGAGGGAGGGAAGGGGGCTTATGGGACTTTGGGGGAGGAAGGAAAGGGTAAAGGGGAAATGATTGGAATGTAAATAAAAAAACTTAGAAAATAAAAAAATGAAAAAAAAATAGAAATTAAGATGTTCAACAGACTTCTGTCATACTTAGTTTTCTCCCTTGCCTCACCTTCACATATTTGGTTTATAAGTGTGCACCACCAAACCCAATTTTAATTTGTCTTTGTATTCAAGCATTATTACTCAAAATATGGCTTTAGAATGATAACACTCTAATGCTCATCTATGTAAAGCTACATAGAAGCTAAAATAATCAGAATTAATGAACGATTTTGTTATTACATATTAAGCATCTAAACAGAATTTTGTTTTAATAGAATAAGGTACAGACTATTGTATCTTTTTTAGACTGGTTTTCTGGAGTTTCTGAATATGAATCATGTGCCAATCATTAGTCATATTGCTGCTTTAGGTGAACGTGGAAAACACATAAGACATTTTATGAAAAATAAAAATAGACTTTACACTTCACCATAGCAACTGTTTTCTGGAGAAGTAAACACCGGGATGCTTGGGAAGTTCTATTGACACTGGTTAGTTTCTAAATTCATTTCAAGTCTATGCTGCCTGCTCTACTGAATATAGTGCAGAATTCAAGTATTTCTGTAAGCTTGGAAGTCATTGTCATAAGAGAGTAACTTAGTTCAATCACAAGTCCCGCAGAATAATGATATAAGTTGGGATACTAGAAACCTGTAAAACACCAAGAAGTTTGTTGTAATTTCCTTTCTAGCTACAAGTAGGATGCACAATGAAATAAAATTATACATGTTAGTGGCTAACACATCTATGACTTTGAATGAGGAATATATTGCAATATTTGTCATTTGATAAATAATATGGATAAAGGAACAGACAGTGAAAAAATTGCCTTCCTTTACAACACAAAGTGCATTATCAGGGAGCTTAAAACAGGGAGGCATTCTTTAATACTTCTCTGAAATATGTTCAGCAATAGAATTATTTTTTTAAACACACTATTGTAAGTTAGGACAGGAAACAAAATATCTGATCAATAACAAATTATATTCCGTAATTATTTTAAATTTTGTTAAGATAAGGAAAGCTTCAGAAGTAGCTATGCTGCATTTGAGAGATCTGAAAAAAGCTGTCTTCATTACAGTTGTCTTTCTAAAACTTTTTTATTTCCTTTTTTCTTTTGAAATTAGAATACAATTACATCAGTTCCCTGTTCTTTCTCTGACTATAATCCATCCCTTCTTCATTCTCTCTTGCTCCTTCTAATTAATCTTTTTTGCCTTATTCTTGGTGTGTGTGTATGTGTGTGTAATCATAAATATATAAATTACTTAAGTGTATATGATTTCAGGAACACCTATCTATATCAGCTAACCAGTTAAGGGTCCCATACCTGGGAATACCTTCTTTTTCATTCATCATTGCTTCCTTTCCTAAAGTTTTTCTTTGGGAGTGTGGCCTTGAGAGATTTTCATCTATCATGTTAGTATATCTATTATCCAGGTCTTTTTAAGCATCCATTTTGTTTTGTTTTCATGTGAAAAGCTTTCCTTTCATTTCTAGTAAACACAATATCACAGGAGATTTCTTGGTTTTCTAATTGTTGTAAAAAATTTTGTCCATTTTTCCCATTGTTTCAGGATTCTAAGGAATAGGAGAAGTGCTAAAGATACAGAAATATTGAGGCTAAGCCCCCAAGGTCACATGTTTTCTGAAGTTTGAACAGCTGTAGATTTTTGTGATGACCTCTGAAGAGTGTTATAAGAGATGCTTGAACTAGTGATATAAATGTTATAAATGAGAAACTAGACTATAGCAACTAGCAATGAAAGGAAAGCAGATTGAAATGTCAAAGTTGCAGATTTTGTTAGGCTTCAAGGGAAGATATGTAAATATTACATTATTGCATTTTTATATATCATTAAATGTTGAAAGACTTCATAATATTTATTTATTTTTAAAATTTTTTGTCTTGCTTATTTATTTATTAGTTTGTTTGTTTTTCCTCCAGATTTTTATCGCCCCTAGGTTCACGCTATGACTGTTAAACATCCCATAACTCCCTACACTCCCCTGTCTCCAAAAGGATGCCCCAACCCTCCATCCCCCCCATCCAATAAGACCTCTAAACTCACTGGGGCTGCCAGTCTCTTTTCTCTTGACAGTTAGGTGCATCTTCTCTGACTGAACCCAGACCCATCAGTCCTCTGCTGTATCTGTGTTGGTGGCCTCATATCCACTGATGTATGCTGCCTGGTTGCTTGTCCATTGTTTGAGAGATCTCAGAGGTCCAGGTTAATTGAGACTGCTGGTCCTCCTACAGGGTCACCTTCCTTCTAAGCTTCTTCCAGCTTTCTATAATTCAACCCTAGGGGTCAGCAGCTTCTGTCCATTGGTTGGGTGCAAATATCTGCATTTGACTCTTTCAGCTGCTTGTTGAGTCTTCAGGAGTGCAGTCATGATAGGTCCATTTTTGTGATCATAACATAGCCTTAGTAATAGTGTCAGGCTTTGGGATCTCCCCATGAGTTGGATCCCACTTTGGGTCTGTGGCTGGACCTTCTCTTCCTAAGGCTCCTCTCCATTTCTGACCCTGCAGTTCTTTCAGATAGGAACAATTATGGGTCTGAGTTTTTACTGTGGGATGGCAACCCTGTCCATCACTTGATACCCTGTCTTTCTTCTGGAGATGGGTTCTATAAGTTCCCTCTCCATACTGCATTTCATCTAATGTCCCTCCCTTTGAGTCCTGAGAGTCTCTCTCCTCCTAGGTCTCTGGTGTAATCTGGAGGGTCCCCCCCAACCTCCTACCTTCCAAGTTTGCCTGTTTCCATTCTTTCTGCTGGCTCTCAAGTTTGAAGTCCTTTTCTCTCACCCAATACCAGATCAGGTTCCCTTCTCCCCTGTATTCCTATCCAATTTCCATCCAAGGTCACTCACTCCTTCACCACTTGTGATTGCTTTCTTCTACTTCCCAAACGGAACTGAGGTATCCTCGCTTGACCCCTTAAGCTTGGTGTCCATTTTGAGTTCTGTAGACTGTATCTTAGGTATTCTGTATATTTTTGACTAATATTCACTTATTAGTGAGTATATATCATGCATGTCCTTTTGGGTCTGAGTTACCTCACTGAGGATGATATTTTCTAGTTCCATCCATTTGCCTGCACAACTGAGAATGTCCTAGTTCTTAAGAGCTGAGTAGTATTCTGTTGTGTAAATTAACCACATTTTCTGTATCCATTCTCCTTTCGTGGGATATCTGGGTTGTTTCCAGCTTCTGGCTATCGCAAATACGGCTGAAATGAACAGAGTGGTACATGTGCACTTGTATCATGGTGAGGAATCTTTTGGCTATATTCCGTAGAGTGGTGTTGCTGGTTCTTCAGGTAGATCTATTTCCAAATTTCTGAGGAAACTAAAGACTGATTTCCAGAGTGCTTGTACAAGTTTGTAATCCCACAAGCAATGGAAGAGTGTTCTTCTTTTTCATATCCTCTAAAACATGTGTTGACACCTGAGGATTTGATCTTAGCCATTTTGATTGGTAAGGAGGAATCTCAGAGTTGTTTTGATCTGCATTTCTCTGATCACTAAGAACTTTGAATATTTCTAGGTGCTTCTGATCCATTAGAGATTCCTCTGTTGTGAATTTTTGGTATAGTTATATACCCCAATTTTGGATTGCATTGTTTGTTCTTTTTGGTGGTTAGCTTCTTGAGTTCTTTATATATTTTATATATTAGTCCTCTATCAAATGGGGGGTTAGTGAAGATATTTTCCTAATCTGTAGGTTGCTGATTTGTCTTATAGCCTATGTCCTTTTCCTTACAGAAGTTTTCCAGTTTCATGAGGTTCCATTTATCAATTCTTGATATTAGAGCATGAACCATTGAAGTTTTGTTTAGGAATTTTCCCCCTGTACCAATGAGTTCAAGGCTCTTTTCCAATTTCTTTTCTATTAGATTCAGTATATCTGGATTTATGTTGAGGTTCTTGATCCACTTAAACTTGAGCTTTGTGCAAGGTGACAAACATGGGTCTATTTTAACTTTTCTACATACAAACAGCCAGTTAGACCAGCACCATTTATTGAAGATGCTTTCTTTTTTCCATTGTACATTTTTGGCTTCTTTGTCAAAGAACAAGTGTGTGGTTTTATTTCTGAGTCTTCAATCTATTCCATAGATCCGTGTGTCTGTCTCTGTATAATTATAATCAAGTTTTTCTCGCTATTGCTCTGTAGTAAAGCTTGAGGTTATTGATGGTGATTCCCACTGCAGTTCTTTTATTCTTAAGTATTGTTTTTGCTATTCTAGGTTATTTGCCTTTCCGGATTAATCTAAGAATTGCAGTTTCCATGTCTTTGAAAAATTGTACTTGGATTTTGATGGGGATTACATTGAATATATAGATTTCCTTTGGTAGGATGTCCATTATTGCTACATTAAGTCTGCCAATCCATGAGCATGGGAAATTTCTCCATTTTCTGAGATTATTGATTTCTTTCTTGAGAGATTTGAAGTTATTGTCATATAGGTCTTTCAGTTGTTTGGTTAGAGTTACCCTAAGATATTTTATATTATTTGTGGGTATTGTGAATGTAATTGTTTACCTAATTTCTTTTCATTTTTTACTTTTTTATTGACTTCTCTTTATTTGCATTTCAAATGCCATCCCTTTCTTGGTTTCCCCTACTCCTGGACAACCCCTATCCCAACCTTCCTCTCCATGCTTCTATGAGTGTGTTCCTCTACCCATATCCACACCCTCAATTCCCCTACTCTGGGGCATCTACCAAACCTTCATAGGAAATTTTCCTCTGTGCTCATGTATTCAAGGCTCTTCCCCACTTTTTCCTCTATAAGTTTCAGCATATCTGGTTTTATGTGGAGGTCCTTGATCCACTTGGAATCGAGCTTTGTACAAGGAGATAAGAATAGATCAATTTACATTCTTCTGTATGCTAACCACCAGTAGAACCAGCACCTTTTGTTAAAAATGATATCTTTTTTCCACTGGATGGTTTTAGCTCCTTTGTCAAATACCAAGGGACCATAGGTGTGTGGGTTCATTTTTCTATTCCATTGATATTCCTGCCTCTCTCTGTACCAATACCATACAGCTTTTATCACTATTACTTTGTAATATAGCTTGATATCAGGGATAGTGATTTCACCAGAAGTTCATTTATTGTTGAGAATAATTTTTGATATTGTGGATTTTATGTTATTCCAAATGAATTTGCAAACTGCCCTTTCTAACTCTATGAAGAACTGAGTTGGAATATTGATGGGGATTGCATTGAATTTGTAAATTGCTTTCAGCAAGATGGCCATTTTTACTATATTAATCCTGCCAATGAATGAGCATGGCAGATCTTTCCGTCTTCAGAGATCTTTGATTTCTTTCTTCAGAGTCTTGAAATACTTGTCGTATTGATCTTTCACTTGCTTGGTTAGAGTCACACCAAGGTATGTAATATTATTTGTGACTATAGTGAAGGGTGTTTCCCTAATTTCTTTCTTGGTTTGTTTATCATTCATATAAATGAAGGCTACTTATTTATTTGAGTTAATTTTATATCCAGCCATTTTGCTAAAGTTGTTTATCAGCTTTAGTAATACTCTGTTGGAATTTTTGGGGTCACATATGTAAACCACTATATCATCTTCAAAGAGTGATATCTTTATTTCTTCTTTGCCAATATTTGTTCTCTTGATCTCTTTTTGTTGTCTTATTGTTCTAGCTAGCACTTCAAGTACTATATTCTATAGATATGGGGAGAGTGGGCATCCTCGTGTTGTCCTGATTTTAGTGGGTTTGCTTCAAGAATGTCTCCATTTAATTTGATATTGGCTGTTGGTTTGCCATAAATTGCTTTTATTATGTTTAGATGTGGAACTTGAATTCCTAATTTTGCCAATACTTTTAACATGAAGGGCTGTTATAATTCATCAAATGCTTTTTCTGCATCTAAGTAGATGATCATTTGATTTTTTTTTTTAGTTAATTTATATAGTGGATTTCACATTGGATTTTCATATATTGAACCAACCTTGCATCCCTAGAATAAAGCCTACTTCATCATGGTGAATGATGGTTTTGATGTGTTCTTGAATTTGGTTTGCAAGAACTTTATTGAGTATTTTTGTACCAATATTCATAAGCGAGATTAGGCTGAGGTTCTCTTTTTTGGTTGAGTCCTTGTGTGACTGAGGTATCAGAGTAATTGTGGCTTTTTAGAACAAGTTAGGTAGTGTTCCTTCTGTTTCTCTTTTATGGAATAGTTTGAGAAATATTAGTATCAGGTCTTTTTTGAAGGTCTGGTAGAATTCTGCAATAAATCCATCTGGCCCTGAGATTTATTTTTGCTTGGGAGGTTTTTAATGACTTCTTGTACTTCCTTGTGCAATATGGGCCTGTTTAGATAGTTTACCTGCTCTTGATTTAACTTTGGTATGTGCTTTCTGTGTTGAAAACCATACATTTTATCTAGATTTTCTAGTTTTGTTGAGTATAAGATTTTAAAGTAGTATCTGAAGATTTTTTGAATTTCTTCAGGTTTTTGTTGTTGTTGTTATTGTTTTTGTTGTCTCCCTTTTCATTTCTGATTTTGTTTATTTGTATACTGCCTCTAGGCCCTTTATAGTTTGGTTAGGAGTTTATCTGTCTTGTTGATTCTCTCAAAAAAGCAACTTTTGGTTTTGTGGATTCTTTGCATTGTTTTCTTGGTTTCTATTTGTTTGATTCTGGCCTTGCTTTGACAATTTCCTGCAGTCTAATTTTCTTGGATGAACTTGTTTCTTTTTATTCTAGAGCACTGAGGTGTGCTGTTAAGTTGTTAGTGTTAAGTAAGACCTCTTCAGTTTCTTTACCAGGGCACTTAGTGCTATGAATTTCCCTCTTAGCACTGCGATCATTATGTCCCATAAATTTGGTATGATATGTTAGCATTCTCACTAAATTCCAGGAAGTCTTTAATTTCTTTCTTTCTTCCCTGACCAAGTTATCATTGACTAGAGTGTTGTCAGTTTCCACACGTAAGTGGACTTTCCATTGTTTTTTGTTTTGTTTTGCTTTGTTTTGTTCTGTTTTAGCTGTTGGTGCTATTGAAGACCAGACTTAATCCTTAATGGTCTGATAGGATGCATGGAATTATTTCAGTCTTCTTATATCGGTTGAGGCTTATTTTGTGACCAATTTTATGGTAGATTTTGGAGAAGGTACTATGAGTTGCTGAGAAGAGAGTGTATTCTTTTGTTTTAGGGTGAAATGTCCTGTAGATATCTCTTAAATCCATTTGGTTCATAACCTCTCTTAGTTTTACTAAAAATCTCTGTTTAGTTTCGGTTTCAATGACCTGTCCATTCATGAGAGTGGGGTGTTAAAATCACCCACTATTATTTTGTGGGGTTCAACATGTGTTTTGCACTTTAGTAAAGTTTCTTTTATGAATTTGGTTGCGCTTGCATTTGGGGCATAGATGTTCAGAATTGAGACTTTCTCTTGGTGTATCTTCCGTTTGGTGAATATGATGTATCTTTCCTCATCATGTTTGGTAAGTTTTGTTTGAAAGTCTATTTTAATGGATATTCAGATGGCAAATCCAGCTTGTTTCCTGGGACCATTTTCTAGGAAGACCTTTTTCGATTCTTTTACTCTGAGATAGTGTCTGTCTTTGTTATTGAAATGTGTTTATTGTATGTAGCAGAATGCTGGATCTTATTTTTTGTCTAGTCTGTTAGCTTAAGTCTTTTTATAGGTGAGTTGAGTCCATTAATATTGAGAGATATTAGAGACAGATGACTGTTGGTTCCTGATATGTTTAGTTTTGTAATTGGCTTTGGGTGCTTGTGATTTTCTCTTTTTGGTTTTGTTGTGAGATGCTTTTTCTTTCTTTCTTTCTTTCTTTCTTTCTTTCTTTCTTTCTTTCTTTCTTTCTTTCTTTCTTTCTTTCTTTCTTTGGAGTATGTACCTTCCTTCCTTTTTAGTTTTCCTTCTAAGATCCTTTGTATGCTTGGATTCATAGATAAATATTGTTTGAATTTGATTTGATCTAGAATATTTTGTTTTCTCCATATATATTGATTGAGAGTTTTTCTGGGTATATTATCCTAGGCTGGCATTTGTGTTCTCTTAGTGTCTGCATGACCTCGGACCAGTCTTATCTGCCTTTCATAGTCTCTGTTGAGAAGTCTGGGATAATTCTGATAGCTCTATCTTTGTGTGTTACTTGGCCTTTGTCCCTTGTATCTTTTAATATTCTTTCTTTGTTCTGTGGGTTTAGTGTTTTAATTATTATGTGGCAAGACAATTTTTTTTTTTGGTCCCATTTATTTGGTGTTCTATAGGTTTCTTGTACCTTTGTGGGCATCTCTTTCTTTAGGTTGGGGAAGTTTTCTTTTATGAATTTGTTGAAGAAATATTTGGTTACTTTGAGCTGGGAATCTTTATTCTCCTTTATTCTGATTATTCTTAGGTTTGGTCTTTTCATTGTGTCCTGAATGTCCTGGATGCTTTGGGTTAGGAGTTTGTTACATTTTGAATTCTCTTTGACAGTTGTGTCAATCTCTTTTACAGTATCTTCTATACCTGAGATTCTCTCTTCTATCTCTTATATTCTGTTTCTGATACTTCCATCTGTAATTCCTGACCTATTTCCTAGGTTTTCCGTTTCCAATTTTGCCTCCATTTGTGTTTTCTTCATTGTTTCTACTTCCACTTTTAGATCTTGAGTACTTTATTAAATTCCTTCACTTCTTTGATTGTGTTTTCCAGTATTTCTTCAAGGTATTTATTTGTTTCCTCCTTAAATGCTGCTTCCTGTTTACCTGTATTTTCCTATATTTCTTTCAGTAAGTTATGTATATCCTTCTTAACAGACTATTATCTTCATGAAATACGACTTTAGTCCAGCTTCCTGATTTTCAGGTGTGTTGGTTATTCAGGGCTTGCAGTGGTGGGAGAACTGGGTTCAGATGATGCCTACATATATTGGCTTCTGTTGCTTCTGGTCTTGCTCTTTCCTCTTGCCATCTGGTTATCCCTGGTGTTTGCTGGTCTGGGTGATTCTGTAGGAAGTCTACCTCTTTTGTCTCTAGGTTGCTTCAAGTCTCCTGGTAGGCCTGCTGCCCTGGCTGTAGCAGACCACCTGTGGTGCCTTCCAACTGGGGGCTCTTCAGAGGGGCAGAGAAGCTGCTGATCTATTTCCCTGGCTGCCTTCAAACTGTTAAGTCTTCAAAGGAGCAATCAAGATGTTGTCTTGTGTGAAGATGTCCTCCAGCGGCCTTATATACTGTGGTTTCTTTTTGCCTATATGCAGCAGAACTCCTGGGAGACTTTCAGTCTTTTGGGTCACTTGCTCTGCATGCCACAGAGCCCTCAGTATGTCTTCAAACTGTGGTGTCTTTTGTCCAGTTACCCCATATACAGAGGAGCTCCTGGGATGCTGTCAAGCTGTGGTGTCTTCAGACAGGCTGGTATTCACTTACTCAGTTGTCCAGTGCACAGCAGATCTCCTAGGATGCCTCACCTGTGGTATCAGTTGCCCAACTGCTGTGAGTACAGAGGATCTTCTAGGATGGCTCAGGATATAGTGTCTTCACAGGAGCAGACCAGCTAGCACTCTGCCCCAGCAGAATGGACCAGGTGGAAAGGAAGTTGTATTCAGGAGGGTGGGGGTGTAGGAGTTGGTGGGTGATGGATCCTGAATCCACTGGGCTCCCAGCAGGCAGCTTTGGGACTGTTTGAGGGGGGATTCTTACCAACTGTGTTGAGTGTCCCAGATCCTCTAGAATGGGTCAGGATATGGTGTCTTCATGGAAGCAAAGAAGCTAGGAGTCTATCCCAGCATTAAGGACCAGGCAGAAGAGGTATTATTTCTTTGTAATGTCACATATATATCACTCACACATTTATCAATAAAATATGTCCAAGTTCCAATTTAAGGAATGTAAATTAATGCATTTATGCAAATTGAAGAAAGAAGATCCCACAATACCAAATTCTCCTTAGTTTTCCTTTATGATAATTTCTTAGAATATATTAACATATTTGTTACCTTATTTTTTCTTTTTCAAACCTTAAGACAGTGACAGTTTTCAGTGAATGACAGAAGTAAGTTTCTCTATTCAAAACAGCATAAATTAACTTTGTTACTGTAGGTATTCTTATATTTTTTCTCAAGGTGTCCTGCTTTCAGTCACAGAGAGAGCCCCATCTAAAGATATACTTACTAAATATATTCAGTCTAAATAAATACACAGTCAGTCAAACCATGCCAGAATGGAATGCATGTCACATTGGACTTTTTAGGTTGTTATTGTGATTTCTTGATATTTTTATTTCACAACATCAAAAAATGATATTAATGTTAACAGGGAGATGTGGAGAATATTTGCAATGCACAAGAAATTCTGGCTTTGAAATATCTGCACACACTGCTTGCACATTGGAAAAAACATGTAAAGTAAGAAAAGCAATGAAGTTCCACCACATTAAATAGCAAGTTGATTAGAAAGTCATATTTTGAATTTCTTTATGTTATTTGTGTAAGGGTAACAAAGAAGTACATGGAATTTGATAAAATCAAGAAAATTTAGGTGAAAATTTTGAATTTCTGTACGACCATTTTTAATTTTAGGTTATGTCTATTTTTTTCAATTTTATTTTTATCCTCAATATAAGTTTGTCAAAATGCTTTGAATTCAATGATTCCAACTTCATAACTTTTGATAGCTATAAAATTCTATGGTATTTTTGTTATTAATATGTTAATTGGTAAAATATATTTCCAAACAGAAGATACACAATTGAGAATTTCTGCACTGTATTAAAATCTATGATCGCTCCTGCCCAGTGAGGCAGAAACACTGGATTCAAAAACTGTTCATCTCATCATGAACAGTTCTAATTCTTCTTCTTTTTTTTTTTTTTTTTTGAGACAGGGTTTCTTTGTGTAGCCCTGGCTGTCCTGAAACTCACTTTGTAGACTAGGCTGGCCTCAAACTCAGAAATCCTCCTGCCTCTGCCTCCCAAGTGCTGGGATTAAAGTCGTGCGCCACCACTGCCTGGCATATATACTCTAATTCTTAGTGGAATATTTTCTGTTTTTCTATAGATACTTGATTATGCTCATAATATATATTAATGATATACACTCTGAAGAAATACTCTGTAGTGAGAGACATCAAAATAATGGATGACAAACTATTAGGATACATAAATTAAATAAATGTTTCAATTCCATTGTTTAGGCTAGAACATCCTAGATAAGAAAATCAGAAAAATCAGTAAAACAAAATTTATGACCCACATTCATTTTCTCTACAGTTTGTGTTCAGATTCTTCTAAATTCTGAAGATTTTTGAAATTAATACTGGTTTATGCTATGCACAAATTACTTCTGGAATTCCTATATGTACTCAACTTTGCATCTTACTTTTGTCCACTTATAGTATTTCTGTTGTTAGCCATTACTGCACTGTCAGTTATCTATACTATTTAATGCAATCTTAAGACAGGTTTCCAAGACTAGCAATTGAACCCAGGCTGAGGCAGGCAGAGCACCAAAGCCTAAACAACATGTTACATTGATTAACTCCCCTAAAAATACCCCGTCCATGGAATGTGTGTGTGTGTGTGTGTGTGTGTGTGTGTGTGTGTGTGTGTGTATATATATATATAATAGAGGTGTGGGTATGTGTAAATATAACTATATATAAATGAAAATATAAATATAAAAGTTTGAATAATATGACTAATATAACTCTAATTATAAATATAAAACATTATATTATAATATTCATATAAATATTATGTACAGATATATATGATTTAAGAATGCCACCTAACTACTTAGATACTTTTTATATATTTCTATAAGCTCTAGGTCATATTCAAGGTTAATATTTTATCAAAAAACACACCCATCTCTTCCCTTCTGCTTCTGTAATTTTACTTTTAGATATTTTCCACTTGTTTTCCCCTGCACTGGTCATGTAAACTTAGGCTCAGAGGCTCTAGTAACAAATATCACTATCTTTTTCTGTCTTCTTGAAAGTGTAGTCTTTCTTTTGACTGGCTCTTTCCAGAAAGTCTTATGTACTTTTTGTTTTGTGTTTGTGTATATATCATATTTATTTCATTGTTGAATATTTCTGAAGTTTCTTAAGAAAATAATTGGTTCTCTATAATTAACTTCATAGTAATTGTGCATTCTAGCACAAGGACCTATAGTACTTTTATAGTCATATATTTTTCTAGTCAATAAACTCCACCATATTCTTTTATTTATAGGACTATCCAATTTGTTGATGGGTTATAGCATCTCCCTCATAATAAAATAAATAAATTAACATTGCTAAAATCAATAGCATTAGTATTTGTATCTGCACAGTTTAATATCTTTGAATTAAGAAAATGTAGTACTCCTTATATTGTTTTATAACACATGCAACTGTTAATATACAGTTAACATACTGTTAATGTACAGTTTTGTAGATATGCTCTAAGACAGAATTAAATGAAAATCAAAATTTGATAAAGCACATAATGAAAGAGGGGTGAGGGCAGAGTTGGACTGAAAAATCTAACCAGATTAAGTATGTAGATATTTGAAATGTAGGAATATACATAAATGTCTTCTGGGAAGACCAGTTTTTGCTATCACACTCCTCATTCACTTTTGTGCCCACAAGTATTTTGTGTTGCCCCAGAAATATTCTTTCTTGGCAAAGAAAACAAGGAATCATTTCCCTGTTAAAGTAATATGCAGTAATTGCCCCCAAATTACCAGGAGCAGGATGACGTGCAGAACATGAATTTTCTTTTAATCCATTATCTCTCTTTTCTTTGTTCTTTCTACCTGCTCTACTTATCAGGGACCTGCCCTGTCTTCACAAAGACAATATTCCATAGCGTTAAGACAGATTTCAGTCTTTTAAGTTTTGAGATCTAGATTAAATTCTCCAGTTTTTCCAGAGATATTTGTTCTAGTGACACAAAGGCCCACATTGGTTAGGTTGAAAGGGAAGAAAAGTTACCAGAGATCATCAGGATCTTAAAGGTATTTACATGTTGGAATTTAACAAATTTATATATTAAGGCAAACTGTTCTTTTTTGTTGTTAATATCATGAACTAAAAGATTTAAGGATTATGAAGTTTAGAAATATATTTATTCACTTCTATGAGCTGACATACAAGTATATACTAGTTTTCCTTAATTCTTTGAGAAGTACAAGTGGTATATTTATTTTATTTTATTGAAAATAGATTCTTCTTTCATACCATACATTCTGACTACAATTTTTCATCTCTTTACTACTCCCAAGTTTCACATTCCCTCACAAGCAGATTTTCTTCCCACTTGTTTCAGAAAAGATCAGGCTTCCAAATAATAAGAACCAATCATGACAAAACAATATACAAGAGAACAAGGCAAAATTCCTCTCATGTTGAGGCTTGCCCAGGCAACACAATAGTAAGAAGAGAGGCCCAGGAGCAGGCAAAAGAGTCAGAGAGACACACCATCTCCACTGTTAGGAGTTCCATAGAAAGAACAAACTCACAGTTGTAATACATATGCAGAGGACTTGTTCAAGACCTATGTAGACTTCATGCTTGCCAATTCAGTCTCTCTGATCCCATATGAGCCACATTTTCTTGAGATCCTCCATCTTCTCTGATAGTTATAATCTTTCTTCCCTCTCTTCCATGGGATTCCTCAATCTCTGAGGGGAGGCTCCCAATAGAAACCACTAATTTAGACTCTGTCTGATAATTCTTGGCTGTGAACTCTGTACCCACTCCCATCAGCTTCTGGAAAAAGACTTTCAGGTCACTGAACAAGGTACCAAATTATGAGTATAGCAGAATATGTCCAGGAATTATTTCATTTAAATGTGTATTTCCAGTTATGTTTGGTTCAACCATAGGTCTCTGGATCTTGGACATACAGGCAGTTTAGGGCATACCCCACTCTTACATGTTGAACATACTCACTTTTCCTTCCCATAACTTCTCCCATATTCATACCAGCTCACCCAACTTTATGGCAGTCACTTTTTTTTGTTGTTATTGTTTGTATAAAACTCACTACTCACAAATTTTGTCAATCCACTATTGCATGTGTGAAGAAAAACAACAAAAAATCCAATAACAATATCCTAAATCAATCTCTCTGTGTCTCTGTCTGTCTCTGTCTGTCTCTGTGTGTCTCTCTGTGTGCATCTCTCTGTCTTTCTCTGTCTCTCTGTCTCTCTCTGTCTTTCTGTCTCTGTCTCTGTCTGTCTCTGTCTCTCTCTCTCTCTTTCTCTCTCTTTGTGTGTGTGTGTGCCAGCGCCTACTAATGTAAATAGTTTCTTAGCAACTGGTGAGAAATCTTTCCCTCTATCCCTCTTAATGCTGAGTTTTTGTCTTAGGATTGTGCAAATCTTGTGAATACTATCAAACAGCTGTAAGTTCTGCTGTATGTGCATCTTCTCTGTTGAATCTGGAAACAATGATACTTGAAGTTCTCCACAGCCTATGACTCTCAGAATCTCTCTACTCTCCCTTTTATAGAACTGTTCTGAGTTCTGGGAGGAGAGGCTGTAATTTATTGACAATATTCTCATAAATGTCTGAAAGTAAAGCTTCCTTTTAGTGCTTGTAAGCATTTTAGAGTTGTTTCTATTGCACCACATTCTTTCCTTATAAGTACTAATTTAGCTCAGATTAAGTAAATCAGGCAATTGAGCTAAGCAGACATGTGCTTGTTGATTTCATGTTTTTCTCAATTGCACTCTGTTGTAATTAATTCTTCAGAACTAAAAACATCTTTTCATTTAAATTACTTCATATACATAGTTACTCTGTTCAATATTTTTAAGACATGAAAGCAGTATTAAATGAAAGCCATACAAAAATTATGAAATGCCTTTGTTTTTACAAACTTAACAGTTTCAGGTGACAATACAATCTGTTAATGGTATGAATAGGCATATATTTATTTAGACAGTATCCAATATATTTGTGATGTATTTATTTTAATAAAAGTTTTCTGTGTGTTCTACTGTGGTATGACAGAAGACTAGAACTACTGCACCAAGCACATCATACTGTTTGTTTGTTTTTATAAGGGAAGCTGAGATGTAGAATTATCAACTAGCTCTTTTGAGATGCACAGACTTGCAACTTTTGGTTCATTGGTGCTAATTACATTTTGCACAAATTACCAGGGAAGATGATTCTTCTGATAGGTGATTGCAATCAGGATGATAATATGTAATTTCGATTAATCAAGAAAGTTTGATTAATTTTCATGTTGATCCTAGCAAAATCTCAGGCTAGAATGGGTCCCTATTTACTGTCACTAAATGAGTAACAGCTTATAGTGAGTTGAACATTTCTTAAGATCACCACCAAACTTTGTTAAACTACAAATATCTAGCATTTCTAATCTTTTATATTTATTAATGTAAGTCATTTTTTATGTTCTTTCAAAATTCCACATAGCAAAGTTCATCATTAATCATGAAAGCAAAGATCTTTGCTAGAGCCTAGTGAAGACTGTTTCCTTCCTAACATTCAGGTCACTCTTGAATCCTCAAAGTACTTTCCACTATCGATTATTTTCAGTTACTGTTATATTTAACTAATATGCTATGTTTTTTCTAAATTTATTGTGTTATTTACATTTTGCTGGAATTAAGGTGACACCTTTGTCCATTGAGTTTTTAAAAGTGAATATAGGTAGACTTAAGCATTAATAACTGAAAAGTTAGATTAGATTATGGTTGATACACAGCTTTGTTACATGGTAATTTTCTTAATTTCATTGTAGAAATTGGGTGATTTGGATTGTTATTACTTTGGTTTTCCTTATATTATTAATTTCATATTCTAACATGTCGCCCTCCATGGTAGGGTTTCTTTATTCCTGAAAGTATTTGTCACTGGATCACTACAAAGTAAGTTCCTTGTCATTCTTCAGATAGAAATCAAAATATGTCCCATAAAGAAATGCTTTCTATAAATATTTAGGAAAAACTGTATACCTCTAGCTGTTCCCACAATCATAGTACCTGTGGTATATAATTATTCTTTAATTCATTTTAGTAACATTTTATATATTTATATTTATAATAAAATTTTGTGATTAAATTATCTTTTTTCTACATGTTATTATATTTCTGATGTTACTAAGTTTTCATCTTTGATGAGTATATGATAAATAATATGATATAAATACTCAAAGAACTGATTCATAGATTCATCTTCAGTGTTATCTAGTGATATTGTTAAAATTTATTTGCTTTATTTTTAGATAGTATCTAAACATTTATACATTCAACCCCTAATGCTGGAGAGAATGTGTAGAAAGAAGAACTCTTCTCCATTCTTAGTGGTACAATCATTCTGGAAATTAATCTGGAGGTTCCTCAGAAAATTGGAAATAATTATACCTGAAAACCCAGATATACTGCCCCTGGACATATATGCAAAAGAAATGTCCCACCATATTACAAGGCCATGTGCTCTACTATGTTCAGCCTTATTTATAACAAACAGAAGCTGAAAATGACCCAGATGTTCCTCAACCAAAGAACAGATACAGAAAATGTGGTTCATTCTCACTGATGCTAAATAAGGCATCCCTGTTGGGGAAGAGATACCTTATTCAGGCTATAGCTTTAGGGAATACCTCTGTGCCATTTCTTGGAGAAGACCACATGGAGATTGAGCTACATGTCTGATACATATATGTGGGCCTCATTCCCTCCCTTCTGTGTTCTTTGGTTGGTGGCTCAGTCTCTGAGTGCTCCTGAGAAATCCAGGTTAGGTGACTCTGTTGGTCCTCCTATGGGATTCCCATCTCCTTCAGGGCCTTCAATTCTTCCACAAATCTTCCATAAGAATTCCTTACCTCTGTCCAATATTTGGCTCTGGGTAGCTACAACTGTTTCAGTCAACTGCTGGGTAAAGTCTCACAGAGGACGATTAGGCTCCTGTCCTCAAGGACAACAGAGTATCATATCGTTTATGTCAGGGATTGGTGGTTGCCCATGGTCTCAAGTTGAACCAGTTATGGGTTGGCCATACTTTAACTCTCTGCTCCATCTTTGTCTCTGGGTTTCTTTTAGACAGGACAAATTTTGGGTAGAATGATTTGTGAGTGAGTTTGTGTATCACTTCACTGTGGTTCCTGCCTACAGTTAGTGGCCTCCTCAAGTTCCATATTCCTACTTTTAGGCATCTCAAATATGGTCAGTCACATTGCCTCCTGGGATTTTTTTCATGAAATTTTATTATTCTGTAACATTTGGAAAATAGGAATCAATGCCATATACCTGTTAGGGACAAACATTTCCTTTAATAAACTTCCTGAGTCATCATCCAAGTTGATGCATGGATAAACAGCCCATTAGTTTGTATTGTTTTGTAGTATTTAATAATTTGAAACATATTACTCTATTACAGAATAAGTGGTTAGATTAGCATTTCTATTAGAAAATAAACCTATATTGCACTTAATATTGATATAATTCATAGAAAAATGTATTTATTTATTCATTCATTAAATCCTGCTGCAGCCCTCCCTCCTTCCCTTCTTCCAAATCCTACCCTCACTCTTTCTCACTTTACCTCCTTTCCTTCACCCCAGAGAAAGTTAAACACCCTTTGGGTACCACTCTATCGTAATGCAACAAATTACAGCAGGACTAAGCACATCCATTCACACTGAGGGCTGGCAAGGCAATGCTGCTAGGGGAAGGGAATTCAGTGGCTTAGAACAGAGTATACCACACTGTGCATTTACTACAAATGTATAGATAAAGCCTCTGCATGCTCTTTGGTTCGTAATTTGGTCTCCATGAGCCGACATGGGTCCAGGTTAATTGACTCTGTAGGTCTATTGTGGTATCTTTGACCCCTCCAGCTTCCTCAGTTCTATCACAGAGCCACATATCAGGTAGAGCTCTGTGAGCTTCCCTTCTTTATCCTTAACATTTCAGTGGATTTGGATTAATCAGAACATACATGTATGAGTTTAAAACAGCTCTGCACTGGAAATCTAGGGCTTCTATTGTTCAGAACCCAAAGAAACAACAAAATAACCAAAACAAACCAAAACCAAAACCAAAACCAAAACAAAACAAAGAAAAATGTACAATTCCCCTTTGTTTGTTGGTGAACCTCTCATGCGCACTCCTTTTATTCCCCTAATAAATGTTGTCAAGTTAAGAATACTGTTATATTTAATAATATATTGTTTTAAATTTCATCATAAGGAACTTTCTCTGAACATATTTTTACAAAAGTTAATTTAAACCCACTTATATATATATATATAGAATATATTTTCTGAAAAAAAAATGAGAGAAAATTCTGATTGTTAGTTTTATTTTTAGCATGATCCAAACCAATGATCACATTAAACAACATTCAATTTTTGTTTCTTGAATGGAAAATGAGAATTAATCACAATAAAAATATTGGTATAATGCCATTTAATTATGTTTTCAAAGAGATGGAATACTGTATTCAAAATACTGTTCTGAAAGTCATTGGCTTAAACCAGGAAAGTTGACTTTTGATAAAAATAATAGTGAAAAATGCAAAGCACTTGTATTTTGAAAAATAAAGCATGCTTGTTAATGTTTATATGTGAGAAGACAAATCCGCTATCACAGAATCTTTGAATCTCCTGTTTTCTGCAGCAGGTGCTTCTCAAGGAAGGAAAGTGATGGAACCAAATATTTCATGGTACAAATACATTCAGTTCTATCAGTGTGGTTGTTTTATAAATTTTGTGTATATTTACTTAAAAGATAAAAAAGTGAATTTAGAAAGAGCAAGCTAGGCTGTCCTCAAACTTGTGATCTTCCTAGCACATATTCAGTAGGTACTCGTATTACTGCGTAGGTTAGTATCCAGATAAAAGTGTTCTCAGCTATCAAATAAAGCCATGTGGTGCGGTTTTGTGGAGCATGAATGATACAAGAGCTACATTACATTTTTTTGTATCAATCCATCACACATAAAGAAAAGATTAAAAAAATTAAAAAAAAAAGTTAAAGACAATAGAAAAACAAGAAATATCTGGTATCCTTCCTGTGTTTAGTCTTTCTTCACTCTTTAATAGGGCAAAGACTTTTTTTTTTTTATTTATGGTGGTACACACCTTTAATCCCAGCCTCTGTGAGAATATATATGAGAGAGATATCCAGGCAAGTCAGGGCTACATAGTGCGCCGGTTTTATGTCATTAAACATATCAGCGTCTGGCAATTGGAGCAGCTTCTAGGAACAACATATGCTGGGAAACTTGATGGCCCACACACCACAAAGCCAGTGGTGGAACTGAGAGAGCATTTGTGACCTCCCAATGCCAGGGTTGGTACAATGGGCCAGGCAAGGGCCTGCTCAGTAGCACTGAGTCGGTGCTGGGGCTATCTGGGCGTCAGCAGTTATTACTTGCTGCATGGCTCCCTAGTGCTTTCCTAACCTGCACATTTTAAGGAGGTGGTTTCACTTTTCCAACCTCGCCAAGCCCCAGCTTTTCCCTTCTCTGGAGAACTGCATTTAGACTGGCTTGGATCCTGGTGGGAAGCCCCACCCACTGGGTTCACCCGCTAGGCGCGTCCCAGAAAGACTTTTGTCCACCTTCGGCCCCCTTCCAATGCTTGCCCACTTCCGCCTTGGTGCACGTGGTCAGCTTCAGGGTTCTGCGGTGCCTTGATAATATCGCTTGGGTCTCCTGCGGCTTGTGTGTACGCTGCTCCCAAGAGCTGGGCAGATCTGCAGTAACCAGCATGCCAGCTCTGCTGTGGGACTTCTGCCTGGCAGAGGGACCCTGCACTGGGCGGGAGCCTACCAGCTTCCCTTCCGTGACCTCTGTTCCAGTAGACTGCACTGAAGAGACAGGTACCCACGTTCTCCCCAATATAACATCGCTTGGGACACAGCCTGTTGGGGCTTCTGCCTGCTCCCAAGAACGGGACAGCGCTGTGGTCATCTGGGTGCCAGGTCTGCTGTAGGCCATCGCCTCTGCAGGGTGACCAGCACCACCGAGAGACTGCAGAGTGCACTCCGCCATCTTTGCTCCAGTGGCCAGGAAGTTGGGACTGCCAGGCTCGGAGACAGACAGGCATAATATCCCTTGGGTCTCGGGTGGATTGTGTGTACGCAGCTCCCAAGAGCTGGGCAGATCTGCAGTAACCAGTGTGCCAGCTCTGCTGTGGGACTTCTGCCTGGCAGAGGGACGCCCCCTCCCCCCTCCACTCTAGGAGAGATCACAAACCCCTGCACAGGGCAGGAGCCTACCAGCCTCCATTTGGCGACCTCTGCTCCAGGAATCCACTACGCTGAGCCTTTGAATGTGCAGGGATTCCCCAATATAACATCACTTGGGGCAAGGCACATCAGGGCTCCAAAGTCACTCAGGAGCAGGGTAGGCCCCAGAAATCTGTGCCAAGGGAATCCTGGTAAACCAGGAGGGACAGAAATAGCTTTGCAGGCTCACAGGAGATCCAACCAACAGCCAGTAACAGCAGGACCAACTAACATCAGAGGTATCCAGATGGCAAAAGGCAAACGTAGGAATGTTACTAACAGAAATCAAAGTAATATGGGATCATCCGAACCCAACTCTCCAACAGCAGCAAGTCCTGGATACCCCACCACACCCGAAAGACAAGATCTGGATTTAAAATCACTTCTCATGATGCTATTAGAGGATCACAAGAAGGACACAAATAAATCTAATAAAGAATTACAGGAGACCATGAATCAACTGTTAGAAGCCCTTACAAAGGAAACACAAAAATCGCTTAGAGAAATGCGGAAGAACATGGATCAAAAGATGGAGGCCCACAAGGAGACAACACAAAAATCGCTTAATGAGATGAATCAACGGGTAGATGCACTCACAAAGGAATCACAAAAACTGCATAAAGAAATGCAGAAGAATATGGGTCAACATACGAATGCCCATAAGGAGGCAACAAAAAAACTGCTTAAAGAAATGAATCAACGGGTAGATGCCCTTACAACGGAAACACGAGAACTGCTTAAAGAAATGCAGGAGACAATGGATCAACAGATGGAATCCCATGAGGAGGAAACACAAAAATCGCTCAGAGAAATGCAGGAGAACGTGGGTCAACAGGCAGATATCATGAAAGAGGTAATGCAAAATTACCTTAAAGAAATACAGGAAAATACAAACAAACAAGTGAAGGATCTCAGCAAATCCATCCAGGAACTAAAAAAGGAAGTAGAAACAACTAAGAAATCACAAAGGGAGACAACTTTGGAGATAGAAAACCTTGGCAAGAAATCAGGAGTCATAGATGCAAACATCAACAATAGAATACAAGAGATGGAAGAAAGAATCTCAGGTGCTGAAGATTCCATAGAAAGCATCGACTCAACAGTCAAAGAAAATGCAAAATGCAAAAAACGTGTAACCCAAAACATCCAGGAAATCCAGGACACAATGAGAAGACCAAACCTAAGGATTATAGGTATAGATGAGAGTGAAGATTTGCAACTTAAAGGGCCAGTAAACATCTTCAAAAAATTATGGAGGAAAACTTCCCTAACCTGAAGAGAGAGATGCCGATGAACTTACAAGAAGTCTACAGAACTCCAAACAGACTGGACAAGAACAGAAATACCTCCCATCACATAATAATCAAAACACCAAATGTTCTAAACAAAGAAAGAATGTTAAAAGCAGTAAGAGAAAAGGGCCAAGTAACATAAAAAGGAAGACCTATCCGAATCACATCAGATTTCTCACCAGAGACTATGAAAGCAAGAAGATCCTGGACAGATCTCATGCAGACACTAAGAGAGCACAAATGCCAGCATAGACTACTCTACCCAGCAAAACTCTCAATCACCATAGATGGAGAGACCAAGATATTCCATGATAAAACCAAATTTTCACAATATCTTTCCACAAATCCAGCCCTGCAATGGATAATAGGTGGAAACTGCCAATACAGGGAGAGAAACAACACCCTGGAAAAAATGAGATAATAACCTTCTTGAATCAAACCCAAAAGTAGATAACCACTCAAACGTAAAGATAGCATCAAGAATGGCAGGTGGCAATAATCACTATGCCTTAATCTCTCTTAATATCAATGATCTCAATTCCCCAATAAAAAGACATAGACTAGAAGACTGGATACATAAACAGGACCCAGAATTTTGGTGCATGCAGGAAACGCACCTCACTGTCAAAGACAAAGACTACCTCAGAGTAAAAGGCTGGAAAACAATTTTACAAGCAAACGGCCCCAAGAAACGAGGCGGAGTAGCCATCCTAATATCAGATAAAATTGATTTTCAACCTAAAGTCATCAAAAAAGACACAGAAGGACACTACATACTGATCAAGGGAAAAATCCACCAAGAAGAACTCTCAATTCTGAATATCTATGCTCCAAATGCAAGGGCACCCTAATTCGTAAAAGAAACTTTACTAAAGCTCAAAGCACACATCGCACCTCACAGAATAATAGTGGGTGACTTCAACACCCCGCTCTCTGAAATGGATCGTTCAGGAAAGCAGAACCTAAACAGGGACACAGTGAATCTAACTGAAGCCTTGGACCAAATGGAACTAACAGATATATATATATATAACATTTCATCCTAGAGCTAAAGAATACACCTTCTCAACACCTCATGGTACCTTCTCAAAAATTGACCATATAATTGGTCACAAATCAGACCTCAACAGATATAAGAAGATAGAACTAATCCCATGCCTCCTATCAGATCACTATGGAATAAGGGTGGTCTTCAATGGCAACAAAAACAAAAGAAAACCCACGTACACATGGAGGCTGAACAATGCTCTACTCAATGATAACTTGGTCAAGGTGGAAATAAAGAAAGAAATCAAAGACTTTTTGAAAGTTAATGAAAATGAAGGCACAACATACCCTAATTTATGGGACACAATGAAAGCAATGCTAAGAGGAAAATTCATAGCCCTGAGTGCCGCCAAAAAGAAACGGGAGACAGCATACACTAACAGCTTAATGGCACACCTGAAAGCCCTGGAACAGAAAGAAGCAAATACACCAGAGGAGTAGAAGGAAGGAAATCATCAAACTCAGGGCTGAAATCAATCAAGTAGAAACAAATAAAACCATACAAAGAATCAACAAAACGAGGATTTGGTTCTTTGAGAAAATCAACAAGATAGATAAGCTCTTAGCCAGACTAACTAGAGGGCACAGAGATACTCTCCAAATTAATAAAATCAGAAACGAAAAGGGAGAGAGATAACAACAGAAACTGAGGAAATTCAAAAAATCATCAGATAATACTACAAAAACCTGTATTCAACACAACTCGAAAATCTCGAGGAAATGGACAATTTCCTTGACAGATACCAAATACCAAAATTAAATCAGGATCAAATAGACCATCTAAACCGTCCTATAATCCCTGAAGAAATAGAAGTTGTCATTGGAAGTCTTCGAACCAAAAAAAGCACAGGTCCAGATGGTTTTAGTGCAGAATTCTATCAGACCTTCAAAGAAGACCTAACAACAATACTCTTCAAACTGTTCCACAAAATAGAAACAGAAGGAACACTACCCAATTCGTTCTATGAAGCCACAATTACACTAATACCAAAAGCACACAAAGATCCGACAAAGAAAGAGAATCTCAGGCCAATCTCTCTTATGAAAATCGATGCAAAATTACTCAATAAAATTCTTGCCAACCGAATGCAAGAACACATCAAAACGATCATTCACTATGATCAATTGGCTTCATCCCAGGGATGCAGGGATGGTTCAATATAAGGAAATCCATCAATGTAATCCACTATATAAACAATCTCAAAGAAAAAAACCACATGGTCATCTCATTAAATGCTGAGAAAGCATTTGACAAAATTCAGCATCCTTTCATGCTAAAGGTCTTGGAAAGATCAGGAATTCGAGGCCCATATCTAAACATAGTAAAAGCAATTTACAGCAAACTGGTAGCTAGCATCAATCTAAATGGAGAGAAACTTGAAGCAATCCCCCTAAAATCAGGGACTAGACAAGGCTGCCCTCTCTCTCCATATCTTTTCAATATAGTACTTGAAGTTCTAGCTAGAGCAATTAGACAACAAAAAGAGGTCAAAGGGATACAAATTGGAAAGGAAGAAGTCAAACTATCACTATTTACAGATGATATGATAGTATACTTAAGCGACCCAAAGAACTCCACCAGAGAACTCCTACAACTGATAAACGACTTCAGCAAAGTGGCTGGATATAAAATCAACTCAAGCAAGTCAGTAGCCTTCCTATACTCAAAGGATAAGCAGGCTGAGAAAGAAGTAAGTGAAATGATACCCTTCACGATAGCCACAAACCATATAAAGTATCTTGGTGTGACTCTAACCAAACAAGTGAAAGATCTGTATGACAAGAACTTTAAGTCTCTGAAGAAAGAAATTGAAGAAGACCTCAGAAGATGGAAAAATCTGCCATGCTCATGGATTGGCAGGATTAATATAGTAAAAATGACCATTTTCCCAAAAGTAATATACAAATTCAATGCAATCCCCATCAAAATCCCAACTCAATTCTTCATAGAGTTAGAAAGAGCAATTCAAAAATTCATCTGGAATAATAGAAAACCCAGAATAGCTAACACTATTCTCAAGAGTAAAAGACCCTCTGGGGGAATCAGTATCCCGGACCTCAAGCTGTACTACAGAGCAAAAGTGTTAAAAACCGCATGGTATTGGTACAGTGATAGGCATGTAAATCAATGGAACAGAATTGAAGACCCAGAAATGAATCCACACTCCTATGGTCACTTGATCTTTGACAAAGGAGCTAAAACCATCCAGTGGAAAAAAGATAGCCTTTTCAACAAATGGTGCTGGCTCAACTGGAGGTCAACATGCAGAAGAATGCAAATTGACCCATTCTTATCACCTTGCACTAAGCTCAATTCCAAGTGGATCAAGGACCTCCACATAAAACCAGACACACTGAAGCTAATAGAAAGGAAACTAGGGAAGAACCTTTAACATATGGGCTGTACCACTCCTGGGCATATACCCAGAGGCTTTACCCGCATGCAATAAGGACACATGCTCCACTATGTTCATAGCAGCCTTATTTATAATAGCCAGAAGCTGGAAAGAACCCAGATGTCCCTCAACGGAGGAATGGATTCAGAAGATGTGGTATATTTACACAATGGAATACTACTCTGCAATTAAAAATAATGAATTCACGAAATTCCTAGGCAAATGGTCAGAACTTGAAAATATCATCCTTAGTGGGGTAACTCAATCACAAAAGAACACACATGGTATGCAGTCACTGATAAAGGGATATTAACCCAGAATCTCGGAATACCCTAGACACAATTCGCATATCAATAGATTTCTAAGAAGATGGAAGGAGAGACCCCTGGTCCTTGAAAGACTGGATGTAGGGGAATGCCAGGACAGAGAAACGAGAGGGGGTTGATTGGAGAAAAGAGGGAGGGAAGGGGGCTTATGAGACTTTCGTGGAGGGAGGAAACGGGAAAGGGGTAATGATTTGGAATGTAAATAAAAAAAAATAGGGCAAAGACCGTGTTGATACAACGTAGGAATGTCAGATAGTGAAAAAATACTTGGGTTTCCTTTGTATTGTACTTTTAATGCATAATTGTTTAGAAGTTACCATGAATAACTTGTGCAAAATTGATGACTTAACACAGGAGTTTAGCTCATTTTTGTTAGAATTTGGAATATGCATTATATAATATAAATATAAATGGTAAAATTTTTACATAATTTAAATTTGTCTTTTATTGCCATGCCATTAAATGAAAGTAAAATATGTCATTGTCCTTAAAGAAAAGACAATATAAACCGAAGATAAATTAATACCATTCCATCTCAAATAGGGGTGTACTTAATTCACCTTTATATTACCCTAAAAAACACAAATTATTCAATATTGAATGGTGGCCAGCATGCGAAGATTAGAGTGAAACATTCCATGATTATGAAGAAGCCATAATAAATAATAAGCAGAAAGATGCTTAAGTAAATTAGGTGTGTATGTGTAGGTATTTTCATATAACCAATAAACTAGAATTGTTTATTTATTTAGTCATTTGCAGTATTTCATTTTATATTTTGTTTCACTTATTTTTACTTTATAGACTTTCAGAGTCATTTATTTATGAAATTATTTCACTCTAATGGAAATCAAAATATCTCTAAATTCGAATTTTGTTTTTGACATATTTATATCATGATTTAATTTCATTTTCCCTTCTCTCTTTTTCCTCTCAATCTTCCTATGTACTCCTCCCACTATCTTTTAAATTATTTTTCAATAAACTTTTTGTATGTGTTCAATGCCAAATGGTCAGCTCTGAAAAAATACATACATATAACTTTTTTTAAAATCATTTATTATTTATTTATTTATTTATTTATTTATTTATTTATTTATTTTTAGTTAGTTATTCCCCTCCTGGTCCACATCCCAAACCTCCACCATGCCCTTCTTTCTCCACCAGGGTGTCCACACCCACGACCCTTCACCCCACCAGACCTCTAAACTCCCTGGGTCCTCCAGTCTCTTGAGGGTTAGGTGCATCTTCTCTGACTGAAACCCAAACCTAGCAGTGCTCTGCTGTATATGTGTTGGTGGCTTCATATCAGATGGTGTATGCTGCCTGGATGGTGGTGCAGTGTCTGAGAGATCACCAGGGTCCAGGTTAATTGAGACTGCTGGTCCTTCTAAAGGATTACTGTCCTCCTCAGCTTCTTTCAGCCTTTCCCTAATTCAACCACAGGGGTCAGCAGCTTCTGTCCATTGGTTGGGTGCAAATATCTGTATCTAACTCTTTCAGCTGCTTGTTGGGTCTTATGGAGGGCAGTCGTGAGCACTTTTGTGAGTACTCCATATCCTCAGTAATAGTGTCAGGCTTTGGGATTTCCAACTGAACTGGATTCCACTTTGGGCCTATGGCTGGACCCTCTTTTCCTCGGGCTACTCTCCATTTCCATCCCTGTAGTTCTTTCAGACAGGAACAATTATTTGTCAGAGTTTTGATTGTGGGGTGGCAACCCTCTCCCTCATTTGATGTCCTGTCTTCCTGCTGGAGGTGGGCTCTATAAGTTCCCTCTCTCTACTGTCAGGAATTTCATCTATGGTTCCTCCCTTTGAGTCCTGAGAGTCTCTCACCTCGCAGGTCTCTGGTACATTCTGAAGGATCTCCCCAGCCTCCTACCACCTGAAGTTGCCTCTTTCCATTCTTTCTGCTGGCCCTCGGGGCTTCAGTTCTTTTCACCCACCCAATACCAGATCATGTCCCCCTATCCCCCATATTCCCTTTCCCTCCCAGGTTCCTTCCTCCCTCTCCCTTTCTGGTTGCTTTCTTCTCCCTCCCAATTATGACTGAGGCATCCTCACTTGGGCCCTTCAGCTTGTTGACCTTTTTGAGTTCCGTGGACTATATCTGGGGTATCCTGTACTTTTTTCTTTTTTTTCCTTTTTTTTTTTGACTAATATTTACTTATTAGTAGACACATGCATGTCCTTTTGGGTCTGAGTTATGAGAATTCACGACAGAGGGATATCGAATGGCTGAGAAAGACCTAAAGAAATGTTCAAAGTCCTTAGTGATCAGAGAAATGCAAATCAAAACGACCCTGAGAATCCACCTTACACCAATTAGAATGACTAAGATCAAAACCTCAGGGGACAGCACATGTTGGTGAGGATGTAGAGAAAGAGGAACACTCCTCTATTGCTGGTGGGATTACAAACTGGTACAACCACTCTGCAAATCAATTTGGAAGTTCCTCAGAAAACTGGAAATAAATCTACCCGCAGAACCAGCAATACCACTCTTGGGAATATACCCAAAAGATGCCCCATCCTACTACAGGTGCACATGTTCCACTATGTTCATAGCAAACTTGTTTGTGATAGCCAGGAGCTGAAAATAATCCAGATGTCCCAGGACAGAAGAATGGATACAGAAAATATCGTTCGTTTTCACAATGGAGTACTACTCAGCTAAAAGAATGAGGACATCCTGAGGTTTGCAAGCAAATGGGTGGAACTATAAAACATACAAATAACTTATACTAACTAGACAAGTTATATTTAGGGTAGTACACATATTTCCTAAACATGTGGATATACTTTGTGTGTGTGTGTGTGTGTGTGTGTGTGTGTGTGTGAGAGAGAGAGAGGGGGGGGGGAAGAGAGGGAGGGAGGGACAGAGAGGGAGAGAGGGAGAGAGGGAGGGAGGGAGAGAGGGAGAGATAGAAGGAGGGAGTGGGAGGGAGGAAGAGAGGGAGAGGGAGGAAGGAACAGAGAGGGAGAGAAGAGAGAGGGAGAGAGGGAGAGAGGGAGGGAGGGAGAGAGGGAGGGAGGGAGAGAGGGAGGGAGGGACAGAGAGGAAGAGAGGAAGAAAATGACTTTTTAGCAATTGAGGTTCTAACAAGAATAGAATTTGAAGAGCTAGGAGAGCCATGAAGGACAGCTGTTTCATAAACACCCTGTAAAATTTTAAGATGTATTCTGCCACTGCATATATTTGTCATTGTGCTTGTGTTTAATCAATGCATCTATGATAGTCATGTAAAGTTATTTTCTAGGTATAATCATTTTATATATTTTCCATATAAATAATAAATAGATAAATTAATAAAATATATTAGATACTGAAAGAGTAATATTTAATGTGAAGCTTCACAGGTTACACTAACATATATTCTAACTATATAGATGTTGTTTGAATTGTATAAATTTTGGGTATCAATATTTTGGTGTATGATGCACTTATTTGTAAGATTTTTTAAATAATAAAATGTACAAAATTGAAAATATAATTACCATTCATAAGCTGTAACTTTCGCTACTAGTTATATTATGCTATGTGCCTCAAGGATGTGGATATTATTATTTCCTTATTCAAAAATTGCCTATCATAAAGTGATAAATCAGTAATACATCTTACTTACAGAAAACATTATGGTCATTATTTTATTTTCACCAAACCTTTCAGAGAGTTATAATTATTTTACTTGGTTTAATTCTGATAAATTTTAAGATTTTAAATCATCTGATCCAGTGATCCTATCGTTAGTGGCAATTTATTTTATTCTGTCAAATTATAACTCTTTGTCATGCATCCCATAAACATGACTAATCATTTTTCATGAGCACAATTTCAAGCACTTCTTAGTTATCACTCATTATGGTTTTCACATACTTCAAAATTTCTGTTTTTTAACTCTTTGAAGATTTATTTGAACTTGCTGTATGTTATAAACTTTACCATCATTACATATTGTTTCCTGTGAATGAACTGCCTTCTCGCTGTATCTTTATCATTTATAATTAATATTCATTTTAGTACTTTTGACATCTCACAATTAGAATGTGGAATTATGCTAGATTTCTTTAGGGGATACTAGGTAAATTGTTTGAATTGTATTCACACAGAAGATTTGAATTTCTGTTTTTTTATTAGTTCAGTAACATTTACATCTTTACAAATCAGCAGAAATTTATTATATATCTTCTATAAAGTATTACTTCTATTTTCATTGCAATTTCAAGAAAAGGTTTCCCTGCATAGCTCTTGCTGTCCTGGAACTCTCTCTGTAGACCAGACTGGACTCAAACTCAGAAATATGCCTGCTTCCCCTCTCAGTGCTGATACTAAGGTATGTACTACTTTCCTTCTACTGCAGAATCCCTCCAGGTTTGGTGGATATGTGATAAGTTTATTAGTTCCTGTGTACACACTGACATGCCTTTCAGATTTTACTTTTTTCTACATCCTCTTTAATTTTTCTTTAGATTTTGTTTCCTTATTTTTTGATTATATCTGATCATACAGAACCATCTATTACAGCCTCCTTTATCATATGCATTGGTACAGAGAACCACAATCTCTCTTTCCTTGAACAACAGCATCACACACTGAGATCTGGGTGATCATTGCTAGTGGTATATGATCACTTCTAGTTCTCTTTCTTTCTTGTATTTAGGTGACATTTCTGTAAAATAATTCAAATATAGCAAAGTAAGTCATATATATATATATATATATATATATATATATATATATATATGCATATATTTCTACTTCCACAAACTCAATGATATATATCTTCACTGAATATGTGCAGGTATTATCTTACTACCACAAATATTGGTGTAACCCATTTGCATAGGATTTATGTTATATTATTTATGATTAATTATACAGAGAATATTTAGTATACACTGAATAAGAATAGGGTAAATGCAAATATTAATGAACTCAATTTTACATATAAACATTAAGAATCACTATATTCTGTTTATGAATTATGGAACCTAGTTCCAAGATAAAAGTATATACTAATTTTTTTATATAGTCATTTAATAGGTGTTAAGATAAACATGAATTCATATTGTATCAACAGGTATATGCACTGTATGAATTATTAGAACTTACTATTTACTGTTTCTGTAACCTCTCAGGTAAATGATGTGAAATCTGGCTTCCACTATCAGGTACTCATTAATATAATTCTCTTTTCCTATTATACAAACACTGTTAACTTGCCTGGTAGTGAATAAAATGAAGATTATTGCAGGAATCATGTGTGTTTATTTATTCATTTACTTGTATATTTTAATAAATGCCTTTCATTTCAAATTTACATAATTCATTACCTATGTCCTGAAGGAATTCAATATGATTGTTATGTATATTAGCAACACATTTCGTATTTTCACATATGATTATGAAAACTATCTATATCTCCACCTTCTAAATTACTTTATTATAATTATATATTTTTTTATTTTTTGGTGCTTTAAATATAGGTTTAGACCCAGGCATGAATGCATATTTTTACAACTTAAGGATCATATAATTTGTTTTCAGAATCCTAAGAATTCCATTGCTTAATTTTTTCAAATGACTGACCACTACAATGTGGTAGTGTAATACTGATATTTCTTTTCCTTGATTTATATGTAGTATTGCTTCAGTTCATGAAGAGCTTGCTCTGCTATTCTTTTTCACACTGATATACATGTCATATCCAATACACCTAAGTGTTTCACGGATTGATAGGTCATTCATTTTTGCTGGTCAGCAGTAGTCTATTATGAGGATATATCACAGTTTTCTATTGCTATATTAAAGTGTATCCTGGTTCTTTCCAGATTAGAGCAGTTATAAATAAAGCTTGTATAGTTGTTTGCATGTACACATCTAGGTAGACATAGTTTTCAATGTATGTAAGTGCCTATAACCATAATTTTCACACATTTTTGTTTTCTGAATATTTTTGTTTCTTTTTACTAAACATTAGTTATTAGTTGCTTCACTTCTAATGACCCTGTCATATACCCATCCCTTTTGGACTGAATCTTATAGCCAAGTTCCCTCCTATGTTTTTGTTTTATCATTTTTCTATGATCCAACAATTTTAATTAGAATTGCTTGTGCTAAGGGGTGCATGTGAATACTCATTTACACAGGTGACTTACTAGTGGCTACTCAACTGAAGAAAATGACACTTCTTCTCCAATATACATTAACTGCATGGTTTTATACAATAAATAGGTCCATTTAACTTTGTGAAAACCTGCCAAACAGTCTTCCCAAGGGATAATAGTATTTCTTTTTCTAAATAATAAGGCTTATTTTCTACGCCCTTTTTTATGTTAAATACTTATGAGAGATTTAATATCTTAATAAGACTTAACAATGATATAACTTATTTGACAATTTAATATATTTGATAGTGAATGTTGGTCATATTGAATAATCTTAACTTCTCTTATCTTTTTTATTACTTACTTACTTAATTAATTAATTTTTACACTCCATATTTTATCCCCCCACACCCCCTGGTCCACCCTCTGACTATTCCACATCCTGTACTTCCTCCCCACTCCCCTGTCTCCAAGTGGATGTCCCCACCCCTCACCCCACATGACCTCTAAACTTCCAGGTGCCTCTAGTCTCTTGAGGGTTAGGTGCATCATCTCTGAACACAGACCAGCAGTTCTCTACTGTATGTTAGGGGCCATATCAGCACTGGCTGTATGGTGCCTGTTTGGTGGTCCAGTGTTTGAGAGAACTTGGGGGTCTCAATTAAATGAGACTGCTGGTGGTCTTCTACAGGCTTGTCCTTCTCCTCAGCCTCCTTCAGCCTTCCCTAATCCAAAAACAGGGGTCAGCTGCTTCTGTCCATTGGTTGGGAGCAATTATCTGTTTTTGACTCTTTTGGCTGCTTGCTGTTTCTTCTGGAGTGTGGTCATGCTCAGTCCCTTTTGTGAGCATTCCATAGCCTCAGTAATAATATCAGGACTTGGAAGCTTCCCTTGAGCAGGATCCCACTTTGGGTCTGTCACTGGACCTTCTTTTCCTCAGACTCTTTTCCATTTCCATCCTTATAATTCTTTCAGAAGGGTACAATTATGGGTGAGAGTTGTGACTGTGGGATGGCCCCCCCTCACTCAGTTGATGCTCTGTCTTCCTGATGGAGGTGGACTCTATAAATTCCCTCACAGACCTTATAGTGAGGTATTCTAAATATTCACATCTTTGCATAACTAAAACTAAACGTTACACATCAGTTTAAAATTAAATATTTATGTCAAATGAGTGCCACATCCCTCTATTTTCCCTCCCCCTTTGATTTACTAACAACCTGCTTTCATTATTTAACTCCTTTAGCTCTAACTTGTTGCTGGCTTGTTTCACTTAATGTAACATTTTTAATGTCCATGTACATGATTACTTATGGCATAAATTCTACTTTTCAATCTGAAAAACATCCAGTTGTCTGTATATACTACATTTTATTTCTTTATTCATTTCCTCATTGATGCAGAGGTTTTTTTCAACTCTTGAGTGGCTAAGTATAGTGTTACTGTGCAAAGTGTTATGTAAAAATCCTTTACGGGTTCTATAATAGCCAGAAGATGGAAAGAACCCAGATGTCCCTCAACTGAGGAATGGATTCAGAAGATGTGGTATATTTACACAATGGAATACTACTCTGCAATTAAAAACAATGAATTCATGAAATTCCTAGGCAAATGGTCAGAACTTGAAAATATCATCCTTAGTGAGGTAAACCAATCACTAAAGAACACACATGGTATGCAGTCACTGATAAGGGGATATTAATCCAGAATCTCGGAATACCCTAGACACAATTCGCATATCAATAGATTTCCAAGAAGATGGAAGGAGAGACCCCTGGTCCTGGAAAGACTGGATGTAGGGGAATGCCAGGACAGAGAAGCGAGAAGGGGTTGAATGGGGAAAAGAGGGAGGGAAGGGGGCTTATGGGACTTTCGGGGAGGGAGGAAACGGGAAAGGGGAAATGATTTGGAATGTAAATAAAATAAACTTAGAAAATGAAAAAAAAAATAATAAAAGATTTCTTTAGTTATTTTATGTATGTGAGTATGCTGTCACTGTCTTAAGACACACCAGAAAACAGCATTAGATCTCTATTACAGATGGTTGTAAGCCACCATGGAGTTTCTGGAAATTCAATTCAGGACCTTTGGAAGAGCAATCATTCCTCTTATCCGCTTAGCCATCTCTCCAGTCAGGATTATATTTTTAATTCCTTTGGACATAAACTCAAATGTTTGAGTGTAGTATATTGTAGTAATTATTTCCCAGTTGTTTCAAAACCATCACATTACTTTTCATGAAAGCTACATCATTTTACGATCCACTCAAGAATATAAAGAAATCCAGTTATTTCACATTCCTCTTCTGGCCAGTGTTATTTTGTTTGCAGGTATCCTTACCATACTTAACATATATATTGCCTACATGATAAATGATATGTAACATATTATCACATCTTTTGATTGCTTGTATAACAAATATCACTGGTAAAATATTAGTGCAAGTCTTTGCCCTTATCGTCTATACTCTATTTGCTATTGTTTTTAATTTATAATGCTTACATATTCTATATATTATCTGGTTTATCATGCATTTATGTACATTTTCTTCAAATATGTGTATTTTACTTGTAATTTAATATTTTTCATATATAAATTATGTGTATGAATACACTACAAAAAGTTGATTCTTGTATAGAATACATAATTTTCAACTCATAGTAAGGAATTTTTCTAGTAAAACATCCATTATGTAGGACAATTATGATCATTGGTACTTCATGTTTGTGCTTATTTTAATATGTACTAAATAATGTACTCAAGATTTCTCCTATTATCCTACAGACAAAAGAACCACATTCTATCCATCTGTATTCTGTTTCTCTTAATATTCTATCTCTGTACCTTTTCTCTCCGTTGTCATTCCCAGTCATGAAGAAAAAAAAAAACATACTCCATTCTACAAGGCATTTACTTCTTGTTCCCATTTTGGTGACAGCAGATATTTGTTCTTTAATGTCAAGGTAAAATAATAACTAAATAATAACTTCCAGTTCTATTCATCTGATGTTAATGATTCTGTTTGATCTTATACCTCAATTTTCTTAGCAGTGTTTTGACAGAATAGAAATTTTAAAATTTCTTTGTAAAATAATTTTCAATTGCTGGATCAAGAATTCCCACTTTCCCATTCACTTTTGTTCCTAAAATGTCTAGATATCATATATATGTAATTGAATTTTGGTTTCTCCTTCATTGGAAGAAAATATACATGGCAATATGTATAGGGTTCTGCTCATACTTCATCTCTACATACATAGAAAACTACTACTGCATTGATGAAAATATGGATAATTATGAGAATATCAATATAAAAGTATAAAATATTAATGATAACAGCTTTTATATAAATAATATGACCATGTTTTCATAGGCAATTATTTCTACACATTTTCATGTTTAAATAAGTTGTAAACAATAAATAAATTCAAATTTATCAATTAAAAATTTAGCTTTGATATTACATATCACTTTGTATGTATATACTGCCCTTTTGCACACATAGTGGATGATGTATAATCCATTGCTTAAGCAAGAAACACGGAATTATAAAAATATAATTAATGGGCACATATCAGTCAAATATTGGTATTAATATTTCTTTTGAAAAAGCAAATTTGGAGTCTACTGCTCCCAATTATTTTATTTTAATAGTGCCTTTACAATATTATATGAGCACAGCCTTAATCTGGATCTGTTAGGATTATGATTCCAGCTTTCAGAATATAGGGTTTCATCATATGATTAAGAATGTGGAGTAATCACACTTCTGCCTTTTCAGGCAATATTTCAAATCCCATCCTTTGGTTTGACTATGATTTCTTGTGTGCATGTGTGCGTGCGTGTGTGTGTGTGTGTGTGTGTGTGTGTGTTGGTGTATGTGTTCAGATGTTGGTTTATTCAGAGAATTTACTATTGTGGTCATCTTCACATTACATCTCTATATCTCGGCATTAGTAGGGATCTTCCCAGTGGGCTAGAATTGCAAGTGAAACTTAGTATAAAACTATACACATGTATGTTATATATTCTTGTTAGAGATGTTCCATTATAATGCTTTCAAAATTAAAATGTGTGAAATACTACATACTTATAGTTCATAAGCTATACTCCCAACATCCATAATTGACCCAGAACCTACTCCCCTCCCTACTCACCTATAGTATACCTGGGAAATCTATTTCCCCTTCCTATAGAGGTTCATTTGTCCTCCCTTAAGTCCTCCTTATTACTTAGACTATCAAGGTCTGTGGATTGTAGAATTACTATTGTAGCATGATTCTACTTTAATGAGATCTATCACCTCATTGATGGCCAGGGTTGATTGGGCTGATCTGACTTGTTAGGTGGGTGTCTGGTTAGTTCTTCACTGCTCTGTGTGTGTGCCTCCTGAAGATGTGGTCTCAGTTGAAGAGGATAACTTTCCCTGAATAGACGACGATTTTTCTTCTGTTAATGTTATATGAGTGGCTGCTCTCCCCACATAGAACCTCTAAACAAGTTATCTTGTGTACTCTTATTAAAATTTAGAAATTTTGAATTTTGTAATTATAATTTTATCATTTCCTTCCTTTCTTCTCTCCCTCTATTTCCCTTATAGACACCTACTTGCTCTGTTTTACAAATCATGGTCATGGGTGTGGTAATATAATTGTTGTGGTCAGTTTGACTAATGTTACTTGCCTGGATGTTTTTCAGGGATGACCATTTGATACATGCTAATTTTAAAAAATACTAATAATATGATAATAGTAAATTGCAATAACAGTTATGATTTAAAACTGTTAATGTACTAGTATTTTAATTCTTTTAAAATGATAGGCACCAATTTTTACTACACTTTACATTTCAATTCATTACCTGAGACTTATAGGCATGAAATTATTTTGAACAAGCATCAAGTGACCCAGTTCCTGTTGCTCTAAGTCTCCAGTTACCAATAGTAATATTAGATTCAAAGTGAAGTTTTTCAGACACAGTTAAATATTCATTTTATTGCAGTATGTTTAAAAATATTGTCATATTTAATTTTTACCAAATGTTTTGGCATATTTATGCAGTTCATAATTGCATATGGAATGAATAAATATATTCAACAGTGCAGCATTTTCTAAGACAATGTTAATTTAAAATTGTTGAATGATCTGTGCATTAGTACAACTTTAAAGGAAGAGAAACTAATTTTATGTCATAGTCTCTGGCATTTCAAAACTGAACTACCTTCCCAAAGGAAGCTGCTGCCTCTGCAAGTGTAGAAATCAACACAAACACTTTTAAAGGCCTCTAAGATCCATAAACTACTCACCAAGCATGAGGAGCTTTTCGTCTGAGAATGCTCAAATGGATTATAAAACAATACATTACTTTTATGTTCTCATGGACCATTAAATCTTTTTAAATGCAGAATTCCTTTGAATCAGTAAGCTTTGAGTATGCCAAAGTAGAGAGGTACTAGCTCTGGCTTTCACTACAGTGAGGGGCTATTATTCAACTGCTTCTTTTTCTTTAGTCACCTCCACAAATAATATTAATTTCTTAGCTTAGAAACATCAAAAAGCACATCTATTTCCTTTTATGTAAATCAAAGAAAGTGTTTTGATCTAGTTCTTTTGAAATTAATGTGAAATTTGGATGGATTTCTAAGTTGTCCTGTTGAAAAGACACATGCCATTTACCAAAACGATTGAATGCTTGAATATCATAGATTTAACTATTTTTGTATATTTTGGAAAAAAACATTGAAAAAAAGCCATGTTTGTGATTAAACTGTGACCTTATCCACAAGATATAAAGATTTTTTCTTTAAACTTTATTAGATAATTTCTTTATTTACATTTCAAATGTTATCCCCTTTCCTCATTTCCCCTCATAAAACCCCCTATCCCAGTTTAAGCCAGTAACTGTAGATATGACCTTATACTGAAATGTATTTTTTGATGAATTAATGAAATATAAGATCATACTAAACTAGATAGTATTTTATTGTCTTTTCTGTTTTGTTTCAAAACACCTTAACAGCAGAAAAAAAAAAAAGATAAAAGAAAAAAGGTAAGAACAAAAACTTTTAGGCAGGTCTTTTTTCTGATCCCCCCCAGCATTTCACTCAAATGGAGTACTGATTTCATAATCAAAGACATACACAGCAGAGACTATGGAGTACCTTGCCCCTTAGGGGGGTTCCAGGACAACTTAACTCTGTCTGCTTGCCTAGAAATGACTCTACCTACAGTGAGTTCTCACCTCCTATATCAATTCAAAACCACAGCAATCCCCTCTAGACATACTCAGAGCTTGATACTATATAACTAGTTTTTCAGTTGAAACTTTCTGCTCAGAAAATAATAGGATGTGCCTATTTGACAGTTGAAACTAAGCAAGATAAGCCGAATTGACAGACAAATGATGGTTATGATAAGAAGACAAAAGAAATGTGATTAAAATCAAAATAACCCTGAGATTCCATCTCACACCAGTCAGAATGGCTAAGATCAAAAACACAGGAGACAGCAGTTGTTGGCAAGGATGTGGAGAAAGAGGAACACTCCTCCACTGCTGGTGGAATTGCAAGCTGGTAAAACCACTCTGGAAAGCAGTCTGGCGGTTCCTCAGAAAATTCGGCATGACACTCCCGGAGGATCCGGCTATACCACTCCTGGGCATATACCCAGAGTCTTCCCCTGCATGCAATAAGGACACATGCTCCACTATGTTCTTAGCAGCCTTATTTATAATAGCCAGAAGCTGGAAAGAACCCAGATGTCCTTCAACGGAGGAATGGATTCAGAAGATGTGGTATATTTACACAATGGAATACTACTCTGCAATTAAAAACAATGAATTCACGAAATTCCTAGGCAAATGGTCAGAACTGGAAAATATCATCCTTAGTGAGGTAACCCAATCACAAAAGAACACACATGGTATGCAGTCACTGATAAGGGGATATTAACCCAGAATCTCGGAATACCCTAGACACAATTCGCATATCAATAGATTTCCAAGAATATGGAAGGAGAGACCCCTGGTCCTGGAAAGACTGGATGTAGGGGAATGCCAGGATAGAGAAGCGAGAGGGGGTTGAATGGAGAAAAGAGGGAGGGAAGGGGGCTTATGGGACTTTCGGGGAGGGAGGAAACGGGAAAGGGGAAATGATTTTTAATGTAAATTAAAAAAAACTTAGAAAATAAAATAAAAAAAAAAGAAAGTTTTAAATACAGCAGAACTAAAGAGAGATAGAGGTAAAGTATCAGTATCAAGATGGTGGCAAAGTTTGAAGTTGTGCTGTAACAAGTTCTGGAATACTTGGAATTACCAGAGAATAATAGTAATAAAGCAAGTATTTTTTTCTCTTTTATTGAAAATAGTTTTTTTTCACTTAATATATCTTGATATTTTTTTCTACTTCTGCTCCTCCCAGTTCTTCCCCACATTCCTTCATAATCAGATCCACTTTCTGCCTTTCTTAAAACAAACAAATAAAAAACAATAACAAAAACAAAATCACAGAAAATAAAATGTATGGGTATATATTTTGATAACATAATTACCAATAAATATAAACAGGTATATTGTGGGAAAAAAATAAAATAAAATTATATGATAAAAAAAGAAAACAAACAATCATCTCAGGTATTAAAATATAATACAATAGATAATATTATAAAATTATATATTACAAAATGTATGAATAGGTTTTTTATAATTATATAAATTATATATATATTTTTTATTATTTATTTTATTTTATTTTTTTAAATTTACACTCCAAATCATTTCCATTTTCCCGTTTCCTCCCTCCCCGAAAGTCCCATAAGCCCCCTTCCCTCCCTCTTTTCTCCATTCAACCCCCTCTCGTTTCTCTGTCCTGGCGTTCCCCTACATCCAGTCTTTCCAGGACCAGGGGTCTCTCCTTCCATCTTCTTAGAAATCTTCCATCTTCTTAGAAATGATCTTTACCAACCTTACATCCGACAGAGGGCTAATATCCAATATATTCAAAGAACTCAAGAAGTTAAACTCCAGAGAGGCAAGTAACCCTATTAAAAAATGGGGTACAGAGCTAAACAAAGAGTTCTCACCTGAAGAATATCTAATGGTTGAGAAGCACCTAAAGAGATGTTCATCATCCTTAGTCATTAGGGAAATGCAAATCAAAACAACCCTGAGATTCCATCTCACACCAGTCAGGATGGCTAAGATCAAAAACACAGGAGACAGCAGTTGTTGGCGAGGATGTGGAGAAAGAGGAACACTCCTCCACTGCTGGTGGGATTGTAAGCTGCTAAAACCACTCTGGAAAGCAGTCTGGCGGTTCCTCAGAAAACTGGCCATGACACTCCCAGAGGATCTGGCTATACCACTCCTGGGCATATACCCAGAGGCTTTACCTGCATGCAATAAGGACACATGCTCCACTATGTTCATAGCAGCCTTATTTATAATAGCCAGAAGCTGGAAAGGACCCAGATGTCCCTCAACGGAGGAATGGATTCAGAAGATGTGGTAAATTATATATTATATAACACCTACATAAATATATAACAGAGAAAATATTTTATATAAATATAATCTTATAAATTCTACAATAATATAAATATATAATGTACTATAATAATATAAAAGATAAAACTAAATACTAATGTATCAGCATAGCACAAAATAAACAAAGGTAAAAGAGTCCAAGAAATGAACAATAAATATATGTACAGATAGAGATACACTCATTCATATCATACACTCAGGAGTTTTCAAAACACACTAAAGTGGAATCTATATTATATACCTAAAAAAAGCTGTAGGGTAAAAGAAGAGGAGAAAATATATATAAATAAAATAAAGATAAAAATAAAATTGAAAAGTAAAATAAAAGAAAAAGAAAAGTTCTGAGAAGACATTATGAGCCTAGCATCCTTTGAATTAGAAATTGTTTTTTGGGTTCTGGATGGGGTCACATGTCCAATTTTTCAATTCTAGGACCCCATCAGGTATAGGACCTGTATGACCCAGTGCAATCTGTTTCATACTCCTGTACTCCATGAATCCATATGTGTATCTATTGTGCTGCTTTAGAAGCTTGTGTTTCTTGGTGTCCTCCATCTCCTTTGTTTTTTATATATATTTTTTTGCCTCATCCTTTATAGGTTCAGTGAGACTTGAGGGGAGAAATATGATGGAGACATCATATTTAGAGTTGTGTCTTTCAAGGCATCTCACTGTGTAATATCCAGATCTCTGTATTTGGTCCCATATTCTTCAGGAGGAGCCTTCTTTTAAGACTGCTGAACAAGTCATTGATACATGCGTATAGCAGAGTATCAGTAGGAGTCATTTTTTATAAAATGTTTATTATAAAATGTTTGTTGATTGTTTTTTTTTTGAATTGTGGTATTTAGTTTTAACCTAGACCCCTGTGCAATCTAGTGTTATGTTCCTGATTTCCCAAGCAGTGTAAGCAGTGTTGGGTATATGTTTCATATTGTGAAGTAGAACTTAAATCAAATCAGATATTGGTTGATTACTCCAACAGTTTGCACCACCATTTTACTTGTATATATTTCAGGCCAGGCCAGAAACCATTGTAGAGAAAAGTGTCTGTGGCTGAGTTGATATGTGTGGTTCTCTTTTGTTATCATACAGAGTACCTCCTGTAGCAAAGTTGCTAGTACATAAGGGTGAAGACTTTATGTAGGCAGGACCAGCTCAACATTTTCTTGATAAATAAGTTATTTACATGAGGTCTTTAGAAATTAGGATTTGTGTTCAGTTTGTGGAAAGCAATAATAAACTCTCATAATCTTGGTAGCAAGATGAGTTATCTGTGATAGGAGTCTTTGGCCAGCAATTTATTAGATATAACCTATCACAGTACTGGATGTTTCCTGTAGTAACAAGAGGGAAAGCTACATTTGGTGACAAGAGATGGCTCTGTCCATTGTATATGGTTGAGCAAGTGTCTCTATGATAAGAAAAGGGGTCTTTGGATTTATGACCAACATGTATATAGCTGGATCTTGAGGTAGATTGTTTTCCATATTCCTTAGAAATTGCCACATTGATTTCCATGCTGTCTACACAAGTTTTCACTCTAAACAGTATTGGAGGAATGATCCTCAGCAGCATGAGATGTCACTTGTTTTATTCATCTTGACCAAACTGATGGGTGTAAGATGAAATCTCAGATAAGTTTGGATTCTCATTTCCCTGATGACTAAGCATGTTGAGCACTTCCTTACATGTTTCTCTTTTGATAATCTTTTGCTTAGATCCATATTCGGTTTTTAATTAGCTTATTTGCTTTCTTGATACCTATTTTTTGAGTTATTCATACTTTTTGGATATTAGCTCTTTCTTGGAAGTTTAATTGGTAAAAAAAAAATCTTTTTCCCATTTTGTAGACAGCTGCTTTGTCTGAAGAAGGTATCCTTTGTCTTACAGAAGACTTCAGTTTCATTATATCACATTTATCATGCCTCTGCTACAGGTGGTCCAGTTAGGAAGCTTTCTCCTGTGCCATACTTCAAGAGTATTACCACCTTTTTCTCTATCAGATTCAGTGTATCTGGTTTTATGTTGAGGTCTTTGATTTTTTTGGACTTGAATTTTGTGCATGGTAATAGATATGAATTTCTTTAAATTATTTTACAAGCAGATATCTAGTTTGAATAGCACCATTTGTTGAAGGTACTATCTTTTTCCTGTGTGTATTTCTATCTTCTTTATTAAAACTAAGGTTTCCCAAGGTATGTATTTATGTCTGGGTCTTCATTTTGATTCCATTGATCTTCATGGTTGATTTTGTACCAAATATATTCCATTTTCACTACAAAAGCTGTGTGGTAAATACCCTATATTATTGTTTTGTTTTTGTCTGTTTATCTTTTTATATAAAATTGAATATTGTTCTTTGAAGATCTGTGAAGTACTGTGTTGGGATATTGATGGATATTTCATTGAATCTGTAGACTTTTTTTGGTAGGATGTAAACTTTTACTATATTAATTCTGCTGATATGTGAACAACAGAGATCTTTCAATCCTTCAATATATGGTTCAATTTCTTTCTTAACTCATTTAAAATGTTAATACTAATCTAATTGCTTGGTTTGTGTTACCACAGCATATTGAATAAATGTAGATCTTAGCCATTCCATTCCTGGTACTTTAAAATGGAACTTCTGAAAACTTCAGGAGTAGCCAATGAATTGCTATTATCTCCCAATATACATGGTATATGTGGTAAGAATTTTTCTTCACTAGCCTCCTGTGTTTTGATGGAGAACAGGGCCTTAAATATAAGCAAGAATATTCATGGCTTTTGCAAATGTTTCTAACCACAACCAATGAGTAAATATTTATTATTAATAAAGTGAAACTTCCAAACTGCTTTAAATGATAAGGGAAATAAAATATAAGCCATGACACATTATATGAAATGTATTACAGATATGTCATTATACTAAGCATATAGATATATAAAATCATGTCATGGTTTTATACTAATTCACCTAAGTAGATCTGTAATATATTGAATTTGATATATTATAAGCATCCTGTAGTGTCTACTATGATGTATTGAGTATACAGTATCATTTCCACTTAATTAACAAATATACCTATACCAGTTTATATTAATCATAGTGATTGGAACTTTCAATAGCTTCCTAAATTTCAAACAGATATGGCCTTGGTATTTCATGTTTTTTCCCTACTATTCATCTAAGACACAATATTTGTTCTCAAATTTACATTCCTAGGCACTATTCTAAGTATGTATTGGTGAGAATGTGTTTTTCAGTATCTTCTTTTCATATCGTATCTTTGTAGTTGAAATTCCTTTTATGATCTCTATTTATTATTATAATAACTTCTACAGTTGTACTAAAATTTTTAATTTCATATCTGTTGAAATATCAATTTAATTATCATGGATTCATAAGCAATCATTTAATTAATAGAACATCATTGTAAAAACTTTACTGAGTGTAATAGATTGATGTTTGTCTAGATACTGGTTGTTCTAAGACATTTTTATGAGCATTGTTGATTTTTCTATGCCTACTCTTATTAAAAATGGCAACACATAATAAAATGTTGGTTCTTTTAAGATATTTAATAAGGGCCTTGACATAATATTGTTCAAGTTTATTAACAGAAATTAGATTAACATGACTAAAAGTTATTCAAGAAATGTCTTACTTAAGGTTACTATTGCTGTGATAAAATAACATGACCAAATGAACATGACAGGAGGATGGGTTTATTTGGCTTATACTTCTGATCTCTGTTCATCAACAAAGAAGGTCAAGACAGGACCTCAAATAAGGGAAGAACCTGGAGGCAGATGTTGATGTAGAGGCCATTGAAGATTGCTGCTTCCTGGGGTGTTTATAATGAATTGCTCACCCTGCTCAGCAGCCCAGGGATAGAAACATGTACAATGTGCTGGGCCCTAACCAATCAATCATTAATCCAGAAAATGCCCTATAGATGTACTGTATGGCAGCATTAGTTCAAGTGATGGTTCCTTCTGCCAGGACACTCTAGGTTTTTTCAAGTTGACAAAAAACTAAAAAGTGCAAAAACAATAGCTTGCATTTTGCATATGAATAGGTATTCACTAAATGTTTTACAGTTTTAGTTTGTTTATTTGTTTTGTATTTCTGGGCTTTTTCAGCACAGGAAACTTTGGTGCATTAGCTACTCAAATTCATATGCCAAGCCTATGTGACTGATAGTAATTAGTCTATTTTGCATGTAAAATCCTGAGGTACGAGAGAAGTTACTTAATTTCCTAGGCTGTGAAGCTTTTGAATCATCATTCTTTTAAAATATATTTTGTAGGCTCTAAATTTTGTATTCTTTCTACTCCCCAGCACAGTTTTCTGTTTAGAATTTGTAACACAACCAGGCAATTATGTTGATTATCTTTTTTATGAAATTGACAGAAGATGGAATAATCTGGGAATAATTTATATTTAAGAAATTGTCTCATTTTACAGTAATCATGTTGTAAGAAACTTCCATTTTTAGGGTTTGTTTGTATACACATTTATTTGTTTTTGCCACATACTCTGTCCATATATACAAAGTTCCTGCAGATGTCTTTCCCAATTTTCTTAGCCTGAGCAAGAGAAAAGACTCTGACACTCTATGGGTCTGAGGGATTATTCCTTGTCAATAATATATATTCACTGAGAACTTCCTACTGTCCTTTACCTATTCAGTCAGAGCTCCCTCAACTCACCACATGTTCTTGCCATGAGTTTCTGTCTAGACTGGATACACAAACCAAAAAAAAAAAAAACAACCAAACAATAAAAACATCCTTTACACACCAACCTGCTATTTGTCATGCTATTTTTTCAAAAAATAGAAACCTAGCAAAGACAGGAATGGTGAGATCAATGTGTGAAAATACAGGATTATAAATGCAATTATAGGAAAAATGTCATGATATGTCTTTAAACATAAGAAAGTACATAATGAAAACAGAAAGTGATGTAAAATTCAGTAAATAAAGCTCCTATTGATACAGTAGAGTAGAAGTCTATCTGTGAGTTATCTCAAATCATCACCTACCTATGTATCTACATAACTTGCTATGAACGAGTGGATTTACAAAGTTAGAATGAAGCCATAGTGCCTCCTAATACAGCATTACAAGTCATAGAGAAATTTCTTCACCTGATCCTGGCAAAGACTTTTGTACAGACCTTAGCATTATTAAAGAACATTGGGTAGGTAAATGCAAGCAACATATTCACTTATTTTAATTTCACACAAACACAGACAACACTCGCAATTATTCCATATCACCCTACAAATATTTGACCTAGAACTGTGCAGAATAATTATATAAATCCACTGATGAGACCTTGCCATGTCCCAATGATTTACCCTGGAGAGCAAAGTTTAGAAACTCTAAGTGTCTACAGCAGATATTTCTTACGTTTTCCCTTTCTCTGGGGCCTAAATTTAAACTCATGTTCAGAGTTTCCTCTAACTTAGGTTGAAATACTTCACTTTTATTTCACCTATAAATTGCACATTACTTCTTCTTTTCATTAATTTTTAATGTGTTATTTACTTTAAAATTAAGTAAAATGTAATGGAATTGCCAAGAACTAGGCCAAGGGAATGAGTGAATGGTACATTTGCTATTTAAAAATTCTACACGATCCCTACCATGAGAAAGTAATCAATTATGATTAGAAGTTTTGTCTCCAGGGAATACAGTAAAAATGAACTTTCTTTGCTGTTAGTTGCAATATTATTGAAGCTATTGAAGTTGAGGTCATGGTAGGTTGATGGTTATTCTTTGGGAGCATTCCTTCTCTTAACATTTCAAACTCTACATTTTCCCTAGTTAAATGTGTACATGGTTTCTGAGGACTTAACACAAAAATGAATGAGTGCTCTACTTAGATATTTGCAGAAAGAACACATAAAATATGATTATAGATGATACAATATTTTGATTGATTCAAATATACTTATAAGTGGTGATGAAATATTTTAAAATAAGATGATAATAACATCTACACATAGACATGATGAAATTATGAGGTAGGTAGAGTAGAGTCCTTACATTTTTTTATCATCAATTTGCTATATGTTACAGAGAAATTAGTCTTTTTTGATTCCATGTCTCCATATGTCTTCCTACTTTACTTTATGAGAATAGATATAAACCTTATCTAAAATGCCCATCTTTACCACTGGCACTCTTATTATAATCAGTATTTGGGTGTCACTTATTTAATATCAGTGAACTCTAGGATTGTAGTGTTTTAAATAACAGAGTTAGATAACATTATTTTTTAGCTTTCTTCATAGAAGGAATATTCAAAAAGAAATTCAAAAAGTCCCATTTTAGTTACTTTTATATAATTTAGAGAATATAAAGAAGCAGTTGTAATAGTACTGAAAAAACAGTCGAGATTTGGAATGTTTGGGAATCTATTCTATAATAGGTTAAAATATGTGTGTAAAAGATTAGCATACTTAAAAAATGCCACTGTGAGCTGCCTGATTATTTCTAGAATATGAACAAACACTGATAACACAAAATCAATAGTAATAATATTCTTATCAGATTCTAAATATGTTTGATACTTAAGTCCTTGCATCTACAATAGAAATAAATATATTAAAATAGTACCTATAAATTATTCAGGTTATGATATGCTATCATAGTAGCCAAAAGTACCTAAATTTTTACTGTTTAATATAGTTAGATGATATATATATATACACATATATATATATATGAATATATGGATAAATACATAGATAGATGACAGATACATGATAGATGATTGATAGAATGAGTGTGCTGTCTTATTACATAGTCCTAACTTCCTTAAAACAAACATTTGCTTGCCTATGCCTAACCAAAGTTAAGTATAGATGTCATGATTCTTCTTAATTAGACCAATAAAAAGCAAGGATATTCAAGAAGCAACTAAAAAAATCTTTCAGAAAGAAAGCTCCAGGACTAGATAACTATTTTTGATGTCTACAAAAATATTAGGAAAGAGATGACTTCAATACCGCTCAAGCTATTCAATAAAATAAAGGGAAATATTTATGAACTATACAACTCATGCTACAAAGCCAGTATTACCATGAATTCAAAACAAGGTAAGTACATACACAGAAAAAGCACACGAATTTTAGAATAATGTCCTTAGAATACATGTAAAATATTCTCAGCAAATATATCTTAAATTTAGAAACACATTGAGTAGTTCATGCAGCAAAATTAATGGTATCTAATAGATCCAAGGGTAACTTAAAATCTACAAATACATGGATGCTATGCAATAGGCAAATAAACTGAGAGACAATAATTCAAAGATCATTCCATTTTTTTTCAAAGAATGCACGTGACAATATTTCACAATACTGATGAAGCAAGTAATTGAAGAAACATATCTCAGTGTAACAGAGGCAGTGTGTGACAAACACATAGACAGCATTTTACTAAATGTGGAAAACTGAAATCCAGTATAAAAAATAACGAACAAAATTTGGTGTGTGTATGCATAGTGAAATTTTATTAAGCTTTAAAAAAAATGAAAGCATGGTATTTTCAGTTACATAGATAAAACTGAAAATAGTAATGTGAAAACATAAGGCAGAAAGACAGGTATTACTTGTATACTTTTTAGGTGGATTCCATTTTAAATTTATTTGTGTGTACTTACATCCAACAGTAAGCCATATCAATGGTAATGAAATTAGACAGGGTACCTTATGAGGGGTGATACAATAATCAAGCAAGAGATAAACAAAAACCAAATGGCAATGGAATGCATTGGACATGGAAAATAATGTGATATTTTCTATAAGTACCTCATTAGGAGGGAGTATAATGGAGAAGAATAAATAAGAAAAATATATATGACAATCTCAAAAATAAAACTTTTACATTACAGTTTTACTCAACTAAGTAGCTACCTAACTAAAAATTGTTGAATAAACCAAGTAAGTTAAATAGATGCTATTCATCATTTTCCTAAATGTTAGCATTCAGACATTCACACAAAGGCATGTGCACATAGACTACTTAATTCCCATTAGAAAAAAATGTTGTTCCTAATGAAATATTTTCAGTTTGATAGCAGAAAAATAGAAGGATAGATTTTTCTAAATTATGTCACTCCATCACACAAACTGATTAAGTTGGTTCAGAAAAATATTTTCTTATTATATTCTGGTTACATTATTTACAAATATCACTTAAATAATCTGCTATAACTCATATGAATCAAGAAGAAACAAGGTGACAATCACACAATGGATATTAAAATAATAGAGGAAAAGTAAAACAAAATTATTACTCAGTGTTAATAAAATTGAACTTAATATACAACATTCATCCTATAGGAAAAGAGAAAAAACTTACTAAAAACAACCTTAATTCTAGTATGAAAAGAAGGAGAACACATCATATACTGAGAGTATAAATAAATTTAAAATCTATTACTTATGAATTTCATAAAAATTCTTAGAAATAATATCCAATTGTAACGGATAACAAATGAATGAAAAAATCTGCATATTAAATAAAGTCAGGACCATCTAAACCAAAAATATTATTTGTCTATATGGGTATCAAATAATTAAATGACTCCAGTCAAGAGGAATTAATTGACATGACTGAAAGAAACAAGTGTCATGCTCACTTTTTAGTAGAAATCATTTTTATAAAAAATGTAAATCATACATTTTTTTCTTTTTTAAAACATATATTCCAAAAGTCAATGATGCAATTATTTTAAGAACCAAACATTTTTGCTGGGCTCTGATGTGCTAATCTTTATGGAAAATATTTTTTAGCAACACTACACACTTTTTTTTTATTTTTTTTTAATTTACATTCCAAATCATTTCCCTTTTCCCGTTTCCTCCCTCCCCGAAAGTCCCATAAGCCCCCTTCCCTCCCTCTTTTCTCCATTCAACCCTCTCTCGTTTCTTTTAAGGACAGGAAATAAAAATAATCACAATGATAAACATACCAATAAACTATCTTACCTCTATAAAGAAATAATAAAAATTAAAACAAAAACATTGTAAACAAAATTATGTCATCACTAAATTATGAGCAATAAATTAAAAAAATTAGTACACTTTTCATAGTTAATCATTAACCAATCTGGACCTTCAGGTTGCTAATTTCTAGTGACTGATTTAGTGCAGCTCCTATCTGATTCATAAATAATAAACTTATACCACCGTTTCTTCAGTTTCTTGTGATTCATTAGCAACAATAATGACAAAAACTACTTCACAGGTAATCAAAAAACAAAGCATGGCTGCTGAACATTCTCAGTTAATTAAAAAACAAAACTGCAAAATTTTATCTTAACACAGCATGATATTTAAATGATATTTAAACTCTATTGTAAACATTTGAAAATTATATTTTGATATCTCTCTCATTCACTCACTCACTCACTCACTCACTCACTCACTCACTCACTCACTTACTCACTCACTTACCCATTAACACAAATACACACATTCATTGATTGAAAATGCATAAATTACAGCACACATAAACTAGCACATCAAGTTTAGAGAAGCTACATAGAATCTGGTTTCTACCTTCTAAAAGCATCCTTTCATTGTATTGTTCTTAGTACATTTTTAAGTTTATCCTAAAACCAGTATTGAGCTCCATTTGAAGATGTACTCAAAATTAAAATAGATAAAAAATTACATGGTCCTCCTACAGGGTCACCTTCCTCCTCAGCTTGAGGACCAGCAGTCTCGATTAACCTGGACCCTCGAGATCTCTCAGGCACTGCACCACCAACCAGGCAGCATACACCAGCTGATATGAGGTCCCCAACACATAGATAGCAGAGGACTGCCAGGTCTGGGTTTAGTTAGAGAAGATGCACCTAACCTTCAAGAGACTGGAGGCCCCAGGAAGTTTAGAAGTTTGGTGAAGTAGAGGCAGGGGTGGGGAAAATATCACGGAGACAGGGGAGTAGGGAGGGGTTATGGGATGTGGAACAGTTGGAGGGTAGACTGGAAGGGGAACAAATTCTGGAGTTTAAAATAAAAATAAAATAAAATAATAAAAAAAATACATGCGACAGTATTTATTTACAATAATGCAATACTATAGAGAACATGATCATCTTAATTGAACCAGGAGTTTTCACTGGGAATTTGGATACATTTTCAAGATGTTTTCTTTAATTAGTTTTCTTCGAAGTGCCAGTTACAAACATGTATAGATAAATGGAAATGTGTGTGGATACTCTCTTCTAGGGACATATTTTTCATCCTAATTGCCAGTAAAGACATGAAGAAACTTGCCCAGTTAATCCAATACCTATTTCACTTTAAATTATTGGAAGAGATATTAATATAGCCCACAATTCAAAATAAATTAAAGCACTATCACTTTGTAAATACTTGTATTTCCCTTCCATACAAATGGTCTAACCTAAAATATTAATTCTTTTGAGATATAGTATGAAAGAGTTTGTACTTAACACTTAAAATCTTTAATGAAAGTATATTTAAATTTTCTATGAAGGTAATTATAAGTTAATGTTCTAATACAAGGTTCAAACATACAATTATACCTGTAAATGGTTATAAAATTTTCTTCTAGATTCTTATAGTAAAATTGTGTTGGTTAGTAACAGAATTTAATAAATGGTGACTCTACAATTTAACTGAATTAATGTTACTTTAAAAGATTTTTTTTCTTGCTTTGTTTTATTTTCTGATACAAATTAAGTTTTTTGTATTTCAGCATTAACTTTTCCTGTGAACAAACCAAGAAGGTTTTCTGCAGTAAAAATAAAAGTTGTAGCTTCCCTTTCAGTTAACTACCTCTATTCTCTTTCTACTTTCTCTCTAGAAATTTCCATTAAATATAGACTGATCATGGAACCCTACCAAGAAGAATTTTTCTGATGTAACTCCTCTACATCTTTATTCTACAACCATAATATTTATTTTCTTCAGACAAATTTGCAGAAAATAAAATCACAGAGAAGAGGTAATATCTAAGTCTTATTTTTCCTGTAAACCATACTGAAATTAAATGTCATCAGGCGCATATATTCTGGTTCTAGAGATATGGATAAGTATGTGAAGTACTTGCTTAGCATGCATAGGTTCTGGGCTCTATCATCCTACAGTACCACATAAAACAATTCATGGTGGTACACACCTGTAATTTCAGGGCTATTAAGATTAGGCCAGAGGATCAAATGTTTAATGTCTTCTTGGCCACTGAGTAAATTGAAAGCCAGTTCAAAGCCAGTTGAGACTACTATTTTTATGAAAAAATACACACACACACACACACACACACACACACACACACAAGACCAACGTTTTAAGAAATTAGTTAATCAAGGATATAAAACCAACAAATCACAAAATTTAGGTTACTTGGTTTAAGAAAATTAGCTTGAAATTATATTTTATAATTTCTTATTTGCCTTTATTAATAAGGTAATTCAATAGCTTGTATCATGCAAACACCAGAACATTCAAATTGTGAAATTCATCTGTTAAAATTTTGGTCTCCATTGAGGACATCTCCACTTGTATAATGTTCAAAGATTTTGCAAAGGAAACAAACATTTCATGGCTTTGCCATTCTCATATTTTTCTGCCAGTGGTTTATTTTACTATTTATGATCATCACAGTAGAAGATACACTTTACTAAATTGCAATATATAAACTTTTTAATACTGTCATTATAAGAACTGTAGCAATGGCTTTAAGAATGATCAAGATTTTTGTTTGTTAGGTTGATTTGGTTATTTTAAGATTATAGGTTCTGTGAGAGATTTCTTGAAAAATTAGTAAAACATTTAATTCAAATTCAGACAGGCCATGAAATAGTTTTCAGAAAACTTAATCCAAATTATATGCTAAGTAGTATTCCATTGTATGAATGTACCACATTTTCTGTATCCATTCTTCTATGAACATGTGCCTTTGTGATATGGTAGAACATATTGGGTATATGCCCAAAAGTGGTATAGCTGTGACTTCAGGTAGAACTGTTTCCAATTTTGTGAGGAACCCCCAGTCTGAGTTCCAAAGTGGTTGTACCAGCTTGCAATCCCACCAACAAAGGAGGAGTGTTCCTCTTTCTCCACATTCTCACCAGCATCTGCTGTTGCCTAAATTCTTGATTTTAGCAATTTCCCTGGTGACTAAGGATGTTGAACATTTCTTTAGGTTCTTAGGCATTTTTTTACTCCACAGTTTAGAATTCTTTAATTAACTCTGTACCCCATTTTTTGAGTTATTTGAATTTTTGGAGTCTACCTTCTTGAATTCTTTGTATATTTTAGATATTAACTCTCTAGTGGATTGGTTGGTAAAGATCTTTTCTCAATCTATAGGTTGCCCTTTTGGCCTATTGACAATGTCCAGTGCCTTATGAAACTTTTGCAATTTCATGAGGTCCCATTTGTCAATTGTGTCAATCTTAGAGCCTGAACTGTTAGTGTTCTGTTCACAAAATTTTCCCCTGTGCCAATGTGTTCACGCTATATGTGGTATCTCATAGAATTTGTTTTTCATCTTCAGACTTCACTTTTAAGAAAGTGATAGCAATCTAAAAAAAAAGTTGTGAATTATCCTTTGAATTACTAAAACACATGAATATAGGATAAAATATGGGCAAATGATGAAACAAAACATTCCATACAAATATGCTCTAAAATGATGTTTAATGCAACCTATTTTTTTTCTAGATTAACAAACATGAATAGCAAAAACTACATAAATATTTTCATGTTGCTCATATAAAAATCTCAACTTCTCTTCGCTAACAGCTCAGTCTCATCCTAAATATACACTTCCTTTTTTATCTTCTAGGCCAGGAGGAGACAGAGCAAGAACACTGATAATATAGTTCTTCATCCTTGAGATGTCACCTTTAGCAAGTAAAACACCTTAGATATAGGACAAGTATTGGTTGTAACAAGCAGGTCTCATGTCATTCAGAGTGAGTGTTTGAAATTTTATGTCATGACATTATCTTTATTTCATCTATTCAGCACTCATAGCAACTCATTATGGTATAAGTTATTACTCAGACTTTGAAAATAAACCAATCCCAAGCAGCAACCAAACTTACATTCCTGGTACAGTATCACAGTGTTGTAAAATGGGTGAATTAAATTTGCTTTTTAATCTCATTTGCTTTGGTGGCCATAATATCTAGAGATTATATTCAACTTTCTAATTCAATGATTTGTTTTTTAGATTGCCTTTGCCTGATGTCTAAAGTTGTTGATATATAAAAAATATTTTTCATCCATTTGTATTTCATCTTTTGAAAAGTCTGCTTAGGTCCATGTTCCCTTTGTAAATGTGCTTGTTTGTTGTCTTGATTTTTAGCTGATTAAGTTCTTTATATTCTAGAAATTAACATCTTGTCATCAGTATAGGTGTCAAGTATTTATTCCAATTTTTGTTTTATATTTTAACATATATATAAATTATTTTTATACATTTCATATTTTATTCCCCACCCTGCCAAACCCTGTCCACCCTCCGACTGTTCCACATTCCGTCCCTCTTCCCCTTCCCATATCTACATGTGGATGTCCCTCTTCCCCACCCCACCTGACCTCTAAACTCCCTGGGGCCTCCATTCTTTTGAGGATTAGGTACATCATCTCTGAATGAACACAGACCCTGCAGTCATCTATTGTATGTGTGCTAGGGGTCTCATATCAGCTGGTAGATGCTGCCTGTTTGGTGGTCCAGTGTTTTAGAAATCCCAAGGGTTCAGATTAATTGAGACTGCTAGTCCTACTACAGAGTAGCTCTCAACTTCATTCAGTCTTTCCTAATTCAATAGCAGAGATCAGCTCATTTTATAGGGTTCCATTTACTCAAAATATGGTGTCTTTGGGTAAGGAAGAATTTTTGTTTTAGTTTTTTTGTTTTTATTTTTTTGTATGTTCTCTTTTCAATTTATCTTAATATCTACATAGAATGTCCTTTCTTATATCAGTCTTATATCAGTCTTATATCTCATATCAGTCACAATGTACAAAAAAAAATGCCAAGGTTTAAAAAAGTCAAATAACACTGGGCAGTGGTGGTGCATGCCTTTATTGCCAGCACTTGGGAGGCAGAGACAGGCACATTTCTGAGTTCAAGGCTAGCCGGGTCTACAGAGTGAGTTCCAGGACAGCCAGGGCTATATTGAGAAGACCTGTCTTGAAATACAAAAAAAACAAAACAAAAGAAATTTGAATAACAACAGATACTGGTGAGGATATGGAGAAAAGGAAAGACTTACTCACTGCTAGTTGGAATGCAAACTTTGTAAAACCACAATGAACAACAGTATAGAACTCTCTCAAAGGCTAAAAATCAACCATATGATTTAGCTGTACTGTTCCTCAGAACACATCCCAAATATTTTATAGTCTTCTACAGAAATACCTGCTTATCTCTGCTCTTTGTAGGTTTCTTCACCATAGTCAGGAAATAGGAAAATCACAGATACAAATCAAGTGATGAATGGTTTTCTAGTATATTATTATTAAACAATGAAATATTCAGATATTAAGAAAATTAATCATTAAATTTGAAGGCAAATGGACAGATCATGAAACTGTCAGTCTTTTTTTAATTGGATATTTGCTTTATTAATATTTCAAATGGTATCCCCTTTCCTTGTTACCCCTCCAAAAACCCCTATCCAACCCCATCCCCCTGCTCACCCCCCAATTCCCTGACTTGCATTCCCCTATGGAATGTGGAACATTTGAAGGGAATCAAGCCTTCACAGGACCAGTGGTCTCTCCTCTCAATGATGTCTGAAATGGCCATCTTCTTCTACATATGTAGCTGGAGCCATGGGTCCCTCCATGTGTACTCTTTGGTTGGTGGTTTATTCTCTGGGAGCTCTGAGGGGAACTGGTTGGTACATATTATTGTTCCTCCTGCAGGGATGCAAACCTCTTCAGCTCCTTGAGTCCTTTCTCTAGCTGCTTCACTGGGGGCCCTATACACCACAATAATCTTAGAATTTTAGATATGTGTATTGTATTTGGAATAGATTCATACATTAGGGTTTTAGTAAGGTGATATGGATTGCTGCTTTTAATAGAAAAGAGGAACAATGGTGGTGTAAATGGATTTACAGTGGTGTAAATGGATATAAAGGTGTTCATCCTTACTATCTTTTGGGTTGCTGCAAAGCTCTAGTCATGCTGTGAGAGAAAAAAAAGTATTCACAAACATAACCCATCTGAGAACCCTGCATGTTGCAACATGCTTTTGAAGTAATCAATCACTTATTTTTTTTCTTAATCTTTCAATGAGATAGTTATCAACCTGTTAAGCTTAAAAGGACCATGAATATGTAACTAGATATGCCATAGACACAAAAGAAGTACTTCAAATTAGTTTTCTACCACATGTTCAGAGTAATAAAATGACTCCTAATGAGTCATTGTTCTACCCACAGATTAGAACTTCCACCCTCATTGTAGGTGCTCCTTCTTTCAATAGATTAAACTTAACACAAAGACTCTCAGAATATAAAATGTGCAGAGAATAATCTTATGAAGTTCTAAAGGCTAGATTGGGCTTACAGATTGTACCCCTCATATCGAGGCTCAGGGATATCCTAATAAAATTGGAAGCTCAAAAAGGTTAAGAGTGTGATATGATGGAAAAAAAATCAAGAGAACAATGTTTGTAGACATGACTGCATTTTAACATGTGAATCTGTTGACTTAGAGTTCAAGAAAAAGCCTTTCACAAGCTAGAGAAAGACAATTACAACACAGAAAAAAAAAATGATGTAAAACCCGATCACAAACTTAAGAGATATTGGCATTTAATAGCTGATGATAGATAGAGTAATTTTTTTTTGTAATGATAAAACCCACAGTAAATTGGAACCCTAGTAGGTTCACCATACTCTAGGACTAGCCGTACTCCCAAGACTTGGTGAGTAGGTGAGCAACACATATTTAATTCTATGGAGAATAAAGAGGAGGAGGACAAGTAGGAGGAGAGGGAGGGAAGGAGGGAATGAGTGAGGGAGAGAGGAAGGAAGGAAGGGAGGAAGGGAAGAAGGAAGGAAGGAAGGAAGAAGAAAATTCAAATTGCAAAGTAACTGATCAGATCTGGAAAGAATCAGAGGATGGGAGTGAATGTACTTTAAAACTTAATGTATGAAATTATTTAAAACAAATAGATAAAATTCTTAAAAAGTTGTTAAAGTATTCACTGATTTTAGAGACAACTTGATTTGGCACTTTAACAACTTTCAACACCAGAAAGAATCCCTTCACACCTGAGCTGACATTTCCATTCTTGCCTTTTCTTCTGTGGTATAGTTGGCTTTTGTCTGAACAGATTTGTTTATACCAAATTGTCCATAAAAATTAAATCATAAGGTATATACTTCTTTTAAATCTCTATACGGCTTTGCTTTTTCCAGTTTCAAAAGAACTATATAACTTGTATAACAGTTTTCTGAAGTTTTCATCATAAAGAATTCTACATTGACATAATTTAAAGAATAATGCTTGGTGTGCAATAACTTTGGAAACGGTTTCTTAAATGGAATACTTAAATGAGCCTTATGGGTTCAAGATTTCTTTGGACCTTAAATACACTTGTATGAGTAGCCAAGGCTGTGGTCATTACTTCCTAAACATAGTTGGTTACAAAATGGATTTTCCATAGAGTAAAACTACATGACTAGTGTTCTGTGAAATAAATGCTAAGAGAATAAAAGAGTGGAAATGAAGTTGTCCTCAATAAGATTATTTGAAATCATTGTCAATTCTGTCATTTATTAATTAACAAAACTTCGGGAAATTTTCTAAAACTTGAAATATTATTAGTCTTCTCTAAGACAAGAATTAGCATAGCACCCTATAGAATAAATGTGAAAAATCAGTGTAAAGAAGACTGGTATAACTCTAATAGCTTAGCCTTTATATATCTTTTGGTCTTTTCCCCTTGAATCTTTTAATATTCTTTCCTTGCTATGTACATTACCATTTTGATTATTATGTGGCAGGAGGATTTTATTTTCTGATCCAAACTATTTGAAGTTCTGTAAGATTCTTGTAGGTTATAGCCATCTCTTTCTTTTTATTTATTTTTTAATTATTATTATTCTTAAACATTTTTACATTCCAGTCATTATCCCCCTCATGGTCAACCCTCTGACTGTTCCACATCCCACACCTCCTCCCCCCACCTCTCTAAGAGAATGTCCCCACCCCTCACCCCACCAGACCTCCTCACTCTCTGGAGCTTCAAGTCTCTTGATAGTTAGGTGCATCTTCTTTCACTGAGGCCAGACCAAGCAGTCTTCCTCTGTATATATGTTGGGGGCTTCATCATATGCTGCTGGTTGGTGGCTCAGTTTCTAAGAGACCTCAGGGGTCCAAGTTAGTTGAGACTGCTAGTCTTCCTATGGGGTCATCAGCTGCTTGTTGGGTCTCCCAGAGGTCAGCTATGCTAGACTCCTGTTTATAAGCACACCATTGCATCAGTAATAGTTTCAGGCCTTGGAACCATCTCTTTCATTGGTCTATGATTTTCCTGAAGATGTTCTCTGGCCCTTTGAATTGAGAATCTTCACTCACTTCTATTCCTAGTTTCCTTAGGCTTGGTCTTTTTATACTGTCTCAAATATCCTGGATGTGTTGAGTTAGGAATATTTTACTTTTGACATTTGCTTTGACCAAGGTGTCAATTTCTGCTATGCCTGAGCTTTTTTCTTTCATTATCTGATTCCTCTTTAGGGACTTCTACTTGTTTGATTGTGTGTTTTCCTATATGTCTTTAAGGGATTTATTTGTTTTTTCTTTAAGGGCTTCTTCCTGTTTGATTGTATTTTCCTGTATATATATAATGAAATTATTTTTATCCTCTTTAAAGGCCTCTATCATATTCATGAAATGGGATTTCAGGTTACAGTCTTTCTTTACTGGTGTGTTGGGATAACCAGGGCAGGCCATAGTATCAGAGGTGTGTTCTGATGGTGTCATATTATATTGGCTTCTGTTGATTATCCATCCTATTGTGCTTGCCTTCTTCCATCTAGTTTTCTCTGGTGTGTTTGATCTGGGTGTCCAGGGTTGGAATAGGCCTTATAGGAGGCAAATAGAACTAAGTGTCATGGGTTAAAACCACTTCTAGGAGGCAGGCAGAGCTGTGGGGTAGAGGGGCAAAGAGGCAATATATGGCTGCAGATAGAAGGGTAGACCTAAAGGAGGTAGACTCTACATACCTATGGACACTTGAGTTTTGAAAAAGAAGCTCAAACCATACAATAGAATAAAGCATCTTCAACAAGCATCCAATTATTACTAGTCTTACTGGATGTCTGCATGTAGAGGAATGCAAAAGAAGTAAGAAATGTGTTGCCCATGTACTCACATGAATGACCTCAAACTATCACTGGCAGTCCCTTCAAACAAACAAAGAAAAATAAAACAAAACAAAACAAAACATAAGAAAACACCGTGAGTCTTTTCCCACCACAAATCCTACCAGAAGCCATCAATTGTGAATAATTAAATTTTAGCATCCTGATTGCAAATTTAAAGAGTTTCCTTCAATGGTTTCCTGTCTAGACTATTTGTTTTGGTGGGGAAATGAAGGTGATGGAGAGAGGTTGTCACAGGAGCCTTCTATGTTTCTCATTATCGACTGAGAGGATGCACTCATCAGTGTCACTGCAAAAGGAAGCTTTCTTGTTATTTATATTTAGTGGCAGCAAGGATCATGCATCTGTCCATGCCACAGACATCAACATGGCTTAAGGTAGCAGCACGGACCACAGATATAAATGTGATACCTATTAAATATTTGATTTGCTATCTTAGTTTTTTAGAAAGAAAATATAATATCTGTCATTTTATAATAGTATTTGAGTGAAAGAAACATTTTTTATAAGCCTATGTGGTCTAGCAGATGACTAGGGTAAACTTATCTAACATGACTGAATCAATACATGAATATATAAAACTCTAATTCCCCATGTGTTTACACACTATTTTTGACCTAAAAATTTGCATATTTAGACTTTTTTAAATTTTATTTAATCTTTTTTTAACACTCCAGATTTTATCCCCCTCCCAGTCCACTCTTTGACTGCTCCATATCCCTTACCTCCTCCCCACCTATCTCCATGGAGATGTCCCCACGGCCCATCCCCACCCCAAGAGACCTCCCCACTCTCTCAGGCGTCCAGACTCTTGAATTTTAAGTGCATCCTTTCTTGACTGAAGTCAGACCCTGCAGTTCTCTATTGTACATGTGTTGGGGGCCTCATATCAGCTGGTATATACTGCCTGTTTAACAAAATCACCATGAAACATTTTCCTTTAAGAATCTTAATTTGACACAAGGTAAGTTTAAAGTTTACATGTTATTCATGATACTAAGTTGTCTTTATATTCCATTCTATATAAGCACTATATTTATTTTGTATTATTAGAATTTATATTGATTCCTAAATAAGTGAAATGAATGTAGGAATGAAAATGTCATTTTGTATTTCAAAGCTTAGGTTTTTTTTTTTTTTTTTTGGTTAAGTTCTGTGTAATTGTCATTCAATATTTCCTTTTTCAGGTCTTGCTTAAGTAGTCATATTGGTAACATTTAATGGGTATAGTTTCACTGCAATTCCTAGAAGAGTCAGTTCTATAGTAGACCTCTGGTTCCTCTGCCACTTAAAATCTTTCCATCCACTCTTCTTCAATGCTTCCAAAGCCTTAATTTACTTTTTAAAATTTTTTATTAGTCATTCCATTCATTTACATCTTAAATGATATCCCACTTTTTGGTTAACCCCTCCATAAACTACCCATCCTACATCCTACATCTGACCTCCCTCCTCTACTTTGCCTGGGAGTTCTCCCCAACCCACCTACACACTTCTGCCACACCTTCCCAGCATCCCCCTACACTGGCGCATCAAACCTTCCCAGGATCAAGGGCCTCCCCTCCCATTGCTGTCAGGCAAGGTGATCCTCTGCCACATATGTATCTAGAGACATGGATTCCTCCAGGTACACTCTATGGTTAGTGGTCAAGACTCTGGGAGAACTGAGTGGATAGGTCATCCTATGTTGTTCTTTCAATGGGGTTATTCTCCTACTCTGCAACTCTAATCCTTCAACCAGATCCCCTACTAGATCCCTGAACTCAGTTTGGTGGTAGGCTCCAAGCATCCATATCTGCATTGGTCAGTTGTCTGCCAGACCTCCAGAGGAATTGCCATACTAGGTTCCTGTCAGCACACTCCTCTTCCCCACAGAAACAGTGTTGGTTCGGTGTCTACAGATTTAGTGGACCCCCGGGTGGGGGCATCACGAGTGCCCACTCTTCAGTCTCTGTTCCAGTTTTTTGTCCTTGTTTTTGTTTTGACATGAACATTTCTGGGTTAAAAATATTGAGATAGTATTTTCTAGTTCCATGCATTTGCCTGCAAAGCTCAGAATGTCTTCATTCTTAATAGCTGACTAGAATTCCATTGTGTTAATGAACAACATTTTCTGAATCCATTCTTCTGTCATGGGACATCTGGGTTGTTTCAAGCTTCTGGCTATCACAAATAAGGCTACTATGAACATAGTGGAATATGTGTCCCTGTGGCATGGTGGGCATCTTTTGAGTATTTTCCCAAGAGTAGTATTGCTGGGTCTTCAGGTCGACCTATTTCTGATTTTCTGAGGAACCTCCAGATTGTTTCCAGAGTGGTTTTACCAGTTTGCAAACCCACCAGCAATGGAGGAGTGTTCCTCTTTCTCCACATCCTTGCCAACATATGAAGTCACCTGAGGTTTTGATCTTAGCCATTCTGGTGGGTGTAAGGTGGGATCTCAGGGTCATTTTGATGTGCATTTCTCTGGTCACTAAGGACTTTGAACATTTCCTTAGGTGCTTCTCAGCCATTTGAGATTCCACTGTTGTGAATTCTCAGTTTTGTTCTATACATCATTTTTTGATTGTTTTTTTTTAATTTTATTTTATTTTATTTTTTTAATTTACATTCCAAATCACTTCCCCTTTCCCGTTTCCTCCCTCCCCGAAAGTCCCATAAGCCCCCTTCCCTCCCTCTTTTCTCCGTTCAACCCCCTCTCATTACTCTGTCCTGGCGTTCCCCTACATCCAGTCTTTCCAGGACCAGGGGTCTCTCCTTCCATCTTTTTAGAAATCTATTGATATGCTGATTGTGTCTAGGGTATTCTGAGATTCTGTTTTTTTGTTTTTTTGTTTTTTTTTTTTTGGTGGTTAGCTTCTTGGGTTCTTTGCATATTTTGGATATTAGTCCTCTATGTGATTTGGGGTTAGTGAAGATTTTTTTCCCAATCTGTAGGTTGCTGTTTTGTCTCCAAAAGTACACGCACGTACACAATAATAAGTGAATATTAGCCAAAGGGGGGGAGAAACAGTATAGAATACACAAGAATAACCAAGATACAGTCCACGGACCTCAAACTTCAACAGGTCAAGAAGCTGAAGGGCCCAAGTGAGGACTCCAGATGAATCAGCACTATTTGTTGAAAATGCTGTATTTTTTTCCACTAGATGGTTTTAGAGTCTTTGTAAAAGATAAAGTGACCATAGGTGTGTGAATTCAGCCTGTCTCCATACCAATACAATGCAGTTCTTGTTACTATTGGTCTGTAGTATAGCTTGAGGTTAGGGATGGTGATTCCACCAGAAGTTCTTTTATTGTTGAGAATAGTTTTCACTCTCCTAAGTTTTTTGGTATTCCAAATGAATTTGACAATTGCTCTTTCTAAATCTATGAATAATTGATTTGGAATTTTGATGGAGATTGCACTGAATCTGTAGATTGCTTTCAGCAAGATGGCCATTTTAACTCTATTAATCCTACCAATCTTTGAGCATGGGAGATCTTTCCATCTTCTAACATCTTCTTCAATTTCTTTCTTCAGGGATCTGAAGTTCTTTTCACTTGCATGGTTAGATTCTTGCATGGTTAGGGTTTTTTTTCCTTTAAGTTTGTTTATGTAGTGCAATACTTTGATGAATTTCTTTATATTGAACCATCCCTGAATTCCTGGGATGAAGACTACTTGATCAGGTTGGATGAATGTTTTGATGTGTTCTTGGATTTGCATTGAGAAAATTTTATTGAGTATTTTTCCATCAATATTCATAAGGGAAAATGGTTTGTAGTTGTCTCCTTCATGGGTTCTTTTTGTGGTATAAGTATCATTGTAATTGTGGCTTCATAGAAAGGGTTGAGTAGTGCTCTCTCTTATGGAATAGTTTGAGGAGTATTGGAATTAGACCTTCTTTAAAGTTCTGATAGAATTCTGCACTAAACCCCTCTAGCCCTGGGCTTTTATTGGTTGAGAGACTTCTAATGACGACTCTTATTTTCTTGGAGGTTATGGGGCTGCTTAGATGGTTTATCTCATCCAGGTTTAACTTTGGTACCTGGTATCTGTCTAGAAAATCAACCATTTCATCCAGGTTTTCCAGTTTTGTTGAGTATAGACTTTTGAAGTAGGACCTGATTATTTTTGGAAATTCCTCAGTTTCTTTTGTTATGTCTTCCTTTTTATTCTTGATTTTGCTAATTGGTATACTGTCTCTGTGCCCTCTGGTTAATCTGGCTAAGAGTGTATCTGTCTTGTTGATTTTCTCACAGAACAAGCTCATAATTTTGTTGACTCTTTGCGATGTTCTCTTTGTTTCTACTTGGTTAATTTCATCCCTGAGCTTGATTATTTCCTGTCGTCTACTCCTCTTTGGTGTATTTGTTTCTTTTTGTTCTAGAAGTTTCAGGTGCTAGTGTATGATCTCTCCAATTTCTTTTTGTAGGCACTCAGAGGTATGAGTTTTTCTCTTATAAATGCTTTCATTATGTCCCATTGTTTGGATATGATGTGACTTCATTATCATTGAATTGTAAAAAGTCTTTAATTTCTTTGTTTCTTCCCTGACCAAGTTATCATTGAGTAGATAATTGTTCAGCTTCCACATATATCTGGGACATTTGTTGTTTTTGTTGCATTGAAGACCAGCCTTAGTCAATGGTGCTCCAATAGAATACATGGGACTAATTCAATGCTCTTTTATTTGTTGAGGTTTGTTTTGTGTACGAGTACATGGTCGATTGTTGAGAAGGTAACATGAGGGACAGAGAAGTAGATATATATTTTGTTTTAGGGTGAAAATGTTCTGAGAATGTCTGATAAGTTCATTTGGTTCAAAACTTCTTCTAGTTTCACTGTTTCTCTGTTATGTTTCTTTTTCCATGATCTTTCCATTGGTGAGAGTGGGATGTTGAAATCTGCTATTATTGTATGAGGTTCAATGTGTACTTTGAGCTTTAGTAACTTGTCTTTTACCAATGTGGATGTCCTTGCATTTGGAGCATAGATTTACAGAATTGAGAGTTCATCCTCATGGGTTTTTACTTTGATGAGTATGTAGTGTCCTTCTCCATCTTTTTTGATAACCTTTGGTTGAAAGTCTATTTTGTTGGATATTAGAATGCCTACTCCAACTTGTTTCTTGGGAGCATTTGGTTGTAAAAATTTCCCCTTACATTTACTTTGAGGTTATGTCTGTCATTGACTCCAAGGTATTTTTCCTGTATGCAGCAAAATGTGCATCCTGTTTACATATCTCCTTTGTTAGCCTATGTCTTGTTATTGGGGAATTGAATCCATTGATGTTGAGAGATATTAGAGACCAATGATTATTGCTTTCTATTATTTTTGTTGTTAGAGGTAGAATTATATTTCTGTCATTCTCCTCTTTTGTATTTGTTATGAAAAGATTAATGTCTGGCATTTTCTTGGGTGTATTTTCCCTCCTTGTGTTGGACTTTTCCTTCTATTATCCTCTGTAAGGCTGGATTAGTGGAAAGCTATTATTCAAATTTGGTTTTGTCTTGGATAACTTTGGTTTCTCTATCTATGGCAATTGCAAGTTTTGGTAATTTTGGTGTATATAGTAGCATGGGGCTGGCATTTTTGTTCTCTTAGGGTCTATATTACATCTGCCCAGGATCTTCTGGCTTTTATAGTCTCAATTGAGAAGTCTGGTGAAATTCTGTTATATCTGCCTTTACATGTTAATTGACCTTTCCCCCTTACTGCTTCAATATTCTTTCTTTTTTTTTTCTGTGCATTTGGTGTTCTAATTATTATGTGACAAGAGGAATTTCTTTTCTAGTCCCATCTGTTTGGTGTTCTGTAGGCTTCTTTTTTGTTTATTGTCATTTTGTTCTTTATGTTAGGAAAGTTTTCTTCTACAATCTTGTTGAAGATGTTTGCTGGCCCTTTGAGTTGGTAATCTTCACTCTCTTGTATATCTATTATTCTCAGGTTTGGTCTTTTCATTGTGTCCTGATTTCTTGAATGTTTTGAGGTAGGAACTTAGGAACTTTTTGCTTTTTTTTTTTTTGCTTTTTTTTATTTTCTATAATTTTTTAATTTACATTCCAAATGGTTTCCCATTTCCTCCCTCCCCAAAAGTCCCATAAGCCCCCTTCCCTCCCCATGTTCCCCATTCAACCCCCTCTCTCTTCTCTGTCCTGGTATTCCCCTACATCCAATCTTGCTTTTTGTATTTTTCTTGAATGTTGTGTTAATGTCTTCTATTGTATCTTCTGCCACTGAGATTCTCTCTTCTACCTCTTGTACGCTTTTAGTAATGCTGGCATCTGTGACTCTTGTTGCCTTTCCTTGGTTTTCCATCTCCAGTGCTATCTGCCTTTGAGCTTTCTTTAATGATTCTATTTCCATTTTTAGATCCTGGACAGTTTTGTTCAATTCCTTCACCTGTTTGATTTTGTTCCCCTGTATTTCTTTAATGAGTTATATATGTCCTTCTTTAGGTCTTCAATCATCTTCATGAAATGAAAATTTAGATCTGAGTCTTGCCTTAAATGTGTATTGTGGTATCTATGACTTGCTGTGGTGGGAGAACTGGGTTCTGATGTTTCAAAGTAAATTTGGTTTCTGTTGCTTATGTTCTTATGCTTGCCCCTTGCATCTGGTTAACTCTGGTGTTTTCTGGCCTCCCTGTTTCTAATTGGAGTCTGTCCTTCCTGTAACCTTATGATCCTATGATTCTGTGATCCTGTGATTCTGGATGTGTCAGAATACCTGGTGAGTCGAGCTGCAACTGGGGTTTGGGCTGTATGGTATCAGGTCCAGTACAGGGGCTCTGCTCCTGGCACCAGTGGGAACCTGAAGGTGCGTTAATCTCTGTCTGGGTGAGGAATCTAAATCCCTGTGTTTTAGGGATCCCCATATACTAGGTATCATGGCAGGGTTTCAGTTTTCACCTGTGAAGCTGGATGTGTCAGAATATGTGAGGAGTCGAGCTGCAACTGGAGTGTATGCTGTGTACGATCAGGTCCAATACTGCGTCTCTGCTCCCAGCACAGATGGGAACCAGAAGGCGTGCTGGGTTGCTTTAATTTACTTTTAACTTAGGAGAGACAATGTTGCCAACTACCTTGTATGACAAATAATCAGAGTTTAAAGAAATTCTTCTTAACTATATTGTTAAGTCAATTAAGCAAAAGTGAGCTTGTGTTATATTACTAGGGGAATAAAACTTCAATTAGGTGTAAAATAATGTCACAATTTTTGGAAATTCACTAAAAAGGGACGTATTTATTAGAAGCTATTTTTAGTAAATATTTTCATACTTACAAATGTGCATGTAAGTCATTGGATGCCAATCCACCCTTCAATTCCCCTCCAACACTGTATTTCCTATGTACATCGTTAGTGTTCAGTATGATACAACACATGTGTTTACAACTAATGTGCACAAGTGGAAGAGTCAGAAGGATTGTTCTAATGTCAGGACTTAAATGTTATTAAAATCAGAAGCACTGTATAATAACTATATTAATCAAGTACTCTGTGTTAATATAAATTAAAATGTTATTAATGTTTATGAAACTTAGAGTAGTTAAAATGCAGTCCTTGTAATTATTGCTTTTATTTCCTGGGTTTTGTATTGAATGTCATTATCCAGGGACACATACAATATGAATTGCAAATACTTCCTTAGAAGAGGCATAATTTAAATCAATGTGCTCAACTTAATTTTTCAATTCATAGCACTTTTATTCAAGTCTAAAATATTGTCATCTTACTTCTGCATTTCATAATGTTCTGTCTCCTCATTATTACAAATAAGCAAAACATAGCTGAATTTTCTCAAAGCCTATGGTATTAAGTGACACAAGGTATAACACTGGCTTTATTAATGTTTCAATTTATTCCATCTTTTTTTATCAAACACATTATGTTCCTTTTTAGTTTTTGTTCTCTGTGCATTTAGCACATTTACAAATGCAAGTCAATTGATATTAATTACTATAAACATGAATGCATAAAAGTAAATCCAAAGTCAAGAAATGTGCCATAGCTTTGTTGAAGAGAAGATAGACTATGTTCTTTCATAGTGACAGTTCTCTACCTGTCACAACAAAAAACAAACCAAACAGAAAGCCTTCTGTAAAATTCTAACAGGACACTTATAGAAGTTTAACTCTTAAAACTGTTTATGAATGGACTATATAGAATTTCATTGTACAATGAGAAGTATGATCATCTAGTATTATTTTGTATGCATATATACAATATGCAATATGCAATGGGTTTATAATCTATTCTTAATACATAGTTTATTTTTTTCAAACATTAGCTATTTTACCTGCTACAATCACTCTTAGGATTGCCAATAAACTTATTTTTATTAATATGTATCTCTACATGCATAAATTTAGAAAGTCATGATTTTTTAAAACACACCAATACAATTATTTTAATTTTAATGTTTTTAATTGAAACATCATTATATCATTTTCTTCACAATCTTTTCTTCTTCCAACCACTTACCAGTAGTCTTTTTTAAGAAATTTATGCAAAGTAACTGATGAAACTATCATTCATTTTATTACTTTTAAAGTTAAAAGATTCTGATGATTTTATAATGTTATTTTAGTGTTCTCTCTTTCTTTCTTTCTTTTCTTTTATTTTATTTTACTTTATTTTATTTTTGGTGGCAGGGTCTCACTACATAGCCCTCACTGTTCTGAAATTCTCTATAAAGATTAGGGTAGACTTAAACCTACAGGTGTCTATAAATTTAGCATATGCCTTACATTGCTGGACTCAAATGAAATCACTATCAGACCTATTATGATTTTTAATTTTCAGTATTTGTAACGTGTAACATAAAACTTGTTAAGAAATTTTCACAGTCAAACATACTCACTGTTAGCCAATAAGCAGGACAACTTCATATATGTGTTCTATGATTTTTTTTTTATTTGAGAGTACAGAAGCAGGAATGAGGCCATAGTTTTAAGGGTGTCTGGAAACAGCTCTTAGTTTCCCCTAAAAGGAAAAAATTCTCCTGAGAAAGACAGCTGTTCTGTAACAGGGCTGAATATATTCAAAATTACCCTAGACAAATTACAGTGCTATAAAGGAAAAGAATATTCGTAACACATAAAGAAACAAAGTGACAATAATGTAAGGGTATGTCAAAAGACACAAAATCCGCAAAAGAACAAGATAATCCACAAGGAGAGTTTAGGTAATCAAAGACAATATGCCAGTATGTATATGACATGGAAATAGACATTTCATAGGTGGTGTTCTTTCAATAGAAAAGGTTAACCACAGATTAAACATGAGAGACATCGTGCTAATATCAATGTATTGATTTACCATGCACCACACTGCCAAAGTCTTCAGATTATGGTTTGAGAAATGTCACGGTGTTTGAAACAGCTGAAATACAAAGTCAGGCAATGGTGGTACATACAGTTCATCTACCACTCAGAGAATGCAGAGGCAGGCGGATCTCCTGGAGTTACAGGCTAGCCTGGTCTACCAAGAGAGTTCTAGGATGACCAGGTATACATGAAGAAACCCTGCTATAAGCCATCTAGGAAAGGCTAAAACAAATAAGTGAATTTTCTGGAGATGGTCCACCATTTTGGATGGCTCTTATGAGTGAACGTTAAGGATGCAATATTTTGAAAGACTTAATCCCAGGATTGTTTTTTGCTGCTTATATGCATTTCCTATTACTAATCATTATAATTAGTGATTATTATTTCCTAATCATTATTTCCTAATGATTCCTGGACATTAGCTTACCCTATCGAGCAGATTTCCTGCAGGTCAATGTGAAGGTATACTCTCATGTAGTAAGGCTGGGTGTGGGCCTCCATGCAGAGGGTTCCGGCGGAGGGGGCTGCTCTCTGCCGCCTGCCTCGCCGTTTTTGCCGCTGCTGTCGCTGGCCATGGGCCTCCGTGCAGAGGCCCTGCTGAAAGCGGGTGTTGGGGTTTGCCCACACTGCTCCACGCTGCATCCTGTCTGAGGCTGGCAAAGGCCGCCTAGCCGGGAAAGGTTGCAACGGATTGGCTGACAGTGTTCCAGGAGAGAGAACCTCTTCCCGTGTGTTACAGTTCTTTGTGATAAAACCTCCCAGACAGCAGAGTAATCTTCAAACATCCTTTATTGTTCTATAGGATCCAGGTTGGGATTTATATATGATTTGGGGATGCTCTGGGATTTGGCAGCAGGTACTTCTCATTGGCTTGGATTGAGAGTTTGGGAAAATCTTATTTACATGTTGGGAGGGCTTGGGGCTGCAACTACATGACTGGCAGCCACACTTCTATCCTAGGGTTGGGGGGGTGCTGCAACTGCACCAGGAGCTAGGTTCCAGGGGGCGGTGACTGAACTCCTTCTGTTCCATGCAGGTGGAAGCTCCGCCCACAAGGTTGTAGGTAGAAGCCACCCCCTACCGGGTCTTGGGGGTTCAAAGTCTTTGCTCTACCTGAGAAGCAGGCTGCCTGTGAACAGACCACTTCCCAACAGCTGGGTAAAGAAATTAATAATTTCATAATTCCAAATAATAATTTTATAAAATTCCCAAATTTATAAAAGTAATTTCAAGTCCTCTATAGTATAAAAGCTGCAAATAAGAGCTCTGTAAGCCATGAGTCATGGGCTAATTGCACAAGAATAAGAAAGCTGGTTTGGAACAAATTTACTATTAAGGAAACATTTGTTCTAGGGTAGGACACTATCTGGGAACTAAGGGTCATAAACAGACAATGGATAATTTATTGTAGGTGCAAGGACAAAAAATAAAATATTGACTAACTTATCTATACAAAACTAATAAGACACAAAGTAGATATGTCATTTAACAAAACTCTGCTAACTTGTAATATAAAAATTATTGCTTTAAACTTACAATGAACGTATGGGGTTCTCGTAAGAAATAATAAACATTTATTGGGATATTAGTACTAATAGAAACTCATGTACAAAATTCTGTTGTAACTTCTAAGATCTTATTGATCTATGACATGAATTAGAGCCTTAAACTTACTGTGAACATATTGGAATGTAAAAGTATTTAGAATATCATGTAATTCATTATTCCTGCTGTAACAATTCTGCCTGATAGTTATATGTAGCAATTTTTTTAGAGAAATTATATATACTGAAAACAGAAAACATAGGAAGATTTGAATCTCTTTTTCTGTTCGAATAGAGTGACTGAATATTTTCTTTTCTTCTTCTCCTTTTTTCTGGAAGTCAGTAATCTTTTCTTTTTGTTTTTATTTATTTATTTATATTTTGCTAGATATTTGCTTTATTTACATTTCAAATGTTATCCCCTTTCCTCATTACCCCTCCAAAAACCCCCTATCTCACCCCTTCCCTCTCCTACCAAACACCCTCCCACTTTCCTGACCTGGCATTCCCCTATAATGGAGCATTGAGCCTTCAGAGGACAATTGGCCTCTCCTCTCATTGATGACTGAAAAGGCCACCCTCTGCTACATATGTAGCTGACTCCAGGGGTCCCTCCATGAGTACTCTTTGGTTGGTGGTTTAGTCCCTGGGACCTTTGGGGTTACTGGTTGGTATATATTATTATTCCTCTTATGGAAGTACAAACCTCTTCAGCTCCTTGGGTCCTTTCCCTAGCTACTCTATTGGGGAACCAATGTTCAGTCCATGGTTGGCTGTGTGCCATGGGTATTTTAATCTCCCTTCTAAGAAGGACCAAAGTATCCACACTTTGGTTTTCCTTCTTCGTGAGCGTCATGTGGTTTCTGACTTGGGTATTCTGAGCTTTTGGGCTAATGTCTACTTATCAGTGAGTGCATACCACGTGTGTTCTTTTTTGATTGTGTTACCTCACTCAGGATGATATTTTCTAGTTCTATCCATTTATCTAAGAATTTCATGAATTCGTTGTTTTTAATAGCTGAATAGTACTCCATTGTATAAATGTACTACATTTTCTGTATTCATTCCTCTGTGGAGTGCCAACTAAGTTCTTTACAAGTGTCTGGCTATTATAAATAAGGCTGCTATGAACATAGTGGAGCATGTATCCTTATCATATGATGGAACATCTTCTGGGTATATGCCCTGAAGTGGTATAATTAAGTCCTCAGGGAGTACTATGTCCAATTTTTTGAGGAACTGCAAAAGAAGATTTCCAGGGAGGTTTTACCAGCTTGCAATCCCTTGAGCAATGGAGGAGTGTTCCTCTTTCTCTGCATCCTCTCCAGCATCTGCTCTCCCCTGGCCTTTTTGATCTTAGCCATTCTAACTGGTGTGAGGTAGAATCTCAGGGTTGTTTTGATTTGCATTTTCCCAATGATAAAGGATTTTGAATATTTCCTTAAGTGTTTCTCAACCATCCAGTATTCCTCAGTTGAGAATTCTTTGTTTAGCTGTGCACCCTATTTTTTAATAGGGTTGTTTGTTTCTCTGGAGTCTACCTTCAGTTCTTTGTTTATATTGAATATTAGCCCTATATAGGATGTAGGATAGGTAAAGATCTTTCCCAAAGATATTGGTCGTATTGATAGTGTCCTTTGTCATACAGAAGTTTTGGAATTTTATGAGGTCCCATTTGTCAGTTCTTGATCTTAGAGTATAAGCTATTTGTGTTCTGTTCAGGAAAATTTCCCCTGTGCCCATATACTCCAGGCTCTTCCCCACAATTTCCCATATGAATATCAATGCAAAATTATTTAATAAAATTCTTGCAAACCAAATTAAAGAACACATTAAAACGATCATCCACCACTATCAAGTAGGCTTCATCCCAGGGATGCAGGGATGGTTCAATATATGGAAATCCATCAATGTAATCCACTAGATAAAGTAACTCAAGGAAAAAAACCAACATGATCATTTCATTAGATACTGAGAGAGCATTAGACAAAATCTAACACCTCTTCATGATAAAAGTCTTGTAAAGATCAGGAACTCAAGTCCCATACCTAAACATAGTAAAAGCAATATACAGCAAACCAGTAGCCAACATCAAACTAAATGGTGAGAAGCTTGAAGCAATCCCACCGAAATTAGGGACTAGACAGGACTGTCCACTCTCCCTACCTGTTCAATATAGTACTCAAAGTCCTAGCCATATGTTCAAGGTTCTTCCCTAGTTTCCTTTCTATTAGTTTCAGTGTGTCTGGTTTTATGTGGAGGTCCTTGATCCACTTGGAATTGAGCTTAGTGCAAGGAGATAAGAATGGGTCAATTTGCATTCTTCTGCATGCTGACCTCCAGTTGAGCCAGCACCATTTGTTGAAACGGATATCTTTTTTCCACTGGATGGTTTTAGCTCCTTTGTCAAAGATCAAGTGACCATAGGAGTGTGGATTCATTTCTGGGTCTTCAATTCTGTTCCATTGATCTACACGCCTGTCACTGTACCAACACCATGCGGTTTTTAACACTATTGCTTGAATATATGGGCACAGGGAAGAATTTCCTGAACAGAACTCCAATAGCTTATGCTCTAAGATCAAGAATAGACAAATGGGACCTCATTAAATTACAAAGTTTTTGCAAGGCAAAAGACACTGTCAAAAAGACAAAGCGGAAGACAACTAACTGGGAAATGATCTTTACCAATTCTACATCCGACAGAGGGCTACTATCCAATATATACAAAGAACTCAAGAAGTTAAACTCCAGAGAGACAAGTAACCCTATTAAAAAATGGGGTATAGAGCTAAACAAAGAGTTCTCACCTGAAGAATATCTAATGGCTGAGAAGCACCTAAAGAGATGTTCATCATCCTTAGTCATTAAGGAAATGCAAATCAAAACAACCCTGAGATTCCATCTCACACCAGTCAGGATGGCTAAGATCAAAAACACAGGAGACAGCAGTTGTTGGCGAGGGTGTGGAGAAAGAGGAACACTCCTCCACTGCTGGTGGAATTGCAAGCTGGTACAACCACTCTGGAAAGCAGTCTGGCGGTTCCTCAGAAAACTGGGCATGACACACCCGGAGGATCCGGCTATACCACTCCTGGGCATATACCCAGAGGCTTTACCTGCCTGCAATAAGGACACATGCTCCACTATGTTCATAGCAGCCTTATTTATAATAGCCAGAAGCTGGAAAGAACCCAGATGTCCCTCAACGTAGGAATGGATTCAGAAGATGTGGTATATTTACACAATGGAATACTACTCTGCAATTAAAAACAATGAACTCACGAAATTCCTAGGCAAATGGTCAGAACTTGAAAATATCATCCTTAGTGAGGTAGCTCAATCACAAAAGAACACACATGGTATGTAGTCACTGATAAGGGGATATTAACCCAGAATCTCGGAATACCCTAGACACAATTCGTATATCAATAGATTTCTAAGAAGATTGAAGGAGAGACCCCTGGTTCTGGAAAGACTGTATGTAGAGGAACGCCAGGACAGAGAAACGAGAGGGGGTTTAATGGGGAAAAAGAGGGAGGGAAGGGGGCTTATGGGACTTTCGGGGAGGGAGGAAACAGGAAAGGGGAAATGATTTGGAATGTAAATAAAAAAAAAAACTTAGAAAAAAAAAAAAGTCCTAGCCAGAGCAATTAGACAACAAAAAGGAGGTCAATGATACAAATTGGAAAGAAAGAAGACGAAGTATCACTATTTGCTGATGATATGATAGTATACTTAAGTGACTCCAAAAATTCCACTAGAGAACTCCTAAACCTGAAAAACAACTTCAGCAAAGTGGCTGGATATAGAATTAACTCAAGCATATCAGCAGTCTTCCCCTACTCATAGGATGAAAGGGCTGAGAAAGAAATTACAGAAACTACACCCTTCAAAATAGTCACAAACATAAAATACCATGGTGTGACTCTAACCAAACAAGTGAAAGATCTGCATGACAAGAACTTCAAGTCTCTGAAGAAAGAAATTAAAAAAGATCTCAGAAGTTGAAAAGTTCTCCCATGCTCATGGATTGGCAGGGTTAATATATTAAAAATGGCCATCTTGTCTAAAGCAATCTACAGATTCAATGCAATCTCCATCAAAATTCCAACTCTATTCTTCATAGAGTTAGAATAAGCATTTCCCAAATTTTATCTGGAATAACAAAAAATAACCCAGGATAGCAAAAATATTCTCAACAATAAAAGAACTTTTGGAGGAATTACCATCCATGACCTCAAGCTATACTATAGATCAATTGTGATAAAAAACTGCATGGTATTCTTATAATTACAGGAAGGTAGATCAGTGGAATAGAATTGAAGACACAGAAACAAACCAACACATCTGTGGTCACTTGATCTTTAACAAAGGAGCTAAAATCATCCAGTGGAAAAAAGCATTTTCAGCAAATGGTTCTAGTTCAACTGGCAGTCAACATGTAGAAGAATGCAAATTGATCTATTCTTATCTCCAGCACAAAGCTCAAGTCCAAGTGGATCAAGGACCTCCACATGAAACTGGATACATTGAATCTAATATACTGAATATTTTATGCATGCACACTTTCTTTTCATTTTCCTCTGGCTCAGAAATAATTAAGGAACTCTGAACCTCTCACCTGTCTGGTGAGGGGCTCTAGAGACAAAGATCAAATAACCAAAAGAGGAAGTTAATTTTTTTATTTAATCCCCTACTAATAACAGCAGGTTTCAATTGCCAGAAACCAGCTGCATTTTAGGCATAGAATACCAAATGAGCATTAAGTTTCCAGAGACCATCATCTTCTGACAAGAGAGTGTTACAAGACCAGAATCTTTGACTTTGTTCAACCCTGTATCCCACCTTGGTAACTGTACATCTAAGGCTGTGACTAGAATATGCACAACCCAACTCACAAAACAAAATAGCACAGAACAAACACAAACAAACAAAACAAAAAATAAAAATAAAATAAAAAAAGAAATAAAAAAATAAAAGAAGTAAAAGACTTCAGAAACATGCTAAGCTAGTGTGTGATGTATCTCTGACTTTAGTATAATAATTCTAATTTATCTATTCTTCCCGTTTTCACTGTTGCTTCTAGCCATTATCTTTTTGCCAGTTTGCTTATATCTTAAAAGCCCCAATCTTTTTCATTGATCTTCTACATTTTTGTATTAATTTTATTTGTTATTACATTACTATGTTCTCTTTCTTCTTTAAAAATAGACTCATCCGTGATCACTCTCTCCCCATGTGCAGGGCAACCCCAGCAGGCTAGAATAAATAAAATTCCCCTGGCTTGTTAAAATAAAAATAGATTCATCTACTCTTTGACATTTCTAAAGTAGCTTACCACATCAATATTTAAAATTATTTTAATTTTCCATTTATAAAATATATATAAATTTTTGTGTAAGCATTATTGTTGCTTCTTCCAAATATTTAAATGGTGTGGCATTAGTTTAATTATATTTAAAACAATTACTCTCCTACTAAATATTTTTAAAGTATTACATTTTTAAAATACTATATAATGGGGATAGCCCTCTTTGTTCTTGCTGAGGACTTCTTGGTTTCTAGCACCCACATAGCAGTGCAAAAATGTTTATAAGTCTAGTTCCAAGGGATCTTCAATACTCCTCTTGCCTCCATAGGCAAGAAAAAACCCATGTGATATAAATATACTTGTAAACAATATATATATATATATATATATATATATAATCTTAAAATATTATTTAGACATGATATTCCATGACTTTAATCTTAGCACTTTGGAGGTATAGGCAGAAGAATTAGTAGGTTAAGATCATTTTTGTCCTTAGAGTAAGTTCAGAGCCAGCTTGCACAGCATGATGACTTATCTTGAATTGAACAAAAGAATTATTTGATTTAAATATATATTTAAGTAAATGTATTTTACATTGGTATTTTCCACAGTGATATTTGTCATCTCAAATTTTCACTTTATTAATAGGAGCATAATATTATGAAATTTATTTTATTATTGGCTCAATTCCTTTTATTCATTGGCCATATTAAATTTGGTTGTTATGTACTTAAGGTAAGTTCCATATGGACAGCATGAAATAAAGTGAAATGTGAAGTTTTTATCAATACAAATCCATGAAATAAAGATAAATGAAGCACTCCATAAAATCTGTTTTTATTAATGACATGTTGGATATAAAGATTACTGCATGTTCTTTTTTATTCTAAGCTCTTCTGCATATCTACAATCTCCCTTAATTACTTTTCCTCAATAGTTCAGAGTCTAAATCACTTTTTTATTGTCTTATTCATTTAAGAATCCTAGTAATTGTCTGTGTGTTTCCAATACTTAACTTTCCCCTCATGCTATAAACTAGACTTCTTCTTCTCGAAACTTTATATACTGAACAATAGCCCAGTGTAACCACTTTGGGAGATGCCTTGGGAAGATCATAAAGGTTGTACCATTATGATAGAGTTAGTGAAAATTTAATGGGCAAGGAAAAACATGATAGTATGCTCTCTTTGTTATATGATGACACAGTAAAATAGATCTCTGAAAACTAGGAAAGAGAGCTTATAAGAACATGAATCTGCAAACACCTTCTCAGCCTTCAGAGATTTTACAGTTAAGGCATGTTGCTTATACTTAACAGTCTATTGTTTAATACAAAATACAAATTTACAGTATATTAGTTGCTTTTCTGATTCTGTGATAGAATGTCATGACATATAACATCTTAGGAAAAGATATTTAGTTTACTTTAAAATTCCAGAGGGCTAAAGTTCACTATGGCAAGAAAAAGCAAGGAAAATATGGTGATGTAATTAAGAAGCTAGCTAATCACACTTTTATCTGCACAAGGAAGATGAGAGAGAGAACACGAAGCAGGGCTACCTTATAAAATTTCAAATTCATTCCTAATGTTGTATTTCCACCACAAATGTTCCAACTCTTAGGACATCCACAATTTTACCAAACAGTGTGACCAACATGTAAACGGAAGTTAAATTACAATCCCTCTGGGGAGGGATTTTTTATTCAAACAACCATACATAATTCCAGAAAACAATAGGGAGAAATGAATTGCACTTCAATGATTCACAAAAAGGTACTCCAATCAATTAATAAACTTTACACTTCCTATTCCATTGTATTAGATGCTACTGTCTTATGGATCTTAGTTTCAAAACAAGGAATATTTCCATATAGAGAAAACAGAGAAGACATTGAACTAAAAATGAAAATTGACCTTACCCACTATAGATTGCTCTTGCTCCAGAATGAATAGGAAAAGAAGCAAATATTGTGGTTGTGGGAAAAATCCTCTTCACTAAGGAGATATTATATTATAACTTGACAAGGAAAATAAACCAAATATATCTGTAAATGAGGAGATTCTTCTTACTTCCCTGTAGACAATCACACTGTATCATTTAGAGTACTTGAAAATGACAGAGATCCAACTCACATAAGAACAGAACAGAGATGTCATGAAGGATTACATCATACCCCAAAACCATGATTCGAATGATCATGGCAAGGGAGATGTAAACATGGTATGGATGAAATAATTAAAAGTATCATGTGGGAAAACAAAAGACTACAATTATCAGTAATATTACCTTAGTGGTTTGCTGTTAAAATAGAACACACACACACAAACACACACACACACACACACACACACACACATACATGCATATATATGTCACTTCAAAATTCACAGAACAACATTTGGTATGAGAGAAAAGTATCTCTAGGATTTATATGGGAAAATGAAGAGAAAAGTCATTCCTTTCTTCATCTAAAGCCAGAATTTGAAAGAAAATCCTACCATTGTTTTCAGTGTTCTTAGACCTTTGGATTCAGACCAGAAGTATATCATTTATTTGTCATCTCCTTATAGCTCATTTGTTAAAACTTCTGAGGCTTTGTCTTTATAATTTGTTCTATAAATTATAAAGACAAATTGTTCCTTATAACAAATATCCTTTTATTTTGTATATATATATATATATGTATATATATATATATATATATATATACATATATATATATATATATGTATATATATGATTGCACACAGAAAAAAAAGGCATACACACTTTTGACTAACTTTTCTTCAGAAAAACCTGGGTAATTTAACTTTTTACAAGTAACCTCAATCTTTATATTTTATATTTTAATACTCAAAAAATCTTATATCTTTATATTCAGCAATATATAGGTAAATAGTAGAAACTTCCAACAATTGTTCAAACTATGTGCTGTCTTTCTAATTTGTCATTATGCTACCCATTTACAGTTCCTGCCAAAATTAATTTTGAGAAACTATATAAAATTATTTGAAGATGAAGTAGAAAAAGCATGAGAGGATCAGTATCAGAGCATTAATCATTGTTTAAAACATTTCCCCAGAGAAGAACTATATAAAATCTCAATCTCTCCCTCCCTCCCTCCCTCCTTCCCTCCCTCTTTCTCTTGCTTTTCCTCTCCCTCCTTCACTACACCTCCTTCTCTCTCTCTCTCTCTCTCTCTCTCTCTCTCTCTCTCTCTCTCTCTCTCTCTCTCTCTCTCTCTGTGTGTGTGTGTGTTTGTGTGTGTGTGTGTGTGTGTGTGTGTGTGGTGTGTGTGTGTGTGTGTGTGTGAGAGAGAGAGAGAGAGAGAGAGAGAGAGAGAGAGAGAGAGAGAGAAAGAAAGAAAGAGAGAGTAAATGCAACATGCATGCATGAATGAGCCCAGGGCTTAACTAAGAAATAAGCCAAATTATTCTCATAGCACCAGATTTTAACCATACTACTTTCCTTTTATCCACGGTATTTGGATTTATCACCTGTATATTTTTTTCTCTATTCAGGAAGAGGGAATCATTCATTAGTCATAATTTTGTATCAGGCAGTGACAATTTACACATACTCTAGTAAGTTATGGATTTGAAATTAGAACTCTAATTAAAGTTCCGTTCATGGTCTCCATTGTACCATTTTGTCTTATTAGTGACTCATGTTGAAAGTAATGAGAAAGCTAATTCTTAGTCATGGAAATGGGAAAACTGTGATTGGAAAATCAAGGTGAAGGAAGAATCAATAGCCCTTGATTAAATGATACAACAGGAAATGAATTTAGGCAAAGCAGTGCTCACAATGGCACATTAGAGTTGTCCCTGGGAAGCTTCTTCAAAGCTGGACAAACATCTGGGATTTTATGTCAGTATTCCATACTACGTTAGTTGGGTTATTGATTCATGGAGTCTATATGATTTTCTCAAATTGTAATTAAACTGTTTTTGATTTGACATTGCACTGCTTAATGAAAAGAAAGTTGAAAACTGCATTGAAGCAGTTGCTAGTTCTTTACTGCATTTTTAAAATTCTTTTCAAGGGCTAATCACATTTTTTGTTGGTCTTGCAAACTAAATTTTAACTGGAATCACATTTGTCATACAAGCTCTCAACAAGCACAAATTCCATTCTTTGTCTCTTGCATCTCAGTCAAGAAAAATACTTTGCTCTTTTTGTCCAATAACCAAGTTGAATGGACTCAGATTGACAACTATGGTGCATCTTTGAACGAACTTAGATTTTCAAAAAACCAGTTCTCCCTGGTCTATAGCAAGAATGACATTTACTCTTTTTTGTTTTGTTTTGTTTTTGTTTTTTTAATGTTATTATTTTTCTTTTTTTTTTTTACGTTCCAAATTTTACTCCCCTTCTGGTCCTCCCTCTGATTGTTCCACATCCTGTACCTCCTCCCCATTCCTGTCTCCAAGAGGTTGTCCCCCCACCCTCACCCTACCTGACCTCTAAACTCCCTGGGGCCTCTAGTCTCTTGAGGGTTAGGTGCATCTTCTCTGCCTGCTCCCAGACTTAGCAGGGCAGTCCTCTACTCTATATGTGTTGGGGGCCTCATATTAGCTGGTGTATGCTGCCTGGTTGGTGATCCAGTGTCTGAGAGGCCACTTATAGGGTCACCCTCCTACTCAACTTCTTCCAGTTTTTCCCTAATTCTACCACATGTGTCAGTAGCTCCTGTCCATTGATTGGGTGCAAATATCTGCATCTGACCCTTTCAGCTGCTTGTTAGGTCTTTTGGAGGGAAGTCATGATAGGTCCCTTTTTGTGAGCGCTCCATAGCCTCAGTAATAGTGTTAGGCCTTGGGGCCTCCCACTGAGAGTTCATTTTGCCATGGGTCCAGACACCTTGATTCATGGAAAAACCTTGCTTGTCTTTTCTACCACTTATTTATACTACTCAGAGAATCACCTGCTACTTTTTGTTTTCTCCTAGGTAAATATGAAATTTGTGTTTATTATCCATTTTGCTGAGTTTCTTTAGCCAATAACTAGGACAAAGTATTCAACATTATCTTTACAGATCTTACAAAAACAAAGCAAAACAAAACAAAACAAAACAAACAACCAAACAAACAAACAAAAAACCCTGTTGTTGAATTTGGGGACACTTGGTCATGAAAAAAGTAGTGTTTACTAGGTAACATAAACTAATATTGTGGCTTACCTTTTAAAAGCAGAAGCAGAAACACCATGTGAGGATGTTTCAATATTACTCAGTAAGGAGAAGAAAATCATGGGAGACAGAAGAAGGGAGGGATTTGGACAGGAGAGGGGAAAGGGAGGGGAACAGGGGTGGGTGGGGGGACAGGATTGTTATGGGGGTGGGGGAAGGCAGGGAAGAAGCCCAAAGGGCTAGCAGAATGAATGAAAATATGCAGATATGCAGCCTCAGAAGGTGGGAGGTGGGGAGACTCTCTAGAAAGTACCAGAGACCTGGGAGGTAAGAGACTCTCAGGACTCAACGGGAGTGACCTTAAATAAAATACCCAAAAGTGTAGAGAGAGAATTTGTAGAGCCAATCTCCAGCCCAAAGGCAGCACACTGAGAGATGGGGTTGCCATCCCACAGACAAAATTTCTGACCAAGAAGTGTTCTTCTCTAAAAGAACTGCAGAGATGAAAATGTAGAAGAGACTGAGGGAAAGGCAGTCGAGGGAGGGACTGGATCAACCTAGGATCCACCTCATGGGGAAACACTAACCCCTGACTATTACTGAAGCTATGATGTGCTTACAGACAAGAGCCTAGCATGGCTGTCCTCTGAGAGGCCCAACCAGCAGGCAACAGAGAAAGACACAAATTTAACCCAACCATTGGACTGAAGTTTGGAACACTTAGAGTTGAATTAGGGGAAGGATGGAAGAAGCTGAAGAGGAGGGCGACCACATAGGAAGATCAGCAGACTCCACTAACCCAGACCCCTGAGAGCTCCTAGCCACTGAGCCACCAACCCGGAAGCATACAGGAGATGGTCCAAAAACCTCGACACATATATGACAGAGACCTGCCTGGTCTGGCCTCAGTGGGAGAAGATGCACCTAATCCTTAACAGACTTGAGGCCTCACCAAGGTGGGAGGCCTTGTGGTGGTGGAGCATTCTCCTGGAGATGGGGGAGGAGAAATGGGATGAGGAAATATGGAACGGGAGACCAGGTGGCTGGGGCAAGGGCTAGATAAGAAAGAAAGAAAGAAAGAAAGAAAGAAAGAAAGAAAGAAAGAAAGAAAGAAAGAAAGAAAGAAAGAAAGAAAGAAAGAAAGCACATTGGCTTTCAGTATGTTTCCAACACTACCAAATCTAAGTAAGCCAAGATAAATTTAAAAATAAAATCAAAACCCAGTCTGCCTTCTCCAAACACAATAAAACACTGTAAATTATCATAGATACTTGCTCAAAAAAACTACTTCTCTTAATATGGTATTAATTAAAATTGACAAAGTACATTTTTATGAAGCTTTTTGTCAGTAAAAATTGCATCTGAGAAAAGGATATGAGACATTTCCATCTGAAATTCTGTCTCTAAATAAAGTGCATTCTCTCTATTAAAGCATTCATTGACAATGACATTGAAATGTGCATTTTTTCATGACCAAAACATGACATTCATTATTGAAAATCTCTTATTTCTAATCTAATTTTCCATTAATCAGCCACCTTTCATTTTAGTGTGTCTTCTTATTCTTTCAAATACTGAGTGGTGGGTGACTTGTAAAGGTGCACATAAATCAAGAAATTCAGTCACTATTCTTTTACTAGAAAATATCACCCTGAGTGAGGTAACATAGATCCAAAAGGGCATGCATGGTATGTACTCACGATTAAGTGGATATTAGTCACACACACACACACACACACACACACACACACACACACACACACACAAAATACAGAATACCCAAGATAACAGTACACAGAACTCAAAAAGGTCAACAAGCTGAAGGGGCCAAGTGAGGACACCTCAGTCCCACTTGGGAAGGAGAAGAAAGCAAACACCAGGAGGGAGGGAGAGAGAACCTGAGAGGGAAAGTGGCAGATGGGGGAGAAGGAGTGGGGGCAAGAGGGGCAGGGTTGAACCAGATCTGGTATTGGTGAGGGAAAAAGACTGAAAGCCCAAGGGCTAGCAGAATAAATGGAAACAGGCAACCTCAGGAGGTGGGAAGTAGGGGGAAACCTCCAGAATGCACCAGAGACCTAGGAGGTGAGAATTGCCTGACAGTAGGGAGAGGGAACTTAGAGAGCCTATCTCAAGCAGAAAGAAAGGGCATCAAGTGAGGGAGTAGGTTGCCATCCCACAGTCAAAACTCTGACCCATATTGTCCCTGTCTGAAAAATCTGCAGGAATGGAAATGTAGAGGAAGCTTCGGAAACAAAGGTCAATTGACAGACCCAATGTGGAATCCAGCTCCAGAGGAGGTCCCAAGGCCTGACACTATTCCTGAGACTATGGAGCACTCACAAAAATGGGACCTATCATGACTGCTATCCAAAGATTCAACAAGCAAAGAAGAGAAAATCCTGAGGAGTCAAATGCAAATATTTACACCCAACTAATGGACAGAAGCAGCTGTCTCCTGTTGTTGAATTAGAGAAGGCTGAATTTTAAAAAAGAAAAAAATTAAATTAAGTTTCTATGGAGAAACAAAAAAGAAATAAATGGATCTTTTTCTTTTTTTTTTTTTTAAGATTTATTTATTGTTAAATGTAAGTACATTGTAGCTGACTTCAGACACACCAGAAGAGGGTGTCAGATCTCATTACGGATGGTTGTGAGCCACCATGTGGTTGCTGGGACTTGAACTCAGGACCTTTGGGAAAGCAGTCAGTGCTCTTAACCGCTGAACCATCTCACCAGGATCTTTTTTCTTACTGACAAAAACTGAAATTTAACTTAGTTCTATCTTCAACTTGTTATCTGTCATTTGCCTGCCTGTCTGCCTGCCTGCCTGCCTATCTATCTATCTATCTATCTATCTATCTATCTATCTATCTATCTATCTATCTATCTATCTATCTATCTATCTATCATCTATCTATCATCTATCTATCATCTATCGATTTGTTGATCAATCATTTCTATTTAACTGCCTTCCTGCATGCCTGCCTGCTTGCCCGTCATCTATGTCTAATGATTCAAAAACAAGAAGAGTAAATATCAGAGTTTTTAATTTATCTCATATTTCATAAAGCATTAAAAATAATTTATCTTCAAATACTAAAATTTTCTTCTCCCCATAGACAAGAACTCACAAATCTCAAGAATCTCAATTTGTGGATTGTTAAACGTCAACAGTTTTGACAAGCATTTTCCTGGAATTAGCCATATGTTTTTTACTAAACGTTGCAAAAAACTGAAAACAAACCCAACCAATATTTTTTCTGTTATAATTTCAGAGACACAATAAATAATATAACAGGATCAATTCTATTTTATACACATTTTGGTATAACAGCACAAGTTTTCAATTGGTTGACCAGAAAATAATTTTAGACTGGCTTATCATATATTATAAAAACATATAAAATGAAGGACAAATATGATATCATTTATTTGGCTCACTGTATTAGAGGCAACATTATATATATCCGTAGTCTCACCATTTTATTAATATAGCATCTTATTATTGTGTACGTTTGTATTTCATCAGTTGCTGTATATGTGTTGCTAATTTAAGTTGCCTATTTAAAATTAGAAAAACTGTTGTTTCTCTACTTCCCAATACTGACATTGAAGCACAAAAGAATTTTAAGCTTTCTCAGGTCACACAATTAATGTGAGATAAGATTGTGATATAACGACACTGGGCAAGCATTCAAAGAAGCTTTAATAAGTCCACACATAAGACTCAGATTAAGGTAACTCCACACACACCTAATACTTAAGGGAACTAAAACACGACCACCATATTTGTCACTCAGAGACACTATGACAAAGTAAGAACATTTGGAGAGTGCCTAAAATGTTTATTGTTTGAAAATTCTAAAACATTAGAAGCCTAACATGTTGCTGCTTTCAAAGTATACTTCTCCAGAGGACATTTTTAGCTTATAGAGGGTCATCTTTTCATAGGTTTAAGAAGGACTGTATTTAGTATATTATAAAATTATGTCTTTCATAATGTATCAAATTATGTTTCAATTAGGATACTAATTATAGGGATTGTGCTAATAACGTTGTTTTGATTTAACTAACTCCAAAATGTTCTCTATCAAAGTATATTCACATTCTGAGTTGTTGAAAGTTAGACCTCAATATATAATTTATGAGAAGATTCTACTTGGTACATAGCACTTATACATGTGTCTGGACATGAAATTATACAATAATTCTATTTGGCACTCTCCAGCCAAAACAAGACATGAGGAAATAACTAGGTTTATCCATGCAATATATTTGTACTGAGCAACCAAAGCAATAAGCAATTTTTTAGTAGAATAGTTTAGGTTGGTTATAGAATGATCTGACTCCATGAAACACATAAACAAAAAGTGTAAAGTTAAAGCTAACTGGATAAAAATTTGCACAAGATAAAAGATTATCCAGACTAATATATTAAGATAATTCATGAAGTCAAATAGTTGGAAAGAGAATAAATTAGAAGGAATTACAGATATATATGAGGAAACATTTAGAAGTGAGAGAGATGGATTACAATGATTGAGATGATTGTATAGATGCTTAAATGTATCAAAACAGAATTTATTATGATAATTATAACTCAATAAATTAATCAAAATCTTAAAATGTGCATTACTTTTTAAAATGAAGTATATTAATTAACATTAGTCACCAACAATAATATAAATTAGTAATAAAGCATGCTGGGAAACACTGTAAATTTCAGGTTAAAAAGTAAATTCACTGATACAGCTAACATTCCTCATGTGCTCTCTCAACTTTTTGACAAGTTATACTCTGAATTCTCAGCCTTTCCATGCAACAGTGGCACTATTCTTTGGTCAATGCTGAATCCATCTTTTTCTTTCTGGGAAGAAATTGTTTTCATTTTAAAGATTTTTTTCTATCTCACCTATGTAAAAGATACCTTTCACTCAAAATCCTAATCCTTTCCTTCAACAAATGATTCCCTCCAATAACTGTTATTCATGGTCTTTAGCTACTTAAATTATCTTCTGAATTTTGCTAGAATAAGTAACCTTGGAATGTTAACAAACAGCTATTGTTGCTCTTGTATTGATTGAAAGTAATAATTATATTTAGCAAATCTCACCATGACCTTATTATTTTCTCAAGAAAAAACAATTTACAACTTACAGCTAAATAATACTTACAGCTTTATTATTTTCTCAAGGAAAACCAAGTCACAATGTTTTTAGCTAAATGAATCAGTTACTTACAAATAGCCATTTATGACTTAATATTATAATTCAATCCAATGAAGTTTTCTCCTTTATTTTAAAAGTGTGTATTTTTTCTTCTTTCTTTCATATTTTTGGGCATATACTATTGTTGTTTCTTACATATATGTGATGTTGATGCTAATGTTAGACAATGCCTAAGCATGAGAAAAAATCCACCTTTTTTTGATTAATTTTAACCTCACACAACTGTCGTGAACAATTGTTCAATCAGCAGTCACCTAAAAGTGTGATAAGCTTTTGTTAAATAGTAAGCAGCAGACATTTTTCATTTCCTCATCTTTGAATTGAATGCTAAAACTACTTATTTCCATAATCTTTCTGTGAAACCAGCACCTTGCAAGTTAAATTTGTATTAAGTATTAGGGAGTCCCCATTTAAAAAAACCCTATGATTAATATGGTGAAAAGTATGATTCTAGTAAATCCATATTCCTTGCATTATTTACTGTCTTTTCTCATTTAGGTGGACTGAGGTTATCATAGCTTTGGTATCATTGTTCCTGTCTGTAATAGAGCATATCATTCACATGTGCTTTTTATTGTGTTCATAAAAATTTTCCATTTCTTAAAAGCACACTTCTGTTATCAGATTCAAAAGTTACTGTAACCTAGAATGATTCCATCTTAATTAATTACATTTGCAAGCATTATATACTCAAAAGAAGTCACATATTTCAGTTCCAGTATATTAATTTTAGAAAGAAACTAACATACACCAACCAAAATTTGCTCCTCAAATTTGAAAGTTTCTGTTGTGAATTATATCAATTCTTAACAATCAAAACATCATATTTTTGATAAATATTTTTCAACTATATCTGTGTATTCTAGCAATCAATCTGATTAATGAATAATACATTTTGATTAAAATTCTTATTCTGCATCCATTCCTCTGTTGAGGGACAACTGAGTTCTTTCCAGCTTCTGGCTATTATACATAAGGCTGCTATGAACATAGTGGAGCATGTGTCCTTATTGCATGCAGGTAAAACCTCTGGGTATATGCCCAGGAGTGGTATAGCCAGATCCTCTGTGAGTGTCATGCCCAGTTTTCTGAGGAACCGCCAGACTGCTTTCCAGAGTGGTTGTACCAGCTTGCAATCCCACCAGCAGTGGAAGAGTGTTCCTCTTTCTCCACATCCTCGCCAACACCTGCTGTCTCCTGTGTTTTTGATCTTAGCCATTCTGACTGGTGTGAGATGGAATCTCAGGGTTGTTTTGATTTACATTTCCCTAATGACTAAGGATTTTGAACATTTATTTAGGTGCTTCTCAGCCATTAGATATTCTTCAGGTGAGAACTCTTTGTTTAGCTCTGTACCCCATTTTTTAATAGGGTTATTTGGCTCTCTGGAGTCTAACTTCTTGAGTTCTTTGTATGTATTGGATATTAGCCATCTGTCAGATGTAGGGTTGATAAAGATCTTGTCCCAATTTGTTTACTGCCGCTTTGTCCGAAAGATGAGATTGATAATCATTTTTTGAAATATGATGTAGTGTTTCTAACAGAAGGAAGCCCATAAGGAGGAAACACTACATTATATTTCTAAAAATGGTTATCAATCTCATCTTTATTTTTCTTTTTATCACACTTAGTAGAAAACTTTTTTATGTGGTATTGAGTGTGCATTTGTATTTTGTACAGGTGTGTGTAGAGGTGACTGTCCTCATATATATGTAAATGTATGTACAGTTTGTATAACATATACTTATATATAGACAGCAGCATTGATGTCTTCCTCAATATCTTTTTCTATCTTTCTTTCTCTTCCTTCCTTCCTTTCTTTCTTTCTTTCTTTCTTTCTTTCTTTCTTTCTTTCTTTCTTTCTTTCTTTCTTTCTTTCTTCCTTCCTTCCTTCCTTCCTTCCTTCCTTCCTTCCTTCCTTCCTTCCTTTCTTTCTTTCTTTCTTTCTTTCTTTCTTTCTTTCTTTCTTTCATTTTTAGAGACATGTGATCCCACTGAACTTTGTTCTATTTGATTCCACCTCTACAGTGACTTTTCAGTTATAATTTTTATGAGCATGGTAGCATTACAAACTACATTTGTTTCCTGTCTTATTTTTCTGTTAAAATACCTAACAAAAGAAACCTAAGGAAGAAAGGGCATATTTGGGCTAACAGTTCTAGAACCCAGGTTGTTGCAGATCATGGAGTCCTGATGGCAGGAAATTGGAGCAGTTGAGCACATTGCATCCACAGTCAGTAAGCCAAGTGATGAGCACTGATTTTCAGTTCATTTTTCCCCTTTTAATTAAGTCCAGGACACCAGTCTGTGGAATGATACCACCCACAATTTGTGCAATTCTTTGACTGTTACATTATCCTTTCTAGATAATTTCCACAGGAATTCCACGTTTCCCTTAATTATTCTACACACTGTGAACTTGACCATCCAGATTAAACATACACCATAGGAAATCAAGTCCTTGCATAAGCAGTTTGCCACAGGGAATTTCTATTACCCCAGAGTAACTTCATCATTTAGATTTTGTTCATCTTCTTGACTGCCAGACAAATTGGTTATTCATGATCAATCCTGAACGTAAAATAACTTAATATAAAATACTCATGTGTGATTGTTTAACTCAGTTAAAGACCACTGGCCTTACTTTCAAAATCCCCGAGTTAAATATCTAACATCACAGAAGACGGAAATGATGGCATATGCCAACATTCATAGCCTTTAAAATGCTGAGGCAGGAAGAACAGGTGTTCAGGGTCAGCTTCAGCTACATGTTCAAGTTTGAGGTAAGTCTGTGTTCTATGAGAACTTGTCCCCCAAACTAAAAAAAGAAAGAAAAAGATTCAAATAATCCCTAAAAGTACTCATTGTATTAGTCAGAATTGAATTTGCTCACAGGTCTTTAGTGCTATTAGGTATTAGTCACTATTAATGTGAGTTTTCAAAAAAAATTCAAAATTATTTATGGGATAATGAAAGTAATATGATATTTTATAATTGTACTATTTTATGATATATGATTATGATTGCCACGACTTTTGAACTTGTATTTCACAATAGTTGCTTATGAAATTAGATGATATACCTACAAAACATTAGTTTCTCCATATGAAAATCTGTATAAAACCCAATCTTAGCCACTCTCTTATTTTTGTGAAGAGACACCATGAGCACAGCAGCTTTTATGTATAACAAACAAACAAACAAACAAACAAACAAAACCAGGCTGGACAGTGGTGGCACATACCTTTAATCCTAGTACTTTGGAGGGAGAGGCAGGTAGATTTCTGAGTTCAAGGTCAGCCTGGTCTACAGAGTGAGTTCCAAGACAGCCAGGGCTACACAGAGAAACCCTGTCTCAAAACAAGCAAACAAACAAACAAAAGAGACAATAAACCAACAAAACATTTAACTGGGGTTTGCTTATACTCTCAGAGTGTTAGCTCATCGTCATAGTAGGGAAAATGGTAGCATTCAGGCATGCATGGCCCTGGACCTGAAAGCTTTAAATCCTGATAAATAAGCAGCATGAAAAAAGTCTGGGCTTGGCATGGTCTGTTGAACTAATAAAAACTGACTTCTAAGGCCACACTCCCTCCAACAAGGACAAGCCTGAATCTTCCTGACACTATCAAACAGTTTCACTCCTTGGTGACTAGGCATTCTAATATGCGAGCCTATGGGGGCCATTCTTACTCACACTACCACACTCAGACACAGTCCTTTTATTTATGGACTTACTAAATGATGTAATCTCTGTGATGCCTGACACATAGAAATGAAATATTTATTATTTTTATGCTTTCTTTCTTTCTTTTCTCATAATTAGAGTATTAGAATAGACCATTTACATGAGGCTATAAGATTCACCTCAGCTCCTATTATCACATTTCATGCCAGAAGACAGTCAAGGCAGAAAAATGATTTTCACAAATTGATCAAATATTAAGGTCTTATTTCCATGATTAATCAAGTCATATACCATTCTGTTTTTGATTTTTTATTGGTTGTTTTATTTATTTACATTTGAAATGTTATTCCCCTTCCTGGTTCCCCTCCACAAACCACCTATCCCACCCTCACACCCCACTGCTTCTATGAGGGTGCTCCCCCCACCAACTCATTCCTGCCTCACTGCCCTAACTGGGGCATCAAGCCATCACAGGATCAAGGGCCTCCCCTATCATTGGTGCCAGATAAGCCCATTCTCGACTACATATGCAGCTGGAACCATGGGTCCCTCCATGTGTATTCTATGGTTTGTGGTTTAGGATGAATTATTATCTACTTTTATTTGAAAATGTTGTAGTGGTACTACAAAATATTCTAATGTTAACATGATATCTCACATAAATATCAAGGTTAAACATATACAAAAATCATGAAATGTATTTTTGAAAAGAAACTCATTAATCCACTTAATGCATATGGTAATAGTATTTTTGATACACCATTTTTCAAATATGTATTTAAAAATGTGACTAAATTCTTTTGTAAATCAAAAATTTGTAATATCACATAGGAGGGATATAATTGAGACTATAACGATAGATTTTAGCAGTTAAAGGAAACCATGAAAATTAAGAACTACTGATAAAATTTATTAATATGCATGTTTCTATTATAAATGTTTATATATTCAAATACATTATCTTAAGAATGAAAGTTACTTTATAAAATAGTAATGTTTTATTCTTCAATGTTTTAGAGACATGAAATAACTTGTAAATAAAAATAAAATCAAAAAATCAATAAACAAAGATTAGAATAAAGACACAAACCCAGCCATTTATGGTAGACTGTGCCTGTCTTCTAAACACAAAAGGGCTAAGACATGAAATGTAGTTTCAAGCCTTTTTCTTAGAGTTTCATGTCAAAAAAATATTGTAGAGATTAAACTCAGGTATTATGTTTCCAAGAACATATACACTTACATCAAGTTTGTATTATGCATGTTGCAATTGTGCTGTTAAATTGAAGCCAAGTACATGAAATTTTAACCTTCAGTGTTTTAATCTGGTTAATATAATCATACACAGGTTCATATAAACATACATTCACATCCACACATCTGTGAAACCGCGGTGATTAATTTTCATGACTTTCTAAATGCCCTTTATAAATAATTTAAAGAAGGGCTTAGTTGATCTATAGCAAAGTTATGCATTTGCTAATTAAGCCTGACTCCATTTAGGAAAGTTAATTTAGGAGTTACCTTTTGCTACATAGATTGCAACAGTCAAGCATTCAGTAACTGAAGAGTATAGCTTGACTTACATACACATATTGGCAATATGAAAGTAACTGTAAAATTTCCAACATACTTAACCATCTAGATATTTTGAGTCTAGAAATACAAAGACATATATTAAGCTTATTATTTCTTAACTGTCCCAATTTATACTGAAAGGATTTTATATTATAAAATTCCCATACTAATTCTAGACAAAAATTCTTGTCAAAACATAGTAAAATAATCTGAAATTTCCATTGCATGGAAGATAGCTTTATATTTAATTGAATCTGCAAATGTATATGAATGAACTATTCATTGTTACATAATTAATTAACAATCGTTAATCAAATCCAGTGCATATACCCTCTACAAAGACATACACCTTTATACACACACACACATATACACACATGAGCTCGTACATGCACACACATACACACATTTGTTTTTTTAATGTAGTTCAGGTTGAGAAGATTTTATATTTATTTTATACCATTGTAGCCACTGCTAGTTTTATACCAGTAGGCGTATTGTTTTTAGTTTTTCAAAATATTGTAATTTTGAAAAGCTATCTCAATTTATATATTATTTATGAACATAAGCAGTAAAAGTGGGAACAATTGATGCTGGTTAACTGGAGCTAAGAAATTAGTGGTGAATAAGAAGAGATCAGCATCAGTGAGGTGCAATCTTCTGGGAAGTATTTTCTTAGAGCATGAAGAAGCTGTGTTCCAGAGATAGCCAAGGTTGTACCTCATGCTGCAGCTTCACTTGGTAATGGGTAGGAGTCACCCAGGGGTACTGGGTTTGAAGGCATAAAGGGTGATTGTCATTTAGAGCAGCTGAATCTTGGCACTGTGAGATGTCATGGAAGGCCATTGGTGAAGGTGCAGCTTCAGTAGCAATTGATGGCCCAGGACTGAAGGGGTCATGCAATAGATTTGAGATTAGGCACAATTGAGAGAGTCTATTGGAAAAACCTAGTTGCAGCAGAAGACCCCAGTGTATTGGAATGCTACAGAAGGCAGAGTTGGAGAAGCCACCCCTTTGGAGGAGCCCAGAAGATCATGTGTTGATCCCAGATATTACAACGAGAAACTGTAACATTGAAGTTGTCTTGGAGACCTCAAGATGTTCAAGACGCCACAGCTTAGGAAAGCTGCTAACAGGTAATGGAACCAGCCCAGGAGAAAGAAGTTTGTTGCTTTTCAACAAAAATGAAAAAGGAGTTGGAGATCTGAAGACAATTTTAACATCAGAACTGGAGATGCAGAGTTTGATCAGCACATTTCCTGTCTTGCTTTGGAGATTACAGTTAAGTGATGGGATGAATCTCAGAATAGATTTTGAACTTTGGACTTTAACAATGTTGAGACAGTTATAGACAATGGGGACTTTTGAAGTTGGACTAAATGTATTTGCTATGATGCTGTGTTTACGTATGTCCCCCATACACTCTTATGTTTGTACAAGTCTATGGCAGCCAGTCAGTGAAATATGATGGTTTGTATGTGCTCGATCCAGGGAATAGCATTATTAGAAGGTGTGGCCCTGTTGAAGAAGGTGTGTCACTGTGGGTTTGTGTTTTAAGAACCTACTCGTAGCTGCCTGGAAGTCAGTCTTGAACTAGCAGCCTTTAGATGAAGATGTTGAACTCTCAGCTCTGCCTGTACCATGCCTGCCTAGATGCTGCCATGCTCCCAACTTGATAATAATGGACTTAACCTCTGAATATGAAAGCCAGCCCCAATGAAATGTTGTCCTTTATAATACTTATCTTGGTCTTGGTGTCTGTTCACAGCAATAAATCCCTAAGACAAGTAGCAAGTACTTTTAACCACTGATCCATCTCTGCAGTCACAGAATATTGAATATTCTTACACTAAATAAGTGAAGACATAGATATAATTATCTTGATTGAACATGATGCAATACATACACGTATGAAATACTCTGAATTAAGGGCAACATTTGTTTCTTGGTATTATTTATATAAAAATGAAAGTTCCTCAAATATTATTTCATAAAATGTCCTAATCATTAGTAATATTATATCATTCATTAAGTATTTTAACAAGGCTCCAAGGATATAAATTGTTATTACATCCAACTGACTAAAAGCAAATTATTGTTTGTAAAGTTCTACTGAGCTATATATTCTCAAGGCTACCTCCTATACCTATTGATAATTCTACTTCAAGTCAATAGTAAAATGTTGATTTCAAGTGCTGAAGTAGGGACCCATGTACTACTGAGGTAGAAATACTGTTATTCAAACAAAAATTGTGTCGTTTCCCTTAATGTTGTAGTCACATAAAATGCAAAACAAACAAAAGTTTCAAAAATAAACTGTTATTTTATCTTTTAATATCATAGAGTGTTGCTTTCTAGGGTGTCATATTTACCTTCTATTTATGGATTAAAAATTTAGCCTTGGAATATTCAATCTTATTAAAAGCACAAAGAAACTAGAAGTAAATACACTCTGAAACCATATAGCTCAGCTGTGTAATTCTTGGAAATATTTAACTTTTCTGTGTCTGCTTATGTTATTAAAACAAAATGCTGAATAAATTATTTTTATTATTGATATGGTCAAATATCTGATAAGAAACAATTTATGGCAGAAGGCATAATTTGAGGAGCAGTCTCTTAGAATAGAAAAGTCCTAGCAAGAGAAGTATATGGTGATGGTGTCCCTGAATATGCAGTCAGGAAGCACAGTACAGATGGGAATTGGCCTAAGCTATAGAACCTCAAGTCTTTTCTTAGTGACTCATACCCCCACCATGCCTCCATTTCACAATCTTCCAAATCAAAGATAATTGTTGGAAAATAATGCACAATATCCTGTAAAGGATACTTTTTTATTGAAACCATGGAACCCCACCATGATAGCCTGTTACCCACAGACTATGGCCAGCTGATTCACCTCAACTGGAAATGGCCTCATAGTCTTGAATAGTTCCCTGAGCAATCAAAATTCCAAACGTTCTTCTGAATTGAAGAGTATCTCCTTAATTGTGAATCCTTGATCAAAACCAAACCAAACCAAACCACCCAAACAAACAAACAAAAACTCAGAATAGTCCTCCAGAAGTCACCATTTCAGTGCAAAGTTATAATTAGTAAATGTTGGAGCCATGATTTCTATTGTGTTTGTCAGGGGGCTAGGTCTAATTTTATGAATATAAAGTTCATCAAGTATAATTTGACAGTTAATGAATTGATTAAATAATGCATTACTTTAGAGAATATGAACTTTCTTGCATCAACTTTTTCTAGTTATAGACAAATCCTACTGTTAAAACAAGAGTTTCTAATCAAACTTTTTAAATATTTTGATCTGGAACACACTTGTTTGATACTGAGCTACTTATTTAACTTTGGGAGATAAATGAAGTCTTTTTCAAACTAAAGATAAAAATAAGTATGTCTCAGAATTACTATAAGGCTCAAAGTGTATTTTATGGGAATCTTTCAGCCTATGTCAATAACTAGCTGAACTTTACTGTTATAGGATTGAGATGGGAAAACAGGATTGAACAATGAAGTTATTTATAATCTGTAGAATTGGAAGGCTCAAGTCTCACCTAGAGAATTTGTTTCTAGGACACTCAGAACAACATCTCTGTATTCTCTTTGTGTGTTTATTTTGTAAAAATACATAATAGTGTGGATCCAGTTGAGAAAAATGTGGTTAGGAAACATTGTAAAAGATGTTTACAACTCACATAAAACTCCTGTATGATAGAATGCTATGAATCAAACAACAGCAGAACTTCTGCAATAAGCATTGGAAGACCAGGCTAATGCAAACTATTTTGCCCAATGGAAAATATTTCTGATTTTTTTACAGTGTTAAGTAATAATATAATTTACAATAATCAGCTGAGATGTCCACTTAGCTCTTAGAGTGTTATATAGTCTACAGTGTGATGGAAACTCAAAGTGATGTTTGATTTTTGAACAGAAGTGCGAACTGACAAGTTTTGAAGAAAAGAAAAACATTTGCTTTATGATATTTTTGCAGCCATATTCTGCCCCATAAGGATTTTGTGATCTATAGTGATTGTACTAATCTAATTAACCCTCAAATTTCTCCTTATGTGGAATAACTGAATGAGTCCACCACACAATGGTGGGAATCACTTGAAGTAACACATAGTATATGAGTTTGAAAATACAAAATTATCCTAATATATCTACTTTGGGGAGATAAAATTACCTGTGGAGTAGTTACATAAATAAACTTATAGATATGAAACATAAAAGGAAGAATAAAGCATAGTTCTCTTAGTGATATTAATCTTTAACATGGTGCAAAGTATCTATTAGCATATACATGGAATACAATTTCAATGATTCATGATTATGAGAAATGGTTGACTCAGTATAATAATCATATTCAAGATAAAAAATGTGGATTATCACTAAGGCCCCAAATACTTTCCTAAAGTTTTTACTTTGTCCTTTAAGAAGGACATTTAATTTCAACTCTTGAGTCTTGACTGTTCAGCAATTCTATTATTTTTTGTATAATTCATTTTAGACAGTGTTGCTAAGCAAGTGTAAGATTATTAAAACACAAGGCTGAGAAGATGGCTTGGTACAAAAGTGCTTGCTCTAAATATACAGTCCAATTTTGCATCCCTGAACCCAGGTATATAATTGATACTAAGTGTACAAAATCCCAGGGCTGTGGAAACAGAGATTCATTAATCAGTCAGCCTACCCCAATCGATGAGTTCTATGTTTAGTGAGAAGCCCTAACTTGAAACAAAAAACTAAAAAAACAAACAAGCAAATAAAACAAGAAAAATAGATGACACCTGAGGAGTTAGATACGAAATTGTGCTTTGATTTATACACATATAGAGGCACAATGTTGTTTTGCATTGTGTAGAGTTTATCCTTGTGTTATTTAAATACTTATTTCTTTGCTCTCATAACTTGCTGCAATCAGGACAGAGCACTGTACTGCTTATGTTAAGAATTTCATGCCTAAAGTTTGTGTAACGAGTGCTCATCATTCATTCTCTGTCTTGTCAATAAAGCTGAATCGGCAATTGCTGGGCACAAAAGAGAATAATGTGGGACTTCTGCCAACCAGGGGAGGGGAAAAGAGAGGAAGAAGGGGATTCATCCACTAGAAAGGTGAGAGGAGGCATCATGGGAAAGCACATACGAAGCCCAGAGTGTGAAGCCAATACAAAAATGCAAGTATCTCTGGGATTAGTGTTGGGAGATAGCCAGATTACAGTAAAGGATGGAAATAGACCAATGACTGGCCAGCTATTGTGTGATAAAGCTCGAAAATAAATCTTAGTTGCTCTGTGTCATTGTTGAAAATCTAGCTCAGATTAAGAAAAATAGCTACTGAATTAATTTACTGTGTATATTTATATTAAAATTTCTATTAAATACATGCAGCTTCACATATATGTGTATGTTCTAACTGATGAATGTGGAAAATCACACACACACACACACACACACACACACACATGTACATACTCTAAGAGAGAGAATTGTGATGATTAGATGTGCCACATGTAATTCAAACACAAAATATATGCTTGCAAATCTCTATGGTATTTGGTGATAGCACCAGAGCTGGCAGGATGTAGAATTTAGAAGATAAAGTACAATGTATTTCTCAAGTACTGTTGATGTCAAATATATTCTCAATCAGGAAAATACACATCTGAATCATCATAAAATTTACAAAAGTATTTTCAACAATCAGAAAAAAAATCGTAAAGACCAGAATACTCAGAATTTTCATACTCAGAGAAAGTTCAGCTCCAGTTGAAAGACATGATTCAATTCAGCTTTCAGGTCCAAAAGCAGACAAAGAAAGAAATAGACTGGTTTATTTAAAATATGTGAGTTATTGCCTTAAACTATTTTTAGATATAGCAAACAATCATTCTGACACATTCAGATTATTTGGATTTAATATATTCAACAACTTTCTGAAATTAAAATATAAAGAATGCCAGCAAACATTTCATTTAAAAATAGACATGACAAAATCGCTTGGGAGAAACTCTTCTTTCAGGATTTCTTCAGCATATGTTTAAGTTCCCCTGCATGGAGAGGAGGGGCGGCTTGTTTATCCTCTTTACAGCATGCTCTTATTTTAAGCATTGTATTGAATCACCAAAACAGATTAGGCATTGTGAATGACCTCCTTCATGTTAAACGTCTTAGAGATATCAGGGATACAAGGCACATTCCTAAACATAATAAGAGCAATATACAGCAAGCCAATATCCAACATCAAATTAAAAGGAGAGAAACTTGAAACAATCCCATTAAAATCAGGGACAAGAAAATGCTTCCCACTCTCTCCATATCTATTCTGTATAGTACTTGAAGTTCTATCTAGAGCAATAAAACAACAAAAGGACATCAAGGGGATACAAATTGGAAAGTAAGAAGTAGTCAGTGTATCATTCTTCACAAATGATATGATAGATACCTAATCAAAATCCCAAATTCTCCTTATCTTTTCAATTGCTTTGCCTGAGGCTTCAGAGAATAACTGTATTCTTCTTTCTATGTTTTCCTCCTATATCAGTGTTCTTCAGACATGGCTTCCCATTAATCTTCAGAATTCTTAAAGTAGTTGTATTAAAATTGATCTCATGCCACATAGCTCACTCACTTTGTTGATGAATAAAATTGATTAAGTGTGCTCTTATACCATATAAATGTTAAGAATTTTATTTTCATTTATTAATTAAAATAAGAAATAACAATTTTTACTAAATATATATTCAGATTCTTAAATATAAAAAAAGGGTGATATTAGCTATTTTTAATTTTTTTCTTTCTGTCTAAGAGTCTAGATTCATGTGATTATATAGTATTTGGAGAATCTTTTTGATAAATATTTATTTTTAGTTATGACAATTAATTCCTTAAGTTCTGGTTTCCTTTTGGGGGAAAATCTACTTTCTGATCCTAAATCCTTCTGTGAATAAATACTTCTTTTGTAAGTCACAAACTATATTGCAATCAAAGGAATTTGAGTGTTGTGTAAAGTAAAAGCATTTTTTCAGTCAATCAACTGTCTAAGGAACTCCTTCATGTATTAATCTGAACTGAATTTTATAGAAACCTCAAACATTTGGATAGTGCAGAGTTTGATGATATAAAATTATGTTATATTTCCAGTGTTGAAGAGATTGAAATGACTTCATGAGCCTCAAAGTGGGCAACAATTGGTGGCCTATGACCTAGCTATAAGTAGTAATCTACTATCTGAATCTAAATTGTTATCTAGAGTAATGGTAAAAGATGAGTGTTATAAGTTGAAGAGTGTTGACTCTGTAAGGAATTTCAGATGAGTGACATGTTCTTTGTGGAATTAGGTGAAAGGAAGAGAGGGTTATTTGAATAATCTTTGCTCATGGATATATAATTTTTACTGAGTCTACCCTATGTGTACCTGATCAGGAATTGAGCTTTTAAATAAATTTTAAGTTACAAATATAACTAAAATAGTTTGCTTTGTTTTTGTTCTTAATTTTGCATTGACTGTAGATTTACATGATATCTTTTGCTGGCAAGAAAGAAGTAGAATCAACAGGAACAACTGAATCAACATGACCCTTTTTTTGTTGGGTTTTAGTTTAAAATCCTTAGAAATTCTTTAACATCATAAATATAACATTAAATGAACAAAACTTTCTGTTTAGACTACTCTTTGCATTTACACCTACACTACAAAACAAACAAGCAATCAAAAAATACTCTGAATGGAGTAATATTTTAATCAGAGAATGAAGTTCTGTGTTATATCTGGAATCCTGGAAATTAAAATTGTTCTGCATAGAGATAGATGAAGTATGAAATTAGAAGTTATTAAGAGACAGCACTGATGGTGGTTTCTAGACTGTTTCCAGGATGGAAAAATTGGTAGTTTGTGTTAAGGCTACTAAAATTCAAAGTTTTTGCTCTGTTTTGAAAGACAGTAATACTGTAGGTAAACTGTAATTTTATCTTCAGTTAAGTACTTGAAAATAATATGAAAATTGATGCCAAAGTACAGTGTAAAGGAAGAAAAATATCACCTTTTAGTAAGTTTCATAGTTATTTGTATTCAGACAATTATGTCCAAAGTAAATAATATTTAATATAAAAAGAAAGAGATTAAACAATGGCAGTTGTCTAAGCAAACACTTTTATGCCCCAAGGTGAATAAGAAAGTGCCAGAAATTTAAAAAAAAAATACTGTGGAGCTATTTAGTAACAAAATATAAAAATCATATATAAAATAGTCTTTATAAATAGAGAGAGCAGAATCACTAAAAACGAAAATATGCTGCCCTCAAACTATCAATAAATAAAGGATTTATCCCTTAAGTTTCTCCCTGAAACAAGAAAATAAAGGAACTGAGGATGTAACCAACCAATGAAACAAGTGCCACTGTAAGAATCTTAGAAGGACCCAGGCCAAACATAGAGTCATAAACATAAAGGGATGTAGGTCAACATCTTTGCTCATTAAAATCATAGTTGGAATTTTGTCATGCAGTAAATACAGATGAAAGTGGGCTATGTGTTTTGATTGCATTAAATAGTAAATTATTGTGATCGTATATACATATGTTTCCATACAGAGTAAGTTAGAACCATAAAAGTGGTATTAGACTCAGAGGAGTGTCAGATTAAATGGAAATATTAAGAGATAATCAAAGGATTTGGGATGTTAAGCCTGGGGTAATGGATTTTAGAGTCCAACTTTAGTTACATGGTGAGTTTGATGATAGTCTGGAACTGTTCTCATTAAAAAATAAAATAAAATAAAAATAAAAATAAAAGTGGTGTGCTTTTACCAGAATTCTTCAGAGTAAAGTTGTATGAAAAAGAAGGTCTGTCTGTGAATATGAGACAAGATAGATAAACAGAATTATATATATAACATGCATACACATATATGTGTATGTGTACCCAAATGAATGCCATAATGGTGCATAAGGGTGCATTTCATGCAAAAGACATTAGAAATAAAGAGAAGGAGGCTTATTTAGAATAAAGTATACATTGTATATTGATTTCATAATATTAAATTTGCTAAATATTTTAACAATATAGATTTTAACAGAGAATTTAATTTTTTACCAGTCTTCAATCCATAAAAGCTGATGTTTATGCCAGAATTTCCAATTTTTTGAAATATTGGATGAACAATTTCCATTAAGCTAATATAGATATAAAGTTAAAGAATTCAGAAAAAATTGAAAACAGAGCAAACAGTTCACAGGTTTCATATACCACTAAACATTTGCAACATCATAAATTTTCTTTGATTAAAATTTTATGTTGAATTTTACATTTAATTTGTTTTGTAGTTTTGTTTACTAACATTTGTCTTAATTATATTCATTCCTCTTCAAAGTGATTGTTACTAAAATGTTATTAGTATATGATAAAATTTTACAATCATTATTGTGACCATTACCTTGCAGAAAATAGTCACTGCTCTTAAATTTCTTCTAAAATGAAAGTTTCTCTTATCTGTGCAAAAATAAACACATTTACTTAAACACAGATGAAAAATACTTAAAGCTACAAATAAGTGTACTAATTTGTTGTACTGACTCTAAATTTTTGAAAAGTAGATGTCCTATTTAAAACCACTAACTTTTAATTTTCAATAATACCAGAAATTTAATATTAAGAATATATTATGTAATAAACAGGATCCTGAGACTAACATGCTAAAACAATTTATTACCTATTACTTCATTATCTGTTTTGCTACTTTGTTTTGTTTTATGGTTTTTATCTTCATAATTTACACGTATCTTATTTTTTAACAAAATTATGTTATGTTCCTCCTTACTTTTTTTCCTCTCTTCTATCCTTTCTATATAGCATCAGATCTTGTATTTATATCACTAAACTAGGAATAAGTAGTTGTACCTTTACTGCTGTACAAAAGTAAGTATTGCCAAGCAGATAAGAATTTTTTAAAGTTTTCTATTTTATTTAATGTATATGAGTGTGCACTCAAAGATATGTTAGTGTAATTTAGGCATACTATGTGTCTGCATAGATCAAAGATTATGTAGAGTCCTTTGAAACTAGAATTATAAATGACCTTTCATCCCATGTTGCTGCTGTAAATCACACCCATGCCTTCTGAAATAAGTATTCTTAACTATCCAGTCATGAATACAGCATGATTATATACTCTTTAAAATTCATATATTTTTCAGTGATTACTTACTTCCAGCACTGATCTCATATTTGTGATAATATTGTTTGGTTCACTGTGTTTTGTTAAAGCTAAGTAAGGTATGTCTCATACATAGTTCATAAGTACTCCACGTTCTTAGCACATACTTGTGGATGACACATATAACCCATAATGTATTAAGTTATACAAGTAGTATATTTCTGGAAATTCTGTTAATTATTTTCAAATAATTAACAAGAAGAATTCAAAACAAATGAGAATTTAGCTGAACATTAACACATATAATACTTGAGTTTCAAGCACAGTATAAGTATCCAGATGTCAATATTCTATATATTTAAGAAATGGAATGTAGGTTGATTTAGATGAAGAGACTGTGAAAATAAGACTGCCCTCTTCCCTCCTCCTGTTCCCCATTCAACATTCTCCCGCTTCTCTTTACTGGTATTCCCCTACACTGCTACATCCAGTCTTTTCAGGACTAGGGGCCTCTCCTTTCTTCTTGGGAATCAATTAATATGTGAATTGTGTCTTGGTTATTCCAAGCTTCTAGTTTAATATTCACTTATCAGTGACTGCATACCATGTTTCTTCTTTTGTGATTGGGTTACCTCACTCAGGATGATGTTTTGTACTTCCACCCATTTGCCTAATAACTTTATGAAGTCATTGGTTTTAATAGCTGAGTAGTAGTCCATTGTGTAAATGTACCACATTTCTGTATCCATTTCTCTGCTGAAGCACATCTGTGTTCATTCCAGCTTCTGGTTATTAAATATAAGGCTGCTATGAATATAGTGGAATATGTGTCCTTGTTATATGTTGAAGCATTTTTTGGGGGTGCCCAGGAGTGGTTAGGCTTTTGAAGAATGACAATGATTTTTTTTTTCATGTTCTCAGTTTCTGGTATTATGTCTTCCTTTTTAATTCTTACTTTATTATTTTTGCATACTGTCTTTTTGGCTTTGAGTTAGTTTGGCTAAGGATTTGTCTATCTTTCTGATTTTCTCAAAAACACAGCTCTTAGTTCTGTTGATGCTTTGTATTATTCTCTTTGTTTCTAATTGATTGATTTCATCTCTGAGTTTGACTATTTCCTGCCATATGCTCTTCTTAGTTGTATTTACCTTTTTTCATCCTAGAGATTTCAGGTATGCTGTTAAATGGTTAGTATGAGGTCTCATTAATTACTTTGTCAAAGCACTTAGTGCTATGCATTTTTAGCTTAGTACTGCCTTTATTGTGTCCCATAATTTTTGGTATATTATTCCTTCATTTTCTTTGAATTCTAGAAAGTCTTTGCTCAGTTTATTTCTTCCCCAATCAAGTGATGATTGAGTAGAGATTAGTTTCCGTTAGTATATGGGCTTTCTGCTTTTTCTGTTGTTGAAGTCCATACTTAATATGGGGTGTTCTGATAGAATGCCAGGAGTTATTTCAATCTTCTTGTATCTACTGATGCTTGTTTTATGTGGAATTATATGATCAGTTTTGGAGATGTTTCTGTAAGATGCTAAGAAGAAAGTGTACCATTTTGTTTTGGGGTGGAAAATTCCTTATATATCTACTTAAACCTTTTGGTTCAAAACATCTGTTAATTTCATTGTGTCTCTATTTACTTTGTTTAAATAACCTGTTCCACTTATAAAAGTGGGATATTGAAATATCCCACTATTATTACTTGGGGTTCAATATATATTTTGAGCTTCTTTTATAAATGTGAGTTTCTTTTATAACGTGGGTACAATCCTTGCACTTGGTACATAATGTTCAGAATAGAGACTTCATCTGGGTGGATTTTTTCTTTGATAAGTGTGAAGCATACCTCTCCATCTCTTTTGATATCTTTTGGTTTACAGACTTTTATAAGATGCTAGAATGGATACCCCAGAAGGATTTTTCAGTCTATTTGTTTGGAAAATCTTTTTCCAGTTGTGTCCTGTGGGGTAATGGCTATCTTTGTCAGTGAGGTGTGTTTCTTGCAACAGAATGATGGATCCTATTTATGTATTTAGTCTGTTAGCCTCTGTCGTTTCATTGAAAAATTGAGTCCAACAATGATTTTGCTTTCTGAAGTGGAACTCTGTGTGTGTGTGTGTGTGTGTGTGTGTGTGTGTGTGTGTGTGTGTGTGTGTGTGTGATTCTTTTCTTTTGCTATGAGGTGATTCATTTCTTATATTTTCTTGGGTTTAATGACCCTCTTTTGTTGGAGTTTTACTTCTAATTCCCTCTGTAGGATTGAGGCTGTGTTACTAGAAAGCAATTGTTTTAATTAGGCTTTGTCATGGAATATTTGGTTTCTCCATTTATGGTGATTGAGAGTTTTGCTAGTTATAGTAGTATCGACTGGCATCTGTCATCTCTTAGAGTCTGCCTGACATCTGTCCAGGATCTTCAGGTTCTTAAAGTCTCTATTGCTAAGTCTTGTTTAATTCTGATAGGTCTGCCATTATATGTTACTTGGCATTTTCCCTTACATCTTTTAATATTCTTTCCTTGTTCTGAACATTTGGAATTTTCATTATTATGTGGAAGAGGATTTTCATTTTTTGATCCAATATATTTGGTCTTCTATAGGTTTCTTGAATGTTTATAACTATCTCTTTCTTCATGTTAGGGATGTGTTCATCTATGATTTTGTTGAAGATGTTTTCTGACATTTCTAACTTGGAATCTTCACCCTCTTCTATTCCTATTATTCTTAGGATTGTTTTTTTTTTTTTTTCATTGTGTCCCAAATTTTCTGAATGTTTTGGTCAGGAACATTTTACATTTGACATATTGAAAGGTATATCAATTTGTTCCATACTATCAACTATACTTGAAATTAATATTTCCATCTCTTGTATTCTGTTGGTAATAATTGCTTTTGTAGTTCCTGTTGTATTTCCAACATTTTCCATCTCCACGGTTGCCTTCACTGTGTCTCCTTTTTGTTTCTATTTTCCTTTTTATGTATTGGTTTATTTTGTTTGTTTCTTTGGTTGCTTGGTTTTTATTTCCCTCACCTGTTTGATTATCTTTTCCTGTATTTCTTCAAGAAATATATTTGTTTCTTCTTTTAGGGTATCTACCTGTTTGACTATGTTTTCCCATATTTCTTTAATGCAAATATTTATATCCTCTTTAAAGACAACTATCATCTTCATGAAATGAAATTTAAGGTCACAATCTTTCTCTCCTGGTGATAGACTATTATAGTTTATTGTAGTAGAAGAGATAGGTTCTCATGGTGACATTTTGCATTGGCTTCTGTTGATTATTTTCTTTCATTTATCTTTTGCCATTTGGTTGTCTCTGGTGTTGGGTGGCCTTAATGTTCTGGGTTGGAGCAGGCCTCCCAGGAGGAAAGTGGAGCTGTTTGTCTGAGGCTAGAGAAGATATGGGATGCAGACATAGCTGTGGGGTGGGTTGATTTGGTGATCAAAGTGGGATGGTAGAGGTGTAGACAAGAAGAGATATGGAGCTCTGAAATTTCAGGACAGACACCATGTGTGCTTGGTTCTTTAGGGTCTCCACAGCAGAGGTACACAGGCAGCAGTCCCACCTGTGTCCCTGGTTGAGCAGTGCTCCTGGGATCCATGCAGGCCTAGAGGGGAGGGGATGGGGAATACCAGATTAAAGAAAAAAAAACTTTCATAACACATGAAATAAGCAATTGAAGTGGCTGAAGAGACCAACCCAACTTGAGACCCATGGCATGGGAAGGCACTAATATCTAACATTACCAGTGATGCTATTCTATGCTGGCAGACAGAAGCCTAGCTTAAATGTCCTCTGAGAGTCTTTACCCAGAAGCAAACTGAGACAGATGCAGATACCCACAGCCAAACATCTGGTAAAATATGCGGATCCCTATCTAAGTGTTACAGGAAGGTAAGGCATTGGCAACCCCACAAAAAGACCAACAGTGTCAACTAAGTTGTACCAGTGAGAGCTACAAGAGGTTAAACTACCAACCAAAGAGTATACATAGGTTGGTCCAAGACCACAGACACATATTCAACAGAGAAGATATAAATAATTCTTTAGAGACTTGATGCACCATAATGGGGGATGGAATCCTTAGTGGAAGTAGCACCTTCTCAGAAGCAAAAGGTTGGGAAATTGAAGGAGGTGCACTTTGAGTGATAATAGGGGGCAGTATTTGGGATGGAAATAGATTAATATTTAAAAAAAATAGGCTTTCACCCCTCCCAAAAAGAAGAGTAGAGGAACAGATCCTTAGACTTAGACTTTCTAATATTTAAAAGACAGAACTTAGATATCACAAGTGTTAATGTGGAAAGCTCTTGATAATAACTAAGGCATAGATGATTTAGAGACCATTCTAAAAAAAAATAGGAACAAAATCATGAGCCTGTTAAAATATCTGTAATATGAGCATCACATCATGATTCAGGGTTTTAATTCCAGTATCCAAAGTAGCCAGAAAAGTGCAATGAATTTGAGGCTAGGATGTGATACATAGTGATTCTATGACCAGACTAGAGTATGTAATTAGCTATTACTATAATAAAAGAATACAAAATAACAGTCTATGAAGTTTTACAGGATGAAAAGACCATTTGATGGCTGGAAGAGCACTTGGCTACCATGGTCAAGGTCCAGAATTCATCAATATATAGAAACAAACAGAGTATCTCTCTCTCTCTCTCTCTCTCTCTCTCTCTCTCTCTCTCTCTCTCTCTCTCTCTCTCTCCCTCCCTCCCTCCCTCCCTCTTTCTCTCTCTCTCCCTCTCTCTGTTTCTCACGCACACACATGAAACAGAAAGAAAGAAAGAAAGAAAGAAAGAAAGAAAGAAAGAAAATGGAGGGGAGAAAGAAAGGAAGAAAGAAGGAATACAGGATGAGGAAGGAAAAAGCAGGAAGATAGCAAGGAAGGAAGGAAGGGAGGGAGGGAGGGAGGGAGGAAGGAGTAAGGAAGGGAGGAAGGAATAGAGAAAACAGGTGTGGCATAAAGGTGAGATAAAGGGAAAAGAAAAAAATAAAGAAAAATGATAAGAAATAAAGGGAAAAAGGTGAGAAAACAAGTAGGAAAACAAGCAAGCAAGTAAAAAGTAGGAAGAAAAGTTTTATTATCATTTATGTTATTTGAACTCAAAATTTACCTAGCTAATTAATGTTAATAATGTTAACAGATAATATTAAAACAACTGTGATTAAAGTGGAAAGTAAAATAGAGGGTGAGATTTTTCTTTGTGTAATTGTGCCTGTCAAGGCTAATTTTCTGAATTTGTTCCACAAATCCATATAATGTTAATTATGACATGCATACTCATACCCAACATACACAAATACACAATGATAATAATATTATGTATATTTTTACAAATAAATATATAATATCCAAATAGAATATACATTTTTAAAGAACAAATACAATAAATTATGTGAAAATAAAAGAAGTAAAAATAAAACACATTGTTTGGTAACTTAATGTGTAGATCATTGAAAATAATTAGTCAAACAGAAACCAGATGAAGAAATTATATCTAGGATGGATAGAAGACATTTTTCTGTTCTATTGATTCACCATTACAATAATTCTGTATTCATTATGATTACTGAGTATGGAAGATGCACTGCAAAACTACAAATATTTGCACTTACTTGTGTGCCTCAGAAACACTATTTCTTCTGCAAGATTAAATTCATCAGCTTTCATTGTCCTGTGACACTTAGTATGTTCTGAATAAGATTACAATAGTAGCTGATCGATCTATTTGTGTCCTTGTTAGACTTTGACAGCATAATAATATTTGTAGTTTGTAGTTGAGACTCTGGAGTGCAAAAGAATAAATAACATGCTTGATGTTAAAGGTGCTTAATCATCAATAACAAGTTTTAATCTCTATTGTTTTTCAGAATATTTGTGCTCAAAGTGTACTAAAAAAGGAAATAAAAAGCTAAGAAAAATGAGACATGAAAATATCAAGAGGGGTGGAAAGATGCTGATCATTATGTGGAGAAGTTGTGATTACTTTCTGAGCATTTTCAAAGTATTCTATTCTGCTGTCTAGGGAAAAATCAGTATGGAAACTTTCCTACAGTACTAAACTTTTGATCATTTTACTTGCATGTTAGTTGAGGGTGAGAAGAACACATAGCATGTGAGACAGCTTCCAAGTATTGCCATCTGTGATATTATTTGTCACCAATTTCCAGGCTTTCAGTTCCGAATAACCTAATGTGAAGTTTATGCTGTAGATGTTTGCACTGGAAAGAGACTTGAGTTTCTGTGGCTTATTTGGAAAGCTAACAAATTAATGATCTCATGTTGAGAGAAAGCATAGCAAATGAAAAGTACATATTTCAGAGGCTCCAAAGATTTTGTTAAAATTAAGCATAATGTGTTGCTTAAATTGTGAGTAATAGCTGTTTGGATTGTACAGTGATGGTATTTCATGGTCCCTGGCATCCCTGGCAATTGAATTTGTAGCTCCTAATTTTAAAAACATATTGGCATTGCAAACAATTTGCATTTGTAGTTTTTATATTCAAAATATATGGTTAAATAATGTGTTTCAATGCAGGATTTCAAAATTATAAGCTAACTGAAGAATATAGAAAGCCACACACATTGCTTAGATAACCTTACTTACTATAAAATATCTTACAGTTAGAGAATAGAATTGTATAACAATTAGTATGAAAAAAATAACCTTGAGATTTGCAATGCTACACCTACTTGAACTTTGACTTGGAATCTAAAGACTCATGTGTTCTATTTTCTGTTCTGTTGGACTTTGGCCATAGTAGCTTCAAAAGACCTGGACAGATTAACTTGGAACCATTCTCTTCATCCTAGATACTGTATCTTTTTTTTCAAGCACTCTATTACAGAAACTCTGCTTTCTATTGAATTTACAGTTTTACAGTTTGAAGCCATTAGTAGATGGAGACTTGCCCTCAAGGGATGTTTACAATGCCCAATATTAACTGTGTTATTCTTCAAGTCCCACAGTTTTGTCCTCAGTAATTTTATTCAAAATCACTTTGTGCACATATTCAAAATCAATCTTTCTCCATTCCCGATCAAATTACACATTTTTGCATACTTCTGCTTTGTTTTTCTTCACTCTCATTATAAACCTAACTAACAGATTGAGCAGTAACCATGACACAGGCAAATTGTTATTCTGTTTTTAAATGTACTCCACTAAACAGGGTAGATCATTAATTTTGAATTCAGTCTCACTCAGATTTTAAACCCAATGAAATATAGCTAGTTTAATTTGTGAAAAAAAAAGATACATGAATGGTTTTAAGCTAACTGCCTTCTAAAACCTCATTAACATGATCTCAATTGACCACATTTGGGTGTCTCTTCTGGCCCTCTACACTTGTACCAGAATACCCATTAATCATTGATGATACTGCTCTGGAGCTCTTCCAGTTCACTTCTCTCTGTATGTCAATACTATTCTAAGAGCAAGATCCAAGGCCCTATGAACCACAGAACACATTTATTGTAGCCATAAGTCCACTCCTCCGAAGATTTCCTCCATTATTTTCCTCACTAGTTTGACAAAACAACTGAAGATGAATATTAGGAAAGGACTTACCCTGGTTCATGTTTCATACAGAGTAATATATTGTAGAATGATAGGTATGGTGGTAAGCAAGGCTGATGGCTCTGTCAGTGAAAGTTGTTTGGGTCTTCCTGGAAGATGATTAGCTATTCTTCATTTGTTACCTGCAGCAGAAATTAGGGAGCTGAAGCCAGAAGTGGAGTTATAACTTTTAATGTGCCTCCAAAAGTCTCACTTCTTCTAGGGAGATCCTAACTTTCAAAAATTTCAAGGTCAAACTTTTCAAGTCACAACAACCAGTTCATTTTCATGTTTTAAAACACATGATCTATGGATCACATTTGGGGTTCAAACTATGAAAATTGCATAACTAAAAATAATTAGCAACATGTACTATTCAATTTTCCATTCATAAATTAAAATAATAGCAATTAGTATGTTCCAAATTGAATCTCTTCATAAATTTCTGGCTTTATTTTAACTTATTGCCTGTTTTAACCACAATTAATATTATTGTCATTTCTTTTTATCTATATATCCAGTGGCCAAAGAAGCACCAACAAGCAGACTTATTCTTGTTTTTCCATTCTAAATATATAATTTATAGGTAATCATTATTACTGTAGTCCTAATATATACCAGAAACACTTAAGAAAGTTTAGATAAAATGGTAAAGAAGATATAAAAGTTTTCTTTACACAGCCTATATTTTCTAAAGGAAAATAAAAATACCCCATGGATTTGAATACTATAAATAAGAAAATAATAAAGGACAGTTAACTGTATTAGTGGCTAATTCTAATATTGTAGACTGTGAAGCCTCAGGAAGCACTGATTGGGTTGCCTAGAAGCTAAGCATGTGATGTGTATTAGCAGTACTTCAATGTAGTTAAATAGCAGGTACCACCAATTCACTCCACCACCACCAGCTCACATTGAGCTGCACAAGTGTATGTAACATAGACAGAGTGTGAATGGAGTACTCAGAGAGAGCACACAAGGAACAGGTCAAAAACAAAAAAAAAGGAAAGCACATCACATCTAGAGCTATTGACACAGTCATGATGAAAGATGAAAACACCTCACATAGGAGGAAAGAGAAAGTGTAGAGATGGTAGAAAGTCGTAGGTATTTGGACCTGATCCATCTGTTGACTTTGAGGTCTTTAATTAAGTTTAACTCTCCAAAAGTTTGTTGTAGATACTACATTTTTATTTTTTTCATTGACTTATTTCAATAATTCACAAAACTATTTCATGAAGCATGTAAATATCTAGACTGATAACACATTGGTTCATAGTGGTCACTAAAAAGGCCATTTTTACATTCATGTCCTATATCTTCAATACTTATCAGAAATGTAATACAATTATGAGTGGGATCTGTACTTTTCAACTCCTTTCAAACAACCTATCTAAACTTTGTTGTTTGCTCCTATAAAAATGCATTTGGAAAAATGTGAATTTTCAAACTACTAAATTCAAGTAGTCAATTTTGACATACATTAGGCTCTGATTTCAGAATATGAGTCTGAATATGTGCTATATCTTAAATGAATGATGCAATCAATACCACTTGAAAGATAGACCTTAGTATATAAAAGGAAAGCTTAGGGCTCAAAAATAACAGAAGTCTTCCGATTAGCTCTGTGAATCCAAAGTTAGACCAATGGTCCATCAGATAAGCAGCAGTGTAAGTGTAGTGTCATACTTATCTTTAGAGAAAAGAGACACATTTAACATTAAATGCATTAATTGTATAATTTCAGTAATTATAAATTATTTTGAAAGTTAAGCTCCAAAATTTCTAATTAAAAATGTACACTGTATGTCACATGAAAATAGGGTCCACTCCCATTTTTTTCTAATAAGTGGAATAAAGATTCAAGGAGGGCATAACAAATGGTTTCATTGACAAAATTCATAAAGTCTCTATCATATGTTCTCTTTCTCTGTCACACTTGCTTTTATTTTTTTCATGTGGTTATATTCATAGTCAAATATTCTGTTTTTATTAAGCTTGGGATATGGTCCCTGCTGTAACTTTCATTTACAGCTTTAGTAATGTTTTTTAATAATTACTTATTTAAATTTCTCAAGTATCACTTAGCATATTCTTTTTATAGGAAATGAAAAATCACTAATAGAATGTAATCAATTTTTTTCTGGTACTTTTACTTCCTCCCTTCCTCTATCTCCTTCCTTTCCCTTCCCTCCTTCCCTTCCTCCTTCCCTTTCTACTTCCTTCCTTCCTTCCCCATTTCTCTTTCTTCTTCTTTTCTTTCTTTGTTTCTTTCTTTGTTTTGTCTTTTGTTCTTTCTTTCTCTTTCTTTCTTTCTTTCTTTCTTTCTTTTTCTTTCTTCCTCCCTCCCTCCCTCCTTCTCTCTCTCTCTCTCTCTCTCTCTCTCTCTCTCTCTCTCTCTCTCTCTCTCTCTCTCTCTCTCTCTCTCTCTTTCTCTGTCTTTGTTTCTCTTTCTTTCTCTCTTGAGTAAAAGCCTCACTATATATATATGTAATTGGCCTAAAGCTCACTATATAGAATAGGCTGACCTGGAATTTCTACCTCTGACTCCTGATTATAGAGATTTAATAGGCTTGTACCACAATGCTCTGCTAAGTTAATATTTCATAAAAGTAATATCAAATTTAATCACATTACATATTTTGTTCATAATGTTTATTATGTTTTGTTAACCTTTGTATATCTTTTTGTTTTAAATAGCATTTCAGGATCAATAATTTTAAAGATAAACTTAATGTATAAGGAAAAATCACTAAAATTTCAGAACCATAAAATCAATAGAAATTTTAAAAATCTCATATTTTCAATGTGAGGAGAGAATTGTGATAAATAGTCACGTAGATCTGCAAACATACTTGTTTTTCTTATAGCCGCGAATGATTGCCATACAAGTTCAGATATTAACTTCCTGTTTTCTCCTGAGGCCAAAGAAATTCATAATTTAGATTTCTCAAAATTCATTCTAAATAACTTTCCACTATCACTCACACAGCATGTTCACATATGATAAATATACACCATAAAAATATAAAACCTTACACAACAGAAACATAAGGTAGAAAGAAAAGGACTGCATTTTCCATGCCATATATTTTATTTTTTTCATTTAAAAGGTAAAACTAAAGTTCATCAAACATTGTGAAAGACAGCATGCAAACAAGATTGAAGAGAAGAGGTGTGAAATACCATCTTCTGAGAAAGATGCACCTATCATAATCTGGAACCCAGAGCAACTGAACTGCTTGCATTATACCTACCTAAGTATGGGTCCTTCTAGGCTTATTACTGCTTGTTTTGCCATGTTTGATTGATATCCATGGGAGGAATGCCCTTTTCTGAAAGGAAAACAAAGTAGTGTAAAAGGGAAGCAGAGCAAGGGCAGGACTGATGGAAAACTACAATATATGAGAGAAGAATAAATTAAAATTAAAAAAAGATAAATAACTTTATTAGACAAAAACAAAACAAAGCAAATAACCCCCAACAAAAAACCAAATGAAACAACAACCACCACAACAAATGAAACAAAATAAAACAAAAAACAGTCAGTAATGCAGTGGTGGTGTGCATTTTTAATCCTAGCACTCAAGAGGCAGAGGCAGAAAAATCTCTTTGAGTTCAAGGCTACCCTAGTCTTCAGAGAGAGTTGCAGGATAGCCAAGGTACACAGTGCTATTTGAAGAAAATTAAATAAAAGAAAAAGAAAATTGAATGGGTTCCTCAAAAATCAATCATTTGTGTAAGAGTGCTTAATCTTCTTCTTCTTTTTTTTTCTAAGTTTTTTTATTTACATTCAAAATCATTTCCCCTTTCCCGTTTCCTCCCTCCCCGAAAGTCCCATAAGCCCCCTTCCCTCCCTCTTTTCCCCATTCAACCCCCTCTCGCTTCTCTTCTATGTGGAAGCATGTCTAGTGAAAGATACATACAGTGGGCAAATCATTACTATCCTTTATAAGTATTATGACCTAATATTTCCAATCCAATTGTCACACAAATGATTCTGGCTAACAGCAAATCAAATCCAAAATTCATGAATGTAGGAAAGAACCTGGTTAGTAGGGATCAGAATGGATCACATACCTGTATGAAAATTCCAAAGAACAAAGTTAATAAAAATCAATGCAATTACACATGTCCTCATCTTTGGAGCAGAGTTAGAGACAGGCATACACCACTGTCTTTTGTGACTCCAATGCATTATGCATTTTATAGTCACTGAAGTTGTCTACAGATGCTCTTCAAATCTCTATGCTGCTAAATCCTGATAAGTCCATCACAATATAAAAATAGGGCAACATGGTGTAAAGAAATAAGGCTTGGATGAGGAAAACAGTATCTTTGTCACTTCATTAGATTATGACTTTACTATTGAGAATTAAAATGCCATCTGTATTCCCTCATTAAATTTTCATAAATAGAGTCAATGGAAATATTTACTACATGGTGTTAGATCAAGAGTCAGTTTGAGAAAAGAGATGATGCATGATACACGGATATCAAGTTGTTAAATTGACATTGTGTCATAACTTGAAAAAATATATCTGAGCAAATTCCTTAATTATGTTTGGATTTATAATATAAGTATCTTTCTTTCATGGCTGAAAAATAGTTTCTTCAATCAAATACGAGTTTCTCTTTATCTTGTCTTAACATTCTGTATTGTACAGAAATTCCTTATTTTTCTAGAGAAAACTAAAATATAGCTGGTTTGTAGTATCTTCAGAAAATGAACTGATGAAATTACCACAATTTCATCGCTCATTTTTGACATAGTAAAACAGAAATTATTTGTGTTACTTTTCCCTTTGATTTGATTTGGATTATGTTATTGTTTTATTCAAATCTCATTTTCATTTGGAAATGAATAAAAATAAAACAAACATTTCCCTAACTTATATACAGTCAAAAGAATTATTTACATTAAAATAATCTATACAACCTAATGAAATTAATTTCAATTTAATTAACATATATAGGTTTTATATATTTAATTTAATATTGTTGTTTTGTTAGTAGATATAGTCTCTGAAATCTTGAATGAGTAAGCACAACAGTCCTACACAAATCATCTAGACCTCTAAAGCAACTGTTCGAGAGTGCTTTAAACAAGCAACTGCACACACCATTTGGTGTCTGCCCATTCCTACATAAACACTTTTCTTGAAATTAGATTAGCCCCTTTCAGCTCTACTACTTCTTCCAAATACTTCATCCATCTTGCTGTTCAAATTTCTATATTTCATCACCAGACCCCCAGATGCATAATACCTTGTACCAAAATAAATAATTTCTCTTTACTGGCATTAAAATTTATGTCTAAATTAATCTATTCTACCTTGAGCTTAGCTATAAATATATATAATTCCAATTTTTTTCTGATAAAACAGCCATAAAATCAATTTTCATTCCTTCATTGCAGAACTCAATTCAATAATTTTATAACTCTTATCTTGTATAACTGACTCTACTGAAAGGGTGCATTCCATCTGACTTGGGATGGTTTGGGTACGGAATTAGCAATCCTTTAACTACTGTAAAAACATAATGAAAATTAACTTGAATGACATTGATTTTTATCTCAATATATATTCTGCAGCTTGTTTGTGTCAGAGCATTTTTATCTCCTCTGTTTCAAAAAACAGTAACATATTTTCTATCCTCTCAAGAATTAATGAAGCTTCCAATATCTATCATCTCTGAGAGAAATCAATAAACTCCAGGTTATAAAGACTGCTGTAATGCCTATTAGAAATATTGGCTGTCCATCACAGAAGAGGGTAGCTGATGAATCTCTAAAAGCTGAGGCATGGATGTCACAAAATTTTTCTATGGCAATGAATATTTCTTCATTGCAAGATCAGAGTGCAGTTTTATTAAAATTTTTCATTAGTGCTACACATCAGCAAAGATAATAAAATAATAAAATGTATAGCTGAAAAGGCTTCCTTGATACTAATTTTTTTCAGTGAGATATATACAAATTGTTTTCTCATACATTTTATATTTTTAACATAGTGTCCTTTTTAAAAGGAAATATATTCTTGAACCTAGAAGACCTGTAAAAGCTTACTCCCTGCTCTAACCGTGTGTATGATGGTGCAGAGGTGTTCCTTTAGCCAAAATGCATGGTCAAAGTCAATGCATCTCTTAGGAATAATTCTGAATGATCCTAGTAGTTAGGAAAGTATTTGCTGAATTAATCAATTTTGAAAGTGAAATTTTATAATAAGATATTAGTTGAGAAGCAGTTATGTCAATAAAAAATGTACTATTGTAATAGATTGATATTTTATTTTCACCCATCTATTTTTGCTAGATGTGTGACCTTTAGTCATTTGAGTTTATAGTTCTCCATTTGAAAATAATGGATAATATTGTCCATCCAATGTACATATTAAATATGTAATGTAATGTAAGAGTACTGCAACTGTCTTTGAACCTGCTACATATAAAATATAACCAATGTATCTGTTATGTCTGGATTATAATTTTTTAATTAAGCATAAATGACTATTTATAAGTTGTTGTATATGCACACGGCCTTAGGTGATCATAGAGGCCAAAAGAGGGTATAAAGTTTCCTGGAGCTGAAACTATATTCAATTGTGAATTAGCAAACATGAATACTAGGTATTAAAGTTGGATCCTCTTAACCATTAAAGCTTCTGTAACCTCTGGGCTGTAATTTATTAATTCAGCAAAACAGTTCACCTAATCTCTAGATGTGAAATAAAATTGATAACCTCCTGGAGTGTGGGGGAGGTAAAATGGGGAATTTGTAGTACAGATTCATACACAGCAGGCTCATAAGTATCATCCATGGAAACCCGGGCTTACATACAATAGCTATAACATTTAATTAAAAATCCTGCCCACAGCCAGTGGTCACAATGTCACCAGACTGTAACAGACTCTCTAATATAATATTCTTCCTTTTCCTTTTAACATTAGGACAAACATTCACCTGCTCTTTGCTCTGGAAGTATTCTAATTACATAACTATTCTACAGATTTTGCATTTGTTGCCTACCATTCTTTAAGCATCCTTACTCAAATATTTTAATGTGTTTATAATATCATTCTTGAATTTTCTCCAGTGTTTTGTTTTCAGTATGATACCAAAACACTCTAAGAAGAAAGACTTTATATATTTTGCATATCATTATATGTTCCCATGTCTGGGTCAATGCCCTTTACAAGTGTTTTTAAATAAGCAAGCATTTTGAAATTTTATTTGTACTTACATGAGCAACTGAATATACTCTCTGTGTGTGTGGGCATATATTCATATACTTGTTTAATGATATGATTTATAATTTGTCTTGATCCTTATTCTCAGAAAATTTCCTTTTTTTCTTATACTGTTCATGCCTTAAGACATTTCCTTTATACATGATTATTCTAATAAGATGCAAAATGCACCTGTTGGTCAATCAAGAGCATGTCAACATCTAATGAAAGAGCTTCTTGGTAGGACTTCCTAGTTAATTTCTGCTTTGCATATGATTAAACAGACATTGTTCTTCTGTCTTCCTGAATTAACTTTGATTGTCCAGAGATGAGCAAGAATCATGAACATGGAGTAAATTTTCTTGTACCAGTTTCTTTCAAAGAGTGTAATCGACTACAACTTTATCTAAGTTATTGCTTTCAGGAGGTATTTCTAGTTAGGTATTTCTTGATATGAGCAGATTTAATTGAGCAGCCATATACATATCTGTATTATTTATGTACTTTTATTATAGTCAGTGGAGGCTATGGCAGTTTTAGGAATATGTATGCCTTAGTGGATTCCATCATGGGAAAAATAAGAGATTGGTATGACCGTATGCAAGAAAATTTGCCAGACTACTGTATATATCTGAAATTTGTAAAGAAAAGGAAATAAAAAATAAATTGGTAAAGAGAATTTCAGGCTGAAATGCAGATCTGAAGTGATACCAGAGAACCTTGAGAGAATTCCTGGCAAGAAGATTGCCATTAACAGAATTATTCTACATAGCTTAATTATACTCTCTGAAGCATGTGCCAAGGCTGGATCAGAAATATAAAAGATCCATTGCATCTACTAGATGGAATGCCAAGATAGTTAACTTTAGCCTGGGCTTGGTGAACAATTGCTTCAATGTTAATGATTTTATAAATATGGCATAATATCTGTTTCAAAACAAATATATGCAATCTGAATATTTTTCTCCTATGTTTGGGGGCAAAAATAAAGGAATAATTTTGTGTTTGTTTGTTTTTTCCTCAATTATAGTAAAATATCTTTCATTAAGACTGGTGAGGAAAATAGAATTTAAATAAAAGAGATTCTAATGGCTGGAGATTGTCCTTGACATTGTTTTCCTAGGATGTTTGTCAATATTTCAGGTTTATACTAATTGCTGGATAGAGTTCAAGTACTAGACCCACATGTCCCAATTATGCTCACTCTTCTGCATGATAAATATTATGCTATACATCAGCTCATTGTTATACCCAAAATTTTTCTTAGTATCATCAACAAAGACCCACAGAGGAAAGTGTGGATCTGAGTTTCTATAATTAGGTCACTATCCAATAATGAGAGAGATCAGGAATGTGCTGAGGTTAAACCTACAGAGAAACACTGCTTAATACCTATGTACTGGCTCATACTCACCTAGCCTTCTTGTACAACTCAGGTCTAACTATATTGATATACTTCCTCTCACCATTGCCTGGGCTATGACATCAAATTTCAATAAAAGTAATGCCCCACAGACATTACTTTTGTGGCCACATGACAATCTAATGAAGTCAAATATTCAGCTGAAGACCCCTCTCCCAGTTACTTTTAGGTATTGTCAAGTTGATGATAAAAATCAGCAGGGGCTAGATGGATTTTTCATTTGTTAAGAGTGAAGCACATTATTGCAGAGGACCTGAGTGTAGTGCCCAATACCCAAATCCCAGGAGTTAATACCTGCCTGGAACTCTAATTCCAGGGTCATCTGACACCCTTGGTCTACAGGGGCACATGTGCATGCACACACACACACACACACACACACACACACACACACACATTAAAATTTAAATCCAATTTTCAAAACTACATAAATTTATCAATTCCATGCAAAACCTAAAATTTTCACAGTAAAAATACAGACATTAACATTTCCTTAATTTTGACCATCATCTTTAGTCAAATAATTGAATGATCTGTAAAAATATAAAATATTATCATCACTCAGGCCTATATTATAATTTTCTTTGCTAATGACTTTCCACCCTTTCATGTCTAGGTTACTCCAGGAAATATAATTATTACTTAATTTTCATAGATTGTACTTGAGTCTTCCAGTTGTTCACACAATTCAAAATAATTATGAATTTCTTACATAGTTTCTTTCATTTTAATTGATAAATTATTTTTACATTCTTCTACTTGGTTGCATCTTTTAATAGTTTATTACTTCAAAATAATGAGAAATATATCTTATTTTGAATGTACTATTATTTTTCTTTCCCTTTATTTGTTGATGAGCAATAAGGGTCTATCAGTATTTTGACTGTTACAATAATTGTGTATATGCCCCTGGTGTGAACATATACTTTCATTTCTCTTCATAATATAACACAATTTTGAATTCTTGCTTACCATCTCCTGATGTAAATTTGCTCAAAGAAGTTGTCATTTATATTTCAACAAATGGTTTATAAGAACTTTAGTACTGATTTTCATGATACTAATGTTTTGTTTATGTTTTATATTTCTGATATTTTGGGAATCATGACATTGTATTGTTTATTTATTTAATTATTCGTAATGAATAAGACTAGAAACTTTAATGATGTTCATTTCCATCATTATCTACTATTGTCTGAGATGGCTAATTTAAACATTGACTTATGTTTTGCCACATGTGTTTTTTTCCCACTAAATGCAGTTTGTCGCTGTGATTGTAAACTTTACTCATGTGACCCTCACAGAAGGAGATGAATAAGAATAATGAGACAGACCAGGGCAGGTATTATCTTATGGTGCAGACTTTTTAAAGAATAGTTGAGCACAAGTTTAAAAATCACACTATTAGATTGCTTGCAAATTTTTTATGATTATAATCCTTGGTTTCCAGAAGAGAGGGCTTTAGACGAAGAAGCATGAGACAACACCCAAAAGAATATCGAAAAGTTTTATGAAAGGAGGAAAAAAATATCCTTGTTATATTTTGGGTCACTTAGGATTAATTCAGACTGCCATAAAAATATTTAAAATTTTATGTTGAGGTCCTTGATTTACTTGGACTTGAGTTTATTCAAGGTGATAAGTATGGATCTATATCATTTTTCTACAAATAGACATCCAGTTAGTCCAGCACCATTTGTTGAAGATGCTTTTATTTCTTCATTTTATGGTTTGGCTTCCTTATCAAAAAACAAGTGTCCATAGGTTTGATGGTTTACTTCTGGATCTTTGATTTGATTCCATTGATCAATGTGTCTGTTTTTGTACCAATACCGTACAGTTTTTATTACTATTTCTCTGTAGTATAACTTGAGGTCAGGGATGGTGATTCCTCCCAAAGTTCTTTTATTCTTTAGGATTATTTGGCTGTCCTGGGTTTTTTATTTTTCCATATTAAGTTGAGAATTGCTCTTTCAAAGTCTACAAAAATTGTGTTGAAATTTTGACAGGGATTACTTTGAAAGTCAAGATTGCTTTTGGTAAGATGGCCATTTTCATTATGCAAATCCTATCTATCAATGAACATGGGAGATTTTTTCATCTTCTGACATCTTCAATTTATTTCTTCAGAAACCTGAAGTTCTTGTCATATTGATCTTTCAATTGCTTAGTTAGAGTTACACCAAATTATCCATGGCTATGGTAAAGGGTGTTGTTTTCCTAATTTCTTTCTCAACCTATATATCATCTGTATAAAGGAGTGTGATTGATTTCTTTAAGTTAATTTTATATCCATTCAATTTGCTGAAGGGGTTGATCACCTCTATATACTACATCTTATATGAGAGAATGTGGGGATTAGCCTTGAACACACTGGTACAGGAGACAAGTTCCAAGAGAACACCAATGTCACAGGCTGTAGGATCAACAATTGATAAATGGGACCTCACGAAGCTGCATGCTTTTATAAGGTAAAGAACATTGTCAATAGGATAGATCAGCAGTCCAAAGGTTGGAAAAGGATCTTCACCATCCCTACATCTGAGAGAAGGCTAATATCCAAAATTAATAAAAACTCAAGAAGTAAGACCCCAACAACTCAAATTGACCAATTATAAATTAGGCACAGAAACAGATATTTCACAACAGAGGAATCTTGAATGGCCAAGAAGAACTTAAGAAACGTTCAAAGTTCTTAGTCATAAAGGAAATGCAAATCAAAGCAATTATAAGGATCCATGTTACACCCATTAGAATGACTAACATCAAAATTTCAAAAGAAAAAAAAAACATACTGGTGAGGATGTAGAGCAAGGGGAACCACTATCATCTGCTGTTGGATTGCAAACTTGTACAACCACTTTGGAAATCAATTTGGCATTTTCACAGAAAACTGGCAATAGTCCTACCTCAAGAACTAGCTATGGCACTCCTGGGCATATACACAAAAGATGCTCCCACATCTCACAAAGACACTTGCTCAATTGAACATGTTCACACCAACTTTATTCATAGTAGCCAGAACCTGGAAACAACCTAGATGTTCCTGGATTGAATAATGGATAAAGAAAATCTGGTACATCTACACAATGAATATTATTCAGTTATTAAAACAAAGATATTATGAATTTTGCAAACAAATGGATAGAACTTGAGACTATCATCCCAAGTGAAATAATACAGTGTCAAAATTTCATGCATGGTATGTACTCAGATATCAATGGATATTAGATGTAAAATACTGGTAACATGTTACACTGCACAGTCACAAAGAAGCTAAACAAGAAAGAGGCCCAAGTGAGGAAACTTGAATCTCACTTAGAAGGGGGAATTAAATGGTCATAAGAGGTAGATGGAGGGAGGGAACTGGGATGGAAGGGACTGGAGATGGGATCAGGATCAGGTGTGCAGAAGGACAGGAGAGATGGTACATGGTCATGAAAATAAATGGAAATCTGCAACTTATGGGGGTGAAGAGTTGGGGCATCTCCAGGACAAGACAGAGACCTGGGATAAGGGAGATGCCCAAGAATCAATGGAGATGACCTTAGATGTGACTCACTACATTGGGGATATGGAACCTGAAAAGGCTGTATCCAGGTAAGAACCCCGGTGGATTGAGAGAGACACCCAATCACCCACAAAACTTTCAAACCAAAATGTATTCTGTCTACAAGAAATGAAGGCACAGGGGATGGAACAGAGTTTGAAGGAATGACCAACCAATAACTGGCCAAACTTGAGACTCATCCCATGGGCAAGCACCAATCCCTAACACTATTCCTGATATTCTGTTATGTTTGCAGAGTAGATCATGTTGTCGTCTGAGAGTCTCCACGCAGCAGCTGACTCAGACAGATATCCACACCTACAGCCAGTGGATAGAACTTGCAGACTCCATTTGGAAGAATAGAAGGAAGGATTGCAGACATGAAGGGGATAGAAACTACACAGAAAGAACAATAGATTCAACTAGCCTGGATCCTTGGGGCTCTCAGAATCTGATGCAGCAACTAAAGAAGGTACACCAGCTGGACCTAGGCCTCCCTGCTCATATGTAGCAGATGTGCAGCTTGACCATCATCTGGGTCCTGAACAACTATAGTGGAGGATCTCCCAAAAGCTGTTGCCTATATGTGGGATATGTTCTATAGCTGGGATGTCTTGTGTGGCCTCAGTGTGAGAGGAAGTGCCTAGTCTTGCAGTATTTGAAATGCCATGGGGATCCCAACATGTTCAGAGAGGAAGGAGAGGAGTCATGAGGGATGGATTGTGAGAAGAGGTGACTAGGATGGGGACAGTAAGTCAGGTGTAAAGTGGACAATTAAAAAAATTAAAAATTAAGGAAAATGGCAATATTATACATGAGGAATAGATAATCAAATTTTTTAGTGAGTAATCTATCCTTAAGTTTGATTAAAAAAATGCAAAAATAAAATTTTCCCTGTGTTGGTCATTACTGGCTTTCAACTTTACTACATCTGGAACATACTATAATCCAGAAATAGAAGGAACATCTATATGCCTTGGTTTGAAGTGAGTGAATTTACTTTTATTCCAGTACATTGAGGTAAAAAGATACATACATTTGATTTTGACATGAGCCTTTGATCTAGATCTTGAATTGGATGACATACACCTTTAATTCAGATCTTGACATAGGAAGATACAAGATTAAATTGGGCCATACATTATGCTGAAAATATATTTAAGGACATAGAAGAGGGAAGGTTTTTCTCTTTATCTGTTTGCCTTCACCTTGCTAGTATATCCATTTCTTTACTGGATTCCAGCATATACTAAAAAGCAGCTGAGACACCCAAATTTATAGACTGAACAACTCTTAGATTCTTGGATTTTTTGTTTGTTTGTTTTTTTTGTTTTCAACCAGCCGTTGTTGGATTAGCAACCAGTACACCATTCCAATGAATCATAAAAACTCCTCTCTCTCTCTCTCTCTCTCTCTCTCTCTCTCTCTCTCTCTCTCTCTCTCTCTCTCTCTCTCACACACACACACACACACACACACACACAAACACCATGATAATATACCTCTTTTCAAGCAAAATTGCAACTGAAATCAATGCCCCTCATAACTATGTTGGTAATAGTTCCCTCAGTTCCCTCATCTCCTTTACAAGAGATCCAAGGACTACATGTCCTCCACTTTCAGAAAACGATGCTGAAGCATGGGGCAAGGAATTTGATAATCAACAGCAGAACTGGACCTTAATTAGCAGAGTGTTCCCACAAAGAAGGGACTGTGTTAAGTGCATATTTGGAATTCAAATCAGTCCCTTTTTTCATATGACATTATAACATTTGTGTTCCTACTAATGTCAAATATGGGCTTCTATTCTACAGGAGACCAGAACTACTAATCATATGGTTCTCTTTTCAATTTATTTTCTAGATTTTTTTAATCAATATAATTATGCAACAATTAATATTGAACATACTTTAAATCCCTGTTCTTGAATTCCAAGTATAAAACACAATGGTTTCACTGTTTTAACATTCATTATGTTTACCATTTTTTCCTTACAGGATATTTTATACATCAAATGATATTAATCCATAACATCTCAAATGGAAACCATCCTGAATATCCTGCTATTAAAACTTAAAAATGGAAGGGAGATGTTGAAATTGATGAAGGAAAAGAATGAGATGTATGATAAAATTAAAATGCTCCAGATGTAAGTAAACAATCTAAAGGTTTCTAAGTGCTCCCTTGAAGAGAATTGTCTCTCCAGCAACCATAAAATTGGAGTTGCAGAAAATCAAAATGAAGCCCTCATTATAAGGTTGGGTGAACTACAGTGAGAATTCAAGTTTCAGCCTCAGAGGGTGTCAACAGTTAAAGTAAGGGCATTGATTGGCAAAGAAATAGGATCCTAAAACTTGGATTGGGAATGAGTGGGAGGATCCTGTTGCTCAAGGGTTTACCCCACCTGAGGAAGTAGTATTGTCAGCCCCACCCCTTGAAATAATGCCTTTTTTACATGAAGAAATTAATCCCTTAGATTCTGATAAACCAGCAGTTACTTTCTTTGAATATCAGATAAGACAATGCTGATGTTTCTCAAGGCCCAATAGTTACTTTTAGACCTATAACCAAACTCAAAGCAAAATAGGCCCTTAGAGGGGAGGTAGAAAGTGTAGTACATGAGAAAATGCTCTACACTATGAAGGAGCTTAATGAGTTTGCTAATTAATTCTAGCAGAAGTCTGGGGAATAAGTGGGAATGGATTTTAAAGGTGTGAGATAATGGTGGAAGGAACATAAAATTAGATCAGGCTGAGTTTATTGACATGGGCCCTCTGATTTGAGATTTTACCTTTAATATGGAAGCTTACACAGTTAAAAAAAGGTGTCAGAAGTTTGTTTAAATGGTTGGCTAAAGCATTTATCAAAAGATGGCCTACTGAAAAGGAGTTAGAGATGCCTGATATCCCTTGGATTAGCGTTGATCAAGGGATTTTTAAGGCTCAGGGAAATTGTAATGCTAGAGTAGATACTTTGTGTAAAACCTAATCCTCTACAATGAGAAAATCCAGAAGATACACAGTTCATGAATCCTATAATATGCAAACTGGTAAGAGGGGCACCAGCACATATGAAGAGTTTTGTTGTTGATCTTGTCCTTGTGCCAGACACTAGGGTTGGAAGTGCTGTTACTCAATTAGATGAATTAAATGCAATGGGTTTAATTCATGGGTGGCAGCATTGAATTGCCAGAGTCAAGGTGATCATAGTTATTATAACAGACAGAGTAGACAAAACAACATTTATAATGGCATAGTCCATAATGATCAACACAGGAGAGGTGAAATTTATAACGACATGAATTGTTCAGACCTTTGGTACTGGCTAATCTATCATGGTGTTTCCAGGCATAAAGTGTATAGAAAGCCTACTGCATATCAGTTTGACCTGTATAAACAGAAAAAAAAAAAAACTCAAAAAAAAAAAGAAGAAAGAAAGAAAGAAAGAAAGAAAGAAAGAAAGAAAGAAAGAAAGAAAGAAAGAAAGAAAGAAAGAAAGAAAGGCTACATTGGATCATGGTAAAAGGTAATCTCGGCTAGTGAATCAATTTACAGACTTGTGCCAGTTTGCAGTCCCAGGACCTCTTGAATTAAGGGGTAGCCAGGTTCCCCTGAGGGAGGGTCTTGATATGACAAGGGAATAAACAGGCTTTCTGGGGGTCTAATGGACACTAGTTCTGAATTGACTCTGAACCCAGGAAATCACAAGAAACATTCTGGCCCTCTAGTTAAATAAGGGGCTTATGGAGGATAGGTGATTAATGGAGTTTTGACTGATATACAACTCACAGTAAGTCCAATAGGTACCAGAACACATCCTGTGGTCATTTCCCCAATTCCCAAGTATGTAATTGGGATAACCATACTTAGAAATTGGCAGAATTCTCACATGGGTTCCCTGACATGTGGAGCGAGGGCTATTATGATTAGAAAGCCTAAATGGAAGTCTTTAGAGATGCCTTTGCCAAAAAAAAAGTAATGAATCAAAAACAGTATCAAATTTCTGAAGGAATTGCAGAAATTACTGCTGCTATCAAAGACTTGAAAGATGCAGGGGTGGTGGTCCCCACCACATATCCCTTTCACTCTCCTATCTGGTCAGTGCAGAGGACAGATGGATCATGGGGAATGATAGTTGACAATCAAAAACTAAGTCAACAATAGAGGAGTGTTCTTTCTCCACATCCTTGTCAGCATCTGCTGACACCTGAGTTTTTGATCTTAGCCATTCTGTATGAGGTTAAATCTTAGGGTTGTTTTGATTTGCATTTCCCTGATGACTAAGGATGTTGAACAATTCTTTAGGTGCTTCTCAGGCATTTTGTATTCCTCACTTGAGAATTCTTTGTTTACCCATATTTTAATAGGACTATTTGGATCTCTGGAGTCTAACTTTGATAGTTCTTTGTATATATTGGATATTAACCATCTATAGGATGTAGGATTGGTAAACATCTTTTCCCAATCTGTTGGTTGTTGTTTTGTCCTATTGAAAGTGTCCTTTGCCTTACAGAAGCTTTGCAACTTTATGAGATCCCATTTGTCAATTCTTGATCTTAGGGCATAAGGTTTTGGTGTTCTGTTCAGGAAAATTTCCCCCATACCCATAAACTCAAGGCTCTTCCCCACTTTCTTTTCTATTAACTTCAGTGTATCTCATTTTATTTCAAGGTTCATGATCCACTTGGGCTTGAGGAGATAAGAATGAATTGATTCGCATTCCTCCACATGCTAACCACCATTTGAACCAGTACCATTTGTTGAAAAAGCTGTCTTTTTTTCCACTGGATGGTTTTAGCTCCTTTGTCAAAGATCAAGTGACCATAGGTGAGAGGCTTCATTTCTGGGTCTTCAATTCTATTCCATTGATCAACCTTCCTGTCACTGTACCAATAAAATGCAATTTTTATAATAACTGCCCTTTAGTACAGCTTGAGGTCAGGCATGGTGATTCCACCAGAGGTTCTTTTATTGTTGAGAATAGTTTTCCATATCCTGGGCTTTTTGTTATCCCAAATAAATTTGGAAATTGCTCTTTCTAACTCTATGAAGAATTGAGTTGGAATTTTGATGGGGATTGCATTGAATCTGTATATTGCTTTTGGCAAGATGGTCAGTTTTACTATAGTAATCATACCAATCCATGAGCATGGAAGATCTTTCCATCTTCTGAGATATTCTTCAATTTCTTTCTTCAGAGACGTGAAGTTCTTGTCATTCACATCTTTCACTTGATTGATTAGAGTCACACCAAGGTATTTTATATTATTTGTGACTATTGTGAAAGGCATTGTTTCCCTAATTTCTGTCTCTGCCTGTTTATCCTTTGAGTAATAGAAGGCTAACTGATTTGTTTGAGTTAATTTTATATCCAGCCACGTTGCCGAAGTTGTTTATCAGGATTAGGAGTTCTCTGGTGGAATTTATGGGATCACTTAAGTATACTATCACATCATCTGCAAATAGTGATAATTTGACTTTTACTTTCCAATTTGTATTCCTTTGACATCATTTTGTTGTCTAATTGCTCTGGCTAGGACTTCCAGTACCATACTGAATGGGTTCAGGCAGAGTGGACAGACTTGTCTAGTCCCTGATTTTAGTGGGATTGCATCAAGTTTCTCTCCATTTAGTTTGATGTTGGCTTCTGGTTTGCTGTATATTGTTTTTATTTCATTTAGGTATAGGCCTTGAATTCCTGATCTTTCCAAGACTTTTTTCCTAAAGGGGTGTTGCATTTTGTCAAATGCTTTCTCAGCATCTAATAAAATGATCATGCGGTTTTATTTCTTTGAGTTTGATTATATAGTGGATTACATTGATGAATTTCCATATATTGAACCATCCCCACATCCATGAGATGAAGCATACTTGGTCATGATGAATGATTGTTTTGACATGTTCTTGGATTTATTATTTTTGCATTGGTATTCATAAGGGAAACTGGTCTGAAGTTCTCTTTCTTTGCTGGGTCCTTATGTGGTTTATGTGTCAGAGTAATTGTGGCTTCACAGAACAAATTGTGTAGTGTTCCTTCTGTTTCTATTTTGTGAAATAGTTTGAAGAGTATTAGGTTTTCTTTGAAGTTCTGATAGAACTCTGCATATGAAGGCTTCAGTTTTATTTTGTTAAGAACACATTTCTCTTTCTTCTAATTTCTTTTTTTTTTGCTACTTAAATCTTTTATTTTTTTTTATTTTCTATATTTTTTTATTTACATTCCCAATGATTTCCCTTTTCCTGGTTCCTCCCTCCGCGAAAGTCCCATAAACCCTCTTCCCTCCCCCTGTTCCCCATTCAACCACCTCTCACTTCTCTATCCTGGTATTCCCCTACATCCAGTCTTTCCAGGACCAGGGGTCTCTCCTTCCATCTTCTTGGAAATCAATTGATATGTGAATTGTGTCTTGGGTATTCCGAGCTTCTGGGTTAATATCCTCTTATCAGTGACTGCATACCATGTGTGTTCTTTATGATTGGGTTACCTCACTAAGGATGATATTTTCCACTTGGCATGGATGTGGAGAAAGAGGAACACTCCTCCACTGCTGGTGGGATTGAAGACTGGTAAAATCACTCTGGAAAGCAGTCTGGTGATTCCTCAGAAAACTGGGCATGACACTCCAGGAGGATCCTGTTATACCACTCCTGGGCATATACCCAGAGGCTTCTTCGGCATGCAATAAGGACACATGCTCCATTATGTTCATAGCAGTCTTATTTTTAATAGCTAGAAGCTGGAAAGAACCCAGATGTCCCTCAATGGAGGAATGGATACAGAAGATGTGGTATATTTACACAATGGAATACTACTCTGCAATTAAAAACAATGAATTCACAAAATTCTTAGGCAAATGGTCAGAACTAGAAAATATCTTCCAATTTCTTTAATATAAACTGAATTTAAATTGAGATACTAAAAGAATGTTCCCAAGGGACATTCCCACATTGTAAATTTACAAATGTTTTTGAGATTTTAAGAGAAATAGTTATATCATGTTATGCATATTTATGACCTTGTTATTGTTTCATGTAGACATGAGACAAATAGTGGCTATTTGTGGTTGTCAACTTGACTACATCTGGAATGAACTACAATCCAGAATTGGAGGGCTCACCTGTGATCCTGATCTTGAGGCTGGGAGATACAATTTTCTTACCTGATTTTTGGCATGGAGATCTTGAGGCATAGTAACTATGAATCTCAGGAGACTAAGGCAAGGAGATCTCTAAATACATAAGGACTTTGGAAGAAGAAGATTCTCTCTTCAGCTGGCTTGCCTCGTGGAACTGAGCAACTGCTAGATCCTGTGACTTCCATTCACAGCTGTTGCTGCCCATTGTTGGGAGTTGGACTACCAACTGTAAGTAATCAACAAATTCCCTTACTATAGAGAGACTACCCATAAGTTCTTTGACTCTAAAGAACCCTTACTAATACATGGTCAAAGAATGAAATCATGTGAGTAGAATTCTCAGTACCCGTGAGAAAATTCCAAGAAAATAAAGCTAGAGACTTGTGACCTGAAGTTCTTCAAAATTATAAAATTGTTCTTTTAATATGATTTGTGCTTCTCCAAGTATAGAGACAAGTGTGTTTACTTTTGATTATTCATTACAACTGGCTATTTTTGTGTGTTTATATGCCTCTGTAGAAAAACATGCTTTGCCAAGTGTGGCTTGTCATTTTGATTAGACACTTTATTCATGTGACTCTTTTTAATCATCATAGTTTAATTTTTTTGATGCTCTGAATCAAGTTGGCTATTGCTTAAGACTTTAGTCTGCCTCATTAATCTATTATAATCTTTAGGGCCCTGCCACTTTCTAGAGTGGTATACATTATACCAGTACGTTTCCTAAGAAATGCTTATTGTTCTTCATGGTAGACAACCATACATTCTTTAATTTTTATTTTAAATGTGCTAATATAATATATTATAATTGAATTAAACATGTCAGTTCTACCTTACTCTTTACCGAGTAGCTCTTAGGTCTCCTACTTATGAAACTTTTATAAAGACATCAATTTTTAAAAAATCTTATGGGTACCAATTTTTTCACTATGAGTTTTCTAAGTTATGTAATGTGAATTATCTCATTTTGTAGTTGTTGACAGTGAACATTTAAGACTGGGCTTCACTCCCCATACCATTCTGACTATTACCATAACTACTACTGATTCTTTTTTTTTTTAAGATTTATTTGCTTATTATATGTAAGTACACTGTAGCCGTCTTCAGACACACCAGAAGAGGACATCGGATCTCATTACGGATGGTTGTGAGCCACCATGTGGTTGCTGGGATTTGAACTCAGGACCTTCGGAAGAGCAGTCAGTGCTCTTAACTGTTGAGCCAACTCACCAGCCCCCTACTGATTCTTTTTAAGTAATAGCTTTGTGCACATCACACTATCTGACAAAATAATATAAAATCTCATATTTTAAGATCATAAAGAGAAATGCATTTTAGTTGACAACTCAATTTCTACATACAATATTGCACAAATTAAAGGTATATCAAAAATTCATTCTGTTCGGTCAGGGCAGAATCTCCTCTGTAAGAATAAATTATTGTTTCAAAGCTCAAAACAAACAAGATTATAAATAATTTAAAAGTGTTTAAATAAGACTTTATCATTCAAAACATAACTAATGTGTTCTCCATATATTAAGAAGAAAATCTATCAAAATGTAGACCAAGCAAGGAAGCCAGGGTACCACACTCATTCCCCAGACTGTCTCATACAACATTCGTGTAACCTGTGAGGAAGAACTTGGTACTTTTCTAGATCTTTCATGCTCATACACTCAGGTGGACAAAAGCTTTCTGCCTCTTCACATGCAAAATTAACTGAAGTGAGCTTAATGACTGCTTATTAAATATCTTCAAATTCAAACATCTAAGCAAGCAATCTAAAAGCATGCCTTATGGCCTGTTCACTCCTACCAACTCATACCATTACTTAGAACTCTGATACTATTGAAAGATAGGCAAAAGAGGCATCTGATAATCACATATTTAATAAAAATAAAAAGAGCCATGAGAAATTTAAGAGGAAACAAGGTACCTACTAACTTGCTGTCATCTGACCAGAGTTGCTGTCTGTGAGATAAACAATTGGCAAAACTTTGAGAAAAAAGAAAAAATCCAGCAGAAGTATTTTTAAGGCATTCACTATGATTTGTGGGTGCACACTTGGTATCCTTTCCCTCAACTCTCAGCAAAACAAGGGCCATAAAACTAGTTCTAGCATGAAAGATATTATAGTATTAAGATCAGATTAGGAGTTCTTCCTATACAGAACTCAAAAATGCACCAAAGGAAACAATAGCTTCTCAGTTTCTATGTCTTACTAAGAATTCAGATACTACTGGCTTGAATTCAAAAATGCATCACTCTGTTTTCCCCATGAGGAGAACCACAGATTGCAAATTCTGTGAACATGAGAGTCACAAGATTCTTTATGAAGCCCCACGGTAGATAGATCACTGATCTACCGACATTTGGAACCTAGCATAAAGAAATTTCAAATGACTTATCCACAGCCTCAAATTCACCCTTAGGTTGTATTCCATATAGTCCATTGTGTTCCTATTAAGTCTTAGCTGTGCTTTTGTTTTGAATGAATACTCTGACTCCATCTCGAATAACGTCTTTTTTTTTTTTTTTTTTTTTTTTTTTTTTTTAAATTTAATTTTATTTTATTTTTTTAATTTACATTCCAAATCACTTCCCCTTTCCCGTTTCCTCCCTCCCCGAAAGTCCCATAAGCCCCCTTCCCTCCCTCTTTTCTCCGTTCAACCCCCTCTCATCGAATAACGTCTTAATCAGAATCCCCTTTTGTCCTTGTCTACTCCAAGTTGTAAGACAGGTCATTCCAGTCCTTGGTTCATATACTGATTTCCAGACCCACATGTTTTGGCTTTTCATTAAGAAAATGTTTTAGCTTGTTTATACCTGTGGGTATCATGGTAAGCTCAGCCAGTATGGACTGCAGCTTCCCTTTACTCATTTCCCTCAGGAATAAAAATGTCCATGTATCCTTATTGTGACCAGTCTCAGGCCAGAGGGTATGGTCCCAGCCTCTCTCCATGGACACATCAGAAAATCTCTGATCTTATTATAGCAGTGTTTTCTATTTATTAAGGAAAATAGGCATATGCTTTAATCAGATAATGGTACAAAAATATTTGCATTAAATGAGTCATGTTGATCTCATGGCATTCAGTAGTGAATGATGATCTAGTTGAATAAATGAAATCAAATATGAAGACATAAGATTTAAGATCTTAAACTGATTAATTATTCAAAAGGCTGACATTGGGAAACACATCTGCTATTCAATGTCCTGTGTCAAAAAGACCTAATTATTTGAGAGATTTTTTTCAACACTTACCTATCTTCACTACAATTTTCTCTATGCACTCTTTCACTTCAAGTCCAGATTTTACTTTCTTACCTGTCACCAAATAGTATATGATGATAAGTCCAGAATACTTTTAAGATAAATTAGATAAATTCAAAAATCAAAATTCAAATTTGAATGAGAAAATTTCCAGGCAAAGTGTGGAACATTTAATTTCTCTTTAAATATCAATACTGGCAATAATCTCTTATTATATGTAAACCATATTATTTAAGTGAACTAAGCATTCTATGAAAAATATTCTATGCTGTTGTGACATAGGGATTATATTTAAATGAAAACTAAATAAAAATAGGTTTATGATTGTAAATCATATGCTAAACTTACATGTACATCTTCACACAAACACAAAATTTCCTATTGTGAAAATATGAATTTTAATAGTCTGTTTGGTGAATTTTCAAGGTTTTAGCATATTCTATTATAAGAGAATTCTCCTAGAGATGAATTCATATTTTTAATTAATTTTTTCCTGTAACATATTTTGATCAAAATTTCCCTCTCCCAACTGCTCTTAGATCCTTTCCACCACCCTACCCACCCAATTTATGTTTTTCTTGCTCTTGCTCTCTTAAAAGGTAAAAATCAGTATCAACCCACCAGATCCCCCAGAGCTCCCAGGGACTAAGTCATCAACCAAGGAGTACACATGGCTCTGGCTGCATATGTAGCAGAGGACAGCCTTGTCAGGCATCAGTGGGAGAAGAGGTCCTTGGTCCTATGAAGGCTCAATAGATGTCCCATCGTAGGGGAATTGAGGGTGAAGAGGTGGGACGGGGTGGGATAGGGGCTACCCTCATAGAAGTGGGGGGGTAAGATGGGATAGGGGCTTCCGGGGGGGGTGGACTGGGAAAGGGTATAACATTTGAAATGCAAATAAAGAATATATCCAAAAAAAGTTTAAAAAAGTAAAAAATCAAACAAACAAGAAACAGAGACACAGAACCCCTCAAAAACAATTAGAAAACATAATACAAAATAAAGAAAAGATAGATAATACTGAAACAAAGCAAAATAAACAAAAAAAAACAGGAAAAAAACAAACAAACAACAACAACAAAAAACTCCAAGACACCTTTAAGTTAATATGGTTTTGTACAGCTACTTCCAACCACATGATCTGCCTGGAAGTATAGTGAGTACAAACACAATTGGAGAAAAATGTATTTTTATTTTCATTTTCAAGAGAATATCAATTTTAGATAGTATCTTGATTGGGACGGGTGCCCACAACCTCTTCTCTCTTTTTTTTTTTAATTTTTTTTTTTATTTTCTAAGTTGTTTTTTTTTTTATTTACATTCCAAATCATTTCCCCTTTCATCTGACTTCAACATAAACATGACTTGTAAATTTTGTCCTAGTCTGAGAGTTCATATGCATGTCAATCCTGTTGTATCTGTTTCCTTGATGTCAACTATTACCTTCTGCATTCCTTTGTTTATACACATAGAGAAAGGCTTTATAATGATAGTCCACTTAGGAGTCGGTGCTCCAAGGTCTCTTACTCTTTGAACATTTTTCGGGTGTGGGTCTCTGATACTAGTTTTCAACTTCTATAAAAAGAAGGTACATCAACGAGGGTAAAGCAAAGCAATGATTTATGGGTGCACCAGTATTGTCAAAAGCAGTCATGTTATTGTCATGTATTCACAGCAGAACATAAGTATTATGTTATTCCCTGGGTTCAGGACCTATCAAATGGCCACCAAAGCAGTATTAGATATAAAGTCCATAGCATGAAATGGGCCTTATATCCAAATAGAAAGTGGTTAGGTACTTCTCAATATTTGCACCCCTTTGAGCCAACATATTTTCCAGGCAGGTCACTATTGTAGTTTGCAGGTTTTGGAGGTGGGAAGTATTGATGATTACCCTTCTTCTCCAGTGGGATGCAATGCACTTTCCCAAACCAAAATTTTAATGTCTTGAGGGAAGCCTGTGGATAGGCCGCAGTTTAACTTCTTTGTGTTCTGTGATGTATGCAAGTGCTGTCGTCAGCAAAAGGGATTTATCATCATGGTATGAAGAACAATCAATAGACCTGGCAATGCACTGTGATGATCCCTGGTGCCCTTTAGTCTGACAACTCAACAAGATGTAACCAAAGATAGTATATCAATTTTCTTATATCTATTGAGTCATGTTTTATTTCAAAGTATGTGTTCTATTTTAGAGAAATTTGCCATGACCGAGTGAGAAGAACATGTATTATTTTATATTTGAGCAAAATACTTTGCAGATGTCTGCTAGCTCAATTTATTTTATGAAATTATTTATCATCTCTATGTTTAGTTTTGTCGGAAATACCCTTATATTAGAGAAAGTGAGGTATTGAAGTCAACCACTGTCGCTGTGTGAGGGTCATAAATTGATTTTTAGCTGTGGTAGCTAGCGTTTCTTTTACGAACTTGGAGTAGCCTTGTGTTTGGTACATAGGTAGTGCAATATACATTCTCTTGATGGGCTTTTTCAGTGTTGATTAGGAAGTATCCTATCTCTTCTAATTAGATTTGAATTGAAGTCTACTTTATCAAATATCAAAATGCTATATGACAGGAGCCTGCTCAAGCACTGGTTCTCTTTGGAAGATAGTGGAAGGGATGGAACATCAGCAGAAGGCAAAACCAGTTTTGCGAGTGTAATGGTTGCTTAACATATTAACATTTACTTGTCTTAACTCTAATTATTCTGAGGCCAGAAGCTATAGGCCTCTGGTGATTGCCACTCAATTGTTAAAAAGCTGGGGATTAAGTAAAGGATTAATTACTAGGGCTCCTTTCTCTCTTTCCCAGAAGCCTCTATAGATGGCCAGGCATCAGGAAGGCATGAAGCAATTAACTTTTATTGAACCAGAAAAAAAAAAAACACACTTATACAGAAAGAGAAAACAAACTTTTATATGGGCATTATGGACAGAAACACACACTCATTTATATACACATTCCTACTCACACATTCAGAGACATTGTTTGGCCAGGCCCAGCCACCTGCCTCATCAATTTACATACACACACACACACACACACACACACACACACACACACACACAAATAGATACATATTGGGTGAATGGAGCTAGAGCCCTCCACAGACCAAGCACCAGTACAGATAGATCTCACTCAATATGGATGAAAAATAAGTTCCAAATTTTATTCCAAAAGAAAAAGCATCTTTTTTTTTAAATTTTCTATATTTTTTTATTTACATTCCCAATGATTTCCCCTTTCCCAGTTCCTCCCACCCCGAAACTCCCATAAGCCCTCTTCCCTCCCCCTGTTCCCCATTCTGACCACTCTTGCTTCTCTGTCATGGTATTCCCCTACATCCTGACTTTGCAGGACCAAGGGTCTCTCTTTCATCCACTTGAAAATCAATTGATATGTGAATTCTATCTTGGGTATTCCAAGTTACTGGGTTAATATACCCTTATCCGTGACTGCATACCATGTGTGTTCTTTTGTGATTGGGTTATCTCAGTAAGGATGATATTTTCCAGTTAGGACCATTTTCCTAAGAATTTCGTGAATTCATTGTTTTTAATTGCAGAATAGTATTCCATTGTGTAAATATACCACATCTTCTGAATCCATTCCTCCGTTGAGGGACATCTGGGTTCTTTCCAGCATCTGGCTATTATAAATAAGGCTGCTATGAACATAGTGGAGCATGTGTCCTTATTGCATGCCGAGGAAGCCTCTGGGTATATGCCCAGGACTGGTATAAAAGGATCCTCCAGGAGTGTCATGCTCAGTTTTCTGAGGAACCCCAAGACTGCTTTCCAGAGTGATTGTACCAGCTTGCAATCGACCAGCAGTGGAGTCATGTTCCTCTTTCTCCACATCCTTGCCAACATGTGCTGTCTCTTGTGTTTTTGATCTTAGCCATTCTGACTGCTGTGAGGAGGAATCTCAGGGTTGTTTTGATTTGCATTTCCCTAAGGACTAAGGATGTTGAAGATTTCTTTGGGTGCTTCTCAGCCATTTATATTCTCCAGGTGAGAACTCTTTGTTTAGTTCTGTACCCGATTTTTAATAGGGTTATTTGGCTCTCTGGAGTCTAACTTCTTGAGTTCTTTGTATATATTGGATATTAGCCTCTGACAGATGTAGGGTTGGTAAAGATATTTTCTCAGTTTGTTGGCTTGCCCTTTGTCCTTTTGACAGTGTCCTTTGCATTACAGAAACTTTGCAATTTTATGAGGTTTCATTTGTCAATTCGTGATCTAAAAGAATAAGCTATTGTTGTTCTGTTCAGGAAATTTTCCCCTGTGCCAATATGTTCAAGGCTCTTCCCTAGTTTCTTTTCTATTAGTTTTAGTGTGTCTGAATTTACGTAAAGGTCCTTGATCCACTTGGAATGAGCTTAGTACAAGGAGATAAGAATGGATCAATTTGCATTCTTCTGCATGCTGACTCCAGTTGAACCAGAACCATGTGTTGAAAAGGCTATTTTTTTTCCACTGGATGGTGTTAGCTCCTTTGTCAAAGTTCAAGTGACCATAGGAGTGTGGATTCATTTCTGGGTCTTCAATTCTGTTCCATTGATCTACATGCCTGCCACTGTACAAATACCATGCAGTTTTTAAAACTATTGCTCTGTAGTACAGCTTGAGGTCTGGGATACTGATTTCCCCAGAAGTTCTTTTACTCTTGAGAATAGTTTAAGCTATCCTGGGTTTTCTGTTATTCCAGATGAATTTCTGAATTGCTCTTTCTAACTCTATGAAGAATTGAGTTGGGATTTTGATGGGGATTGCATTGAATCTGTATATTGCTTTTGCCAAGACGGTCATTTTTACTATATTAATCCTGCCAATCCATGAGCATGGAAGATTTTTCCATCTTCTGAGGTCTTCTTCAATTTCTTTCTTCAGAGACTTGAAGTTCTTGTCATACAGATCTTTCACTTGTTTGCTAAGAGTCACACCAAGATACTTTATAATGTTTGTGTCTATCGTGTCTTCTCTTATTGCTTTCTCAGCCTGCTTATATTTTGAGTATAGGAGGGCTAATGATTTGCTTGAGTGGATTTTATATCTGGCCACTTTGCTGAAGTGGTTTATCAGCTGTAGGAGTTCTCTAGTGGAGTTCTTTGGGTCACTTAAGTATGCTACCATATCATCTGCAAATAGTGATAGTTTGACTTCTTCCTTTCCAGTTTGTATCCCTTTGACCTCCTTTTGTTTTCTAATTGCTCTAGCTAGAACTTCAAGTACTATATGGAAAAGATATGGAGAGAGAGGGCAGCCTTGTCTAGTCCCTGATTTTACTGGGATTGCTTCAAGTTTCTCTCCATTTCAATTGATATTGGCTGCCAGTTTGCTGTAAATTGCTTTTACTATGTTTAGATATGGGCCTCGAATAGCTGATCTTTCTGAGACCTTTAACATGAAAGGATGCTGAATTTTGTCAAATGCTTTCTCAGCATCTAATGAAATGACCATGTGGTTTTTTCTTTGAGATTGTTTATGTAGTGGATTACAATGATGGACTTATATTGAACCATCCCTGTATCCCTGGGATGAAGCCTACTTGATCTTGGTGAATGACCATTTTGATATATTCTTGGATTCAGTTGGCAGCAATTTTATTGAGTATTTTTGAATTGATGTTCATAAGAGATATTGGTCTAAGATTCTCTTTCTTTGTAGGATCTTTGTGTGATTTTGGTATCAGCATAATGGTGGCTTCATAGAACGAGTTGGGTAGTGTTCCTTCTATTTCTATTTTGTGGAATAGTTTGAAGAGTATTGGTGTTAGGTCTTCTTTAAGATCTGAGAGAATTCTGCACTAAAACCGTCTGGACCTGGGCTTTTTTGGTTGGAAGACTTTCAATGACCACTTCTATTTCTTCAGGGGTTATAGGACAGATTAGATTGGCTACTTGATCCTGATATAATTTTGGTATTTGGTATCTGTCTAGGAAATTGTCCAGTTCCTCCAGATTTTCTAGTCGTGTTGAATATAGGCTTTTGTAATAGGATCTGATGATTTTTTTTAATTTCCACAGTTTCTGTTGTTATATCTCCCTTTTCATTTCTGATTTTGTTAATTTGGATACTGTCTCTGTGCCCTCTGGCTAGTCTGGCTAAGGGCTTATCTATCTTGTTGAGTTTCACAAAGAAACAACTCCTAGTTTTGTTGATTCTTTGTATGGTTTCTTTTTGTTTCTACTTGATTGATTTGAGCCCTGATTTTGATAATTTCCTGCCTTCACTCCTCTTGGGTGTTTGCTTCTTTTTGTTCCAGGGCTTTCAGGTGTGCCATGAAGCTGCTAGTGTATGCTCTCTCCCGTTTCTTTTTGGAGGCAGTCAGGGCTATGATTTTCTCTTAGCACCACTTTCATTGTGTCCCATAAATTCGGGTATGTTGTGCCTTCATTTTCATTACATTTTAAAAAGTCTTTGATTCCTTTATTTCCTCCTTGACCAAGATATCATTGAGTAGAGCATTGTTCAGCTTCCATGTGTATGTGGGATTTCTCTTGATTTTGTTGCTATTGAAGACCACCCTTATTCCACAGAGATCTGATAGGAGGCATGAGATTAGGTCGATCTTCTTATATCTGTTGAAGTCTGTTTTGTAACCAATTATATGGTCGATTTTGGAGAAGGTAGCATGAGGTGCTGAGAAGAAAGTATATTTTTTTGCTTTAGGATGATATGTTATACATATATATATATATATATATATATATATATATATATATATATATATATATATATATATCTTTAGTTCCATTTGGTCCAAGGCTTCAATTAGATTCACTGTGTCCCTGTTTAGTTTCTGCTTTCCTGAATGATCCATTTCAGAGAGTGGGGTGTTGAACTCACCCACTATTATTGTGTGAGATGTGATGCATGCTTTGAGCTTTAGTAAAGTTTCTTTTATGAATGAGGGTGCCCTTGCATTTGGAGCATAGATGTTCAGAATTGAGAGCTATTCTTGGTGGATTTTTCCTTTGACCAAAATGTAGTGTCCTTCTGTGTAATTTTTGATTACTTTAGGTTGAAAGTCAGTTTTATCTGATATTAGGATGTCTACTCCAGCTAGTTTTCTTGGACCATTTGCTTATAAGATTGTTTTCCAGTCTTTTACTCTGGGGTAGTGTTTGTCTTTGACACTGAGGTGTGTTTCCTGCATGCAGCAAAATGCTGGGTCCTGTTTATATATCCAGTCTGTTAGTCTATGTCTTTTTATTGGGGAATTGAGACCATTGATATTAAGAGAGATTAAGGAATAGTGATTATTGCCACCTGCTGCTCTTGATGCCATCTTTATGTTTGAGTGGTTATCTACTTTTGGGTTTGAAGCAAGAGGATTACTCTCTTTTTTTTTTCTAGGGTGTAGTTTCTCTCCTTGTATTGGTGGTTTCCACCTATTTTCCTTTGCAGGGCTGGGTTTGTACAAAGATATTGTGTAAATTTGGATTTGAGTTTCACTGGGTATAGTAGTCTGGGCTGGCATTTGTTTTCTCTAGAGTCTTTGTGAGTTCTGCCTAGGATCTTCTAGCTTTCATAGTCTCTGGTGAGAAGTCTGATGTAATTTGGATAGGTCTTCATTTATATGTTACTTGGCCTTTTTCTCTTACTGATTTTAAAATTCTTTCTTTGTTTAGTACATTTAGTGTTTTGATTATTATGTGATGGGAGGTATTTCTGTTTTGGTCCAGTCTGTTTGGAGTTCTGTAGGCTTCTTGTACTTTAATTGGCATCTCTCTCTTTAGGTTAGGGAAGTTTTCCTCCATAATTTTGTGGAAGATATTTACTGGTCCTTTAAGTTGCAAATCTTCACTTTCATCTATACCTATATTCCTTAGGTTTGGTCTTCTCATTGTGTCCTGGATTTCCTGGATGTTTTGGGTTACACTTTTTTTTGTATTTTGCATTTTATTTGACCGTTGTGTCATTGTTTTTTATGGTATATTCAGCATCTGAGATTCTGTCTTCTATCTCTTGTACTCTATAGTTGATATTTGCATCTATGATCCCTGATTTCTTCCCAAGGTTTTCTATCTCCAAAGTTGTCTCCCTTTGTTATTTCTTAGTTTTTTCTAGTTCCTTTTTTAAATCCTGGATGGGTTTGCTCATATCCTTCAATTGTTTGTTTGTATTTTCCTGTATTTCTTTAAGATATTTTTGTGTTTCCTCTTTAAGGACTTCTGCATGTTGAGCATATTCTCATGCATGTCTTTAAGTGATTTTTATGCTCCTGTATTTCTTTATGACATTTATTTATGGTCCTTCTTTAAATATTCTAATAGCATCAGGAGATGTGATTTTAAATCCAGATCTTGTGAGATTTTGGTATTAGCATAATTGTGTCATCATAGAACGAGTTGGGTAGTGTTCCTTCTGTTTCTATTTTGTGGAATAGTTTGAAGAGTATTGGTGTTAGGTCTTCTTAGAAGGGCTGATAGAATTCTACATTAAAACCCTCTGAACCTGTACTTTTTTTGGTTGGAAGATTTCCAATGATCACTTCTATTTCTTTAGGGGTTATAGGACAGTTTAGATGGTCTATTTGACCCTGATTTAATTTTGGTATTAGGTATCTGTCTAATAAATTGTCCATTTCCTCCATATTTTCTAGTTATCTCAGGCCAATCTCTCTTAGGAATATGGACTAAAAAATATTCAATAAAATTCTTGCCACCCAAATCTAAGAACACATCAAATGATCATTCACCATGATCACTAGGCTTCATCCCAGGGATGCAGGGATGGTTCAATATTAGGAAGTAAATCAATTTTATCCACTACACAATAAATCTCACAGGAAAAAAAACACATTGTCATTTCATTAAATGTGGAGAAAGCATTTGACAAGATTTAGCTTCCTTTCATGTTAAAGGTCTTGGAAAGATCAGGAATTTGAGGCCCATATCTAAACATATTAGAAGGTATTTACAGCAAACTGGTAACCAATATCAATGGAAATGGAGAGAAAATTGAAGTAATCCCAGTAAAATCAGGGTCTACACAAGGCTGCCCTCTCTCTCCATATCTTTTCCATATAGTACTTGAAGTTATAGCTAGAGCAATTAGACAACAAATGGAGGTCAAAGGGATACAAATTGGAAAGGAAGAAGTCAAACTATCACTATTTGCAGAAGATAAGATAGTATACTTAAGCGACCCAAAGAATTCCACCAGAGAACTCAGCAAAGTGGCCAGATATAAAATCCACTCAAGCAAATCAGTAGCCTTCCTATACTCAAAAGATAAGCAGGCTGAGAAAGAAATAAGAGAAGAAACAATGAACACAAACAATAAAAAGTATCTTGGTGTGACTCGAACCAAACATGTGAAAGATCTGTATGGCAAGAACTTCAAGTCTCTGAAGAAAGAAATTGAAGAAGACCTCAGAAGATGGAAAAATCTTACATGCTCGTGGATTGGCAGGATTAATATAGTAAAAATGACCGTCTTGCCAAAAGCAATATACAGATTCAATGCAATCCCCATCAAAATCCCAACTCAATTCTTCATAGAGTTAGAAAGAGCAATTCAGAAATTCATCTGGAATAACAGAAAACCCAAGCTAGCTAAAACTATTCTCAAGAGTAAAAGAACTTCTGGGGAAATCAGTATCCCGAACCTCAAGTTATACTACAGAGCAATAGTGTTAAAAACTGCATGGTATTTGTACAGTGGCAGGCATGTAGATCAATGGTACAGATTTGAAGGCCCAGAAATGAATCCACACTCCTATGGTCACTTGATCTTTGTCAATGGAGCTAAAACCATCCACTGAAAAAAAAGAGAGCCTTTTAAACAAATGGTGCTGGTTCAACTGGAGGTCAACAATCAGAAAAATGCAAATTGATCCTTTCTTATCTCCTTGCACTAAGCTCAATTCCAAGTGGATCAAGGACCTCCACATAAAACCAGACACACTGAAGCTAATAGAAAGGAAACTAGGGAAGAACCTTGAACATATGGGAACAGGGAACAAGTTCCTGAACCGAACTCCAATAGCTTATGATCTAAGATCAAAAATTTACAAATGGGATCTCATTAAATTACAAAATCTCTGTAAGGCAAAGGACACTGTCAAAAGGACAAAGTGGCAACCAAGAAACTGGGAAATGATCTTTACCAACCCTACATCCGACAGTGGGCTAATATCCAATATATACAAAGAACTCAAGAAGTTAGACTCCGGAGAGCCAAATAACCCTATTAAAAAATGGGGTATAAAGCTAAACAAAGAGTTCTCACCTGGAGAAAAATCTAATGGCTGAGAAGCACCTAAAGAGATGTCCATCATCCTTAATCATTAGGGAAATGCAAATCAAAACAACCCTGAGATTCCATCTCACACCAGTCAGAATGGCTAAGATCAAAAACACAGGAAACGGAAGTTGTTCTCGAGGATGTGGAGAAAGAGGAACACTCCTCCACTGCTGTTGGGATTGAAAGCTGGTACAACCTCTCTGGAAAGCAGTCTGGCGGTTCCTCAGAAAACTGGGCATAACACTCCCAGAGGATCCTGCTTTACCACTCCTGGGCATATACCCAGAGGCTTTACCTGTATGCAATAAGGACACATGCTCCACTATGTTCATAGCAGCCTTATTTATAACAGCCAGAAGCTGGAAAGAACCCAGATGTCCCTCAACGGAGGAATGGATTCAGAAGATGTGGTATATTTACACAATGGAATACTACTCTGCAATAAAAAACAGTGAATTCACGAAATTCCTAGGCAAATGGTTAGAACTTGAAAATATCATCCTTTGTGAGGTAGCCCAATCACAGAAGGACACACATGGTTTGCAGTCACTGATAATGGGATATTAACCCACAATCTCGGAATACCCTAGACACAATTCGCATATCAATAGATTTCCAAGAAGATGGAAGGAGAGACCCCTGGTCCTGGAAAGACTGGATGTAAGGGAATGCCAGGACAGAGAAACAAGTGGGGGTTGAATGGGGAACAGTGGGAAGGAAGGGGGCTTATGGCACTTTATGGGAGGGAGGAAATGCGAATGGGGAAATGATTTGGAATGTAAATAAAAAAGCTGAAAAAAACAAAACAAAACAGATGTTTTGAACCAAGTGGTTATAACAGATATCTATAGAAATTTACACACAAACACAAAAGCGTATAAATTCTTAGTACCATGGGGATGCTCCTCCAAATGGACCATATACTTGATTACAAATTACTTCATAAGCCTGTATTCCACATAATTGGAAAATTTAAATGAAATGGAAGATCTTCTAGATAGATACCACTTATTAAAGATCAGTCAAGATCAGATAAACTATCTAAACCATCTTATAACTGATAAATAAATAGAAGCATTCATTAAAATTCTCACAAACAAACAAACAAAACCTTAGGGCCAGATGGTTTAAGTGCAGACTGCTACCAGACTTCCAAAAAGGAGACAATATCAATATTCCTCTAGCTATTCCACAAAAATGAAACAAAGGAAGACTACTAAACTCATTCTATGAGACCACAGTTACCCTCATACTTAAACCAAAATATCTCAAAAAACAATGAGAATTTCAGACAATTTCTCTTATGAACATCTGTGCAAAAATACTGAATAAAACACATGCAGACTGAATCTAAGAACCCCTAAAAAATATCATCCCTTATGATTAAGTAAGCCTCATCTCAGAAATTCAGGGATGGTTCGTAACTTGACAATACATCAATATATAATCTACCATACAAACAAACTGCATTTAAAAAAAAACACACTATCTTCTCATTAGATGCTGAAAAGCCATTGACAAAATCCAACACCTCTTTATGTTAAAATTCTTCATGTTAAAGTCCCGAGAGATTATATATAAAAGGAGCATAGCTAAAATTAATAGAATCAATATACAGCAAGCCAACAGCAATATCAAATTAAATGGAGAGAAATGTAAAACCATTCCCCTAAAATCAGGGAAAAAGACTTGGATGCCTCCTCAGGTCCTATCTATTAAATATAGTACTTGAAGTTCTAGTTAGACAAATGAGGAAAAAAAAGAGGAGATCAAGGGGATACAAATTGGCAAAGAAGTCAAGTTATCACTATGTACAGATGATATGATAATATACATAAGCCAAGCCCAGAATTTTACCAGAGAACACCTACAGATGGCAAACATCTTTAGCAAAGAGTTTGGATACAAAGTTAACTCAAAAAATCAGTAAAGGTTCCTGTCAGCAAGGACTACTTGGCATCCTCATTTGTATCTGGGTTTGATGTCTGTATATGGGATGGAGCCCCAGGTGGGGAAGTCTCTGGATGGCCTTCCCTTCAGTCTCTGCTCTACCCCTTGTCTCCGTATTTCCTTCAGAGAGGAGCAATTCTAGGTTAAAAGTTTGGAGATATGTAGGTGACCCCATCCCCAAGCTGGAGGCCTTCCTTAACCTCTGAATACGGTCAGTACAGGTTCTCCCTTCCCTTTGTCGGGCATTTTAGCTAATCTTATCCCCATTGGTTCCTGGGAGCCTCTTTTTTTCCTGGCATCTGAAATTTTCAGGTGGCTACCCCAAGTTCCCCATCCCCTCTGTTCAATTCTCTCACCTTCTGTATATCATTCTTGTCTCTTCCCATACTTGATCCTTCCTGACAACTACAGATGTGGATGCTCTCAGCCAACCATTGAACTGGGACCCCAGTTGAGGACTTAGGAATAGAACTGAAGGAGCTGAAGGTGCTTGCAACCCCATAGGAAAAATACCAATATCACCCATCCAGACCGCCACTCCTTGAGCTCCCAGAGACCAAACCACAAACCAAAGTATATACATGGAGGGATCCATTGCTCCAGCTGTATATGTATCAAAGAATAAACTTATCTGGCATCAATGGGAAGAGAGGCCATTGGTCCTGTGAAGTCTCTATGCCCTAGTGTAGAGGAATGCCAGGACAGTGAGGTGCAAATGAGTTGGTGGGTGGAGGAGCACCCTCATAGAAGCAGGGGTAGGGGAGATAAGATAGGTACCTTGTGGAGGGGAAACCAGGAAAGGAGATAACATGTGAAATGTAAATAAATAAAAATCCAATAAAAAAGTAAAAAAAAATCAAAACCAATTATCAAGGAAGAGGTATGTGTAAAAATGCTTCTTTATAATAAACATCATGATCAAAAAAAATATCAGTAATACCCCTTTGTATCAGATTTCCAAGAAGATGGAAGGAGAGACCCCTGGTCCTGGAAAGACTGGATGTAGGGGAATGCCAGGACAGAGAAGCAAATGGGAGTTGAATGGGGAACAGAGGAAGGGAAGGGGGCTTATGGGACTTTCGGGGAGGGAGGAAACAGGAAAGGTGAAATCATTTGGAATGTAAATAAAAAAAAAACTTAGAAAATAAAAAAATAATATCAAATAGAAAGTCTAGATCTTGCCATTCAGGTGTGGTGGGGTATCCAGGACTTGATGCTGTTGGAGAGTTGGTTTTGGATGATACCATATTGCCTTGATTTCTGTTAGTAACGTTCCTACATTTGCCTTTTGCCAGCTGGTTATCTCTGGTTTTAATTGGTCCTGCTGTCACTGGCCATTGCTTGAACCTCCTGTGAGCCTGAAAGGCTGTTTCTGCCCCTGTGGATGACCGGGTTTCCCCTGGCACTGATTGCTGAGGGGCTGCCCTGCTCCTCAGTGTCTTTGGAACCCTGATGTGCCTTTCCCCAAGTGATGTTATACTTGTGAAATCCCTGCATACCTGAAGACTCAGTGTAGTTAATCCCCAGAGCAGAGGTGGCTAAGGGGAGGCTGGTGTGCTCTCTCCCTGTTTGGGTCCCTCTGCAATGCAGATGTCCCACTGCAGAGCTGGGATGTAGATAACCATATATCTGCCCAGTTCTTGGGTGCAGGGAGCACACCAGCTGGCTGTGACCCAAGCGATGGTATACTTGGTTATCCCTGCACCTGGAGGTCCCAACTGCTCTGTTGCCAGATGAAAGATCGAGGAGGGTACTGATGTTCCACTGCAGAGTTGGCGCCTAGATGACCACAGATCTGCCCTGCTCTTAGGCACAGATGGAAGCCTAGCAGGCTATGTCCCAAGCGATGTTATACTTTGGAGAATCCCTGAGTACCTGGAGACTCAGTGTAGTCAATTCCCGGAGGAGAGGTGTCTAAGGGGAGGCTGGTGTGCTCTCTCCCTGAGCAGGCCCCTCTGCAGGGCAGATGTCACACAGCAGAGCTGGTGCATAGATGACCCCAGAACTGTCCAGCTCTTGGGTGCAAGGAGCACACCAGCTGGCTGTGTCCCAAGCGATGTTATTCTTAGTTATCCCTGCATTTGAAGGTCCCAACTGCTCGGTTGCCAGCGCATCTTTGTTTTTATTGCTGCATGAGCAAACCTAATTCTCTAAGAATAAAGTCCTGTCCTCGTCAGTAAGAATCCCTGCCTTTAATAAAAAATAAACTCTCCAGGGGTTAGAGAGATATCTAAGATTTAAGAGCATTGTCTGCTCTTCCAGATGTCAGGAGTTCAATTCCCATCAACCACAAGTTGGCTCATAACCACCTACAATGAGATCTGGTTCCCTTTTCTGGCCTGTAGGCATATATGAAGACAAAATGCTGTATACATAATAAATAAATAGATCTTAAAATAATAGGGAAAAAGAAAAACAAAACTGTCGCATGGTAAGAAGTAGCCTGTTTTCTCTTTGGGCTCTCTTCAGCTTCTTCTGCTCTGCTTTCTGTATTCTCTTCTCGCCTGTCCCTCCTCAGCTCTGTTATATGTCATTGTCTCCAGTTTTTGTACTTTTTTTAGAAGAATAGTTCATGTGGTATGCCAAGTATCTATTTTTCAAAATTTCACAATAAGTTCAAACATAAATTCAAATTGTAAATTGAACAAGGAGTCACAACAGAGATGTTTACATGTGTTTGCATTAAGACTAGTTATCTAAGTTAACATTCATTACCTGTCACTAGATCCAATGTTTGCTGAAAGTTCAGAACTATAATTTTTAGGTATAAGTTAGCAAGGTATGTCAAAATGACAATCATCTGCCTAGCATCTCATTAGTATTGTATAGATAAATCCAGTCGCTATTTTATGTCCTGTCCTTGCACCTACAGTAAACAGTTCATTCCCTTTTATGACCTTTAGTTATCAGATAATGGTTTCACAGTTTGCCTGAAAGGAATGTTTGATCATAAATCTGTTGCACATCTGCTTTCTATATTAGTACAATTAACTCATGATACAGGAAGGTTTGGACAGTCCTACCTTCAGCCCTTTTTATAAAGGACTCAATAATTACAAATATAAATTTAGAGGTTTTATAGATTCATCATTAAGAAATAAGGAATCACATATTTATGTACATAACATTGCTACAAAGATATATATCTTCACTGACCTGCAGAAAATCTGACCAATAGGGCTGCCTATTGCCCAAGTTTTACTATACTAATTTAATAATAGCAAGAAAGGCATATCAGCTGCAAGAATCAATTCTGAGATGAGATTTCTGAAAGCCTTGCAATTCCATGTATCTCATATCATGCAACATGATGTCATCTCCAGAATGTTACTTGTATGCTTTTATACTTTGCTAGATGTTTCTTTAGAACTACACATACTCATTTCTTTGGTTCATTTGTTTGTAACATTTTTTTCATTCTTTTAACCTGAGGTTATATCTATCTTTGATGATGAGATGAGATTCTTGGATACAACAGAAGATTGGTTCATGACTTGTAATATAATTTGTTTTGTCTGTATATGTTACTGGGAATTTGAGATCATTAATACTGGCAATTATCAGCTAACAGTGTTTGATGATTCCTGCCAAGTTGTTGTTATGTTTTCCCCCATTCCTTGATGTGATATTTTGGGATTCCTCTCTAAAATTAATTTTTTATTTTAGTGTCTTTTGTAGAGCTGGATAGATAAGTACAAATAGCACAAATTTGGTTTCATTATGGGATATTTTTATTTCTCCTTCCATTGTAGATTTTATTGTTATGTTTTATAATAGTCTGATTGGCATCTCTGGTCTCTGGAAGTCTTGAGAGTCCAGACTTTTCTGACCTTAAGCTGAGAAATCAGGTGTCATTCTTATGAGCCTATAGTTATTTCTTATGTGGCAGGTTTCTTTCAAATCTTAATACATTTTCTTTGTTCAATGCATTTATTTATTTGATAATTATGGGTTGTAGGGAATTTCTTTTCTGTTACTATATATTTGGTGTTTGGTATTTGTTGCAAGATATTGATCACACTGTGAACTCAGAGATTGTGTTATTTATTGGAAAAATAAACTGTTTCAATTGTGGTGTGGCTCAGCCTTAGCTCATAGCTTTAATCCAAAAGCTTTCTGTATGAATATTATAAATAGGATGAAATAAAGTCAACCATAGGACAAACAACCAGTTGACATGAAAGGAATAAAGGAATATTAAGCAAAAACACGGAGAGTAAGGGAAGGCTGAGGCACAGGAAATAGAAGAGGGGGATAATCAGTTTGAATGAGGTTTTTTGAGACAGAGTGAGAGAAGAGCATGGCTGATAGGATGTCTGCTGAAGAAGGCCAGCTAGATGCTTTCTCTGACTCTCTGAGCTAGCAGGCTTCCACCCAACCATCTGGTTCCCAATCATTTATTGGTAAAATTGAATGATTAAGATTTTGTTTAAAAACAACAGGTATGCTTTATGCACCTTGATAGGTACCAATTTCTTCATATTGGGAGAATTTTCTTCTATGATTTAGATTATTTTAAATCTCAAAACAAAATAAAAAAAATCGTCTGTGCCTTTAATCTGAGATTTTTCTCTTTCCTCTTTTATTATCATGTGAAGATTTTGTCTTTTATAGTGTCCCAGATTGTACTGAAACTTTGTGCCTGAATTTTTTATATTTAATTTTTTTCTTTTAATGAGCTATCCATTATTTCCTACCATGTTTTTCAACACCTGCAATTTGATCTTACATATATTATAATTTGGTAGTTAAGACTTACCTTTGAGGATTTTGGTTTATATCCTAAAATTTCTATTTCCAGCTTTATTTAAGTCTCTGTGAGTATGTATATGGGTGAGAGTGTGATCTACTCTTTTTAGATTATGTTGTCAAATTTTGAATTGTTTTTATTTCATTCCAGTGTTTGCTTTAGATCCATTGAATTCCTGAAGGGTTTATTTGTACCTTATTTAAGACACTTTAACAAATTCATAGTTGCTCTTTTGAAGGCCTTGTCTTATATTTTTACCTACACTGCATTTCTCAGGATCTACTTCAATAGTGTTACTGCCTTTTCATATATGGTTTTGGGCTGGGCTCTAATGTTGATATAACTATCTATTGATGATATATTTTGGTGTCATTATCTGGTCTTTTTTGTTGGATAAGTATTTTGTTTGTTAGTTATTTTGCTCTCTCTGGATCCTAGTAATGATGAGAGCTCTGAAGTTCCTGGTACATAGTGGGTCTATGGGTTGCCCAGTGAAAAAAATGAATGGCCATAGGCTCTGAGGATCAGTTAAGAGAGGCAACAGGCCTCCCTGTCCTCCCTGCCAGTCAGTTCCTTCCTTCCATCTGCCTCCTATAATCTTTTTATTCCCCCATCTAAGTGAGATTCAAGTGTCCTATCTTGGGCCTTCCTTCTTGTTTAGCTTCTTTGGGTCTATGGATTATCACATGGATATACTATACATTCTGGCTAATATAAACATATAAGTAAGTACATGCTATGTATATCCTTTCGAGTCTGGGTTACTTCACTCAGTATGATATTTTTAGTTCTATCCATTTGCCTGCAAAATGCGTGGTATCCTTGCTTTTAACAGCCAAATAATATTTCATTGTGTAAATGAACCGTAGTTTCTGTATCCATTCTTTGTCTAAGGGAGATATAGGTTGTTTCAAGTTTCTGACTGTTATAGAGAGAACAGATATGAACATAGTAGAGCATGTGTGCTTGTGGTATGATTGAACGTATAGTTTGGTCTTCAGTTAGAACTATTTACAATTTTCTGAAAAACTGTCAGATTGATTACTGGATTGGTTGTACAATTTGCACTCCCACCAGCTATGAGGGAGGGTCCATGTTGCTCCACAATCACGCCAGAATGTGCTGTCCTTTGGGTTGATGATCTTAATGATTCTGGTGGGTGTGATGGAATCTTAGGGTTATTTTGATTTTCAATTTGCTGATGACTAAGCACTTTGAACATGTCTTTAAATGCTTCTTGGCCAACTGAGATTTCTCAGGTGAGAATTCTGTTTATCTCTATACTCCATTTTTTAATTGAGTTATTTGGTTTGTTGGTGTCAAAATTCTTCAGTTCTTTATATATTTTGCATATTAGCCCTCTGTCAGATGTAGGTTTAGTGAAGATTTATACTGACTTTGTAGGCTGCCATTTTGTGCTATTGAGAGTATGCAATGCCTTACAGAAACTTTTCCGTTTTGTGAGGTCCCATCAATCAGTTGTTGATCTTAGTACCTGAACCATTGGTTTTCTGTTCAGGAAATTGTCTCTATTACCAATGGTTTCAAGGTTATTTTCCACTTAATCTGCTATTAGATATAGTGTATCTGGTTTTATTTTGAGGTCTTTGATTCACTTGGACTTGTTTAGTGTAGAGTAATAAATATGGATCTATTTGCACTCTTCTACATATAGACTTCCAGTTAGATGAGCACGATTTGTTGATGATGCTTTAATTTTTCAATTGAATGGTTTTGTTTCTTTGTCAAAACTCAAGTTAAGATGGGTGTAAAGGTTGATTTCTGTTTCATTAATTCAGTTCCATTGATCTTCATGTCTGTTTCTATACCAATGTGATACAGTTTCTTTTACTATTAGTGTAGCTTGAGATCACGGTTGATTATACTCCCAGAAGTTCGTTTATTGTTTAGGATTGCTATAACTATCCTGTGTATGTTTGTTTGATTTTTGGTTTTTTGTTTGTTTTGTTGTTTTTGTTTTTGTTTTTTTAACTTATGAAAATGAGAATTGCTCTTGCAAATTCTCTAAAGGATTATGTTGGAGCTTCGAATTTATATGGAAATTTTATTGAGTCTCTAGATTAGTTTTGGTAAGATGGCTCTTTTCACTATGTTAATCCTATAAATGCACGAACCTGGGAAATCTTCCCACCTTCAAATGTCTTTGTCAATGTATTTTTTTTCAGATACTTGAAGTTCTTATGTACAGATCTTTCACATGCTTGCAGGAAAATAAACCAAGGTATTTTATATTACTTGATTACTTGTGACTATGGTAAAGTGTATTGTTTCCCTAATTTTATTCTCAGCCTGTTTATCATTGATACAAAGGGGTATTACTGATATTTTTTTTGATCATGATGTTTATTATAAAGAAGCATTTTTACACATACCTCTTCCTTGATAATTGGTTTTGATTTTTTTTACTTTTTTTATTGGATTTTTATTTATTTACATTTCACATGTTATCTCCTTTCCTGGTTTCCCCTCCACAAGGTACCTATCTTATCTCTCCTACCCCTGCTTCTATGAGGGTGCTCCTCCACCCACCAACTCATTTGCACCTCACTGTTCTGGCATTCCTCTACACTAGGGCATAGAGACTTCACAGGACCAATGGCCTCTCTTCCCATTGATGCCAGATAAGTTTATTCTTTGATACATATACAGCTGGAGCAATGGATCCCTCCATGTATATACTTTGGTTTGTGGTTTGGTCTCTGGGAGTTCAAGGAGTGGCGGTCTGGATGGGTGATATTGGTATTTTTCCTATGGGGTTGCAAGCACCTTCAGCTCCTTCAGTTCTATTCCTAAGTCCTCAACTGGGGTCCCAGTTCAATGGTTGGCTGAGAGCATCCACATCTGTAGTTGTCAGGAAGGATCAAGTATGGGAAGAGACAAGAATGATATACAGAAGGTGAGAGAATTGAACAGAGGGGATGGGGAACTTGGGGTAGCCACCTGAAAGTTTCAGATGCCAGGAAAAAAAGAGGCTCCCAGGAACCAATGGGGATAAGATTAGCTAAAATGCCCAACAAAGGGAAGGGAGAACCTGTACTGACCATATTCAGAGGTTAAGGAAGGCCTCCAGCTTGGGGATGGGGTCACCTACATATCTCCAAACTTTTAACCTAGAATTGCTCCTCTCTGAAGGAAATACAGAGACAAGGGGTAGAGCAGAGACTGAAGGGAAGGCCATCCAGAGATTTCCCCACCTGGGGCTCCATCCCATATACAGACATCAAACCCAGATACAAATGAGGATGCCAAGTAGTCCTTGCTGACAGGAACCTTTACTGATTTTTTGAGTTAACTTTGTATCCAAACTCTTTGCTAAAGATGTTTGCCATCTGTAGGTGTTCTCTGGTAAAATTCTGGGCTTGGCTTATGTATATTATCATATCATCTGTACATAGTGATAACTTGACTTCTTTGCCAATTTGTATCCCCTTGATCTCCTCTTTTTTTTTCCTCATTTGTCTAACTAGAACTTCAAGTACTATATTTAATAGATAGGACCTGAGGAGGCATCCAAGTCTTTTTCCCTGATTTTAGGGGAATGGTTTTACATTTCTCTCCATTTAATTTGATATTGCTGTTGGCTTGCTGTATATTGATTCTATTAATTTTAGCTATGCTCCTTTTATATATAATCTCTCGGGATTTTAACATGAAGAATTTTAACATAAAGAGGTGTTGGATTTTGTCAATGGCTTTTCAGCATCTAATGAGAAGATAGTGTGTTTTTTTTTTAAATGCAGTTTGTTTGTATGGTAGATTATATATTGATGTATTGTCAAGTTACGAACCATCCCTGAATTTCTGAGATGAGGCTTACTTAATCATAAGGGATGATATTTTTTAGGGGTTCTTAGATTCAGTCTGCATGTGTTTTATTCAGTATTTTTGCACAGATGTTCATAAGAGAAATTGTCTGAAATTCTCATTGTTTTTTGAGATATTTTGGTTTAAGTATGAGGGTAACTGTGGTCTCATAGAATGAGTTTAGTAGTCTTCCTTTGTTTCATTTTTGTGGAATAGCTAGAGGAATATTGATATTGTCTCCTTTTTGGAAGTCTGGTAGCAGTCTGCACTTAAACCATCTGGCCCTAAGGTTTTGTTTGTTTGTTTGTGAGAATTTTAATGAATGCTTCTATTTATTTATCAGTTATAAGATGGTTTAGATAGTTTATCTGATCTTGACTGATCTTTAATAAGTGGTATCTATCTAGAAGATCTTCCATTTCATTTAAATTTTCCAATTATGTAGAATACAGGCTTATGAAGTAATTTGTAATCAAGTATATGGTCCATTTGGAGGAGCATCCCCATGGTACTAAGAATTTATACGCTTTTGTGTTTGTGTGTAAATTTCTATAGATATCTGTTATAACCACTTGGTTCAAAACATCTGTTTTGTTTTGTTTTTTTCAGCTTTTTTATTTACATTCCAAATCATTTCCCCTTTCGCATTTCCTCCCTCCCATAAAGTGCCATAAGCCCCCTTCCTTCCCACTGTTCCCCATTCAACCCCCACTTGTTTCTCTGTCCTGGCATTCCCTTACATCCAGTCTTTCCAGGACCAGGGGTCTCTCCTTCCATCTTCTTGGAAATCTATTGATATGCGAATTGTGTCTAGGGTATTCCGAGATTGTGGGTTAATATCCCATTATCAGTGACTGCAAACCATGTGTGTCCTTCTGTGATTGGGCTACCTCACAAAGGATGATATTTTCAAGTTCTAACCATTTGCCTAGGAATTTCGTGAATTCATTGTTTTTTATTGCAGAGTAGTATTCCATTGTGTAAATATACCACATCTTCTGAATCCATTCCTCCGTTGAGGGACATCTGGGTTCTTTCCAGCTTCTGGCTGTTTTAAATAAGGCTGCTATGAACATAGTGGAGCATGTGTCCTTATTGCATACAGGTAAAGCCTCTGGGTATATGCCCAGGAGTGGTAAAGCAGGATCCTCTGGGAGTGTTATGCCCAGTTTTCTGAGGAACCGCCAGACTGCTTTCCAGAGAGGTTGTACCAGCTTTCAATCCCAACAGCAGTGGAGGAGTGTTCCTCTTTCTCCACATCCTCGAGAACAACTGCCGTTTCCTGTGTTTTTGATCTTAGCCATTCTGACTGGTGTGAGATGGAATCTCAGGGTTGTTTTGATTTGCATTTCCCTAATGACTAAGGATGATGAACATCTCATTAGGTGCTTCTCAGCCATTAGATGTTCTTCAGGTGAGAACTCTTTGTTTAGCCCTGAACCCCATTTTTTAATAGAGTTACTTGGCTCTCTGGAGTATAACTTCTTGAGTTCTTTGTATATATTGGATATTAGCCCTCTGTCGGATGTAGGGTTGGTAAAGATCATTTCTCATTCTGTTGGTTGCCACTTTGTCCTTTTGACAGTGTCCTTTGCCTTACAGAGACTTTGTAATTTAATGAGGTCCCATTTGTAAATTCTTGATCTTAGATCATAAGCTATTGGAATTCTGTTCAGGAACTTGTTCCTTGTGCCCATATGTTCAAGGTTCTTCCCTAGTTTCCTTTCTATTAGCTTCAGTGTGTCTGGTTTTATGTGGAGGTCCTTGATCCACTTGGAATTGAGCTTAGTGCAAGGAGATAAAAATGGATCAATTTGCATTGTTCTGCATGTTGACCTCCAGTTGAACCAGCACGATTTGATGAAGAGGTTATCTTTTTTCAACTGGATGGTTTTAGCTCCTTTGTCAAAGATCACGTCACCATAGGAGTGTGGATTCATTTCTGGGTCTTCAATTCTGTTCCATTGATCTACATGCCTGTCACTGTACCAATACCATGCAGTTTTTAACACTATTGCTCTATAGTACAGCTTGAGGTCCAGGATACTGATTCCACCAGAAGTTCTTTTATTCTTGAGAATAGTTTTAGCTATCATGGGTTTTCTGTTAATCCAGAAGAATTTTTGAATTGCTCTTTCTAACCCTATGAAGAATTGCGTTGGAATTTTGAAGGGGATTGCATTGAATCTGTATATTCCTTTTGGCAAGATGGTCTTTTTTACTATATTAATCCTGCCAATCCATGAGCATGGAAGATTTTTCCATCTTCTGAGGTCTTCTTCAATTTTTTTCTTCAGAGAGTTGAAGTTCTTGTCATACAGATCTTTCACATGTTTGGTTAGAGTCACACCAAGATACTTTATATTGTTTGTGTCTATCGTTTCTTCTCTTATTTCTTTCTCAGCCTGCTTATCTTTTGAGTATAGGAAGGCTACTGATTTGCTTGAGTGGAATTTATATCTGGCCACTTTGCTGAAGTTGTTTATCAGCTATAGGAGTTCTCTGGTGGAGTTCTTTGGGTCGCTTAAGTATACTATCATATCGACTGCAAATAGTGATAGTTTGACTTCTTCCTTTCCAATTTGTATCCTTTTGACCTCCTTTTGTTGTCTAATTGCTCTAGCTAGAACTTCAAGTACTATATGGAAAAGATATGGAGAGAGAGGGCAGCTTTGTCTAGTCCTTGATTTTAGTGGGATTGCTTCAAGTTTCTCTCCATTTTGATTGATGTTGTCTACTGGTTCGCTGTAAAATGCTTTAATTATGTTTAGATATGGGCCTCGAATTCCTGATCTTTCCAAGACCTTTAACATGAAAGGATGCTGAGTTTTGTCAAATGCTTTCTCTGCATCTAATGAAATGACCATGTTTTTTTTTTTCTTTGAGATTGTTTATGTAGTGGATTACAATGATGGACTTATATTGAACCATCCCTGCATCCCTGGGATGAAGCCTACTTGATCCTGGTGAATGATCGTTTTGATGTGTTCTTAGATTCGGTTGGCAAAAATTTTATTGAGTATTTTTGCATCTATACTCATAAGAGAGATTGGCCTGAGATTCTCTTTGTCGGATCTTTGTTTCATTTTGGTATTAGCTTGTGTCTTCATAGAACGAGTTGGGTAGTGTTCATTCTGTTTCTATTTTGTGGACTAGTTTGAAGAGTATTGGTGTTAAGTTTTCTTTGAAGTTCTGAAAGAATACTGCACTAAAACCTTAAGGAGCTGTGCTTTTTTTGGTTGGAAGACTTCCAATGACGTTTTTATTTCTTCAGGGGTTATAGGACAGTTTAGATTGTCTATTTGAACCAGATTTAATTTTGGTATTTGGTATCTGTTTAGAAAATTGTCCTTTTCCTCCAGATTTTCTAGTTGTATTGAATACAGGCTTTTGGAGTATGATCTGATGATTTTTTGAATTTCCTCAGTTTCTGTTGTTATCTTTCCCTTTTCGTTTCTGATTTTGTTAATTTGGATACTGTCTCTGTGCCCTCTGGCTAGTCTGGCTAAGGGTTTATCTATCTTGTTGAGTTTTTCAAAGAACCAACTCCTAGTTTTGTTGATTCTTTGTATGGTTTTATTTGTTTCTACTTGATTGATTCCAGCTCTGATTTCAGTTTGATGATTTCCTGCCTTCACTCCTCTTGGGTGTATTTGCTTCTTTTTGTTTCGGGTCTTTCATGTGTGTCATTAAGCTGCTAGTGTATGCTGTCTCTCGTTTCTTTTTGGAGGCACTCAGGACTATGAATTTTCCTCTTAGCACCGCTTTCATTGTATCCCATAAATTAGGATATGTTGTGTCTTCATTTTCATTAAATTTTAAAAAGTCTTTGATTTCTTTCTTTATTTCCTCCTTGACCAAGTTATCATTGAGTAGAGCATTGTTCAGTCTCCATGTGTATGTGGGCTTTCTGTTGTTTTTGTTGCCATTGAATACCACCCTTATTACATAGTCATCTGATAGGAGGCATGGGATTAGTTCGATCTTCTTATATCTGTTGAGGTCTGTTTTGTGACCAATTATATGGCCGATTTTGGAGAAGGTACCATGAAGTGCTGAGAAGAAGGTGTATTCTTTTGCTTTAGGATGAAATGTTCTATATATATCTGTTAGTTCCATTTGGTCCAAGCCTTCAATTAGATTCACTGTGTCCTTGTTTATTTTCTGCTTTCCTGAACGATCCATTTCAGAGAGCAGGGTGTTGAAGTCACCCATTCTTATTGTGTGAGGTGCAAAGTATGCTTTGAGCTTTAGTAAAGTTTCTTTTATGAATAAGGTTGCCCTTGCGTTTGGAGCATAAATATATAGAATTGAGCGTTCTTCTTGGTGGATTTTTCCTTTGATCAGTATGTAGTGTCCTTCTGTGTCTTTTTTGATGACTTTATGTTGAAAGTCAATTTTATCTGATATTAGGATGGCTACTCCAGTTCGTTTCCTGGGACCATTTGCTTGTAAAATTGTTTTCCAGCCTTTTACTCTGAGCTGGTGTTTGTCTTTAACACTGAGGTGTGTTTCCTGTACGCAGTAAAATGCTGGGTCCTCTATATGTATCCAGTCTGTTAGTCTATGTCTATTTGTAGGGGAATTGAGACCAGTGATATTAAGAGAGATTAAGGAATAGTGGTTATTGCCACCTGCTCTTCTTGACGCTATCTTTATATTTGAGTGGTTATCTACTTTTGGGTTTGATGCAAGAAGGTTACTATCTCGTTTTTTTCCAGAGTGTAGTTTCTCTCCTTGTATTGGCGGTTTCTACCTATTATCCTTTGCAGGGCTGTGTTTGTGGAAAGATATTGTATAATTTCGGTTTTATCATGGAATATCTTGGTCTCTCCATCTATGGTGATTGTGAGTTTTGTTGGGTATAGATGTCTAGGATGGCATTTGTGTTCTCTTAGATTCTGCATGAAATCTGCCCAGGATCTCCTGGCTTTCATAGTCTCTGGTGAAAAGTTTGATGTGATTCAGATAGGTGTTACTTTATATGTTACTTGGTCTTTTTCTCTTACTGCTTTTAATATTCTTTCTTTGTTTAGTACATTTGGTGTTTTGATTATTATATGACGGGAGGTATTTCTGTTCTGGTCCAGTCTGGTTGGAGTTCTGTAGGCTTCTTGTACGTTCATTGGCATCTCTCTCTTTAAGTTAGGGAAATTTTCCTCCATAATTTTGTTGAAGATATTTACTGGCCCTTTAAGTTGCAAATCTTCACTCTCATCTATACCTATAATCCTTAGGTTTGGTTTTTAAATTGTGTCCTGGATTTCCTGGATGTTCTGGGTTACATGTTTTTTGCATTTTGCATTTTCTTTGACTGTTGAGTCGATGCTTTCTATGGTATTTTCAGCACCTGAGATTCTTTCTTCCATCTCTTGTATTCTATTATTTATGTTTGCATCTATGACTCCTGATTTCTTCCCAAGATTTTCTATCTCCAAAGTTATCTCCCATTGTGATTTCTTAGTTGTTTCTACTTCCTTTTTTAGATCCTGGATGGATTTGCTCATATCCTTCACTTGTTTGTTTGTATTTTCCTGTATTTCTTTAAGATATTTTTGCATTTCCTCTTTCAGGATTTCTCTAAGCGATTTTTGTGTTTCCTCCTCATGGGCTTCTTTCTGTCGATCCATATTCTCCTGCATTTCCTTAAGTGATTCTTGTGTTTCCTTCCTAAGGACATCTACCCTTTGATTCATTTCTTTAAGAGATTTTTGTGTTGTCTCCCTATGGGCCTCCATCTGTTGACCCATATTCTTCTGCATTTCTTTATGTGATTTTTGTGATTCCTTTGTAAGGGCATCTACCTATTGATTCATTTCTTTAAGTGATTTTTGTGTTTCCTCCTTATGGGCCTCCATCAGTTGACCCATATTCTCCTGCATTTCTCAAAGCGATTTTTGTGTTTCCTTTGTAAGAGCATCTACCCTTTGATTCATGTTCTCCTGTATTTCTTCATGAAATTTATTTGTGTACTTCTTGAAATCCTCTAATATCATCATGAGAAGTGATTTTAAATCCAGATCTTGCCTTTCAGGTGTGATGGGGTATCAAGGACTTGCTGCTGTTGGAGAGTTGTGTTCGGATGGTGCCATATTTCTTTGATTTCTGTTAGTAATGTCCCTACTTTTGCCTTTTTCCATCTGGCTACCTCTGGTGTTAGTTGGTCCTGCTGTCACTGGCTGTTGGTTGGACCTCCTGTGAGCTTGCAAGGCTATTTCTGCACCCCCTGAATTACTGGGATTCCCCTGGCACTAATTGCTGGGGCCTGCCCTCTTCCTAAGTGACTTTGGAGCCCTGATGTGCCTTGCCCCAAGTGATGTTATATTGGGGAATCCCTGCACATCCAAAGGCTCAGCTTAGTGGATCCTGGAGCAGAGGTCACCAAGGGGAGGGTGGTGCATTCCAGCCCTGTGCGGGTGAGCTCTCTCCCTGTGCGGGAGGGGGGGTGAGGGGGGGAGGGGTTCTGCAGGGCAGATGTCCAACAGCAGAGATGGTGCATAGGTGACCGCAGAACTTCCCTGCTCTTGGGCGCAGATGGAAGCCCAACAGGCTGTGTTCCAAGCGATGTTATATTGGGGTGTCCCTGGGTACCTGTATGCTCAGTGAGTCGATCCCCGGAGCAGAGGTCGCCAAAGGGAAGCTGGCATGCTCCCGCCTTGTGCGGGTGCGTTCTCTCCCAGAGTGGGGGTCCCTCTGCAGGGCGGATGTCCCACAGCAGAACTGGCGTGTAGGTGACCGCAGACCTGCCCAGCTCTTGAGAGCAGAGAGCACACAAGCTGGCTGAGACCCAAGCGATATTGTACTTGATTGTATAATCTAGTGTCTGGAGGTCCGAGTTGCCCTGTTGCTGGAGCAAAGATGGTGGAGTGCCCAACACATCTTTTAATTTGAATATTTCTCTGTTTCGTTTCTGTTTTGGTGTCCTCTCCATTAGTAAGAACAAGTGTTCATGTTCCCTCGTATTAATGTTTCAGAACTGAGACATCATCTTGGTGGATTTTTCCTTCGATGAGTATGAAGTGTCCTTTGCCATCTCTTCTGATTTTTTTGGTTGAATCTCTATTTTATTAGATATTATAATGTCTACTTTAGCATCTTTTTTGTGTCCTTTTGCTTGGAAAACTTTTTCCAGCCCTTTACATTAAGGCAGTATCTATCTTTGTTGCTGAGGTGTGCTTCTGGTATGCAGCAAAATAATGGATCCGCGCTCTTATCCTGTGTCTTTTTATTAATTCAATAAGACCATTGATATTGAGAAATATTAATGACCAATGATTTTTAGTTCATCTTATTTTGATGTTGGTGGTATTTTGACGTGGGGGTGGTGTGCTTCTCTTCTTTTTGTTTTGCTGTGAGATGATTAGTTTCTTGAATTTTCTTGAATGTACTTAGCCTCCATGTATTGGAGTTTTTCTTCTAGTAGTCTCTGAAGACTGGATTAGTAGAGAGATGTTTAATTTTGATTTAGTCATGTAATTCCTGGGTTTCTCCATCTCTGGAAGTTTTGCTGTGTATAGTCATCTCACCTGCTATCTGTGGTCCTTTCAGGTCTGCAAGACATCTGCTCTGAACCTTTTGGCATTTAGAATCTCAGTTAAGAAGTCTGGCATAATTCTGATAGGTCTAAATTTATGTGTTACTTGGCATTTTCCCTTGCAGTTTTTAATATTCTTTCTTTATTCCCTACTTTTGGATTTTGATCATTATGTGGTGGCAGGATTTTTTTTTCTTTCTGGTCCAATCTGTTTGGTGTTCTATAAGGGTCTTGTAAGTTTTTACCCATCTAATTCTTTAGGATAGGGAAGTTTTCTTCTATGGTTTTACTGAAAATATTTTATGGGACTTTGAAATAGAAATTTTTCTATTTCTATTCTTACTAACCTTAGATTTTCATAGAATGTCATCCCTATTTCCTGAATGATTTGTGTTAGAAACTTTGATTTGACATTTTCTTTAAGGAATGTATCCATTTCTTCTATTGTATTTTCTACTCTTGTGGTTCTCTCTTTGATATCTTTTATTCTGTTGATGATGATTCTGTCTATAACCACATTTTCTTTCCTCGGTTTTCCATCTCCAGGGTTTATATCTGTTTGTGTTTCTTTATTGCTTCTCTTTCCACTTTTAGGTCTTGAACAGTTTTATTCATTTCTTTTTCCTGTTTGATTATATTTTTGTGTATTTCCTTAAGAGTTTATTTTCCTCCCTTAAAGGCCTCTATTATCTGCATAAAGTGAGATTTGCAGTCATAGTCTTGCTCTTCACTCCATGTGAGTTGGCATATCTGTAACTTGCTGTAGTAGGGGAGCTGGATTCTGATGGCGACATACTGTACTGACTTTTGGTGATTGTACTCTTACACTTGTCTTTAGCCATCTAATTGTCTGTGGTGTTGGCTGGACTGGTAGCCATTCCCAGTAGCAGGCCTCTGCAACTGTTCATTCTGGGTGACAGCAGGCCTTCTGGCATACAGTTTGAGCTGTGACCAAGGGAGTAGTGTGGAAATTTGCAATTGCAGGTAAAGGTGTGAACTAGAAGATAGAACAAGGAAAGAATAGGAAAGATCTTTGGATTGCTGGGCTTGAAGGGGGCCCAGCAGGCAGGGGCTTGGAACTTGGATGTCTGGGTAGGCATCTTGGGAAGCAGGCAAAGCTGTGGGCCTGGGAGTGGAATGCAGATCTGAGATTGAAGGTAGAGGTGTAGACTGGAAAATATAAGCACAGAAAGAATGTGGCATAAATTAACTTTATATAGTAAAAATATTCATCAAAATAATATTAAATATAAAATAGCATAGACCATGAATTTCTAACTATTTCTGAATAAATAAATGCTATAAGAAAACACAGCAAAGATTTAATTTAATAATGAAGTATTTCTCAGCAACAAATAAGGACAAAAAAGGTACTGAAAATAACAGTCCAAACTTCTCACTGAAACTATATTACTTAATTGCTTTAAGCAAGTTGCTTAAAGGGTGAATTAAACTTTTGACTATTTCAGAAAATGAAGACTAAAAATCAAGAAGGAAATGTCAATAAAAAGAATATCCCACAGTAAATATTTCCTTTCTGTATTTCAGCAGTCTATTGAGAGTGGAAAACTGATGATAATGAAATTGGAGCACACCCACAGTGAAGTTCAGATTTCAACTATTTGAATAGTCACAAAATTATGTTAAGATGATTAATGATTGGTAAAATCTGAAAACATGCTAGCAGAAGTAAATGACAGTTCTTTGCAGGAGTAAAAATTTTTAGCAAAAACTGAATACTCAAATTATTTAAAATACTTTTTAATGTGAATATACTGCAATCAAACCAAATTCATCCAAGCAAGCAAGATATGAAAGTGAAATGAATGCACATTTCAGAAATAAAAGTACAAAAGGACAGAAGAAATTCATCAAAATTAGAAATATTGGTGTTATTAAATAAAATGTAGTGATAAAAGTATGTGTTACTTCAAAAATCTCCATCAAGGGTAGATAGCTCCTTAAGGCAAAAAAAAAAAAATGAGAAAAGGTATACTAAACAAAGAACTAAAAATCAATCACATATAGCTATTTTAATATCTCACAAAATAGATTTCATTCTTAAACAGAGAGTTACAGGGAAAAAAAATCTCTTCCAAGTAAAACTTCACCCAAAGTATATGATAATTCTAAAACATTTATTCACCAAATATGGGGCATTCGAATTTTAAAAGAAACTCTACTACAGCTCAAACTACATATTGGCCCTCACCCAGTGGTAGTGGGTGATTTCTATACCCATTCTTCACAAGAGAAAGTTAATAGAGGCAAAAACTAAACATAAAATTGATGGAGTTAAATAACATCATGAATGAAATAGGCCTATGTTGTGGGAGTTATTAAAAATAAACTATCAATATCCCATGCTATGCCAGGCACCAGGGGCCACATGGCACAAGCAGGGTGTTCTCATATTGGCAGACTATCTGGCCTGGTGGTTCCTGAAAGGTCTCCACCCAACTCGCTAAGTTTCCACTGGCAGGTCTTTACCATGCCAGTCCCATGCTTCAAAAGTCCATGTTTTGTGGTGCACATCTGGCAAACCCACGCTTTGCCACCATCTTTCCCTCTGGAACCCAGTTGAGTGAAGGAAAACCCCATACCAACTTAGTTCAGAAACAATGGTAACTCAATTTATGGGTACAACAACTAGAATCCTAAACTTGTAAGCCATATTAAATCTAATTTCTCTTGTAGGAAATCCTGGTAGATCCACCATGAAACTGGAGACACTAGCAGCTACATCTTGCCCTTTTGCTATCTCCATTAAAAAGCCCCTAACTCTCTTCTGCTTGTCTTTTCCTACCCCTCTGCCCCACTCCACCCCATCCCTAGCCTACTTTTGTGCCCAATGATTGGTCCCTTTATTCATTGGGGAAGTTCTGAATAGGTGACTCATTTGTCATTCCAGACAGTCACTTCTAGGTGAGCAGAATTAACATCAAAATACAGTCAGCACAGAGCCATCTACAACAGGCCTAGCTGACATCAACAAAGAATTCAACTCAAACACAAAAGAATATGTCTTCTACTCTGTAGTTCATGGCACTTCCTCCAAAATAGACCACAAACTAGGACACAAATCAGGTCTTAATAGTTATAAAATAATAAAATAACACCTTGAATTCTGTCTGACTATCTGATTATAAGTATACCAACACATGAAAACTGTACAGCTTACTGTTAAATAAAAAAGGGGTGAAAACAGAGATCAAGAAAGAAAATAAAAACTTTTAGAATAGAACTAAAATAAAAATACAACATGCACAAATCTTTTGTACATAGTGAAGTCAGTTCTTGTAGGCATGTCCATAGCACTAAATGCTTACATCACACACACACACACACACACACACACACACACACACACACACACACACACACAGAGAGAGAGAGAAAGAGAGAGAGAGAGAGAGAGAGAGAGAGAGAGAGAGAGAGAGAGAGAGAGAGAGAGGGAGAGAAATCATATTAGTAACATAAAATCATACCTAAAAATTCTAAAACAACCAGAGGAAATAATGCTCAATTAAAAGTGGACTGCAAGGAAAAAATGAAACTTGGGCCTGAATAAGCCTCGCAAAAACATAAAGAACCAATGAAAAAAATACGTGGCTCTTAAAGAAAATAAATATGATTGGCAAAACTTTAGCCAAATTAACTTTAAGAAGGAAAGTGAAGATCAAAATTAAAAAAAAAAGAAAAAGAAAAAAAAAAAAGCTTGAGTTGAAAAAAGGAACCATAGTAATAGACATCAAAATTTCAGAGCATTATACAGAGATATTTTTAAAATCTGTACTCCATCAAATTGCAAAACGCAAAGAAATAGATGAATTTCTTGATTTATACAAAGTATTTAGATAAATCTAGATCAGCTGAGCAACTTAAACTTATCTGTAATTCTTAGTGAAATATGCAGTAAATAAGTTTCTCAATAAGAAAAGCCTAGGACCAGATATTTTAGACCTGTCTTTCAAGAAAATATTAATGTTGATATTCTTTGACAAAGCATGTTGCACAAAACAGATATAGAAGAAATATTGTCCATTCTAATTCTGAAGCCATAATTATACTGATACATTAACTTACAAAAGCCCACCAGAAAGGAAAATTTGCACATTAATTTCCTTTATGATCATAGGTCTAAAAATTCTCAATAAAATACATACAAACCAAATCCAAGAAGACATGAAATAGATGATCTACCATGATCATGTTTGCCTCTCCCAGAGATTCAAGTATGGTTCAACCAATATAAATATTGTTCAAAAAAAATAAACAGATTGAAAATCAAAAGGTATGTAATGGTCTGATTGAATGTAGAAACAGACTTTGACAAACTTCAACATGACTTCCTAATAAATATCTTAGAAAGACTATGGGTACAAATGATATATTTCAACATAATAAAGATGATTTACAACACTCCCACCATCAAATTAATCCTAAATGGAGAGAAATTCAAAGCATTGCCAATGAAATGAGGATAAAGATAAGGATGATCAGTCTCTCTGTTAGTCTGTTCACTGGATGATGTCTCTGAAGATGCCTGGCTGGAGCAGCTAAAGAGTTGTGCTATCCAAAGGGGAGGCTTGTCTTTGTTTCTTGTGGACAGTGTCTTACATAAATTTGGGGCTGGGTTTGGGTCTAAAAAGTGATGCTTCCTATTGGCTTGGTCTGAGATATTAGGGATACCCCAGCTGCATGTGGCAGGGCTTCAGTTGCTGCCAATATTGACTGATTTTCACCAGCCTCTTGATGGGGTGACAAGGTCACATGTCCCTGGACAAAAACCTGGTCTAGAGTACATAAAATACCTACCAATCTTGGGTATGAGAGTACCAGAATTTCTGAATTTATTCAACCTTGCCAAGTTTTCTGTATGATAGCACAGTCCACTACCCTACAACTACCCCTTTCCTTTTTTTAAAGGAGAGGTGTCATCAGAATAACTGTCTCCTATGTTGAGAACGGTTTAATATTGAACTGAAACCTGATAAATGAAGATCTTTGCAATGCTACTCATCTGCTGCTTTAGAAATTGAATGAGGAAAGGTGTCTAAAGAAGCATGGCTCCAATGGCTAATATTCAGTCATGGAATAGAAGAAGCAAAGCTACCAAGGGGTTAAAAAACCAAGGGATAGGGATATTGGGAACATATGATGTCAGGAGACTGCTCCCTCGCTCCCCTCTCCCCCGGAGCTCTTTGAGCATTTTGTACCTCTCATTCTACCAGCCAAGATTTATTGACATAGAAGCAAGATTTCTACCCCCAGGAAAATTCAAGACCCTCCCTGTTTGGCTGTAAGTAAATTCAGGGCCCTCTGATTATGGAGAACAACTATTACTAAGGAGGTTATCTGGCATTGAAGGGACTCAAGGCTCTCTACCGTGGAGGCCATTACCTGGTCAAGCTTATCCTGTAAGTTGCTGGCCAGAAGTTATGTTTGGAAAAGGGCTGCTCCAGCTGTTCCTGTAGCACCCAGAGAGATAAGGAGGCCCGGTCCAAGAAGCAGAGGGATGAAGATGTCTCTCTTTATTTCGGCTTCCTCCCTTATGCAAGGTACATTCTTCATATTTACAGGGATAAACCTGGGGAAAGATTATCAAGGGGTGCAGGAGCCCTGAAAAGTGGGGTTAATACAGGAATCTGTAGTGCCTCTGCACTAGAGGAGAAGGAAAGGGTTAAACATTTACTGATTTGGTAACAGTAATGCCATGGCACATGCAATGTGGAATTTCGAGGAGCATCCAAGACTCCAGAAAGGGGAGGGGGTGAGGTCAAAGAGAGGAATGTCTTAGGCTTTGCATGTGGATAAGGGTCCATGGAGTTCATGAAGAAAAATGTGGCTGAGATGGAGGTTATGCTTGGGCTCAGCAACACGGACTTCCACTCACCAAGGCTGACCTGGCTACAGCAGCTGCTGAATGCCAGATCTACCAACAGCAGAAACCAGCACTGAGCTCCAGATATGGCACCATTCCTCGAGGTGATCAACCAGCAACCTGGTGGCAGGTTGACTACATTGGACCACTTCCTCCATGGAAAAGACAATGTTTCATTCTTACTGGAGTAGATACTTATTCTGGTTATGGATTTGCCTTTCCTGCACGTAATGCTTCTGCCAAAACCACCATCCGTGGACTCACAGAATGCCTTATCTATCGTCATGGTATTACATGGTATTATTTGTGTCAAATGAAATAGCCAAGACCTGCTGAAGTGTTTGCCGAAAGTGAAGGAAATACAGAATGGGTAGTGGAGGAAGGTAGTTATAAATACCAGCTAAGACCATGTAACCAGCTGCAGAAACGAGGATTATAAGTAATATGATTTCTTCTGTATTATTTTGTTAAGGATACATTTGTCTTTCTTCCAATTTCTTTAACATCAATTGGTATTGAGACACTTAAAGAATGTTCCCAAGGGACGTTGCCTCATTGTAAATGTACAAATGCATTTGCAATTGTACGAGGAATAGTTATATCATGTTAGGCGTATTCATGACCTTGTTATTGTTTCATGTGGACATGAGATATTATTTGTGTCAAGTTTTCAAGGGGTGGATTGTAGTGGCTATTCCTGGTTGTCAACTTGACTAAATCTGGAATGAACTAATCAAGAATTGGAAGACTCACCTATAATCCTAATCTGGAGACTCAGAGATACAAGTTTCTGACCTGGAGATCTTGATGCATAGTGACTATGAATTCCAGAAGATTAAGATTAGGAGATCCCTGAGGGCATCTCTTGGTACTACCATGTCCTGTGATTAAAGTCAATGACAAACTACAACAGCCTAATCCAAACAGGATGACAAAGGACACAGACCCATCAGAATGAAGGTATGGGTCAATTCTCCAGGAAAAGAGCCAAGACCTGCTGAGGGTTTTACACCTTTATCCAAAGGAAACCAGGAATAAACTGGGCATCTTCAGGCATCTAAGAGGAAGATCTCTAAGCCCAACCCTACAGTGACACACTTCCTCCAACAAGGCCACACCTTCTAATAGTGCCACTCCCTGGGACAAGCATATACAAACCATCACAAAAGCAGAAGAAAGGGCTGGGAGGAGTAGATATGAAATCCAGGTATAGGGGTTCAAAACCTGTAAAATGGGCAATCCTGGGTTCCTATGATTTCATTGTGTCTGTTGTAGTTTTCCCTTGTGAAGAATCTCCAGTGGTAAGTGTTGGGAAGGCTAGGGAGAAGCTGGGCAGTAGCAGAGTTAGTATGAAGAATGGCAAAAACAGCCATGAGAAGAGAGGAGAAGGGAACTTGTGGAGGGCACGTGCATGGTCTGGGTGGAATTCACCAGGTCATGGATGTCCTTCCAGGAGATCTTGTTCCTTTGGGCATGGTGTTTCTTCTGTTGCCTTTTCCTCCTCTACTGTCTTTGATCTGCCAGCTAGAGGCAGACCATCTTCTTGGTTGGTGGGATAGTGTTGGACATTTCTGGTGGGAACCCAGATAGGCTTAGGCTGGTCCTGTAGTAAAACACAAACAAAACTCCTCCCAGTTGTAAGAACGTGTTCTGGTTACCTCTAAATTCCATCTCAATGATCACACCATCATATTAGGATGGGGAAGTAATTGTGGTGTATGACAATAAAGGGAGATTGGAGGATGTTTGCACTTTTTGTAGATGTTAAATATGTTTAGTGTAGTCAGAGCTGTCAATTGTGCATGGGGGAGAGGGATAGGTGGTTGTCTTTTGTTTTAGAAGTTGGGCTTTTAGGGTTTGATTCATTCTTTCTATGATTATTTGTCCCTGAGGGTTGTGGGGTTTTTTTGTATGGTAGGGAATTTCCCAATGTTTGTAGAAGATTTTTAATTGAGAGCTAGTGAAGGCAGGGCCATTATCAGTTTTTATCTGTTGAGGAATGTCCATGATGGCAAAGGTGAAGAGCTTGTGATGAATTAACCTTTTTGAGTTTTCACTTGTTTGGGCTGTATCCCATATAAAATGTGATTATGTATCTGTGGTAACAAAAACACAAATTAGGGAATATGGGTGACATCGATTTACCATAAGGCATTGGATCTGAAGCCTTGGAGATTTGTGCCAATTGTATGTAATGGTGAGGTGGTAATAAGGCATGCACAAAGGAAGCATGTTTTTATTATCCTTTGGAGTTGAACAAGGGAAGTTGGGGAGAAGTGGGCATGAAGTTCCTTTGTATTTGAGTGTGTGTGCATGAATGTAATTGGTATGCTTCAGTGGAGGCTATGTATGTTCCTTCAATTGAGGCACTTTAGTCAACAAGAGCATTTCCCTCAGATATCAAGCCTGACAGGAGACTGACAGTAAGATCTGATGTGCTGGACATAGATGTGGCAGGCTCTTTCCTGTAAGAGAGTAGAAACCTGTATGAGTAGAGGGGAACATGGGTTGGTATCTAGTTTGATAAAGAATCTTGACATCCAGGGAGCAAATTGACAGCATATACACTGTGTGAGAAGAGGATAAATGGACCCTCGACTTCTTTTAGGGCTAGATAGATAGCCTATATACCTTTTTTATATTGGAGGTAGTAATAGAACAGCTCTCTGAATCAGAGAATGGGGAGAGGGGCATCATTCTTAGGGGAGCAGTCTATTATTGCTGTAGCTTCCCTCTTTCCCTCATTGGCAAATATTGGGGGGGGCAGAGCTTGAAATATGGGCTACTTTGAAAATAGTCAGGGGTCAGCCATCTCAACAGAGGGAGGGCAGAGACCTTTTTTGTTGTTGTTAAGATAAAGGTTGTCAATTTGTTGTGGGAAGCCTATTAAGTCAATAACAAAGCAGGAGTGATTTTTGATTAGCCATTGAACATTGCAGAAAGAAAAGGAGATGACAATAATGTCAGGTTCTTTTTCTAAGGTTTGTAGGGCTCATTCCCTGCCAGTTTTAATCATATTAGCATGTGTATCTACCTCATTTAGAATACAGGGTATAGGGGTATATCATCCATCAGGGTATGAAGCCATTCTAGCAAAACTTGGAGTTGGTATAGGGTTTCCACCATGTAAGGTAGGAACTTAAGATAAGGAGCTGTATAGGCATTGTTGGGTCATACCTAGTAAGAGACATATCTTTTAGGGCAGCATTGACAGAATTTAGAACTTGGATTGTTTCAGGGGATAGTGTTCTCGGGGAGAAGGGCCTTTTATTTCCTTTCAGGAAGTAAAAGAAAGGTTGAAGGGTGTTTGTGGGAAGGGGGAGCCAGAGTCTAAGCCAGTAAAGTTACCCAAAAAAACTCTGGAGGAGGCAAGAGTTAATTTTTGAGGGAAGAAAATGGTGGATTTGAGAGGGTGTATTTAGGTGAGGGAGATTTCTGTTCCTAAATACACAATGGGTAGAATAAGTTGAATTTTATGAGGGGCAATTTTGAATCCTAGGACAGAGACAGAAGGTATTAGCAGGTCTTTAATTTGAGAGGCAGAGGTGGAAGAATCTCCCCATATGGGAATGTTATCTATATAGTGATATATATTGAGTCATTTGTCTAAATAAGATTTTAATATAGTGACTATAGCCTCCTGACACAATTTAGAATGTTAGCAAGTCCATGAGGAAGAAAAATCTATTCATATTGTGAAGCTGGACCAGAGTTGTTAATGGGGAATACTGAGAAATCAAAGCATTCTCAGTCTCAGCGGTGCAAAGGGATGGGAAGAAACAGCAATCTTTTATGTCTGTTGTCAATAGGGGTACATTGGCAGGGATGACTGAGATGTGCACCAGCCCCCTTCGGGTAGAGTCTCAGACTCATGGGTTTGTTAGTTGTCCTCAGTGTTGTAGTAGTTTCCATTCTCGGGAGCATTTTTTTTTTTTATAATGAACACAGTGGTGTTCCATGGACTATAGGAGGTGCAAATGTGTTGTGGTAAAAGGTATTTTTTCTACCACATTTATGAGATAAAGGCCACTGTAGAACTCAAATGGCATCATTGGAGAGTCCATCAAGACAAGGAATATCAAATGCAAAAGTGGCCCTTAGAATAGTGGGTGATTTGGAGGATGGTTTTTAGGGTCTCCTTCTGTATAACTTTCTTTATAGGTATTGTCATCTATTTTGATGTCCTCTCTCTGAATGGGTGGGAAATACTACCTCTAGGGCTCTTAAGAGATATCTCTCTAAAAGATTGGTGGCTACTTGAGCTACCAGAATGCATATGAGGCCAGTAGCTCCATCAGGGTCCTCCCACCTATAGACTTGTTTGGTGATAAATACATGAGTGGTACCCTTTATGCCTAGAAGCTGGGACCCGTGGATCAGTTGTCAGTTGTGTGGAGTCTCTTGTCTTAAAATTGTCTTGCCTATTCTCGTATCAATAGGCATGTAAATGGCTTGTTATCTATTTTAATGGTTAATTTTTGGTAGAGTAGGTGTCTCTCTTGTCATGTCTGTGGGTTGCCTTAAGTTTTAAGGTCCCAGTGGCTTATCATCCTTGACATGTAGGGACATATTTTTTTTTCACCTTTCCAGCATTGTGGACAAATTGCCTTAAGGGAAATTAGGATCTTTTATGGGAAGAGAGTTTTGTGGGCATTTATTTTTTTAACGTCTTGTCTCTCTATATTTAAAGCATATTTGTTTGTTTGTCTTTATTGCTGTCATGAGTGTCTGAATAGTAAATGTAATCTAGTGTGATATGGTTCCTATAGACTGGGTTGTCATAATCTCCCTATTGTAGTGCTTCTCTTGGATACCCTAGCAAGCTACTCTGGATCTAGAACTCATATCTTTCCAGAAAATACTTTTTAAGAAGGAGATCCCTGGCTTTGGGGTTGGGAATATTCCTTTTGAAGCTCATTTTAATTCTGAGAATAAAATCAGATGTGAGTTTTCCTGGCTTTTAATAGAAAAAAGAGCAGAGAGGAGGCCAGGTCTTCTAAACCTGAGAGAGCCTATCTCAAGCTTTGATTGCAGTAGCAGGCCTGTTCTTAATAGCCTATAGGCTGTATTGTTTCTTGTGTTCTAGTGGAAATGTCTTTCTGGACAAAGAGTTCATCAAAGACCCATGGGATGTTGCCTTGGTTTCAATGTTGCCTCTATTGTTGAAGGCATTTATCTCAAAATAGGACCTCCTACTCAAAAAAATATCAGTCAGGAAAGGGAAGAGCAGCAAATATCTCTCTTAGGTTGACAATATGACTTGGTAGGAGAGATTTGGCCCAGGGTGTAGCTGCCACCTTCCTTCATTGTCTGCCTGTGTTTTTTCATGTCTGAGGTTTGGAATGGGTACATGTTGAGTGATTTAGTTCAATTTGGGGTAATATTGAAAGAGAATGTTTGGATGTTTTGTGATTCTGGCTCTGTATTAGAGTCCTGGGTAACATGGGATGCAGGGTTTGTTTTTGTAACAGATTCATAAAAATTATAAAGTTGTTGTATAGAAGATGGAAGGGAGTAGGGTACTATGGACTTTTGCATGTTTTTGTCAACGCATTTGGTAGGTGTTTGGCTTTGCTGACTAGAGGTGAGGGAAAGGAGAGATAACTCATTCCAGTTGGGTAGGGGAAGGTGGAACAGGTGGAGAGGCCAGTGAAATTTCATTTTTTTTCTAATGGAGTTCTGTCCTTGATTGGGGAAAGTGAGGCAGGTTGGGCTGATGGCTTGCTTTGTATTTCCTATGAGGGATAAGGAGTTAGGACTGGGTAGGTGAATTTTATTTATCTTATTAATTGAGAAAGTGCTGTGAGATCTGAAATAAGGTGGGCTCATCTTTGAGCTCATCTGATTAGGGAGCTCAGGGGCTATGTTGTTATAAGCCTCTCTTATTTGAGATGGTCCTATGCACTTTCGAATTGCAACTAAAATCTGTAAAAAATTATCAGAAGGGGTTTTTCCTTCTTGGGTATTCTTGTTCTGGGTGAGAGAATCTACTCAGGTCCATGACTCAGGCCTGAAAATATTACCATTTGTCATACATGGCACTATCTGAAGAACTTCCTCCCAAAATAGGGAGGCATGTTTTCCTGTAATCTTTATTCTGTGGGATTTTAATAGGACATGTATCCCCTGACATGGGGGAATTTTTCATGTGATGAGGAGTTGCCCTTGACAGAAAAGAGGAGAAATGTCTTATCCAATGGGAATGTGATCCTTACCCTATTGGCTTTTGAGATTTTATACAAGCACAAAATGCTAAGCCTTTCTGCAGATTTAAGAACTGGCAGCCATACTGTGGCTTCTAATTGAACACTAAGTTATCAGGACTTTTTGTTTTTGTTTTAATGAGAAGTTAGATAGTCTTTGCCAACACCCTTTTATGGGCTGTTGTGTTTTAAACAGGGGATAAAGTGACCTTCAACCCACACCAGAGAATAGCTCTGTCCAGAAGGCATTAGTGGTCTCATTAGCTTGTCCAAACCCTTGAGGTGGTGCTGACTGAAAGCACAACAGGAAGAAGACAGGTTGCTTGGCTGCTAGTCTCCAGAAGTGGGGGTCCGGGACTTACCTTCCCACTGTATTGGTTGTGGAATAACAGCTGTTCTTGCCCCATGATCTGGCCAGTTTTCAGTCTGTGTTCAGGACACTATCTTCAGAGATGCCTGGCAGGAGCTTAAAGTGTTATGCTCTCTGACAGAGGCTGCCACTGCTCCAGAGGTGGTGTGGCTATGGGAATCTAAGGTAAGCAGCAGCAGGTGAGGTACAGTGAGCTGGGAGTAGGAGTTAGATCCTGGTGAGCTACCAGGTCTCTTCCAAGGCCATCACCACTCTGGAGTAGGTGTTGCACAGCCAACCAGTAGGGTGCTGCTGAGGCTAGGAGCCAAGGTTGGGACCTCCAAGAGGGAAATGGACACAGTAAGCTTCCAGAGGCTATAGGTTCAGGAACAAATTTTCTTTCCCAGAGTGTTATAACACTATATGACAGACACTCTCAGAGGGTCTTTGATTAAATTACTCTCACATTTTTATTCCTTGTAGACACGATCTTATATACATTTTGGTGTAGGTTGTGGTCTAAAGACATATGCTTTCTATTGACTTGGTCTAAGATGTTAGTGATGACTCGTCTACATGTGGAGGAGCTTCTGCTACTGCCCCTACATAACTGATTGTCACAGTCCTCTCCATGGGATGTCATAGTCACATGTCTCAAGACAGAAACCTGGCTAGGAGTAAATGAAACACCTACTATCCTCTGTTATGAGGATATTGGGATTTCTAAATCCACTAAACCTTATCAAATTTTCTCTCTGATGACATAGTCCACTGCCCCACTTCTCTCTATATATATACACTACAGAACTTAATGTCTTGTCTACAGCAATAGAAAAACTGAAGAAATCAATGGTATACAAATAAGAAAGGAAAAAATATCAAAGTATTTTATTTAGAGATGATTTGATTATAAACATAAAAGACCCTAAAAACACTACTAGAATATATGTATAGCTGATAAGTATTTCCATGAAAGTAGCAAGGTACAAATGTAATGCAGAAAAATCAATAACCTTCCTAGAAACAAATAACAAACAGAAAAAGAAATCAGATAACTCTAAATAAGCATTTGAAAGACATATGTAAAAAAAGTCAAGATATTTCAAAAAGAAATTGAAGAAGATATCAGAAGATTTAAAAAAAATTGATTGCACATGTATTATTAGGATTAATGCAGTGAAAATTGTCATTGGACCAAAAGCAATATATAGATTCAATGCAATACTAAACAAAACCCAACACAATTTTTCCACTAAATTGAAAATCCAATTTTCAGTTTCATATTACAACACACACACATAAAACAAAGCAAAGGAAAATAAAAATGTGAAACAATAAAAAATGAATGAACACATTCACACACACAAAACTTAAATAGATAAAACAATTTTGTATACTAAAAACTGCTGGAGGTATCACCATTTCAGATTTCAAGTTATACTGAAGAGCTATGGCAACAAAACATCATGGCTTTGCCATAAAAATAAACACATATATCAATGGACTGCAATGAAAAACATGGACACAATTCCATACCCCCATAAACTTCTGATTTTTGACAAAGAATCCAAAATTACAGACTAGAAAAGATACATCATCTTCAACAAATGGTTGTCATCAATCTGGATAGCTGTAGACAGATGAAAATAGAACCATATTTATTATCCTGAACAAAACTCAACTACAAAAGGAGAAAAAAATAACTTCAACATAAGGCAGGATATACTGAACTTGATAGAAGATTAAGTGAGAAATAGTATGGAATGTTTTGACATAGGAAAACTTTCTAAGCGGGACATCTTTAACCCAGGCAATAAGAACAAGAATTAATAAATCAAAGCTCTGAAACTAAAAGCTACTACATGATAAAGGACACCATCATTCAGACGTGATGGAAGCATCCAGAACAGGAAAAGATTTTTACCATCCACACATCTGATAGTAGGCAAAGAATTCAAAAAAGCTGGATATAAGACAAACATGTAAACCAATTAAATTGGGATGTAGAGATAAACAGTTCTAAAATATAAGAAAGAAAGACAGACACAATTGGCTAAAAACATTTTTGTTTCTTATTTATTTATTTACGTTTTTTGTTTTGTTTTTATTTATTTTTCTAAAAGGATTAATGTTTTATTTGTTTCTCACTGTGTTGCAAAGCCAATGCTTGCTTCACGGTGGGGAAACAAACAGCCAACACAGTACATGGTGATACTCTCCTGTATCTTACACAGTATAATTCTTCCCTGCATTCCCAGGCATTGCCAGTGAGAAAACACTAAGTCTCAGACCAAACGCCAGTGGTGGATATGGGCAAGTTACAAAATTATGTTCAATACACCACTGTTATCCTGAATCATGAAATTCTTATAACCAGTAGGTATGGTCTCACCATGAAACTATGGCTGGTCTGGAACTTATTATGTAGACGGACCTTGAACTAACATTTGCTTGTTGAGTGCTGGGATTAAACAGTTGTCTGTCACTAAACCCAACCTCATAACAATTTTTCACCACAAATTATCTTAAGAATTCTAAACTTAACCTCTTAAGTTAGTGATTATCAAAAATCTGTACACTGTATTTATTATCATCAATTAGGAAATTGGGGGTGGATTTTTAGCGCTGTCAAGAACAGTTTTTATCCATCAGTATTGCTAAAAGTTATTTCAAATCCTCTATTCTCCATTAGTTTAAGACAAGCATGTAGCAGGTCACGTCTCAGTTCTATCTGGAAGTGGAGGAGTGCCATGGTCACTCCTCAATGGACTTCATGTATTTCTCATATGCTTCTTCATTCATTAATTCATCTAGCTCAGAAGGGTCACTCGGTGTCATCTTGATAAGCCAACCATCTTCCTAACAGGATTTGTTGGCAAGGTTTGGATTTTCAGCAAGTGCTTCACTGATTTCAGTTACCTCTCCTGACAGAAGAGAGTAGAGTTCACTTTCAGCCTTCATGCTCTCCAAAGCTGTCCCTAACAACCAAATGCAAAGGAGATCCAGTGTGCTATGAGCAGAAAGCAGCAATGCTCAGGGCCCAGGGTCACTACTCCAGGCAGGAGGCCAGCTCAGTACACAGGCTACAGACCACAGCCTGCACCCTCCTCTATGCTCACAGCAACATGATCCAAGGTCCCGAGGCTGTTTTTATTTCTCTTACATTGCTGTTTTCCCCTCCAGAAACCCCTGTCCAATTCCTCTGCCCCTGCTTCTATTAGGATGCTCCGTGTTCCACATAGCCACTCCGACCTCACTGCCTTGGCATTCCTCCCAATGGGGAATCTAGCCTTCACAGGACCAAGGGCCTCTCCTCCTATTGATGCCAGATAATGCCATCCTCTGCTACATATGAATGTGGAGCCATGGGTCCCTCCATGTATACTCTTTGGTTGGTGGTTTAGTCCCTGGGAGCTCTGGGGATGGGAAACAGTTAGGTTGGCTGATATTGTTCTTCCTATGAGGTTGCAAATCACTTCAGCTCCTTCAGTCCTTTCTATAACACCTCCATTATGGATCCCATGCTAAAACCAATGGTTGGCTGCAAGTATCAGCCTGTGCATTTGTCAGGCTTTGGCAGAGCCTCTCAGAAGTGAGCTATAATAGGCTCCTGTCAGTAAGCACTTCTTGGCATCCTCAATAGTGTCTGGGTTTGGTGTCAGTATTTGAGATGGATCCACAAGTGGGCAATCTCTGGATAGCCTTTCTTCCAGTATCTACTCCACACTTTGTCCCTGTCTTTCCTTTAGACAGGAGTCCTTCTGGGTTAAGAATTTAGAGATGAGTGGGTGGTCCCATCCCCCAACCTGGGGCCTTGCCTAACTTCTGGATATGGTCTCTACAGGTTCTCCCTCTTCTTTGTGGGACATTTCGGCTAATATCATCCCTGTTGTGTCCTGGGAACATTTTCCTTTCCTGATATCTGGGACTTTCTGGTGGCTAGTCCCAGTTCCCCATCCCCCAATGCTACATACCTCTGTTCAAATTCTTGAATATCTGTGTATCATCCCCATCTCCTGTCATACCTGCTCCTGCTCCTATTTTTCCCCCCACTCTCTTCATCTCAAGTCCCTCCTGCACTCTGCCTCACTTCAGTATTTTGTTTCCCCTTCTAAGAAGGACTGAAACATCTACACTTTGGTTTTCCTTCTTGAGCTTCTTATGGTCTGAGAATTGTATCTTGGGTATTGTTAGCTTTACAATATCCACTTATCAGAGAGTACATACTATGTGTGTTTTTTGTGATGGAGTTACCTCACTCAAGATGATATTTTCTATTTCCATCCACTTGCCTGTGAATTTCATGAAGTCATTATTTTTAATAGCTTTGTTGTATTTCATTGTGTAAATGTACCACATTTTCTGTATCAATTCCTCTGTTGAAGGACATCTCGGTTCTTTCCAGCTTCTGGCTATTATAAATAAGACTGCTATGAAAATAGTGAAGCATGTGTCCTTGTTATATTTTGGAGCATCTTTTGGGTATTACTATGTCCAATTTTCTGAGGAACCAACTGACTGATTTCCAGAGTGGTTGTACCAGCTTGCAATCCCACCAGCAATGGAGAAGAGTTCCTCTTTCTCCACATACTCCTAAGTATCTGCTGTCACCTGAATTTTTTATCTTAACCATTCTGATAGGTATGAGGTGGAATCTCAGGGTTGTTTTGATTTCCATTTTCCTGATGACTAAGGATGTTGAAAATTTATTTAGGTGCTTCTTAGCCATTCGAATTTTCTCAGTTGAGAATTATCTGCTTAGCTCTGTGCTGCACTTTAAAAAGGATTATTTGGTTCTCTATAGTCTAACTTCTTGAGTTGTTTGTATATATTGGAAATTAGCCATCTACCAGATATAGGATTGGTAAAGATATTCTCCCAGTCTGTTGGTTGCCATTTTATCATATTGACAGTATCCTTTGCCTTACAGAAGCTTTGCAATTTTATGAGGCCCCATTTGTTGACTGTTGATCTTAGCAAACAAACCATTGGTGTTTTGTTCAGGAACTTTTCCCCTATTGCCCATATGTTTGAGGCTCTTCCCCATGTTCTCTTCTATTAGATTCAGTGTGTCTGGTATTAAGTGGAGGTCCTTGATCCACTTTGACTTGAGCTTTGTACAAGGAGATAAGAATGGATCAATGTGTATTCTTCTACATGCTGATCACCAGTTAAACAGCATCATTTGTTGAAAATTCTTTTTTCCACTGGATGGTTTTAGCTCCTTTGTCAAAGATTAAGAAACCATAGTTGTGGGGATTCATTTCTGGATCTTCGATTCTATTCCATCGGTCTACCTGCCTCTTACTGTACCAATAACATGCAATTTTTATGACATTTGGTCCGAAAAAGGGCTTGAGGTCAGGGATAACGAATACCCCAGAAATTCTTTTATTGTTGAGTATAGTTTTTGCTAACCTGGGTTTTTGGTTATTCCAAATGAAGTTGCAAGTTGCTCTTCCTGCTCTATGAAGAATTGACTGGGAATTTGGATGGGGATTGCATTGAATCTGTAGATTGCTTTCAACAAGATGATCATTTTTTTTTCTATGTTATACCTGCCAATTTGTGAGCTTGGGAAATTTTTCCAACTTCTGAGCTCTTCTTTGATTTCTTTCTACAGAAACTTAAAGTTCTTGTCATACAGATTTTCACTTGTTTGATTAGAGTCACACCAAGGTATTTTATATGATTTATGACTATTGTGAATGGTGTCATTTTCATAATTTCTTTCTCAGTCTTTTTATCCTTTGAGTAGAGGAATGCTACTGGACTATTTGAGTTAATTTTATATCTGGCCACTTTGCTGAAGTTGTTTATCAGGTTTAAGAGTTCTCTTGTGGAATATTTATAGTTACTTAAGTATACTATCACATCATCTTCAAAAAGTGATATTTTGACTTCTTCCTTTCTAATTTGAATTTGTTTGACTTCCTTCTGTTGTCTAATTGCTCTGGCTAGGATTTTGAGTACTATATTGAAGAGGTAGGGAGAGAGAGAGTGTGGATAGCCTCATCTAGAAAATTGTCCATTTCATCCAGATTTTCCAATTTTGTTGACTATAGACTTTTGTAGTAGGATCAGATGATCTTTTGAATTTTCTCAGTTTCTGTTGTTATATCTTCCCTTTCCTTTCTGATTTTGTTAATTTGGATACTGTCTTTGTGCCCTTTCATTAGTCTGGCTAAGGGTTTATCTATCTTGTTCATATGCTCAAAGAGCCATCTCATAGTTTTGTTGATTCCTTGCATAGTTCTTTTTGTTTCTACTTTGTCAATTTCAACCCTGAATTTGAATATTTCCTGCAGTCTACTCCTTTTGAGTGTATTTGCTCCTTTTTGTTCTAGAGATTTTGTTCTAGGTGTTGGGTCAAGCTGCTCATGTATTGTCTCTCCAGTTTCTTTATAGAGGCACTCAGAGCTGAGTTTCCTCTTAGCACTGTTTTCATGGTGTCCCTAAGTTTACGTATGCTTTGCCTTCATTTACATTGAATTCTAAAAAGTCTTTAATTTCATTCTTTATTTCTTCCTTGATCAAATTATCATTGAGTAGAATCAGCTTCCATGTGTATGTGGGCATTCTGTTTATTTTGTTGTTCTTGAAAACCAGTCTTATTTCATGATGGTCTGATAGGATGCATAGGATTATTTCAATCTTCTTATATCTGTTGAAGCCTGCTTCATGACAATTTTGGAGAAGGTATCATGAGGTGCTGAGAATTAAGTATATTCTTTTGTTTTAGGAAAAAAATGCTCTTTAGATATCTGTTAAATCCATTTGGTTAATAACTTCTGTTAGTTGCACTGTGTCTCTATTATGTTTCTATTTCTATGATCTGTCCATTGATGAGATGGGGTGTTGAAGTTCCCCAGAATTATTATGTGAGGTGCAATGTGTGTTTTGAGTTTAACTAAAGTTTAGTAAAAAAAAAAAATAAAGTTTCTTTTATGAATGTGATTGCCCTTACATTTGGAGCATAGATGTTCAGAATTGAGAGTTCATCTAGGAAGATTTTTCTTTCAATGGGTGTGAAATGTCCTTCCTTATCGGTTTTGTTTACTTTTCATTGAAAGCTGATTTTATTTGATATTAGAATGGCTACTACCGCTTGTTTCTTTGGACCTTTTGCTTAGAAAAATTGTTCTAGCCTTTTACTCTGAGGTTATACCTGTCTTTGTCACTGAGGTGTATTTTTTGTATGCAGCAAAATGCTGGGTCTTGTTTCTGGATCCAATCTATTAGTCTAGGTCTTTTTTATTAGGAAATTGAGTCCATTGATGTTATGGTATACTAAGGAATAGTGATTGTTGATTCCTGTTATTTTTGTTGTTTTAGGTGAAATTATGTTTGGGTGGCTATCTTCTTTTGGGTTTGTTGAAAGAAGATTATGTTTTGCTTTTTCTAGGGTATAGTTTTCTTCCTTGTGTTGGAGTTTTCAATCTATTATCCTTTGTATGCCTGGATTTATGGAAACATACTGTGTAAATTTGGTTTTGTCTTGGAATACCTAGGTTTCTCCATCTGTGGTAATTGAGACTTTGCTGGGTATAGTAGCCTGGGCTGGTATTTGTGTTCTCTTAGGTTCTGTAAGACACCTCCCCAGGATCTTCTGGCTTTCATAGTCTCTGTTGTGATATCTGGTGTAATTCTGATAGGTCTGCCTTATCATGTTATTTGACCTTTTTCTCTTACTGCTTTTAATGTTCTTTGTTTTGTGCATTTGGTCTTTTGACTATTATGTGACAGGAGAAATTTCTTTTCTGGTCTAATTTATTTGGAGTTCTGTAGGCTTCTTCTATGTTCATGGGCGTCTCTTTAGGTTAGGGAAGTTTTCTTCTATAATTTTCTGAAGATATATATTTACTGGCCCTTTAAGTTAAAAATCTTTACTCTCTTCTATTCCTATTATCTTTAGGTTTTGTCTTCTCATTGTGTACTGGATTTCCTGGCTGTTTTGGTTAGGAGCTTTGGCATTTTGCATTCTCTTTGACCGTGTGTTAATGTTTTCTATGGTATCTTTTGTACCTGAGATTCTCTCTTTTAGATCTCATATTCTGTTGGTGATGATTTCATCTATGACTCCTGCTCTTTTTCCTAGGTTTTCTATCTCCACCTTTGTCTACCTTTGTGATTTCTTTATTGTTTCTATTTCCATTTTTAGACTTTGGAAGGTTTTTTTAATTCTTTCACCTGTTTGGTTGTATTTTCCCATAATTCTTTAAGGGATTTTTTCATTTCCTCTTTAAGGGCTTCTATGTGTTTAAGTATGTTCTCCTGTTCTCCTATTTTTCTTTAAGGGAGTTATTTACATCCTTGTTAAAGTCCTCTATCATCATTATGAGATATGATTTTAAATCCAAACCTTGCTTTTCTGGTATGTTAGTGTATCCAAAACTTGCTGTGGTTGGAGAACTGGGTTATGATGATGCCAAGTAGCCTTGGTTTGTGTTGCTTTGGTTCTTATGATTTCCTCTTGACATCTGCTTATTTCTGATGTTAGTTGGTCTTGCTGTCTCTGACTGCAGCTTGTCTTCCTGTGGCCTTGTGAGCCTGTGGTCTTAGGTGTGTCAGCACTCCTCAGAAGACCTGCTCACTCATGGTGGGATTTGGGTGCTAAAGGCTATGGGACAGCCTTAGCTCTGGGATGCAGGTGGAGACAGGAACTATCCTGCCCTTTGCTCTTCCTTGGATCCTGTGCTCTGTGCACTACTGGTGGTTCCTTTTGGATAATTACTGGACCAAAAGTGGTGATCTCACCTATTGGTCTTAGCAGTGAGAGCACTCCTGCTAGACCAGCTCTCTCCTGGCAGGATTTGGATGCTTAGGGCTGTACGTCAGCTTTAGCTTGGGGGCATAGATGGAGACTGGAAGCTAAAAACATTTTTATAAATGTTCAACATCCTTAGTCATCAGGGAAATGAATGTTGAAACTCATTTGAGATTTCATCTAACACCAGTAAACGTGACCAAGATCAATTTAACAAATGAAAAATTCTTCTGTGGAATACAAATTTGTATGGTAACTCTGCAAGTCATTATAGTTTCTCAGGAAGCTGGAAGTAGACATAACTCAAGAGCTAACTATACAATTCTTGGCTATATGAAGGACTTACTTCTTGATAGAGAGACTATGGTCATTCCTGTAAATTGCATGCTCTATTCAAAATAGTCAGATATCTAACATGGAATAATTGTCCATAAACTATTTACTGAATATTGAAAATATTTAGATTTTAGCAAGTGGAAGTAAAAAATTTAAATGAGAAACAAGATGAATTAAAAAAATAAATTTGAGTGTTGTAATCCAGTTAAAAAATACAAAGATTTGTATATTGTATTTTATATGTGAACATTACACTTTAAGCCTTTGATGTGTGGGCTATACTCTATAAAAACACAGAGACTAGGTACCTAACAATAAGTTATAGCATAGGAGAATGCCTCCCCCCAATAAAAAAGTAATAGCATAGATAATGGACAGATAGGGGGAAATCTTAAAAAGGAAATTACATGGGGAAGTAGTAAAGAGGAGAATATGAGGATGTTAACTAAAACTAAGGGTCATTTGAAGGATTATATGGAATACTAATACTATAGAAATTTCCTAAAATATATGCATATATAAAATAACTCTAAATGGAATTCGTGAATAATGGGGAAGATATTGCCACATCTAGATAACTTATGCCAACAAGTAAAATGTGTTGCATATACTAGAGTTTATAAAAATGGACCCATGGAAACCCCAAATATCTCAAGCTATCACCAAGGCTATTGGTTGCTCTCCCCAAACTGATGTTAAGACCCTATGGATGAAAAAAAATTTATGTGATCATATATAGAAAAATTAAACTGGTGCATAATCAGAAGACTTCAGACCTCTGGCATACATGATCCTGGGACACTATTAGATGAGAATGGTAACTGTCAGTTTAAATCACTACAAAATATGTGATCAACAAACATGATCTGCCAACAAGATATGCTGGTTCAATGTGGCACAAATGCTGTGGCCATAGCCAAGCACAGTCTGACTGGGCTTAAGGCTCACTATACTAAATTCATCCATCCATCCTTCCTTCCTTCCTTCCTACTTTCTTTCTTCCTTTCTTTCTTTCTTTCTTTCTTTCTTTCTTTCTTTCTTTCTTTCTTTCTTTCTTTCTTTCTTTCTTTCTTTCTTTCTTTCTTTCTTTCTTTCTTTCTTTCCTGTTTACACCCCAAAAGCTGCCTACCCATGCCATATCACTCAGAGAGTCCTTCCCCCAACCCCATCCCCTTTTCGTCTTAGAGGGTATCTTCCCTACTGTCATCCCACTGTAGCATGTAGTTTTGCTATCCCACCTTAAGCTCTGGGTGAACCATGCTACCAGCCTCCAACCAGAGAATATTGGATCCTCTGATGAAAAACACAGACACAAAAAACTTCAATCTTTGTTTTGCCTCTGTGGCTGAACACCTCCAATCTACCATGGCTAGCATGCACTTCCCAGTCCTCAGTGTTCTTTGTGCTAAATCTGCCCTCAACTTCAGTTGCTCAGCTACCTTAAGTCCTAGCTCAGCATTGCAACCTTCTGCCTGGAGAAGGTGCTCATGCCTACTCTGCCTGAGATCTCACATGGCTGATTGACTTTTCTCCCTTGAAGCATGACACAAAGCATGCCAAACACTCTTTTCCTCTCTCTTTTGTGTCTGCTAGCTTGCCTATAGGATCAAGGCATAAATAACTTAATATCTCTGTATACTTACTATATAGTGTGGGTCCATTTCTGGGCTCTCTCTTCATGTAATTCTCAAGGCCTAAATTTCTGAGATAGGCTAGGTGATCTACCCCCTGCTTTGTATCTCAATTTTTAAGATTGAGTACCTCAATATTTTTATCTATATCTAATTACTATACAAGCCTATTTCCAGGCTCTGTTTTTGTCTTACTAGGCAAAGACATCCCAGAAATCACATAAGTATACCATGTTCAAAGATCTTGAGAAATTGTCTTGGCAAGACTTTTAAAATCTTTTCTAAAGCACCTTTTCATTCATTTTCTCTTCTCTGTGTTATTGGTTGACCCTCCCTTCAGTTTCTGCTCTTTGTCCTTGCATTTCCTTTACACAGGAAAATACTGGAATAAAAATATTTGTGGGTGGGTTTTTGTCCTAATCCCTCCACTTGGGATCCTTCCTGGCTATAGGAGTTAGCCACTTAAGGTTCTATATCCCCACTGTTAAGCATCTTTGTTAAGATAATCCGTATTGACTCCTGGAGCCTTCCTCATTCCAGGTCTCTGATACTTTATAGAGAATGCCTCCCAACCCCCCACCCCCCAGCCACATATCACTATTCATTCCCCAGACTTCTCTCTGGACCTATCCCTTTCTCTCTTTGCACCTACTCCTGACCCCCAAGCCTCTTCCATTCCCCTCTCCCACCTAGTTCCCTCCCTCCCTCTGCCTGTTAAGACTAATTTTTCCCCTTCTAACTGAGTTTTAACTCTCCTTGGCCTTCTTGATTAACTTCTTTGGATCTGTGAGGTATATCATGTGTATTCTGTACTTTATAGTTAATATCCAATTATCAGTGAGTATATTTCATGCATATCCTTTTTGGTCTAGGTTACACTTAGTGATATTTTCTAATCCCACCGAATAGCCTGCCAAATTTATGATATCCCTTTTGGGTTTTTTGTTTTGTTTTGTTTATTTCTATTGCATTTTTTTATTCACTTTACCTTCCAATATCAGTCCCCTCTCCTCCTAGTCTCTTAATGCAAGTCCTCATCCCAATCTCCATCCCCTTCTCTTTTGTGAAAGGGAAGTCCCACTCTGGCTGTTTCTCCTCAATAACCCCCCATCCCTGCACATAAAATTGCTGTGAGACTAGGCACATCTTCTTCCACTGAGTCCAGCCAAGGTGGTACATTTATTGGGCCAGGATCCATAGGCAGGCAGTCAACAGACTCAGGAATAGCTCCTTCTGTAGTCATGGGGGACTGTCACGGGGCTCAAGCTGCTACCTTGCTACATATGTTCAGGGTCCTATGTTGAGCCCATGCTAGCTCTTTCATCGCTGATTCAGTCTCTGGAAGCCCCAAACACACAAATAAATTGAATCTCTTGGTCTTCCTATGGAATACTTGTCTCTTCAAGTCCCTTGATCCTTCTCCCAACTCTTCCATAATACTCTCCAAGTCCCATCTAATGTTTGGGTATCAGTCTCTGCATTTCTTTCCATGGGCTACTGAATGTAGCCTCTCAGCAGACAGCTATGTTATGTTCTTATCTACGAGTATAACAGAGTATCATTAATAGTGTCAGTCATTGGTTCATGCCCATGGGATGGATCTTCTTTTTGGAGCAGTCATTTGTTGACCATTCCCTTAGTCTGTGTTCTTTTGTGTTCTCTCTTTGGCCCTGTATATATTGCAGGAAGAATACACATTGGGTTAAAGATTTTGTGGGTGGGTTGCTGTCCTATTCATATCCTTCCTCTGGGTGTCCTGCCTGGCTACAGGAAACGGCCACTTCAGGATCCATATCTGCTACTGCTAGGGGTTGTACCAGGCTAGAATCATCCCCATAGACCCTCTGGAGCCTCCCCACACCCATTCAAGGTCTCTGGCACATCCCAGAGATTGCTGCCAATACCACTGATTTCCATTCTTTCTCCCCTGATCTCACAATATATAACCTTCCCCACCCCTGCCCTGCTTCCCTTCCAATCCCCTCCTCCACCCAGTTCTCACCATCCAGAGACTTCCAATACCTATTTATCCCCTTTCTGAGAAAGATTCAACCATCCTACCACAGGCCTTTCCTTGTTGTTTAGCTTCTTGGTTCTGTTGATTATAAGGTGGTTTTCCTGTACTTTATGGCCAATATCAACATAGAAGAGGGTACATACCATGTATGTTGTTTTGAGTGTGGGTTACCTCACTCATTTTCTAGTTCCAGCCACTTGCCTAAGACATTCATTGTATTCTTATTTTAGTGGCTGTGTAGCATTCCCCTGTGTAAATGAACCGCATTTTCTTTATCCTTCCTTCAGCTGAGGAAAATCTAGGTTGTTTCCAGTTTCTGGGTATTACAATTAAAGGTGCTATGAGTGTAATCAAGCAATGTCCTTATAGGATGTTGAAGCTTCCTTTGGTTATATGCCCAGGGGTAGTATAGTTGAGTCTTTAGGTAGAACTATACTCAAATTTAAGAAACAGTCAAATTCATTTTTAGAGTAGTTATAAAATTTTCCATACACATCCCTCTTGCTTCACATCCTTGCCAATATGTGTTATCCTTTGAGTTGTTCTTCTTAGACATTATAATGGGTATAAGGTGGAATCTTAGAGTTGTTTTGAATACCATTTCCATGATGAGTAAGTACTTTGAACATTTATTTAGATGCCTCTCAAACATTCAAAACTCCTATGTTGAGAAGTCTCTGTTTAGCTCTGTATTCTAATTTTTATTAGATATATTCTTTATTTACATTTCAAATGTCCCCTTTCCTGGTTTCCCCTTCATGAAAATCCCATAAGCCATCTCCCCTACCCCAATCAACCCTCCCCTGCTTCCCTGTCCTGGTATTCCTCTACACTACGGCATCAAGTCTTTACTGTACTCTATTTTTTAATTGGATTATTTAGAGTGTTGGTGTCTAACTTCTTGAGTTCTTTATATATTTTTGGATATTAACTTCTGTCAGATATAGGGTAGAGAAGATATTTTCCAGGTCTGTAGATTGTTGTTTAACATGACTTAATTGGGAATGAGCACAATTCTATTTTTGAATTATTGGTAGTGGTGTCTGGAGGATGCCCCATACAATGTAGAATATCCTTTTTGCCTTTGGTAGCTTCCTATATTATGAAAATAAAACTCTATTTCTGAAGATACCATATATGTTAACAGAGAATGTGATGGGATCAAGCTTGACCTTATCTAGAAGTTTCCTCACTGAGGCCTGAGTTTCATAATATCATCAGATGCTATGCAAACTCTCAAAGGGCATAAGAATCAGATAGTCCTATCCAGCTGTAAAGCTTATGAATCACAATGGTTAGCCTGTCAACTTATCCCCATTGGTACAATTACAGCACTTATATCTTGGTGGTAGCCAACAGTTGGTAAAATGAATTTAAGGTATATTCAGTGGGATGGATTTCTAGTCTAGTCCTGCAAACCTATACAAATCCTATGCCCAGAGATGAAATAAATATTATAGGAGAACTTACTACTGCTATCTTCCTAAGTCAACAAACTTTTTAACAATATCCTAAATATTTATCATTGTAACAGTGGTTGAAGCTTCATCTTGTAGTAGACTGAGGTCATAACAGAGATTCACGACGAGTCAAAATGCAGAAAATAAATGAATATGTGTTGAGTAGCCCCAGTTGTTGCAAATACAACACAACATATATATATATATATATATATATATATATATATATATATATATATATATGAAAGAACATCATAAAGAAAAAAAGACATATAGTTTGTAATAAAGAACAAGGACACCTAATATGAGATAGTGTCCTTTTGCTGGACCTAACTGAGATTTACACTTGTAAAAATCTCAGAATATGGTTGTCTAAACAATATTTAGATACCACTGGTTGAAGTGACAACATGGATGTGAGATATTTCACAAGACCTCACACCTAGATGATGAGCTACAGGTTATCAATGGCTGTTGAGTAAGGATCAGTTTGCTCTAGAGTCAAACCCACTGATTTGTTACACAGTCTAATATGCAAACTAAATGTACTCAGTAATGTCTACTGAAAGTAACTGAAGTAATATTAATAATTAAAGAAGAATAAAATTGGCTGGAGAGATTGCTAAGCAATTTTCAGTATTAGCTGCCCTTCCAGAGGAGCTTGGTTCAATTCCTAACACTCACATAGCAGTTCACAACTATCTGTAACTCCATTTCCTAGAGATCTGGCAGGTTCACAGACATGAATGCAAGCAAAACACTAATACAAATAAAATATATTTTAAAAAAAGAAGAAGAGATCTATTTATCAGTGAGAAAAAAATCATGCAGGAATAGTTTCAGAGGAGATAAACAATGAAAATTAAATTGGTACTGTACTTATTTGTAAATTTTCAAAATAACACACATATTATTAAAACTAAAATTAAATTGGATATCTTGATGCATTTTAAATGTATATCTACATTCGAGAAAATTAAGGGTAAACATCAAAAACTACATAGAAGCCAGGAAGAGAAAACTGATTTTTTTTGTCCATTGAACAAAAGGCTTCATAAGAGTTCTTGCAATAAATAAAATGGCTCATAGAGAAAGGACCCAAGGAGCTGAAAAGGTTTGCAGCCCCATAGGAGGAAAATTAATATGTACCAACCGGTACCCCCAGAGCACCAGGGACTAAACCACCAACAAAAGAGTACACATGGAAGGACCCAAGGCCCCAGCTACATATGTAACAGAGGATGGCCTTTTCAGAAATCAATGAGAGGAAAGACCATTGTTCCTGTGGAGGCCCAATGTTCCAGTGTAGAGGAATGCCAGGTTGGGGAAAGTGGGAGGTGGGGTTGATAAGCAGGGGAGAGGGGATGGGATAAGGGGTTTTTGGAGGGATAAAGAGGAAAGGGGATAACAATTGAAATGTAAATAAATATCTAATTAAATTAAATTAAATTAAATTAAAAGAAACAAAAATGGCTCACCAGACAGGCTGTTCCTTAACTACAAATTATGAAAAAGAACAAATAACTGAAGGTTTGTCAAAAATGCAATAAGGACACATGTTCCACTATGTTCATAGCAGCCTTACTTATAATAGCCAGAAGCTGGAAAGAACCCAGATGTCCCTCAATGGAGGAATGGATTCAGAAGATGTGGTATATCTACACAATGGAATACTACTCTGCAATTAAAAACAATGAATTCACGAAATTCCTAGGCAAATGGTCAGAACTTGAAAATATCATCCTTAGTGAGGTAACCCAATCACAAAAGAACACACATGATATGCAAGCACTGATAAGGGGATATTAACCCAGAATCTCGCAATACCCTAGACACAATCCACATATCAATAGATTTCCAAGAAGATGGAAGGAGAGACCCCTGGTCCTGGAAAGACTAGATGTAGGGGAATGCCAAGACAGAGAAGCGAGAGGGGGTTGAATGGGGAAAAGAGGGAGGGAAGGGGGCTTATGGGACTTTCGGGGAGGGAGGAAACGGGAAAGGGGAAATGATTTTGAATGTAAATTAAAAAAAAACTTAGAAAATAAAATAAAATTTAAAAAAAATAAATAAAACAGAATGGAACATTTAGAGATGGAAATTCAGAGCAACATGTATATAAGAGGAGGGAGACAAACTTGTTCCTGATTTCATTGTAGTCACTTTGAGTTGTTTTTGCCATTCAAGTTGGTGTTGACTATGGGCTTGCTGTAGAATATTTTTATTATATGTCCTCAAAGGCATTTTATGCATCTAATGAGATAATCATGTTTTTTTTTTGTCTTTCAGTTTGTTTATATGGTAGATTACATTTATCAATTAATGTATATTGAAAGGTTCTTATATCTTTGTTATGATGGCTATATGGTCATGATAGATCATATTTTGATGTGTTCTTGAATTAGGTTTTCATTTTATTGATACGTTTTGCATCTAAAATTCATAAGGGAATGTGGACTGTAATTCTCTTACTAAGTTGGGTCTTTATGTGGTTTGGTATTAGAGTAACTATGACCTCTAAAAATGAATTGCTCAATGTTTCTCTGTGTCTATTGAAACATATTTTGTCAGATATTGAATGGCTATACCAGTTTGTTTCTTAGGACAAATTGTTTGGAAAATCTTTTTATTAGCTTTTATCCTGAGGTGATATTTATCTTTGAAATTGAGGTATAGTCCTTGGATGCAGTAGAAAAATGGATCGTGTCTTCATATCCATTCCTTAAGACTTTGTAAATGTATTTTTATTCCCCAGATATAATTGTCATCTTAGAGTCTTACTGCTGAGTAAGCTGAACATTCCAGGTTCTTTTTGAACACTGGATGGCTGGTTCAAGTTAGCTGTTCTGGCTCAAACACCTCTCTGAGCTTACTGATTCAATATGTCTTCTCTCTGCTTCTTACTGGATTGCTCTTCTTTGCCCCAATCTAATTTTGTCCCTTTGTTATAATCTTCTGTCTCCTTCTTAGTCTCTGGTTTCAATTGCCTTTGTTGGTCTGCACTGAACTGCATGAGCTCATGAAAGAACTCATCCTGTAGTGTACTCATTGAATTAAAGGAACAAGTTTAACTGAACTGAGCTGACAGAGTATAACTGAATGATCTTAATTAACTCAGCTGCCATCAACTGACTGACCTAACTGATTGAACTGATTCTCTCTCCCTATTCTATTCTTAATTTATTGTTTATTTTATTTATTTCCATTTCAAATATTGTTCCTCTTCCCAGTTTCCCCTCCTCATACTTTCTATCCCCTCTCCCCTCCCTCAGTCTCTTTGAGGAATTTCCCTACCCACCCATTCCCTTCTCACAGTCATAGCACCCCTCTATGCTGGGGCATCAAGCATCCATCCAACCAAGCACTTCTCCTCCCATTAATGCCAGATAAGGCAATCCTCTGCTACATAAGCAGCTGGAGCTATGGATCCCTCCATGTGTACTTTTTGCTTGGTGATTTAATCCCTGGGAGCTCTGGAAGTCTGGTTATTTGATACTGTTGTTCTTCCTGTGGGAATGTAAACCCCTTTACCTTCTTTAGTCCTTCCCCTAACTCCTCCATTGGGGTCCCTGTGCTCAGTCCAATGGTTGGCTGTGAGCATCCGCATCTGTATTGGTCAGGCTCTGGTAGAGCCTCTCAGGGGATAGCCATAGTAGTTTCCTGTCAGCAAGCACTTCTTAGCATCAGCAATAATTTCTGGGTTTGGAGTCTGCAGTTGGGACAAACCAATAAATGGGGTGGTCTCTGAATAGTCTTTCCTTCAGTGTCTGCTCCCCTCTGTCTCTTCATTTTCTTTAGACAGGAACGATTATGGGATAAAATTTTAGAGATGGGTGGGTAGCCCCATCCCTCAACCAGAGGCCGTGCGTATCCACTGGATATGGTCTCTACAGGTTTTATTTCCTTTGTGTTGGGTATTTCAGCTAGGATAATCCCCATTGGGTCCTAGGAACTTCTTGCTTCCATGACATCAGAGACTTTCTAGTGACTAACCCCAGTTCTCCATTCCCCACTGCTAAGCACCTCCTTTCACTTTTCAGACCATCTGTACTTCCCTCCTGTCTCCTCCCACATCTGAACCTGCCCTCTCCTTTTCCTTCCCCCTTCTTTCTCACTCCAAGGTCTCTCCATCCCTCTACCTCCAGTGATTATTTTGTTCCTCTTTCTAAGTAAGGCTGAAGTACCCACACATTGATCTTCCTTCTTCTTGAGTTTCATACGGTCTTTGAGTTGTGTCATGGGTATTCTATTCTATGGAGCTAATGTCCACTTATCAGTGAGTAGATGCCATGTATGTTCTTTTGCAAGTGGGTTACCTCACTCAGGATAATATTTTCTAGTTCCATTCATTTGCCTCTGAATTTCATGAAGTCATTGTTTTTAATAGCTGAGTAGTATTTCATTGTGTAAATGTACCACATTTTCCGTATCCATTCCTCTGTGTTGTTTCCAGTTTCTGGCTATTCTAAATTATGCTGCTGTAAACACAGTGGAGCATATGTCTTTTGGTCTCCTGATCTTTGACAAAGAAGCCAAAACCATCCAGTGGAAAAAAGACATCATACCCAAGATATGATATGAAGAATGATATAAATGTTCAGGATAGGAGCACTTTGGTGAGAGAAGATTTGTAAAAAAAATGATTACTATATAATACTCAGACCATTGCTATGATTATATTTTCCCAAAATAAGCACATAAAAGAAAATGATAATTTTACTTAATTTGTTTTTAGTATACTGCACATATATCTTTCAACCACCATTTACTTTCTGTACCATGGTATTGCGATTCCAAGTTGAAAAATACTAATTTACATATAAATAGCCATCGACTCAAATAAGAAATCAGAAAAAAATAGAAAAATTTCAAAGAGAATATTTGAGAGAATAATAGTGAAAATCCTACTATATTTCAAAACTAAGAAGCAGTATGGACAAAAAGGTAATACTACAGTTATAGTAGAAAGAAGCATGATTAAAATTATTGAAGAAATAAGAAATACAGAGAAATAAAAATGAAAATGTAATATAATGTGAAAATTATGATTGGAAAGTAACTGAAATATGGAAATTGCCCTTTCCCAAGCTTCATATTATTACTTAATATTTGTAAGCATGATCAAAAATGAAAAAGAGCAAACTCTTTAATAAAGAATTAAAATGGGATAAAATTTAACTAAATCATAAATCGTAAAATTGTATCTTAATTGCCACATCAATTGCACATTTAATATGTTAATTATAAAATCAACACTAATTTAATGGATTACTTGTAAAGAGAACTCAGATTAAAACCATACCTTTACTTTTATATTAGCCCCATTAAAATCATACAGACAAGCCATTTTATCCTAATATTGTCTTCTGAATATAGACATAATTACTGGTGATACCAAGGACTGAAGCTTCCCAGGAATTGCACATGAGTGGGTTTTCCGTGGACAAAGAGCTGTGGAGTGAAACGACTGGGGGTCGAGAGAAAAAGAACACACAGAGATATTAGTGCATGGCTGTACAAAATCTCTCTTTACTTGGGGGATAAGAGCGACAATATATGTGCTGTGGGTGTGACCCTCCCTCCCAGGGTTGCAGAGTCTTTACAGCCCTTCTCAGCAGGCCCTTGGCTCCAAGGTTCCTCCAGGAAGTTGACCCCATAGGGTCTGTTGCTCTGAGGGAGGCTGAGGTGTGACAAAAGGCTTGTTCCCGGAGCTCTGCCAGCTCTGCCAGGTGAGGGGAGGTGTGGCTGGAATTCCTCAGCTCGGAATGTCATGGGGTGGGGGAAGAATGCAGGCAGCTGAATAATGGCTATCAGACTATACAAAGGACAGTCTGTAATGTATAACAACAGGAACCTTAATCTTATCAGAGTACTGATCTGAATTTCTGGAAACCATTTGACTTTGTCTAATAATAATAAAGACGCACATAGTTGCTGTCCTGACTATTAACTAAATGTTTACTTGATAGAATCAAATTTGTTTTTGTATCATTAGACATAAAAAATAGAAACCATACTTTTCTAATAGGAGCAACACTAAAATGAAGAATAAATTTTGCTGCACTCAAATCCATACAAATATAAAAATGAGTAGCAACAAATATGACTATATCTTCAGACAAATATTTAAAAAGATTTAAATTTTCAGAAGAAAACATAATGGAGAATTCCTGGTGGTTATTTTATCATTACGCAAATTTAAAAATGAATGAAATAAAAGCTTTGAAAGTAGCTAGGTGGCAAATATCACAGCTAACAATACACAGGAACTGATATGAAACAATCTAGGGAAGACAAGGCTACTGAGAGAAGGACCTTGGAAGAACCCTTTGAGGCCTTCCATTTCCTTCCTTGGTAATATAAGCATTCCACTGACAATGATTTGTCTCAATGCTCAATAGTATTGATTACACTGTTTTGCTTACTTTGCTTATCATAGTAAAAGATTGTTCCTAGAAAAGCTCTTTTTTCCCCTGTGAGTAGTGGTTAGCACTGAGATTCATAACCAGTCAAATGGCGAAGAATAAGTGACATTGAGTAATCAGCCATTAATGAGTCCTCAGTATAAATCTCCCTTTCTCAGGTTTCAGGGAATATCACACAACAGGGAAGACAGGATGAATGTAAGAGCTAAAGGATGAGGGTTCTGTGAAATGCTGCTGTTGGGAAATGACATAACTGCTGCACTCATGAACTCACAGCAGGTGTGGTTACCTACAGAAGACAAGCACAAGATCAAGGGAGTTAAAATACCAGTATGGATAAATGGTTTCTTTATGTCCCAACAAGAACTAAGACAGAAACTATTCTCAATTGATGACTGCTTAGGGCACAGCCACATTTTTTTTCTAGGGTTTGTGGCCACTTATGTTTTACCTCTCTCCTCAGTGCTTGGCCTCAAATTCATGTTAAGATGGACAGCACTAATTGAACCTAGTGAGTTGTATATAAACAAAGAAAGGACAGGAAGCTGAGTAAGTGATATATTATAGGGTTTGTTAGAGGAAACTTAAGGATGAAGTTATGAAGTGTATTGATGAAGATACATTGTACATATACAAAATTTTCAAAGAATAATATATATATATACAAATGTGTGGACATGTATATTATATTTTTACCTATCTTCTGTGTGTATTTGTGTTATGAAATGCCTTTCAAACTATGCAGCATCTTCCAAGAAAGCATGAGATGCATCTCACCTCCCTAAAATTACTTCAACCTTCTGAATTTATCAAATGGCAAAGGACAATGTCCATATCTGTTAGTCTTAGATATTGTTTTTTTTTTTTTGTTGTTGTTGTTGTTGTTTTTGGGTTTTTGTTTTTTGTTTTTTGTTTTTTTTTTTTTTTGTAGAAGTTGGTTGTTCATTGAGACAAGGTCTCTTGTAATCAAAGTTGGCTTGCCTTGAACTTCAAATCTCCAGTTTCTGCACTACAAATGTAGAGGTTATACACCTATGCCAAAACATCTGTCTTTCTTATTTGATGACTTCCTTTTCTTATATTGTTGAATTAACTGAAGTGGAATTTGGTTTGATTTAATTAAATCTATCTCTCTCATTCCAAATGCTAGTCTTAGTTCACGTTTGTATCGCCACATGTTTGTTTCAATTATGCCTTCAGGTTTTAAGTCTTAGTTCTTTGTGGTACATAAACATATCTAACAGGGTGTTGTAAATTAATTAATTAGAAAATGTATGCTACCAATACATCTAGCTGAAGGCAAAACCATGTATATGGCACATGATCTTTTTTTTCTCCATACTTAAAACTGGAATAGATCTGGAAGCTAGTAACTGTGAGTAGTGTCATTCTATACCCACAATTCTCTGAGATCAGATTCCAGGCTTTGAAGTAATCATTCTCTTTGTGTCTTTACAGAGAGAGTATATTCTAGTTGTACAATTCTCTGTCATCCACTTAGTTGCTTCATCTCACCTCCCAAATGAAGCCTGTTCCCTACTTTCATAGTCATCACTGCCATGATCATATCCATGGAGACTTCACCAAACTTATAGAAAATTACACTTTATTGATCCCCCCCACCTTTGAACTGCCAGCTCTCTCATTACTAGACAACCCTCAATGGCATGTCTTTTATGTTAAACCTTAAATTGAACTTTCCTATCACTGTACACAACTGACTACCTTTACCTAGCTTACTCCTGTGGTGATATGTTATTCTCTGTACCTTGAATTAAACATTTCTTTTTAAGGAACCATTCTCATTGTCTTCTACTTTGCACTTTGTGTACACTTACATGGAACTTTGAATTAACCTGGTTGATATTATCATGAACTGATTTAATAAATTATGTTAATTTGTGAATTTTTTCTTTACATTCTTTTGTCTGCTTGACTAATGCATAGCTTTGAAAGAAGACAAAATATATTTTGTCATATTTTTCTAAGTTCATCCTAGTACATATCAGACAAATAATAAGTAAATTCTTCTGTTAAGTGTGTTGAATGGTGAGTTTATTACTTTTTTAAAAACATCCTTTTGAATACTCTGATCAAGTTGACCGTTAACTTGAGATGAGCACACTGTCTGAAAATCTTGGCAAGTTTAAGCAAAAAAAAAAAAAAAACACCCTTTATAGGTTTGAAACTGATGTGATCTCAGTTCCTTTTAAAGTTATGGAACATACGGAGGCTTATCTAAATGGGTAGAGCTATCTGTCTAAATGCCATCACTTACAGGACATCTCCACACATCAGATTTTATTTATACTGTCTTAGATATAACCATCCAAAAAGGATACATAAAATGTGCATCATTCTATTTTCTTTCTCTTTCTGACACAGTTTTTTACATGACATGTACTCATCTTTCTTTTGACTGTTGTTTACTCTGTACATAATCTTTATTGTATTGTAATGATTTTAATATCTTCCATACTTAACTTGCAGGGCCTGACCATAAGCTACAAGATTTGTGCACCTGACAGATTCTTATTAATATCCTTTCTTTCTCCTGGTTTGGCCATATGTCTACATCACCTGTCTTTTTCTCTTTTTTGCTCCTATATCTCAACTGCCAGCTGGAGTTTTACTAATGCTTTTCTGTCCTTTCCACCTTTCAGAATAATCTATATATCTTTTCTTACCTAGTAAATTGTCCAGCTATGGATTTAAATAGTTGTAACTAGGTTACCAGACTGTTAACTCTAGACTCCAGAGTAAAACATAGCAACAGAAGTTATGACCTTAAAATGTCCTTCGATAAATCCTCAAGTAAATTTGGAATATCTGGATAAGTTTTCTCCTGTTCCAATTCATGAGCACTCATGTGTGTTTGTGTGGGTGGTTTAGGCATGTGTGTTTTTGTAAGATATTTTCATGTTTTATTTTTCAATTAATTATTATAGTTGTGTGTGTGTGTGTGTGTGTGCGCGTGTGTGTGTGCATTTATTTTACTTTTTCCACTGTATTTATACTCAGAATACAGCACATGTTCAGATGTATTTCTACCATGGTAGTATAGGCATCTGAACTCAGGTCTCCTTGTTTGAAAACAAGTACGTTTACCCTCTGAGACATGCTGTCTATCTTGAAGTTTAACTTTCCAATCTATACATAGAGTATTTAACTAGAGGCTGTAATTTTTTGTGTCACATATTTCTTAAAGTTTATGAGTTTCCTGTTCATATATGAAGTTCTTCCTTCCCCAATTACTATATTAATTCCAGGATGATATGAAAATGAAGAAAAACAGAAGTGTTACCTGACAATCGTTGTACCTAAGACAATGGGTTTGGACAATGCTGGAGTGCAGGGTATTCAGAGTTTGAAACAATGTGAAAATTAAACAAATTAAATTAACTATGTGTGTGAAGTTGCCACTGAATTGTGAACATCAATAGTATTAGTCTGTGTAGTTTTGGTACTGTAGATAAGTTGATCTGCATTGAGTATTGGAATAAAAAAAAATTGTGGATGCTTTATCCTAATTTTTCCCTTCCACCCTTTCTTCTTATACAGCACCTTTTTTTTTTAAATATATAGCATAGACTATTATTAAGGTTCTTTCAGTATTCACTTGTAGTAAGCATAATTTTCCAGAAGTATATTATTTTTTTAAATTTAAAATTAGTAACTTAATATGATGTGACCATCGCAGTAGTGAGTCTGGTGTTACTTAGGGTGAAAGGCTGCATTATGTTAAACTTAAAAAATAACTGTCATTTACATATTATCTTAATGATTTCTAAAAATTCATTAATATTGTGGTGTCACAGGTTTTGCTTCTATATCCCTTGTTGATTGCTTACATTGTCAGCTGAAACAAAGACAGCTGTGGCAATTAGCTTCATTTTCATTCCGGGTAATAACTGGATTGATAAGTTTATACTCTATTCTTCCTCATATTTATTGAAAAAGATCCTCTTTGTAATCGGTGTGTGACTTGCTACAATTATATTTTGTTGCAAATTATCTCAGATAATATGTTTTTCCTAAAAATATATCTTTACTCTTTCAAATATTTCATTTGCGACATAAATGAATTAATGAAATATATATATATATATATATATATATATATATATATATATATATATATATAAAACTAATCTTACAAATAAGACATTTCACCTAAAATTTATTTATAGTCTTTGTCCTTTTCTATTTCTATTTCTATGGGCACACCACAGTAGTTCTGGCATGTCCAATACGTTGGGCTTCATAGGGCAACTGTGTCTGTACCTATGCCATTTGCATTAGTCAGGGTTCTCTAGAGTCACAGAACGTATGGGTACTCTCTCTATAGTTAGGGAATTAGTTGATGACTTACAGCTTGTAGTCCAACTCCCCAACAATAGTCAGCAGTACTTGTGGATGGAAGTCCAAGGATCTAGCAGTTGCTCAATCCCACAAGGCAGGCCAGAAAAAGCCAGAGTAAATCTTCCTTCTTCCAATGTCCTTATATAGGTCTCCAGCAAAGGGTGTGACCCAGATAAAAGGCATGTGCCACTGTGCCTTTAATCCCAGATGACCTTGAATTTAGAGATCTCCTTATCTTAATCTTTAGGAATTCATAGTCACTATGCTTCAAGATCTCCATGACAAGATCCAGGTCAGAAACTTGTATCTCTGAGCCTCCAGATTAGGATTATGGGTGAGCATTCCAATTCTTGATTAGTACATTCCAGATTTAGTCAAGTTGACAACCAGGAATAGCCACTACACCATTGTCATTTAATGGCCTCTCATTATGCCAAGACTCTGCTTCTCAAAATGATACCTTTAATGATGGGGTCAACACTACAGCTAAGCTGTATTTTCAACAATAGGTTCTTCTGGTGGCTCTTCATGGACTTCATGTACTCTGTTCCTGCCTCATGGTGCCAAATCTCACCTTCTTTGATGGTTATTTAAGTCCTGGATCTTCATTAAAGTTAAGACATGTACACGTACCTTTACCAAAGGACAGCCTGCTGGCCTCTCTACAAGGAATCCAGCACTGGCAGAGAGTACCAAGCTTCAGTCATTGTCCATGATACCTTCAAGTCCATGAGCTATAATGTTAATGTGGGAGACCTATATATCACCAATTTGGTTTACACCTTGAGATGGAGTTTGTTTCCATAACTGGACCAATGCTTTTATACAATGAGCTTAAATACTTATCATTTGATTTTACTTCAAACATGCTTTTCTCTTCTTCATCAAAGTTGATTTCCCAGCCCCTGCTGACTAGCATCAATTATCTCATTAGAACAATTATTTCATTTTAGTGCCATTGGTCCCTGCTAGTCACAGAGATCCATGTATATCACCTTTAAAGGCTTATTCAACTTCTGTCTGAAACTGCACAAACCAAGTCTCCATTGTCATCATTATTTTCATCATTCCTATTTTTTCAAATTCCTAGAACAACTCATTAAGTTCTTAGCAGTCAAGTGATTTATCAGTCCAAAGTGTCAAGGCCCTCCACAATAATCCCTCAAACAACATGTTCTGCCATGGTGGAACCTGGAAGCAGGGACCTAAGCAGAAGCCATCAAAGAACTCTGCCTATCAGCTTGTGTCACTTGTGTTGGTCAAGGTAGAATTTATATATAACTCATGGTCACTTCTCCAGGGTTGATACCACTGGCAAAGGCTTTATCAGCCCTCATCAAACACTATTCAAGAAAAAACCTGTAGAGTTTCCTGCAGGACAACTGTATAAATAAATTTTGTCAATTGGTTTTTCCTCTTCCTAGATGAGACATGTTTGTGATACATTTACAAACAAACAAACCAACCCAGTACTCGGGGCTGTCCTGATAATTACAAAATGGTTATTATTGAATTTGATAAATCTATTTTTAACTAATAAAATGAAAATGAATCCTCTATATGGCTTTCTATATTGCATCAGGACCTACCAAAAGCAATTTTTATTGCAGTTGTTTAAAGGTTTACTGTGACAAATAAACAGGAGTAGAAATATCTTGAACCTGGAAACAAGGCATCAGCACTGCTCTCTTACATGTCTCAATGTGGCCACACAGAAATGTGGGTAGGTGTGTTAGACAGCATAAATATGCAACATAGCAAGGGAATACTTTTAATATCTATTACAACTCTATCTTTATCTACACGTATTATATATATTTTGTGTATATATATATATATGTATATATATATATATATATATATATATAATTAGAAGGAAGGGAAAAGTTATTGAAAATCACTAGAAATATTTTGTTTACATTTAAAAATAGTATTATATACATTTAAATTATATATATATTATAAATATAGTTTAAATATATATTATACATACATTTATGTATAATAATTAGAAGATAATTAATATATCTGTGTATAATTATTGGAACAAAGGTAAGAAAAATTAAAAGTTACAAGAGATATATTTTTTTTTAAATTTTAACTAGTTTGAATGTACAAATATAATGGTTTATATATTTAAGTTTTGATATAATATTTGTAAAAATTGGCTAGAACTCTAAGACAGTGTAATTAAATATTAAAATAATAATATAAAATCAATTTTTATGGTTAAACTTTTTGAAAAATTTAAATGGCTGGAAAAGTAAAAGAAATTAAATGACTTATTGCATAATGAATTAAATGGACTACTATATATTAATATAACATGCAAAAGAGTCAAAGAATACTGTTTCTAAACTCTCACATTTAAAAACCCTTGGCCTTTGGGTTAGAATCAAGTATAAAATATAACAATTTTCTTAGTACTGCAAACCACAAATGAAATAGAATATTCAAATATTCATTTTAGAAGGTTAGAAATGCAGGGAAACAAATTAGTTATGCAAATTAACCACAACTTGGTAGGGTTTATTTATTTATCTTTTTATCTACCTATTTATTTAGCTACTTATTTATTTATCTTTAGGAATGACTATCACAGTTTATATATGGCTTGTCACAGGATAACTTGATATAGTCTCTTCTCTCTATCCACTGATGGTTTCTACATTATATTCTAGTTTTAAACATATTTTAATCAAACAATAGTTATTACTTTTGACACCTATGTGCTATTCATTTACAATTTTTCCATTTTTAATTATAAACTTATACTTGACATTTCTGTAGATATCATATTACTCAATCAATATAACAAAGAGTTTTTATTGCTTACCTATTTTAAATATGAGGAAATCTGTGATGTGGTATGTTTTATTTAAACTACATATGGAGTATACTTTTAGATAATATATGAAGTGATCATTTATACTACACTAGTCAAAAGAACATGAATTTGCAATGTATTAATTGAGATACTATTTTTTTCCTGTCAGTGTTATGCTAGTTCCAGTTCTATTTCATTATTCTTATATTTAGAATGGCATTAAATAAACTTTAATCCAGTAGCCCTAAAATCAGTAACACAATCTTTCTCTCAAACAATATGTCAAACTCATGTCATTGATGTTGGTGGATTTCTAATTATCTTTTGAATTTCTGCCACAACCATTATGCAATTCATTATTCATTAGGCATATAAGATTAAAAGTATAGGGCCATTGAGATGCTCAGATCATAAAGGTGCTTTTTGCTGAGTTGGACATATATCAATAATCAGTAAGGAAAGGCTATTCGTTACTGCGTACATGTTAGCATTCAGAAAAATTCATTCTCTCCTTTTCATTCAGAACAAGGGTTAGCCCATGAGACAGTGTTTCTGACAGTGATGGTACATCCTACTAGCTCACTTAATACAATTATAAAACCTCTTCAAAGGCATACCCTCTGGCCAGTGTAATATAAGCAGGTACTGATTGAGATTTCTTTCCTACATGATTCTAGATTTTTTATCAAGATTGACAAACATATCCAAAGAATGAAATATAGCTGAACAAATTTGAATGGAGGAAAACATTTAAATATATTATAATCCACAACATTATTTCAAGGAATAGTAATACCTATGATAATTATAAAAATAATTTAACATCAATTTCTATATAGATCTTGATAAAACAAATTTTATATCAAATATAATGAAATAGAAAAATATTTGTATTTTAAGCAAAATATTAATAACAATATTTTATAAAAGGTGAAACTCTGAAACTTCTACTTAATTTTTAATTATTTGTTTTTAAAAATTGTTTTTATTTTGGATTATTATGTCCATGAGTACACACACACACACACACACACACACACACACACACACACACACACAGGTCTGTATGTATTTGAATGTGATATCCATATGAGTGTAAGTGCCCAGAGATGCCAGTAGAGTAGAGAGTATAAGATCCCCTATAGCTTGAGTTGTAGATGGTGGCAAGCCACCATGTATGGGTTCTCATACTTGATCTCCTCTCCTTTGAAAGAGCAGGGAGTACTCTAAACTGCTGAGTCATCTTACCAACTTGTCTATGTTTTCAAGATAATTATAGGTAAAAAAAAATCAGTTAAAAATGTAAGAGAATCAAACTAATAATAACAACATGAAAGCCTCATTTCAGTTTTATATAACATTCTTACCACAAATTTACTCTTAAGCTTAATTTTTTGGACTATATTTGAGTTCATTGAGCAAAAGATATGGTTTAACACTAAGATAATTATGTCATGTATATATTGCAGGAAGCTGAACAGTATCTTGTAATTTAAGGATCTTATCTTCAAAGTTTATTATTTTGGCAAGCAATTGTAACTAATGGCAAACTGATTGGCATACAATATGCTACTCCTTCTGTTCAGATTTTTGTGTGATTATTTATCTCTGTCATTACAACCAAGGTTAAAAAACATTGGCATCCATTTCTTGAGTACTTTCCAGTATAAACTATTTTACATTTGCGTCTGGATCATGTTGTCACTAGGATTTAGATATCATGTTTAAAAATAATTTATAGTTGAATACTTAATTAAGATCTACTTAACACAACACATGAATCAAACTATGAAATTGTGATTGTCTTGCTAAGGAACAAGTTATTTTCAATACCAGTTGTATATACTTAAATATAGGTAGTGAAAAATATTTTAAATATTTTTAGCATATGTATTAGCCTAAAACATCATTGTGAGAAAGGGATCCAAAAGTCTTACAATATTGTAACCAGTACCAAAATATGATTGTCTAATCCTATGGATCATTTAATAGTATAGTGATTAAATTGAAATTAGTGGGGCTGTCAATAGATAATGCATCAGTCATTGAAATTATGTAAGTTTCGATTCCTGGAGTTGACTAATGGCACTTACAGCCATAGAACTTAAGGCCACAGTACTGTGTTGGTCATCAGTTGATTCTTTTCAGATTGTAGACTGCCTGGAAAGTAAGCATACTTTGACATAAAGTTTGAAGACAGTGTTTTATACAAAATCATATGTTCAGAAAAATATTAAAATTAAATTAGGTTTTTACAGAAATTTAAGTACATTGAAGTATCACATAATAAAAGAAATAGTGAGAGACAGACAGAATAAGAGAAAGAAAGGAATCAAGAAAGCAAGGAAGAAAGAAAGAAAGAAAGAAAGAAAGAAAGAAAGAAAGAAAGAAAGAAAGAAAGAAAGAAAGAAAGAAAGAAAGAAGATAGAAGAATGGAAGTAAGAAGGAAGAGAAATAGGGATGGAGGAAGGGAGAGGGAGTGAGGGTAGAAAGAAATAAAGAAAACTTTTAAATTGTACCATAGTAAGCCAAGCATCATTCGTGCTTAAAGCTAAGATTTAAAATGATAACAAGTGTCCAAAGAAACCTGAAGCTTCCTACAAATTTAAGTATAATATAAAGAGAAAGAAAAATGTTTTATGTGTATGTGAATTTTGCCTGCACGTATGTTGATGCATGAATTGATTGTGTTATATCAGCAGAGGTAAGAAGTTGGTGTCAGATCCCCTGGGAACACACTTAATATCGTTTTGAGCTTCCATATGAGTGTTAAGAATTGAATCTGAGTCTACTAGAAGAAGAAGGAGAAGTATCTTAAAAGCTTGGCTTTTTCTCAAGCCAAAATAGAATATTTTTATAAGATCTGAAGCCTATTGGTTGCAAAGATGCCTAATAACATTGGCACCAGATATTATCATCTAAACATAATTTCAAATTATTTTTCTGATAATTTAAAGATATGATAAATTTGACATTGTAAATGAATTTATAAAAATATATTAAATATGTATACCTTATATTTCTGAAACAGTAAAACAGTTGTACCACAAATTACTGAATAAATGATATCAATTGGAGGGATATAATAGGATATTAGTCAACACTTCTTATTTATTGGACATAAAGAAAAGCTGAGTTCTAGATTTCACACTTTTATGATTATAGTAATACTTTCTAAAAACAAGTGTTGTTGCAAAGAGTAATTTTACCAACCAAAAAGATCTCTGAATATTAATTTCTAAGGAAATATAAAATTTTGGAATTCCGAACTTTCTCCTTTCAGAAGATTCATCACTAATGTTAAATAATTTGAAAATTATTAAAAGAACAGATCATATTTTTGTGTTTACTGTTAAAAATTAAAGCTTCTATTTCTAAAATTAAAAAAAAATAGAATTGTTAATGACAAACCAATAATAAGAGGGAATGGGCTATGGGATATGTGGCTGTTTTATAGATCTCAATTTAAATGAGAGATAGATAAACTAGGTACAGAATCATTCTCTGAACTACACTGATAACTTATAATGACTATTTTAAAAGATATGTTGAAGGTTTTAAAAATAATTATAAATGATTTAAAATGTTTATTTTTTTCACCTAGGAAGACAATGCTCTCTGAATAAAATAAGGTGATCTTTGCATTATCTTCATTTCTGCTGTGCATATTCATGCTTCCTAAAAGTACTCCTTTGTTTTCAGATGGAGTATTATACACCACACATATTTGGTTATAATAGTGAATTTATTAATGGAATTTGTAATAGAACACTAATTTTGAATTTAAATTATTTTATTGTATAATGATCGTTATATAATACCTGGGGATAGAGAGATTTACAGGTGTGGGATTTATAGCAACCAAACAATAGTTATTTTCATTTCCACATAACCAAGGAAAGACTTAAAGGCCATGGAAGCTTAAAATATATTTTGATACTGTTTCTAATGAAAGTTATTACAACTTTGGCTCACTTTTATGACATAGTGGAGCTCAATGAAAATTGTGTTATGTTTTAGAGAACCCTAAAAGAATCATTTATTTTATTATCAGTTTTCAAATTTTCTTTACTTTCATGAAGATTTATGGGAACTATAAATTTTTGTGGACATACCCATTTTGATTAAGAGCAATCTCTGTTGCTTTATATTTATGAAGTCCTTCTGTACTTTTATATCATTTGCTTAAGTATCAACTACAATTTAATAGAATATCACATGTTAATGGCTCGTATGAGATCCTTTCAAATTCTATGTATCTTAGAATAGTACATAATTTGTAAATAATAGCATTTCTGCTTTGCACTGAAGAATAGGACAGAGACTTTATCCAGTGAGACAATCATAAGATGGAGAAATCAAGAAGAGGTGTGTGGACATGAGGATGCTGTACCCAAATTAATACAACAAAAGAGCCATGGGTTACCAGATAGTGAGCAAGATATAAAACTTTCTACCTTGAACAAAATTTTATAATATTTAAAAGTGGTGACCATAATTCCTGTTTTATTTTAAAATAACAGTTCTGCAGTATTTTGTTAGGGCATCCCAGGAAAACAATGTTTTTCTCACTTATTTGTATTTCTTGGCTTTGTTTTGTTGCAGTCCAGATGAAGTTCTAGATTTATAAATTGTAATTGCTTTTTGGTAATTTTTTGTATTTATATATAAATATGTATTAATGTATATTTTAATTATTTATTTATATTTGAGACATGATATCTCTGTGTGGTCTTCATTGACCAAGAACTGACTTTGTAGATCTGGCTGGCCTCCAAGTGAGATCCACCTACTTCTGCTGTTAAGTGCTGCACCACCACATGCAGCCTGGTTATCTGAGTTGGTTAGAGCTTGCTGTTAACAATGCAATTGTGCTTCTTTCTCCTTTTGAATATTTAAGATTGAATGTGACATCTCTGGAATAACTAGCAGGTAATGGAATAGAAATGATAATATGGAAGACATCATTTATTACACAAAAAATTATTAAACTTATTTTTCGCTATAAGCCACATAAATATTTTGTTTGAAATAGCCCACCCCCTGCCACACACTCTCTTTTTCACAGTTAGGAAAGAAATGACTTGATCTATTACTTTCCCCATAAAATGTAGTGATCTCTGTTCCACCACAAGGTAAAAGTAAAGGAGACAAACCAAGGCAAAGTACACAACATCAGGACTCCATGTTTATAGTATTACATTGAAATCTAATTAATCCTTTGATATCAAAGGTTACTTTATACCAGTTTCATTAATTTTGGGAAAAGGGAGTGTTTGTATATTTAAATGAGTGGAATATCCAGGAGTCTGGGTATTTCGTGTATAAAGAATATATCATCTCTTGAATGTTGTGATGCAAGTACTCACTAAACTTTCCTCTTTCTCAAACATGGAATAATAGTTCACTTATAACTGCTTATTCTAAAGACAGTTGAAACTTTTTTACACAACAATTTATTTCTTGATAATTCTTTTGAATGTTTTATATCCAAGGACTTCTGTAACTTTTTCCACAGTATTGTATTTAAAATCATTAATGTAACAATACTCTTTTTGTTAAAACTATGTATTTTCAAGAGAAAGAGAGAAAGAGGAAAGGAAAGAAAGAAAGAAGGAAAGAAAGAGAGAAGGGGAAAGAGAGGAGAGAAAGGAAGGGAAGAAAGAAGGAAGAAAGAAAGGAAGGAAGGAAGGGAGGAAAGATGGATAGGGTGATGGATAGAGAAATTATTGATTCCTAACTTCAAACGATATCCACAAAAGGATCAGTCATCCTTTTGTATCAATTATGGATTTTGGAAAAATTAGCAATTAGTGATCTTCACATTTTGAGGATGCTGTTTTTTCATTTAGCCATCATTTTATTACTTTGATGTACTAGTTGCTAATACCTGAGGAATAAATATTTATACCTTGAAACATTTTCTTCATTTTACTGATTTTAAGCTAATAGACCTAAAAGTAGAACTGAGTTTAAAGTATCTGAATTTTTTATTGTTTTCATAGTAGATTTAATTAAATGATAAAACTTAAAAAATATATATTTATATTTTAACACAGTGTTATAGAACACCTTTAGAAAACATGATTATTTATACAGAACTCCAAATTACTCATATGAATTAGAGTGGCAAACATTCTGAACTCAGTTTATTTCTGATTGCTAAATTTATCCCCTCATAATAAAGCAATGTTAGTATCCTGAAAGGAAGAGACATGGGACTGTGAGATGGCAAAATAGGTTATGCCTGGTGGTTAGCCATGTGAATTTCATCACTGCAACCCACATAATGGAAGGATAGAACTGATCCTACAACTTGTCCTCTGGCTCCAACATATAGGCTATTGCATGTGAATGTACAACTCTCAGTCCCCCACACATCAATACATGAAGTAATATTATTATTAGAAGGGAAAAGATATATGTGCAACAATGAGAATCATATCAATTAGAATGAATGGAAATCGGAGAACTTTTAGATGTATTTATTTAGCTTTGCCTATACATTTAAAAGAATATTTTTAAATCAATCTCTCTCTCTATCTATCTATCTAATCAACTATCTGTCAATTCATTTTAGAAACAAACTTGCCTTCAAAGATTTTTTTTAATGACCTTCAACAAAAATGAACTGCAAATTGTACCTGAAACACAAGCAGGTGAAAAATATTTAACTTTATTGCTTCAGTAACTCAAAAAATTGAGAAAGGAATTTCTCCAAATTTCCACTGAAATTACTCATTTAGGAATGAAGGGGAAAATGATGATGAATTTCAAGCCAGTGTAGCTGTGAAGGCTGTAAATGGCTGGAAACTACTTAGCAATAGTTTTCTCCTCCATCCTGGAATATGCTGATGCCTGAATCCGTAATGAACAAAATCAATTCTAATTAAATCCAAAATGTAGCTCTAAGTTCATTTGCCAATCATATGTCATTACTACATTGTCCGCAAATGTTATAGATCCTTTGAATATAACTAATTTTGTTCTCCTTTTAGTTATTGTTTTGTTTTCTGTTTTTGTTTCCAGACATGTAACTTTTAGGAAATTTTTCATAAGTAAAATTAAATATATCAGTAAATAGATGAAAATTACATCTGGCTAATAGAAGTTATACTTCAACTGTTGAATATCCTCATTTAATAAATGCAAAACAAAACTGGCAATTTACTTTTGATAAGTCTGTAACAGAAGTCTATGCTTTCCAAAGATGTCCTTTAAATTCTTATTAAATTTAATTTTTCTTGATTTTTTTATGTTACTGTGTTGAATGTTTTGAAAATATTATCTATAAAATATTAAAACCTGAAGATCTGTATGTTGAATTCTCAGATATTTTTCCATCACTGTACCTGTCAGCACTCAGTCATAATACCCACCATAATGGTAATAGAATACAGGTCTGAAGCTTTAAACAAGACTCAATGAAATGCTTTTTAAAAATATGAGTTTCAGTGGTCTTGGCATTTTTCATAACAATAGTGTTATTCTATTAGTATGCACTAACTAAGACACATTGGTTTTTCTTTTTAATTTTGTTAAAACTTCATTTTCTATTAGCAGAAACAGAAAGGTTCATTTATTTGTAATCATTTTACACACACACATACACACACACACACATAAGGAAGATAACAGTTTATGACATCTTTATTTAATGTTTTCTTCAATATATTATTTATTTCTACCTTAACAATTCATTAGAAGTATTAGATAAAATCATACTATAAAAATGAGAAGCATATTGGAGAGTCTTAGTCATGGAAAGCACAATGGATATATACAAAGCTAGAGAATAATAAAAACTAGAATCAGAAATAATTTCTTTCAACAATATTGTAGGCTGCCTAATTCAGAATTGTGTTTCCACTATGTTTAAGCATAGATCTTTGAGAATCACATGGCATGGAATGTTGACCAAGGTTTGGGAAATGCTTCTGTTGAGATGTAACTCAGTAGGGACAGTGATACCCTACATATGCAAGGTGCTGTGCTCAGTCCCCTGCACCTGGTAAAATGAGATGGATGAGTCATACATGCTTATAGTGCCATCCACCCCCAAAATTGTCAAAGATAGCTATAGTTCAACACTGCATAAGCTCAAACAAAAATAGAAGAAAAATTTGTATTGGTTTTAAGCAAATGAAGTATAGAATATTGAGAAGTATACATTTAATAAACTTTCATGTTTCTTGTGAGTATGAAGAAGTCAGGTAGCTTTGCTTCCCTAATCTCCTTGAATAAGCTCAAACAAAAAATAAGAATAATTAAAAGGAATCTCTCTCTACCAAATTTCAGAATACAGGACAAATTTAGATACTATGACATTTCCATATATTGTTACTTCCATAAAAATATAAAACATTTGCTGAAAAAAGTAAGTCTGACTTTCAGAATCCAAGGTTCATAGAACAAAATGTTATAGTATTTTATAGTGTAGAAACTTATATGCACAATAATAGGCATTTATGATAAAAGTTATCTAACTTGTGTAATGAAGGACCTATTTGGTACCAAATTCATTAGAATAATCAAAAACATTTTAATTTTTCTTGTGGCCATGGAAGGATACAATGGTGTTTCATTTTTAGTGTATGTGCTTTGCATCAATAAAGGATATGCCCACACCCAAAAAAAAAAAGACCTAAAATCATTTGAGTTTTTATACAATTATTTATCTGTAGTTCTTTCTTGTATAACAGGACTATTCCACCTACTCTGATTTCCTTACTTGTATGCATAATTACCAGCGGACACAAAGTGAAGTTACTTTTATCAAATTGGCTGGGACAGAACACTCACCAGGACTACAATTTCTGAGATGCTAAGTCTTAGGAATAGCCATTTCCAGAGGCAAGTAAAAATGGAAAGAATAAGTTCAGCAAAGTTGAAGATTGAATACAGACAAGCTCACATTAAAATTTCACCCCTTAGCCATTTTGAGTTGTTGCACAAATCCAAGGGCTGAAAACAAGGTCATATGTATGAATGAGAAGTGCTTGAGAAATGTGGGGTTAGGATGTAAGGAACAAAATACAATGCATTATTTACATACCGGACTGTGGATTCTCAGCGCTTCTGTTCCATGGTACTCATTTATTCTTTTCAAAATAAATGAAGACTGAATGTTGGCATTGTTTTTTCCCTCAGTACACTTACTTTCTCAGTGTTTGTTGTTAATTCAAATGACTACATTTGGTAAAGTGCCACGACACGTGAGAATTTTCTTCTATTTCAGACATAGTTGAGATGTCTTTTATGAAGGCAGATGCCTAGACTATATCTGCAGAATTTCATATTGTAAAAATGGGAATCTACATTATAACTTCATAAACACTTCAAATTTGTCACTGACAATATTCCATGAAATATTCTGAGAAAAACTTGACATTTTACATAAAAGCATAATGTGTGAAATCAGACTATTTTAAACCTGAATTTGACTGAGCATTAAACATGCATCTTAAAGAGTTTCATACGTTTTCGGCAATGAAAATAGATTTAAAAATGCTTCATAGTATACAATAAAATTAGAAGATTCATATAGCATATATGGCAGAGAATTATTGCTTTGTAAAGAGCTATGAACATTGGCTAATTTTAACAACAAAAAGAGAAAACAACATGTATTCGATGAAAACAACTTCTGAAAATTCTCTTATAGATTATGTGACCTCTCTGTCCACAGACAATATTGCTTTTTATAATGTAAAATTTTATGCGCATTAAATTTTTGATACAATTATATCTAATATTTGAGAATTTAATCATACAGAATTGCATAATGGTAACTGGCTTTCAAAATATCTTCTAATTGCCTACCAGCTTTATAAAACACACGATGATAATGTAATGCATTCCAGAACTTGCACAATTTGAATATGAGATCTCCCTTTTTGTCTCAAATATTTAGTTTCTAACATAAAAAATGATACTGTAATGTGATATCCCCAAGAAGAAATGAAAAATTTTCATAGAAACTTATTTTTCCTGTTGAATTTCCCAGTACTTACATTGATTAAATACCAAACAAACCAAGAAAAAAATCCGTTCTGGGATACTCAGTAGGATTGCTGAATAACAATAAGATCATTCCCCTAAAATTATTGTGAACAATTAAATATATGTGGAAGCTGCTCTCTACATGGATATGGGACTCAATATGTTTATGTGAAAATAGATTTTTGCTTAATCATAAACCTGGAAAACTAACTTTAAAACTGTATTTTGAATGCCAAATTTTAACATAAAGGAGTAATGTTATATCATTTTTCTATTAAATATTTACTCAGGTTTGTAATCACATGGCTCTAAAATATTTTTTCTTTGATGATGCTAAAGAAACAGCTTGATGGATAAGAGCATTTGGTACTCTTCCAAAAGGACCTGAGTTTCATATCCAGAACACATATGAAAACTTGCAATACTCTGTATTTCCAGTGCAAGGGCATTTGAATACTTCTGGCTTTCAAAAATATTCATTGCATATATATCAATGCAGGCAAACATAAAGGAAATTATTTAAAAAAATAAAAGGAAAAGAATTGGAGTAATTTGACATGTTCACCACAGTATATATCTGTAATTTAGAAATCCTTATATTGATCTCAAGTTCTTTTATAACAAGCAACTCAATGAGTAAACAAAAATTATTCCATTGTTACTATCCATGTTTCCATAAATATATTACAATTTATCCCTCATATTATAAAGATCCACTTACAAATGAATTATCAAGATCATGATTGCTAACATTTCCAAATAAATGCCACAAAAATGTGCACATCTGTTTAATGAGAAGAATATTTTATAATTTATATGTACTTAAAATTAACATACTATTAAAAGGCTATTTGTATTTATATTGCTCAGATTTTTCTAATTATACATGTACTAGTTTATATGTTTCTTTATAATTGTTACCTTTATTATATTTTATCAAGTACAAGAACCAATAGACAAGCATTTTGCCTTGGCAAAATTTTAAAATGAAAAAAATCAGTTCATCTTTTGCTTGAGAATTGAAGGTATTTTAAGTATAAGTTGTATAGATGTTTACCTTCTACTTGACAAACTAGATTTGGAAATCATGGCATTATTATGTGACCTGCCTTTGTGTGCCAGGGTTAACCTTTGATCAAATGATAAATTTTGTGCTTTAGGAGAGAATTTTCTCATTACCAATCTGAATGCTTTGAACTAATTAGTCTTTGTTTATTGCAATTTTTTTGCTGTAGGAACACTGGTTTCACATAAGATGCATCATTTTGAGAAAAAAAAATCTGGTAACTGATTAGATCAGTCTAATGAGAAACTAGTAACATCAGTAATGTGATGTTTTCACAGTTGTGACATTGCTGGCACAAGCTGTTTCTGGCTTTTAACAGCGCTGCTTGATTTCAAGTTCCTATAAAGACAACAATATTACATCTGATTGCAAAAGATACACCGAGTCTAAACACTGAAAGCTGGTGAACAAATTTAGCAGGGGCATATGAAAAAGTGCAAATGGAAATATCAAGCAAAACTAACAAACAAAATTGCTTATAACTGGCAATCAAGAGTAACAGTTTCCAGTGCTCGCACAAACATTATGAACATTAGCTAGCATTTTGGCAACAACTTAATGTCATGCATTTTAGAGTGGGGCAACATCTCTAAAAGAGGCATTGCATGACAACTCAAGAGTACCATTAGACAATATCAAATTTCCAATAATTTTGTGGTCAGAGGTTGAGATTATATATTTTCTCTCTTTTAAAATAAAACATATTTAGTCGGTTATATATACATGTCTCTCTCTAGGAAGCTGAGAGTGGTTTGTATAGAGGCTATGAACAATGACAAATATTATTAAGTTTTTATTACATGAAATGTACTGCTCCTCAGAAACAAACTTATTTTTTCACTGAACTATGCTTTATTTAATTTTGTTTTAAAACAATGTGAATGGTGTCACTTATATTTCCAGACAACGTGATTTTTTTGTCATTGTTGTTGCTATTTGATAGTGAGAAATAATGTAAATTTTCAAGGTAATTGCATAATTTGTATTTTGTAACCTTTTAAACTATTGTAGAATACAAGATAGTAATATTTTTTACTAAAGAAACAGAAAGAAAAAATAGTAAATATTACCAAAGATGTATTTTTTAAAAGATAACAATATTTTCAAAGTAGGACTCTCGAAAATTGTGGAAATTAATGAAAACAAATGAGTCACTTGGGTTGGTTTAATACTTATTGCCAGATCTGACAGTAAGAGTTGGACCACCGGATGTCACATGGTAGAAATACAGAACTGACTTTTAGTTTCTGAACTCTAAATTTATTACATAATTTGTTTTTTATAATAAATAATACATGTTTAAAATGAGAGAAAAGTTGATGTGTCAATGACAATAAGCATATCATCTCATTCATTGTAGCATGTTTAATAATTCTAAAGTATATTCTGCAGAAATGAACATAAAATTAATTATAATGAACTTAGAGAACCATATTTAAATCCACTTAACATTTTATCTTTTCAGTATAGAAATTGCTTTCTAAAGAAGTAGAAGCTGAAAAAGAGGGCGACTCTATAGATAGACTAGCAGTCCGAACCAACCTGGACTCCTGGGATCTCTCAGACACTGAGCCACCAACCAGGTAGCATGCAACAGCTAATATTAGACCCCAACATATATATAGCAGAAGACTGCTGGATCTTGGCTCAGTGAGAGAAGAAGCACCTAACCATCAATGAGACTTGAGGCCCAAGGGAGGTGGGAGGTCTGATGGGGTAGGATTGGGGAGGTGGGGACATCCTCTTAGAGAGGACAGGGGAGGTGGTATGGAAAGTGGAATAGTCAGAGGGTGACCAGAAGGGGAATAAAGACTGGACTGTAAAAAAAAAATTAAAGAATAAAAAGAAATAGAAAATTAAAAAATTAAAAGGTATCTTTTTCTAAGCTGTAGGTAGAGTTTGAAGACCTTAATATGATAACTAACTAAAAGATAAAACATATACCATTTCCAGGAAACAATCAATTTTTTTTTGCATACTGAGATTTTTATCTACACTACATCCAATAGAGGACTAAGAACTAAAGAAACTTGATATGTAAAATAATATTAATAATAATAATAATTCAATTAAAAAACAAAATACAGTTTTATACAGATAATTTTCAATAATGGAAACTAAAATACCTGAGAAAAATTAAAGAAATGTTCAATATCCTTAGCCATCAGAAAAAAATGAAAACAGAAACTACATTGAGATTCCATCTTTTCCCCTATTAGAACTGCTAAAATCACTACCTTGAGCAAGAGCTCATGCATAAGAAAATGTGGAATAATGGCAATACTCATCCATTACTGGTGGGAATGCACTTGTACTATTACTTAGGCAATCAATATGGTGGTTCTTCAGAAAGCTGGGAATTGATCTACTTCAAGATCCACCAGTACTTCCTTCAGAATATACTCAAAGGAGTCTCCAACCTACCATAAGGACAGTTGTTCAAACATATTCTTTGTCATGTTATTCATAGTAGCTAGAACATGGAAACAACCTATGTGTTCAACAACAGTAGAGTGGATAAATGACATGTACATATTTACAGAATCACCATGTCAATAAGCTGGCACCACACATACACAAATCAACACATTTTCCAATGTGTTTTCAACTTATGCCAGTGACTCATGAAACAAATAAAATTATTTAACTCGTTTTTACTTTGTTTGCATTTCCTACCATACTTGTACTGAACATATTAATAATTGCACTGGAAAGGTAAGTTCTAAGAGGATCTGTAAAACTTTTATATTTTTATTATTGAGGCTTATTCCAACTTCTAATATATTTTTGTAAACAAAGGAAGTTTTCTAACATTGTAAAAGGCCTAAATCTATACATGTAAGGCTTTTAAAAGGCATAATTGAAAATACATTCCAATGTCTTACTCAGTATTAAGTATTCAAGTTAGTTTTAAGAATCATCAAAAATTAGAGTCACAAAAAATCAATAATTTAGTCACATGCAAAATTCTTATATGATCCTTATTTGCAGTTTGTTTCTTAGATGAAAAGTCCACTGACAACCCTCCACCCAAAAGAGTTGAATAATACAATAAGAAAAATAGCAAGTATATATAGGGGCAGTTTCTGACATATTCCATTACAGTCTTTGAAGAAATTTTAAGATCTTAGTAAAAGTTTGCAAAATTATGGTATTCCCGAAGATTGAAGAGGGACCTTTTGAGAGGGCAAGCCCATATCTCACAGGCAGGCACAGTGACGATTGATCAGGTCTGAATGTAGGCTGCACATCTCCCTGATTCTGTCAGAAGTGATATCAATTATGAGTTTAGAGGGAGTTAGAAATAATTTTATTATATGGCAAAGAACCTCAGGATTCTTCATTCCCGTGGCAGTCTTGAAGAATCATGTGAGCACCACACATACACTGTAAAAGTAGTACTGTCTGGACAGAACCCTGGTTACAGATACATCCATCAGTGTCCTTACAATGTTATTACTATAAGTTCAACATCATACAAGATCTACAAATGCCACTATAATTCTGTACTAGAAACAAAGTTATTAAATCACCATTCAGGCAGCCCATAAGCTAGTCCTCTGAAATTTATTCAACTATACAACGTGAAGTAGCCCAGGGTTTTGACTAAATATTCTCATCTGTAGCATGGCAATGGTTCTGCTACCAAGAACTCCTTCGGAAAATATGTTCAACTAAATACCTAATAGGCTTTCATCTTTTTAGATTCAGTGAAGACGTTTTTTTTTCTATTTTTTTATTTTTAATTTTTTTCTGTTTACATTTCAAATGCTAAAACCTTTCCCGTTTTCCCCCTCCCCGAAAACCCCCAATCCCTCCTTCCACCCCCTAATTCCAAGTATATGACCCTCACCCTATCCACTCTCCCATACTCCCCCCTCCTCGATTTCCCTTTGTTGGGGCATATATTGAGCCTTCACTGGACCAAGGACCACTCCTCCCACTGATGCCCGACAAGGCATTCCTCTGCCACATTTTTGGCTGGAACCATGTGTACCTCTTGGTTGATGGTTTAGTCCCAGGGAGTTCTGGGGCATCTGGGTGGCCGACAATATTGTTCTTGCCATGGGGTTGTAAACCCCTTCAGTTCCTCCGGACTCTCCTCCAACTCTTCCATTGGGGACCCCACTCCCAGACCAGTGGTTGGCTACTAGCATCTGCCTCTGTATGTGTTAGGCTTTGTCAGGGCCCCCACCCTAGCCCCGAAGACAACAATGACATGCTCCTTTTGGTATGCACTTCTTGTTGTCCATAATAGTGTCGGGGTTTGATGACTGTTTATAGAATGAATTCCCAGGCAGGTCAGTCTTTGCGTGGCCTTTACTTCAGTCTCTGCACCACACTTTGTCTCCTTTATTGCTCCTGTGAGTATTTTGTTTCCTTTCTCAGAGGAAACAAAGCACCCCTACTTCAGTTCTCCTTCTTGGGCTTCCTGTGGTCTGTGAATTGTAACTTGTTTATTTTGAGTTTTTGGGCTAATATTCACTTATCAGTGAGTGAATACCATGTGCATATTTTTGTGGCTGGGTTACCTTGCTCAGAATGATACTTTCTAGTTCCATCCATTTGCCTAAGAATTTTGTGAATTCATTGTTTTAAATAGCGGAATAGTACTCCATTGTGTATATATACCACAGTTTCTGCATCCATTCCTCTGTTGAAGGACATCTGGGTTCTTTCCAGCTTCTGGCTATTATAAATAGAGCTGCTATGAACATGGTGGATCATGTGTCCTTATTACATGTAGGAACATCTTCTGGGTATACATACCACAGTTTCTGCATCCATTCTTCTGTTGAAGGATATCTGGGTTCTTTCCAGCTTCTGGCTATTATAAATAAGGCTGCTATGAACATGGTGGAGCATGTGTCCTTATTACATGTAGGAGCATCTTCTGGGTATATGCCCAGGAGTGGTTTAGATGGGTCCTCAGGTAGTACTATGTCTAATTTTCTGAGGAATCACCAAACTGATTTCCAGAGTGGTTTTACCAGCTTGCAATCCCACCAACAAAGGAGAACTGTTCCTCTTTCATCACATTCTCTCCAGCATCTGCTGTAGATTTTTTTTCTCTAATTCACCTGCATCAATCATGGTCATAAAACAGACCAATTCACACAAATGTTTGTCATATACCTTGCTAAGCCCTTGGTAATAGGCCTGACACTACAGAATTGATGAACCCCTAATTATGCAAATGACCCCCATTCAGCTGTGCTCAATGATAATCCTGGAAAAAACATTTCATCAGTCCACAGATACTACCACTATAGACATTAGCTGGCAAAGAATGCCTATAAAGACACAGACTTAACTACAAATTCATATGAATTCTAAAAATAAAAATAATAAATAAATAAAATGATCCACCAAAAGGAATCAAAACAATTTCACTTACAAAAAAAACATGATGAGGAACGGAAATTAATCATTTTGAAGAATTTCAACTTCACTTGAAAATATACTATATTAGTCTGGGTTCTCTAGAGAACTTATGGAACGTCTCTCTGTATTGAGGTAATTTATTGTGATGACTTACAGTCTGTAGTCCAAATAACCGAACAATGGTCAGTGAATGGGAAGTCCAAGAATCTAGTAGTTGCTCAGTCCCACAAAGCTAGTTGTTTCAGCTGGTCTTTTGTAGAAGTAGATTCCAACAGATGTACAATCATTAGATTGTAGTTCATTCCAGTTATAGATAAGTTGACAACCAGGAATAGCCTCATTGGAAACAAATTAAAATTTAAAAAAATGAAACATTTATCACATAGAAACTATAAAAATGTACTAGAATTTTGATTCTCAACTTATTGGTGATGACCTCTTTGGTGATCAAAGAACCCTTTCACAGGAGTTGCCTGAAATCATTTGAAAACACAGATATTTATATTATAATTCCTAACAGTAGCAAAATCACAGTTATGAAATACCAATGAAAATAATTTTATAATTGGAGTCGCCATAGCATGTGGAACTATATTAAAGGGTCAATGCATTAGTAAGGTTGAAAAAAAAAATCAGCAGACTAAACAGAATTCTAGATGTGAAGAATATATAATGGACACAAATGAAAATCTCACATCTTCAACAGTCAATGCATGAAAAGAAATAATGAATTAGCAACTTAAATATATAACTTAAAATTAATTCTATATATTGATAGAATAAGAAGAATAAAGAATGCATGTAGGACTTTTTCTGAAGCAGCAGATCAATATACACCTTTTAGTAACACCTGAGGACAATAGACATAACAAATCATAAAAATTTAAAAAAAATGGTTAAAATCTTTACAATTTTTGAAATGACCATACTAATCCTTACTGTGAGACTTAAGTGACCTCAAAAAACTTATTGTAGAGAAGCTAGTCAGAACTGTCAAACTCTAGGTGCATTAGAAGGAAGAGAAATAATGGAATCAATTGAATAAACATATAAATGTAAGAATAGACATAATATATACTACAGAAAGACAAAAGGTATGAGATGTAATAATTATATACTAACAAATTAGGCAAATTAGCAAAAACTTATTTAACACAATATACAGTCTACCACAAATGTGTCATAAAAACAAACCAGATGTTTATGATCAGTAACATAAATGGAGATTGAAGCAATTACCAGGGCAACTGAAAAAAAAAAAAGTAAAGACTAGAGTCTTATAGCATCAAATGCACACAGAGCAAAACTGACTGGTCTTTCTTAAACTTTACATTATTTTGAAGATAAATGATAATTCAAACTCATTTTATGAATCTAGTATCTCCAACATACAAAATCTAGGAAAAAAAATCACTACAGAGAAAAATGAATATCACTTATGAACATAGATGCAAAACTTTGAAAACATTACTTTGAAACCAAAGTTAGTCCATCACAAAGTTCATGCATCATTATCAAGTTGTATGCATTCTTAAGACAGAACATCTATTCTTGTAAACAAGCCAAGTTTTATGATACCTAATAATCAATATGAGTACAAAAATATAGCATATAAATCTTTGAAAGTGATGCCAGTATTACACTGTGGAGAAAAGAAAATCTCTAAAAAGTGGTTTTGTATACAGTACCCTTGTTATACCATGTTCAGGGGATAGTTCCTCTGCCATGTTCATGATGTTTTTATGTAAAAGAAAATAAAAATAATAAGCAGTAACAAAAGGAGAAGATGATTTTTTGATTCTTGTCCCAAAGCAGAAACAAACAGGGGCTCAAATGAATTAAACATGAAGACCCTCAAAAGATAATGCTCTTAGGTGAAAGCCTAGCATCAAATACTTTTACATTACCTTTGGAAAGTCTCTATTTGGGTATGTCACCAAGAGCACATTTAAAAAGAGAAAGAAGAAAGAGTGAGTGAAATGATTGAACTCCTAAGAAATGTGATTTGTATTTTATAAATTGTATATGTTAGCTAGCTAGCATACAAAACAAGTAACCAATTTATACAAACCAATGACATGAACGAATCAATCAATCAATCAATAAATAAATAAATAAAATGGCAAATGGTCCAAATAGACATTTGATGAAAGAAGACAAATACATATCATGGAATTATCTGGAAAGGAGTCCAAGGTCTTCCAGTTAAAATTTAGGCTTACCAAATATGTGTGAGGTCTTTGATTAAATTCTAATTTAAAAATTAACAACCTAAAAATGCAAAAACCTGTTGATTATCATTAATAATTTTCATGTAAATGTACAGCTAAGTCATAGGAGTGTACCACACCTCAGTACTGAAAATACAATTTATTAAATATAAAATTAAACAGTGATATGGTCAATAATAATTCTTCACATATGTTTGGTATTTTAAAGTAAGGTAGCCATTACATCATTGCAGAAAGTAGTTTCTTCTAAACAATTAAATTTGGATGAAGAGACTTCTTGGTTTTGAACCAAAAAACTATAATCACTATGCTCAGGTTAGGAATGTTTTTTCATTACAGTGTTAATCACAATAAGGGGATACCAAAACTACACTTCTGTTGACAGATGAGACAGATTGTTTAATCTCTAAATATGAAATGTATGTACACACAGCCACACAAATATACACATTATACATAAAGGGATAGTATTCACCATGCAAAGATAAAAAATTGTAATTTGCCATGAAAGTCATGAATTATACCACATTATGCTAAGAGAAATGCATGAGACTCAGAAAGACACTGTATAATTTCACCACTTTTAGAATTTCACATGTGTCAGACTCAGGAGAAAAGAAAGGCTTTTACCTAACAGCTAGTAGGAGAGGAAAAAGCAAGAAGACACTTTTATATAAAAGATAAATACAAACTGGATTTGTAATGTATGTACTGTGACAAGTGGTAAAAATACTAAACTGTATATGTGAAATTTTCTGAGAGTTATTTTAATTTTAAAGATTCCTCCTACTTATAGAAATGTGTAACTGTGATATAATAAGTATTTTTAGTTTTTTTTCCTCTTATTGAAAACAGATTTTTATCTGAAATAATATATCTTGATTACAGTTTTTCCTGTATTTATTCCTCCTAGTTCTGCCTAATCTTTCCTCATATCTAGATATGCCCCCTTTCTCTATGTAGAAAACAAACAGACTCCTAAAGGATGTCAACAAAATAAAATGTAATAAGATAAAACAAAACTTATGCGTTAGACTAGGACAAAACAAAATGAAGGAAAAGAATCCAAGAAAAAGTAAAAGAAATAGATATAGATATAAAGAACCATTCAGTGGCACACACAAGAATATCATAAAATATTAAATTGGAAGCATACTATATCTATAAAGGATCTCTAAGAAATTCTATATCTATATCTATATCTATGCTATCTATACTTATATCTATCTTTATCATTTACATCACCTATGTCTATATCTATGTCTATATAATCTATCTCTATATCTATCTATATCTATCTTATATTCAAATACTTAATCAAATTTAATTTAAATTATATACACGTAAATATGTATAACTATACACATTTAAATAATGCATACATATACTTCAATATATATGTATAATTTAGTTAAATTTAAATATGCAAATATATAATTTAAAATAAAAAGGAAGATATATTTTTAAAAAGGAAAAGCCCTGCTCCAAGATCATGACACAAGGCCTCTCTCAAGATGCCAGTAATTTTTTTGTTTGTTCATTTTCTCTTGCCCATCTACTGCTAGACATGTATACTACCACAGAGATACTTGCTCAAGCATGTTCATTGCTGGTTTATTCATAATATTCCAAAGTTGGAAACAACCTATATATCCTTCAACAGATAAATTGGTAAATAAAAACACATACAAATGATAGAATATTACTTAGCAGTAACAATGGGATAACAGAAATCATGAAACACACAGGGAAATCAATAGAAAATAAGATAATCTGACCCATAAAAACAATATAAGATGTATTCCATTATATGTGAATATTAGCTGTTATGTGAGTCATAATAAAGCTATAATCAGTAGAAAGAGAGAAGTTAAGTATAGAGTAAGTGACTAGGGGTGAAGCAGATAGATCTCCCTAGGAAACAGGAATAGAATAGATGATTATGGATGGATGGGAGAGGAAAGTCAATAATAAAAGGATCAAGTAACTAGGAGATAAAAGAGGAGGACAAGGGATGAGTGAGGGAACATGAGGAAAGAGAAGTAAAATTAAGTGATATTTGAAGTGTAATATGGGTATCTGATACAGTAGAAGTTACATAAAAAGTATACATATATGAAGGCAGTCTAAATGAAATCACCAAATAATGAGGGATATACATCCCCAATGGCCATCTTTTGTCACCAAATAAAACTTCCAATACTGGAATGGGGTTACATCTAATTGAATTGTTGGCCATAGGGTTACTGTTTTAGTCAGGATTTGTATCCTGCACAAAACATCATAAACAACAACAAGTTGGGGAAGAAAGGGTTAATACAGCTTACACTTCCACATTGCTACTTATCATCAAAAGAAGTCAGGATAGGAGCTCACACAGAGCAGGAACTTAGAGGCAGGAGTTGATGCAGTGGCCATGGAGGAGTGCTTCTTACTGTATTGCTTCCCTTGGCTTGCTCAGCTTGCTTTCTTATAGAACCTAGGACTACCAGCCCAGGGATGGCACCACCCACAATTGGCTAGGCCCTCTCCCCTTGATCACTAATTTAGAAAATGCCTTACAGATGGAGCTCATGGAGGCATTTCTTCAATGAAGGCTCCTTTCTCTGTGATAACTCCAGCTTGTGTCAAGTGGACACACAAAACCAGCCAATACAGTCATATAGGACCTCCTCTCCACAAACAACCCAGGTTATTGCCAAGACTAGAAGTCACCCTCTGTGAACTGACAGTAAAGCCCATTACTAAAGATAACACCTAGACAACTCATTAACCATGGAGAATTTGAACAAATATTTATATAAAGCCTTCATCACTGTGTGTTAGTGTCTGGTACAGGAAGTGACTCTGAAGGTTAATAAAAGATAAACACTAACACAGCCACAAATCTATGGTTTAGTTTGACTTTTATAATCATTTCATAATTTTACCAATATAACCAATGTGACTGCATTCCTTAAAGTATAATTTAATTATTAGTTTACATCAATGACAATATATAGTATATCAGAGACAATTAAAACTAGGCATGAGGACCTGAGTTCTGATACCCATGTTCTATGCAAAAAGCAGTACAGTAGTGCATGTATGTAATCATGACTTTGGAGGGAAGGAGGCAGAAAGGTTCCTGGGCTTGCTATACAGGTAGTGTAACTAACTAAGTGAACTTCAGGTTCAGACATTGTCTCAAGTACATGATCAAAAGGTATTGAGGTGTACACAGTCATCTAGCATCCTCATTTGCATATGCATGTACATACATAGGAAGACATTTATATATGTGCATGGATAGTATGTAAAATACACAACCCATTCACCCCCAAACACATACTTTAATAAGTACACGCAATTCAGAAATAAAATAAAGTTATGGAGAAGAACCAAAGGAGATAGCTGAACAAAATTTGGTATTTCTGTAAGTCTTCACTTATCCCTTTAGTATCAATGTGTTGAGGAAATAATTTCACACATTTCAAATATGCTATTTCTCTACAAACTTTCATTTGACATTTCTTGCTTACCTATTTCTTCAGTAATTGGCAACGCTCTGCTTGTTGTGGTTGCTTTATTATTAATTTTACTTATTAGAATCTGATCCTCTTCTGGCTTCTATGAGGAGTCATAGACATTAACACAAAAATCTAGCACATACATGCTTATAACTAGAATATTTTAAAATAAAGACGATATTTAGGTGTTAGACTTGGTTACCCTACATAATGAATAAGAAAAAGTTTCAAACCCAAATTTCTAGACTCTAGAGACCACTTAGTGATTTACTATTGATATCAGATTTGATATCACTCTAAAACTATAAACCACAATAGTTCATTAAAGTAGTATTTCAGAGAAAAGTAAGAAAGGCTTTCATAGGAAGTATAGTTATGAATACAAACCAAGAGCTCAGATCTTAACTGTGTTCTTGCTATCTAAAATACTGTGGAGACTCTATATATTCTTTGGGCTTAGATGTCTTCAGATATATTTCTTACAAATAGGATGACCAGCAGTCTCATTTAATCAGGTCCCCCTAGATCTCTCAAACACTGAACCATCAAACAGGCAGCATACACCAGCTGATGTGAGGCCCCCAACACACATACAGTAGAGGACTGTCAGATCTGTGTTCATTCAGAAATAATGCACCTAATCCTCAAGAGATTGGAGGCCCCGGGGAGTTTAGAGATTAGGTGGAGTGGCGGGTGGGACATCCACATAGAGACAGGGGGAGAGGAGGAGGTACAGAATGTGGAACACTCAGAGGCTAGATGGAGGGTGGGTGGGAGAATAAAATATGGAGTGTAAAAAATAAACAATTAATTAATTAAATATATATATAATATTATTGTCAGAGTCCATATCTCTGTGTAAACTAGTATGTGTTTGTGAATATGGTAAAAGTGTTGAAGTCACTGGACAAGCCATGGGAATAAGGTCTTGCTTACTGTGTTGACTTAGGAATTGAACTCAAGAATGAAATGCCCAGTTTTCTGATGAACTGCCAGACTGCTTTCCAGAGTGGTTGTACCAGTTTGCAGTTCCTCCAGCAGTGGAGGAGTGTTCCTCTTTCTCCACATCCTCACCAACATCTGTTGTCTCCTGTGTATTTGATCTTAGCCATTCTGACTGGTGTGAGGTGGAATCTCAGGGTTGTTTTGATTTGCATTTCCCTAATGATTAAGGATGTTGAACATTTCTTTAGATGCTTCACAGCTATTAGATATTCTTCAGGTGAGAATTCTTTGTTTAGCTCTGTACCCCATTTTTAATAGGGTTATTTTGTATGCAGTCACTGATAAGGGGATAATAACCCAGAATCTTGGAATACCCAAGACACAATTCACATATCAATAGATTTCCAAGAAGATGGAAGGAGAGACCCCTGGTCCTGGAAAGACAGGATGTAGGGGAATACCAGGACAGAGAAGCGAGAGGGGGTTGAATGGGGAATAGGGGGAGGGAAGGGGGCTTATGGGACTTTCGGGGAGGGAGGAAATGGGAAAGGGGAAATCATTTGGAATGTAAATAAAAAAATAGAAAATAATAATAATAAAAAAGACCTCAACAACAACAAAAAAAATTAATGAAATGCCTGTGCTTGTTGAAATGCCTTTGCCTCATCATTATAAGACTAGCTTTCCAATCTTTAAAATTTGAATTCTAGGTATTTCTTTTACATAAAATTTTAGAGGTATTAAAATTAAAACTTTAAAATATGTCCAAATTCTGAAAATATTCATTTTATTATTTTATTTTAATTGGCATATGATCTATGGCTTGTTTCAAATGTTAAGAGAAACTCCAATCACTTGGGTGATGAGCATCTCCATATATTCATTCATTGGGCAGGGTATTCTGTACTGTATTGTTGGAGATAGAAAACTTATCATCAGCACTGTCTTAGTTAGGGTTTTTACTGCTATGAACAGACACCATGTCAAAGGTAACACTTATAAGGACATTTAATTGAGGCTGGCTTACAGGTTCAGAGGTTCAGTCCATTACCATTAAGGCAAGAACAAGGCAGCATCCCAGCAGGCATTGTGCAGGCAGAGCTGAGAGTGCTACATCTTCATCTGAAGGCTGCTAGCGAAAGATGTACTTCCAGGCAGCTAGTACTAGGGTATTAAAACTCATACCCACAGTGACATACCTACTCCAATAAGGCCATACCTTCTAATAGTACCACTCCCTGGACTCAGAGTATATAAACCATCACAACCATGCATGCATTCCTTGTTTCCTGCATTTTGACTGTCCTCACAAGCATGCCTTCATTTTGTGTTTTTTGCATATTGACTGTGAATGTGATGCTGTTAGCTTCTTCAGAGTTTTTCCTCCTTACCCTTTTTATCGTGTGGAACTGTATCTCTGAACTAGGAGCCAGAAAATCCCTGTCTCTATTGGTTTTCTTTAATCAGAGTATTTTACTAATGCCAAACAAATGGCAACCAAGACACAAAGTAATGAGTTTCATTATGGCATTTCATATATACTTTCCATGTTACATCTATCTCTTCTTCTTTGTGCTCTTACCATTTATTGTAACCACCCACAATGTTTCCAATTCAGATTTCATGTCTGTGTTTGAATGAAAATGGACACATTGCCTATAAATTTGAGAACTGAATTATAAGGGAGTGGCACTATTTGAAAAAATTTAGAGGAAGTGTTTCACAAAAAAATGTGCTTTGAGAGCTTCACTGCCTCAGTAATAGTGTTGGGCCTTGGGGCCTCCTCTTGAGCTGATTCCCACTTTGGGCCTGTCTCTGGAACTTCTTTCCCTCAGGCTCTTCTCTATTTCCATCCCTGTAATACTTTCAGACAGGTACTCTGTTTCCATTTGTTCTGCTGGCCCTCAGAGCTTCAGCTTTTTCCCCTCACTCAAAATACTACAACAGGTTCCCCACTTTACCTCCCAGGTCCCTCCTTCCCTCCCCACTTATGATTGTTTTCTTCTCCCTCTCCAGTGGAATTGAGGCATCCTCACGTGGGCCCTTCTGCTTGTTGAACTTTTTGAGTTCTGTAGACTTTACCTTGGGTATTCTGTACTTGTTTTTTTTGGGGGGGGTGGGGAGGAGGAGAGGAGTATATACCATGCATGTCCTTTTGAGTCTGAGTTACCTCACTTAGGATGACATGTTTTAATTCCATCCATTTGCCTGCAAAACTCAGGGTGTCCTCGTTCTTTATTTTTTTTTGGGGGGGGAAAGGTCTTGCCCCCAAAGCTTAAATTGTTTTTCCCTAAGTAAGCCACAGATTTTGAACAGCCATGTTGTCTTGATTCATGTTTTTCCTAGTCACCCCGTTTTATCTCCCCAGCTCTCTGTCCAGAGAACCTGATGACCTGTTCCTATGTAACCACCAGGAGGTTACAGATAGGCGCACCAAACGTGGGACGTGGAAATGGAGAGAACAACTGAGTGTGTGTGTGTGTGTGTGTGTGTGTGTGTGTGTGTGTATGTCTTCGAGTCTTTTGTGTCGTATATAAATTAGGATATATCCTAAATATATAAATACATCTTGTTTAATCTATTTAATGTTATTTGTTACTTCTACGTGTGTTTGTTGGACTGACCATTTCAGTATTGGAAAGCCAACTGGTGAGCTCGTTTCTGTGGAAGGTATTTTATCCTACTTTCAACATTGCTTAATGGCCTACAGTTATTTGTGTAAGGTTGCATGTAAAATGCTGTTGTTCTTGTTCTGCTCATGTTTGGGAAATCATATTGGTGAGTCTTTATGAATGTGGCTCCTGACAATCCCACAGAAAGCTCTCTGATCGTAATTTTTAATCTCAGGAAATTTATGAACCACACTTTCTGTATCCATTCTTCTGTGGTGGGACATCTGGGTTGTTTCTAGCTTCTGGCTATCACAAACAGGGCTGCTATGAACATAGTGGAACATATGCCCTTGTGGCATGGTGGGGCATCTTTTGGGTATATTTCCAAGAGTGGTATTGCCGGGTCTTTAGGTAGATCTATTTCAAATTTTCTGAGGAGCTTCCATATTGATTTCCAGAGTGGTTGTGCTAGTTTGCAATCCCATCAGCAATGGAAGAGTGTTCTTTCTCTACATCCTCACCAACATGTGTTATCACCTGAGGTTTTGATCTTAGTCATTCTGACTGGAGTAAGGTAGAATCTCTGAAAGAGTTAGATGCAGATATTTGCACCCACTCAGTGGACAGAAGCTGCTGACCCCTGTGGTTGAATTAGAGTAAGGTTGAAAGAAGCAGAGTAGGAGGGCTACTCTGTAGGAGGACCAGCAGTCTCAATCTGGACCTCAGAGATATCTCAAATACTGGACCACCAAACAGGCAGCATAAACTAGCTCATATGAAGCTCCCAACACATATACAGTATAGGACTGTCAAGTATGTGTTCAATCAGTGATGATGCACCTCACCCTCAAGAGACTGGAAGCCCTGGTGAGCTTAGAGCTCAGGTGGGGTGAAGAGTGGGAGGTGGATCAGTTAGAGGGTAGACTTGGGGGGCATCAATAAAATCTGAAGTGTAAAAAGAATAGAAAAATAAATAAATAAATAAATAAAATAAACCAAACCATGCTGCTTGTTGGAAGAATGTGTACTCTGGCAGTTTGAATTAGAAAAACAGTTGAAAGCTTTAAAGAGGATTATTTGGGCGTGATAGGTGGAACATGAAAGACAGTGCCAAGGAAATGTATACTCCAGGGGCCAAGTTGAAGAAGTTTCAGAGGGCAACAAAATTAGTAATGACCTCTATAGAGACCAGTATTGGTGACAAAGACAAAGAATGTTTATGCGTTTGGCTCTTGTTCTAAAAATCTGCCTGTGACAGCTTCGAAGCCAGTCAGATTGGTGGTGGTTTTAGCACAGGAGATTTCAACAAAACCTAGTATTGACAGTGTCCTGTGGTCATTAGTAGTATCTATAATGAAAAGTAGTAAGTTAAGAAAGGAAAAAAAATAGAAGATGTACAGTTTCAGAAGAAAAGGAGAACCAGGAAATTAAATGAAACTCAAGGAGATAAAAAGTTTTTTTTTTCTAAAAGATTGATGATAAACAGAATAAAGGAAGTGGTGACTTCAGGACAAGATCCCTTCCAGCTAAGTTTCCAACTTGTAAAAAACAAAAAAAAAAGGAATTAAGGAAGAGATTAACCAGTGAAGGAAGCATTGAAAAGAAATAGCTGAGGGAAAGGTATTTGAATGAGGGGGTCTGTGCTTCAACTTCTGCAAGCAGAAGACCTTGTAACCTCCTGCTGTGTGATTCTGGTTTTAGTGTCACGGATACAAGAATCTCCCTCCATGGCTAAGGAAAGCTGTTGAGGTTAGACATGTCAAAATGTTCCTGCATAGAGGCTGAGAGAGGTTAACCATTCATGATTTCAAGCTATAAAAGGTATTACTACATAACAGACATTGTTATAAAAACAGACAGGTTGATCAATGGACTAGAAACTCACACACCTATGAACATTTGAATTTTACCAACTATACAATGGATTCTAAAACTATACAACAGAAAAGCAAGCATCTTCAACAAATGGTGCTGGACTAACTGGGTTTGTGTACCTTGGAGAACACAAATCAATCCATATATATATCACCCTGTGCAAAACACAAATACAAGTGAATCAAAGACTTCAACATAAAACTCAATACACTGTATCTAATAGAAAAGGAAGAGTAAAATAAGTCTTAAACTTATCAGTAGAGGAGGCAAGTTCCTGAACAGAACACAAATGGCTTAGGCACTAAGATCTTCAATTAATAAATGGGATCTCATGAAACTGTAAAACACTCAATAGGACAAAACGGTATCCTACAGATTGGGAAAGGACCTTCACCAACCCTATGTGCATGATCCTACTATGTTCATAGCAGCTTTATTCTTAATAGCCAGAAACTGGAAACATTTCAAATGCCCATTAGAAAAAGAATTAATATAGAAAATATTGTTCATTTATACAATGAAATAGTACTTAGTTATTAAAAACAAGAACACTGAATATTTCAGGCAAATTGATGGAACCAGAAAATATCATCTTCAGTTAGGTAACCCAGACCGAAAAGTAACATCTATGGTATGTAGTCACTCATAAGTGGATTTAGCTAAAAAGTACAGGATATCCATGCTATAATCTAGAGGCTCGAAGTTAAACAAGAAGGATGGCCCAAGCAAGGATGCTTGAGTCTCACTTAGAAGTTGGAAGAACATAGACATAGGAGGCAGATGGAGGAAGGGAACTGGGTAAGAGAGAGGATGGGAGAAGAATGGATCATGTATGGGGAGATTCAGGAGAGCAAGCCATAGGGCCAGGAGAATCAATGAAAATCTAAGGCTGGTAGGTTTGGGGGTGTGGGACATCTCTAGGATGTACCAGAGACCAGTAATTGGAGAGGCTCCCAAGAGCCTCTGGGATTACCTGAAGTGGCCAATTTCTGTAGCCAGGCAGGCCCCCAGTGAGGAGGACATCAACTCACCAACACAACTTTGATACAAAATTCATCCTGTCTATAAGAAAATCAGGGACAAGGATGCGAAAGAGACTAAGGGAAAAGCCAACAAACAACTGTCCCAAATAGAGGCTCATCCCAAAAGTAAACACAAATCCCTTACAATATTAATGGTACTCTCTTATACTTTTAGGCAGGGACATAGTATAACTGTACTCTGAGAGACTCCATCCAGCAGCTGACTGAAACAGATGCAGAGGTCCACAATCCAGCATTGGATGGAACTTGGGGTGTCTAATGGAAGAGTTGGGGTAAGGATCAAGGTACCTGGAAGAGATAGCAATTCCACAGGAAGATCAACAGAGTCAACTAAACTGGACTTTTGCGACTTCTCAGAAACTGAAACATCAATAAAAGAATATGCACAGGATGGACCTAGGACACATGGACTGAACCTAGACCCCTGCATATATGTAAAAGATGTTCGGTTAGGTCTTTATGTGGGTCTTCCAAAAACTGGTGTCTCTCCCTAAAGGTATTGCCTGACTTTGGATCCTGTTCTCCTAACTGGGTTGCCTTTTCTGGGTTCAATGTGAAAGGATACTCTCCTAGCTCTGCAGAGAAATGATGTTCCAGTGTTGGATGATACGCAGAATGTGGACCTCCACCATTTCATAAAAGGGAAGCTGGAATGAAGGGACCAGGAGGAAGTGAATAGCAATTGGAATATAAACTGAATTAAATAAATAAAGAAAGAAAGAAAGAAAAATTTTAAAGGAAATCTGAAATTTTAAAATTTACAGGTGAGTATATGGAGTCTAAAAAGTATTATGCTGAATGAGGATGACCACATGTTTTCTCCCATATGTGTTTCCCAGCTTCAATCTTCAGATATAAATATATACTACAAAATAATCACAGAAACAATAAAATACAAAGTTACCATGGGATGGGAATTTGAGAGAAAACTTACAAGATTCAGATGGTGTGAAGAAAAAAAATGTAAAAACTGGAAAGGAGATCCAACTGAGGAGCTAGGCAGGAGCTTGATAGACAAAGAAAAGGACAAAGGAAGAATGAACAACATCAAGCTGTTTGATAAAATCTCATCTTATTTTACATTTACCTAAAATAATACAAAATACTCTTACATGTGTGTATGTAGATATATCAAAAAAAATGTGGTATTCTTAGGCAGACAATAGTCTCCACAGAATGTATTGACTAACAAACTCAACTTCAAGGATTTATGAGTAATGTTCTTTCAAATGGTTGGTCAGGGTATACCAAGTAACTTCCTAAGCAATATAGGCTATTCCTGTTGCACTTTGTTGTCTCGCACAGGCAGAAATTAAGCACTTATTGCTGAAGACACTTTACTCTTCGGGCACAGGACTTAGGTTCAAGGAGAATCTAATCTGAAAGCTGCTATTTCTCCTCCTACTTCTCCTACTCCTCCTTCTCCTTCTCCTCCTCCTCCTCCTCAACTTCTTCTTCTTCTTCTTCTTCTTCTTCTTCTTCTTCTTCTTCTTCTTCTTCTTCTTCTTCTTCTTCTTCTTCTTCTTCTTCTTCTCCTTCTTCTCCTCTTCCTCTTCTCCTCCTCTTCCTCCTCCTCTGAAAGCTGCTATTTCTCTTCCTCCTCCTCCTCCTTATTCTTCCTTTTATTCTTCTTATTTTTTTCAGTCTAGGTTTCATAGAAAAATATGGTAAATTTACCAAGGGAGAGTATAAAATTAACAGTCTTTCCCAGCAGTGACGCATATGAGCCACAGCAGTAACACATGGGACAACATTTCCATGAAAGTGAAATAGAAAGCACTAATATACTGACATTAAGCCAAGAAGAAATATGCCTGCCTCTGCTACCTGTTTAGTTTGACTAAGACCTATTCACCAAGAAGGTAATTACTCCTGTTATCTGGAACATAGTCAGTTCAACAGAGTTAAAGGTTATGAATCTTAAAAGAGTCAACTATTATAGTCACTTTGCTAAATCAGCATATTTCTTAACTACATTGTAAAACTTACTCCCACAGATAAGTGTATTTACTCTGCCTCATCAAAGAATCCTCTAATGCAACAAATGGAAACCATCATAAAAAAACAAAATTGGAAATAATGAAAAGATAATGGATCATGAGAAGATATATATATATATATATATATCTGCAGCACAGTCCTCGCATCAGTGACTCAGAGAAAATTCAGAAGATAGAAAGATTGTAAAAGCCATAATAGTCACTAAACATGCTAACATGCAAGAGTACAATTAACACAGAGAGCTGTAGATAAGTAATGACTGCAGAAAAGGGAGAATTAGCTGCTCTCTGCAGTAAGTCTCCTAAATGCTAATCTAATATGGTTTATATGAAAGAAGTTTTGAGAGGTCTGAGACATAAAAATCAGTTTAAGAAAATAAAGTGTCAAAACACCATGCAATGTTATACAAATATTTAGTAGTGGGATTTATGTCATCATAGAATTTAAATTATATCTGCAATGTTGGGGTGTTAAAGCAGAATGATGTTAATTGTATATATTCAGAAAAAAAATCCCCATAGATGAGGAAAGATTTGTATTGATGACCTCACTATTTTTAGACCCATACTAAGCATGGCTTCACAACAATTTACACTAAGCAGTTATATGAAGTACTAGTTATCTAATAATATTCTTCCAGTGGCATAGACTTGTTGTATGATATCCTAGTGTGACTACACTGAATAAATATATTCAGATAGTCTTGAAACCTCATGTCTATAACACAATTATAGCATTGCCTCTTTATATTGATGCTACATGTAAATTAAAGTATAAACAGAATAACCAAACACATTTCCAATTTTGGCATCTGTAAAAATTAGCTATAAACACAATTATGTATTATCTGTATTAGCCTTATATAAAATCACACTTTGGATATCTCATATAACCTATTCATAGTGGGACTTTCTGGACCAGCCAAGGTGTAAATAATGACACAGTAATATATTAATTTTTATTATTGCTAGGCCTTAGATTAAGCTACTTCTCAGCTAGTTTGACTGACATAATCTTATTATCCTATCTAGTTCTGTGTGGCTAGTTATTTATCTATCTATCAGCCTCAGTACATCTGACCACCTCCATCTCCCACTGGTGAAACCTCCAACCTTTGCTCCTCCCAGCGACTCTCTTTCAATCTGGAAATCCTACTTTACTTTTCCTGCCTAGATTCTGGCTATCATATCTTTATTAATATAATCAGAGAGTGAAGAAGGTGTATAGTTTCAAAATACTGAGGTAGATGAGACGAACCATAAGAATAACAATAGAAAAATCTGGTGAATATTCAGGACTCTGCCATTACAGCAACCAACAATTGAATAATACAAAGACAACATTCACACAATGTACAAAAAGGATATGCCAAAACCTATTTATGAAATTTATTCTATATCCTATTTCTTTTAATTGTATTCATTAGCTTGTTATTTATGCATAATATTGTGCCAATGTTTAATGTTAAAATTGCGTGTATATTTTCCTTCCAGTAAAATGGAAAATAATTTTCCTTTATTTATTTATTTACTTGTTTATTTACTTATATATTCATTTTTTATTGAAGGATCATCATTACACCAGTCTTCCATATTTAATCATATTCAATCATAGTTACTGATATTTACACATGGCAGTATATAATTTTCATTAAAATGATTTTACTTTACTTGGAACAGAAAACTTATTTCGAGTTCTTCATTTATATAGGACTGTTAAGTGGCAAGAATAAGAGAATACCGTGGAGAGACAGCAGGTGCAGTATTGGAAGTGGCAGCCTCAGGAGCCTCAGCAGGGGTGATAGTACTTTAATGCCCTTCACAAGTATCTCATCTTGAGTCCCACCTGTTTAGATCACTCCTGCTTGAAGAAGCTGGGTCTTGATTAATATCAATTCAAACAAAAAAGTCAAAAGTCCTTTTTAAATTTAAGTTGGTAATCCTGAGGTAAAGGGTGAGATTTTATCTTTGGCTATTTATCTTCTATTTATGTTTGAGGAATCTTTATCTACAGAGGAAGTTCTGATATGCTAAAACTCATTTGATTTAAGAAACAATGAGGCAATGTGAACAGAAAAATACAATAAACACAATAAAAGTGCAAATGAAGATAATCTATAGTTGCTATTCACATATAAGCTTCAACTTGACATTTCTCCTATGGAAGTCTGTTGGAGCGGAATGAAAAGTGTATTAATATTTTGTTCTTGTATCATCACAGTTCTTTTAGGAATCTCCCACCCAATACACATTAGCAGATGTTTTGTCTTGAAGCCTGTGTCAAGTTTTTATCTAGTGTCACCTCTGATTTTCACCATCACCAGCTTTTCAAACACTTTGATTCTCAACGGTCTCTGTCATAATACTGTTCTTCTATCACTAGTAACTGACAGACACAGCTTATTACAGTTGATGGTTGCTTATTTTATGTTTCTGTGGGATAACCTCATGATACAGAAAACTAGCTTAGATATTTTATAATACTCAAGGAGGTTCTATAGTTTCTTAACTGAAACAATGTGATTAAAAAAATAAATAAAGGGGATGGGAAGATGGCTCAGTGGGTAAGAGGGCTTGCTGCTGCAATTGCAAAGAACACACGTTCATTTTCCAGCACCCACAAGAGCAGTTAACTGTCTGTAGCTGTGGTTCCTAGAAACTAGATTCACTTTTCTGGCAACTGAGCACTGTAAGTGGTTGCTACAAATACTGTATGTGCATGCAAAACAGTACAACACATAAAATAAACTAAAATAAATACTTAAGAATAGATTAATATTAGAAAGCTGAGTATCCTGCACTATAAAGTGTAACTAGTATTTTACCGTCTATGAGAGCCTAAGATTAATATCAAATGTCATGTGATTTCTTCACCATCCAAACTTTCAATAAAATGACTGAAATAGTTGGCTAATTTCTGTGTTGAACACTGTTGTTCTTTGCCCAAACTCTACATTCACAGAAGCCTTTTAGTATGAGGCTATGAGGTATTTGTATGAGCATGAGGCTATTTGTGGTAACATTAGATTAGAGTAGGACACCCATCTGATTTTCAGTTTATTAAATAAGTAACAGAGATTGCCTCTTGGCAAAATAAAAGAAAAATCTGATTTTAAACGCACATCCCTCTGGTTATAAAAATAGCAGAAGTTTATGGAAATTGATATGAAGCACAAAAATTTGTATAAGTCCATTCAAGACAGATGTTTGTTGAACCTATTTTGTGACACTTTCATTACTGTACAAAACTGGTTGCTAGGTATTATGGTGAAGTTAGTAGGTTCTTGTCTCTGCTGTTTGAACATTTATTCTGTACCTTGATTATTGTTTGATCTTATGGATGTTGCTCAGCCTCTCTGAAATATATACACACTGCTTACATGCAAAATTGATATCAGAAATATCAGAAGCATTAAGTTTAATATATTTAACATGATCCTATTTTGGTTTATTGATTGCATTTCAATAAAGCTATTAAGTATTCCTATATAAAATGTGCATACAATAAAATACTTAGATAGGATACTGTCTGTTGAGGGATATGTGATTAAGATATATTAGCATGTATATATGAGAAGTTTGTATTCATTGTTAAGGTCCATTTTGTCACTCATGTTTAAAATATACAACATGATATCACCAAATATATTGAGGGAGATAAAAAGAAATTCCATGCTGCTGCAAATTAAAATGTTTATCGTCTCCAATATCCCTTTCTTGTTTCCTCTGTGACAAGTGAAGCTACACTCTCTTCATTTCACACAAATACCACATACATATTATCAATGTCCTGATGTATTAAATGCCTTCAGTTTTTCATTGTACATAGGTATTAATTTTATCTTCAGAAATGCAAGGTTCCATTTCCTTCTCTCTCCACAAGACTACCATTTTATTTTTCTCAGTGAGTCAAGTTTAAATCAAGGTAGTATGATTAAGCTCCCCATGACATTTCCTTATGAGTTTTTCATTTAGTTATGTTCTCGCCTCATGCAAATTGAAGTGAATTAAATTTGTGCCATTAGATTCTCAGAAATGCCCAGATATGTATTCACACTGAGTTGAGACACATACATCTCTGGTATTTTAGTATGTAAAAGCTAGCATTATTAAGCATTTGAGAGATGTTGAATGAGTATAAATGTCATTAGCATATAGAATTTATTTCACTTACAGAAAAGGAAAGATAAAGAATGAACTGTAATACTTCTTATTGAGAAGGAAACTATATTTCCATAGGACAATCTCTGAAATGAAAAGTATTTTCTAAAAATTATTAAATAATTTAACTTGGCTCACTCTGTATAAATGTATTATCTCATTTAATGTTCTGTATGACATTTTTTGTTTTGTTTTTACTGTGTCCATCTAGAAAATGGAGACATTATAATCAAGAGAAAATTGTCATCTTTTCATGTACATGTTATTTATACTCCATGAATATTTAATATACTTTCATTTGAGAGAATACCAAAAGAAGTAATCAAATGCTGATCATTGTAATATAATAGGACAGTCCTGTTCAAATTCCTGAGAGTAATTGTAAATGAATAGAAAAACAAATGAATAAGAGTTTTAAAAGGCTGTGTATTTTAAGACTAAGGATTATGTATCAACTTATTTGAATTTTTATATAATATATTTTTGTTTATATTACTTGTGAACAATTATTCATTTTTCTCTGAAAAAATCATTATTTCATAGCTTTTTGAAATATTCAATGAAGGAAGAAATAAGCAATGTGCTTATTTCTAAATAAGCGTTTCTAAACTGTTATATCCTATAAGTGATTAGTAATGGATTGAAATATTACTCTATAACAAATTTTATTGTTGATAACCTATCTGAAATATAGTTTTGTACCGTAAGTAAAAAGAAAAAGTACACTGAACTTGAGATACATATTTATTTAAACATGACCATGCAAACTATTTACAAATCAGTAATTAAAATAGAAACTGAAGTTCTATGGCACATTACCATATAAGAAATAGTTCATGAATTATTTTGCTGAAATAACTTCCTATTTAACTTTGTTGGCATGATGTAACAAAAGAAATACATGAAACTTACTAAAGTTAGCTTTTAACCTCCTAAAGATATGTTTGATTGTTCTGAGAAAAAAAAAAAAATATATATATATATATATATATATATATGTGTGTGTATATGTATATATATGAAAGTAATAGAAAATGGTCAGAACTATTCTTACAATGACATGCTGCACAATATTTTATTTGGGTTAAATAGCAATAGAGAATTAATTTCTGAAGATTTTGCAAATCAAAATAATATTCACTATTTTACCATTATTTGGTCATTTTAGCCAAGAGCAGAGACATCAAGGATTCCAGACTTGAAAGCCAGTGTGGAGAAAGTCCTGGGAGAGTTTCACCTACTCAGAGGAGAAAGGGAAGAGTGATTGGGGGAGCATTGTTGGAGGGGGGGCCAGGAAGGCGGCAGTGAACAGGATGTAATAAGAAAAAAATAAATGACTTAAAGCAAAAGGTACAAGTTCAAATTTCAGTTTTTACTTTTCTGATTTGAGTCCTAAAGGCAGTTTCTTTCTATATGTTGTACATGGGTCCTGAAATAAAAGCAGTTTCTCCATTGTGAGAATGTTCTGAGTATTTTTGTTTACTAATATGCATAATGCTTTTAAATATGAGATTACATATAACCTGAGAGCTTATTCTATGAATGTTATACATTAAATGTAAATTACAACTTGTTCTGCAGTTGTCAAAACTGTAAGTCCATTTCAGTCTTCTCTTAAGATCATTTCATGGGTTGAATCACACATTCTTTATTTATTTATTTATTTTATTTTATTTTTTTAATTTACATTCCAAATCACTTCCCCTTTCCCGTTTCCTCCCTCCCCGAAAGTCCCATAAGCCCCCTTCCCTCCCTCTTTTCTCCATTCAACCCCCTCTCATTACTCTGTCCTGGCGTTCCCCTACATCCAGTCTTTCCAGGACCAGGGGTCTCTCCTTCCATCTTCTTAGAAATCTATTGATATGCGGATTGTGTCTAGGGTATTCCGAGATTCTGGGTCAATATCCCCTTATCAGTGACTGCATACCACGTGTGTTCTTTTGTGATTGGGTTACCTCACTAAGGATGATATTTTCAAGATCTGACCATTTGCCTAGGAATTCCGTGAATTCATTGTTTTTAATTGCAGAGTAGTATTCCATTGTGTAGATAAACCACATCTTCTGAATCCATTCCTCCGTTGAGGGACATCTGGGTTCTTTCCAGTTTCTGGCTATTATAAATAAGGCTGCTATGAACATAGTGGAGCATGTGTCCTTATTGCATGCAGGTAAAGTCTCTGGGTATATGCCCAGGAGTGGTATAGCTGGATACTCCCTGAGTGTCATGCCCAGTTTTCTGAGGAACCGCCAGACTGCTTTCCAGAGTGGTTGTACCAGCTTGCAATTCCACCAGCAGTGGAGGAATGTTCCTCTTTCTCCACATATTCGCCAACAACTGTTGTCTCCTGTGTTTTTGATCTTAGCCATCCTGACTGGTGTGAGATGGAATCTCAGGGTTGTTTTGATTTGCATTTCCCTAATGACTAAGGATGATGAACATCTCTTTAGGTGCTTCTCAGCCATTAGATATTCTTCAGGTGAGAACTCTTTGTGTAGCTCTGTACCCCATTTTTTAATAGGGTTACTTGCCTCTCTGGAGTTTAACTTCTTGAGTTCTTTGTATATATTGAATATTAGCCCTCTGTCGGATGTAAGGTTGGTGAAGATCATTTCCCAGTTAGTTGGTTGACGCTTTAGCTAAAACTATTCTCAAGAGTAAAAGAACCTCTGGGGGAATCAGTATCCCGGACCTCAAGCTGTACTACAGAGCAATAGTGTTAAAAACTGCATGGTATTGGTACAGTAACAGACATGTAGATCAATGGAACAGAATTGAAGACCCAGAAATGAATCCACACTCCTATGGTCACTTGATCTTTGACAAAGGAGCTAAAACCATCCAGTGGAAAAAAGATAGCCTTTTCAACAAATGGTGCTGGCTCAGCTGGAGGTCAACATGCAGAAGAATGCAAATTGACCCATCCTTATCTCCTTGCACTAAGCTCAATTCTAAGTGGATCAAAGATCTCCACATAAAACCAGACACACTGAAACTAATAGAAGGGAAACTAGGGAAGAACCTTGAACATATGGGCACAGGGGAGAATTTCCTGAACAGAACTCCAATAGCTTATGCTCTAAGATCAAGAATAGACAAATGGGACCTCATTAAATTTTGAATCACACATTCTTATGTGTCTATCACCATAACGTTGCCTATGTTACATGGTCCACTGGTTGTTATTATTGGTTTTATCGAATGATTTCTATCTAGTTTTTTCATTAATTTATTTATATTTCACTTTACATCCTAATTGCAGCTCTCCCCGCCCCCCCTTCGCCCAGTCCTCCCCTTGCACAACCCTTCCCCTCATCCCTTCCTTGCCTTCAACAACGGGAGGATGGACTTATCCTGTCTCTGTTGCATGCCTTTGAATCAATTTCTCCTGTGCTCTCTTGTCTTGCCTTGTGGGAGAGGATGTACCTAGTCCTGCCGTGACTTGATGTGCATGGTGGCTTGGTACCCAGAGGGGATCTCACCCTTCTTATATCTACTTTTTAAAATAATACTTCAGCCTAGGAAGTAGAAATGGAAATTATGGTATTTACCTGAAACTTATTTCACATTTGAATGAATTGAAAGTATGCAATATTTTTTACCTCCCTACAACCAAAATGAGTCATTGTGGAAGAAGAGGAAGAAGCAGTATAAGAGCCTATGGTGCAGGTAATTATGAGGAAATATTATCCAGAGCAAAAGAACTACATAAATAAACTTATAGCATTTGCAGATTTTTTCTTGAGACAGAATATACAGTTAGATTTAAAGCTTCTGATGCTGGATGTTCCTAAATATTTAATGGTTTCTTTAATTTCTATGGTAACACAAAAAAAACTTCATAGGAATTTGTATTACCAATAAGTTTTTAGAATGTTGCATTTTTAATTTGTAATAAATTAATGCATAAATAAAAAGAAAATGTTCTAGTAGGAAAAACGGAAAAGTAAGGAAAGAAAAATGGAAGGGAAGAAGAAAATATAATAGTATATGCAATAATTCAAATATTAAATAAATTCTTTAAAAATATCGTCAAATTTATTATATTCTATTGAGAGCATAACATCATATGAACACTGTAGCTGGAGCATTTGACTTGACACATGCTCATTAATGGTAAGTAATCAGCAGTGCCATGAAGTTGAAGATGCCTTTGTAGTAGAACCAACTTTGAAGTGATAAAGTAGATGTAAAAAGGACTAAGTTTTGTATAATTGAAATTGTGAGTAGAAAGTAGCATGGTTAAGGAAATGAATTTCGCGATTGAATATTTTTCTTCAATATCACAAAGACAAGGTGCTCTTTTTGTTCTACAACTGTTAAAATTCTTACGAACTTCTCATTGTGGAGCTTGTATCCCACAAAGTTTCTGTCATCCTAATCTTTTTATATGCTAACAATGGCCAAAATATTTTTTTTCTGAGAAGCTGGCTTTCATTTCTTAATGATTTCACTCACCTCATTATGTGACAATATGTTCCTTTTAGATTTTATCTCTCTATAAATAAATAGACATGTAACTGTGTGAGTCTATTGGAACCATACATATAGGCAAATAACTGTGAAGGTAGCAAGGAGGTGTTAGATACCATAAAGTTAGAGTCACATACAACTCTGCTTTCTACTATGTTTCAACCCATTGTTATTTTTTTATTGTTAATACATACTTAAATTTACTACCAAATTCTTATCATTGCGTTTGCTGTATGTAGACCCTTATTCTATAGGTTCCACAGTAAGTTGGGCTATGTTCTAGTCTGGTCCTAAGATGAGCACATTTGCGATATTTGGTTAATCCTTTGCTCTATGAATTCTCAATTTTCACAGATTAAAAATGGAGAAAAATTATGGTCCATCTTAGACATGTTTGGAGAATTTTCTGAATCAGAATGGAAAATTTAGGCATAATATAAATTGTAATAAGTACTATATTTTATGTTTTAATATTTTTTTCTTTTTAATGGTATTATATTTTACTGAGTTTACACATGTCTGATAATGATTTTCATTCAATAGTAATAGTTAAATGGAATGTGTCAGAATTTTAATTCAAACCATTGGCTCAAAAATGATTTAGGCTACATTTTTATTCATTTTTCTAGATACTGATACACAAAGCTTCTTAGAAACAAAATAATGACATATTCTTGGATTTGCTACCATATCACCAAGTCATTCATCTTAGAATGCAATCACTTACTAAAGTTTCAAAAGACAAAAATTGAGAGAGAGAGAAAGAGAGAGAGAGAGAGAGAGAGAGAGAGAGAGAGAGAGAGAGAGAGAGAGAGAAGTGAAAATTAATAATACCAAAATATGGCTCTTTATCTAAGACAGACTCAATTGCTACAGAGGGCCAGGGCAGAATGTACTGGGGGATATGTGTATGTGGTCAAATACTTACCTTAATAAAATAGAGAGGATTTGTTGTACAAACATGCCTGGCTGCAAAGAATTTTGGTAAATTTGACTGTAGTCTTATAAAATGTAGGCATTAAGGCTATTTGTTTCAGAGAAAATATGTTTACATAGACTATATCTTTTAAATCCTTGAAAAACACCTCAAAATTTTTCACTCCAAAACAAACAATGACCTGAGTTTTAACTTTGGAAATTTAAAATCTAATTCTTATTAATAGGCAAGAGAATTGTAGTGTATGTTTTAAAATTCAAGAGCATTTGAAGAGGATTTTTTATAAACAAATTCTAAATCAATTTATTTGGATATTTGTTAATAATTAAACCTATAAAATATAACAATATTCTTTTTATGGAAGCAATTTTTCTTATAAGAATAAATGTTCTTGCCACAAAATATGTACTTTTGTATAGAGTGAAGTTGAGAAAGAATTCCACGTGGCAAAGATTTATTACAAACATAGAGAACACCCATAGTCACAATGGCTGCTCTCTGAGACTAGAGACAATTTTTATTCCCATAACTCAAGTTGTGAGGAAGGTCTTGCTTTGCCTTACAACACTAAAAAAGACTTTGCCACCTGCGTCTCAGTGCATATCTGTAAATAACAGATTGCACCAATTATGTTAGTGTTCGGTTGCTGTGCATTAAAATAAAAGGCAGCAGGGAAAAGATTTATAGGCAAATGCCTCTTCTAGAATTCTGAAGCTGATAAGCAGAGGGGTATGAATTATTAAACTGAATGGAAACCTTACAGAAAGGCTTGTAATCAAGGTTGGCTTCCACAAAACAAGAAACCTGTGACTAATTTCAAATAATGTTGTTTACCTAACAAATGGGACATTTAAAGGTCAACTTCTTTGCAAAAATAAATCTGATCTCAAGGAAACACTAACCTTAGCCTTGAGTCTTACTTAGAATAGACATAGATTCAATAAAATAAAATGCAATGTCACAGAAAGTTGGATACTTCTGATGCTATTGTGTAATGACTTTCATTAAATGCTGGACAATAATTGAAAAAAAAAAAAAAACCCACAACCTGACAGTTGAAGTTTCAATTTATAGTGAATACTGCAGAGTCAAGCTTAGAAAAATGTCAGTTTCTACTTTAAATTTCATGTTAAAAAGTAATAATTTCTTAGTGAGTATATTGCCATTAACTTGATATGATTATTCTTCTGTCTCCACAATTTTCTCCTAGGTAAAATAAATAGTAGCAGTTTGTTAATAATGGGGATAGAGTGGGATCTTGAAATAAAGCACTCTTTTCACATGATGTTTTATCATAGACTATATATTATATTTTCTTCTCATTTTTTCTTTTCTCTTTTTTATTTCCTTCTTTCTTTCTTTTTAAAATTTCATATGAGTACACTGCATTTAAATTATTTTACCTGTTTCTCATACCTGTCCAACTCCTCCAATTTCCCTACACTCTCTCCAATTCCTTGCTTCAATAATTATTTTGTTATACACATATACAAAACACACACACACAACTATGTCCATATTTACCTACTTAGCCTAGTTAATGATGCCCATATGCTTAGCAGTTGAGAATAGAAAGCATATCACTGGGCTTGTCTCTGGTGAATGGGAAAAGAGGAAGTAGTACAAATATAGTCTACAAATACAGTACACTCTGTTTATATTTTTGAAGAGCTAATAATACAGAAATCACAAATTTTAGTTCCTACATTTTGAGTAAGAAGAGAGAAGAGAGTTGAATTAAATGCCCATCTATTGCAAGATAATAGTATCTAGACATGGATGCTGTACCAATGAAATCTGAACAGTATGATTGTCTACAAAATGACCACAATAGTCAACAAGCAAAAGTAGAAGGGTAGAAATTGATGTTTTCAGAATTATATAAGGTAAATTTCGGTAAATTTATGTATGATTTTTATTTTTATTTGATGAATGTGTCTGTGTGTGTGTGTGTGTGTGTGTGTGTGTGTGTGTGTGTGTGTGTGAAAAGTCCATACATCAACACTGGATGTGTTCCTCAATTGCTATTATTTATTCTGTCTGTGTGTATGTGTATTTATGTGTATTGATAACATACAAATAGACAAATAGAAGCCCAGGGATGATTATTGATTCCTCTCTCTTTCACTTTCCATATTATTAGCTCTAGGTAGAGTCTGTAACTGAGCCCAAAAGTACTTGTTTTGGCTCAGTAACCTCCTAGTGTGACCCTTTGTCTGCCCATAGTGATAGAAATATAATCAAAAGTAGACTTGCCTGGATTTGGTTTGTTAGTTTGTTTGTATGTTTGTTTTTAATGTGGATGTTGAGGATACAAGCTCAAGTCCTCATGCTTACACTTCATCCACTGAATAATCTCCCTGTATCCCAACCTCAATTTTTCAGACAAGGTCTCTCTCACTGAAACTGGAGCTTGCTGGTTTAGCTAGGCTAACTAGTCTGAAATTTGGAGAGGCACTCCTGTCCCTTCCCAATGCAAGGATTTTAGGCACATATGTTTGCAATTTTCCTTTGTGTATTCATTAGATATTTATACTCAGATTTCAGTGCTTGAATGGCAAACACTATATGGACTACATAATTTTCACTGTCCCATTCCAAAAATGTTTAAGATAACTAATTTCAGAAAGGAGAATTGCATTGTTTATTCAATCAGAAGGCTGAGATTTTTACCTTAGGATCTGACACCAGAGCTATTGTGAAAATCTTACTTTGGAAATCCAGATATCCTTTATCCAAAAAGGAAAAGGAAAGGGGATATATGAACAAATAGTCTGTTTGGAGCTGTCTGATTTTTACTGAGATATAGGGGATCCATATGTATTTAAGGCAATTGAGGCACAAGACACCTTATACTATCCCTACATATTTCAGATTTTAGATCTGATAAGCTTCAGCATTTTTTATTCATTTTTACATGTTTTGGATTTCATAATGCTACTAAAGATAATAAAGCCATTAAGAGGTCAGTCAGATGATGTTATTTTAACCTTTATTTTCTTCCAGTCACTGACAAAGAAACCTGCATACTTAAGGGGATAGTTTAAGATTTCAAAGTCTCATGAGACTTTGCTTGTAATTACAATACTGTGTTAATCAATGGAATAGAATTGAAGACCCAGAAATGAACCCACACATCTATGGTCACTTGATCTTTGTCAAAGGAGCTAAAACCCATCCAATGGAAAAAAGATAGCCTTTTCAACAAAAGGAGCTGGTTCAACTGGAGGTCAGCATGCAGAAGAATGCAAATCGATCCATTCTTATCTCCTTGTACTAAGCTCAAGCCCAAGTGGATCAAGAACCTCCACATAAAATCAAACACACTGAAACTAGTAGAAAAGAAACTGGGGAAGAGCCCTGAGCACCTGGGCACAGGTGAAAATTTCCTGAACAGAACACTTAGCTTATGCTCTAAGATCAAGAATTGACAAATGAGACCTCATAAAACTACAAAGTTTCTGTAAGGCAAAGGACACTGTCAATTGGACAAAATGACAACCAACATATTGGGAAAAGATCTTTACTAACCCTACATCCAACAGAGGGCTAAAATGTAATATATACAAAGGACTCAAGAAGTTAGACTCCAGAGAGCTAAATAACCCAATTAAAAATGGGGTACAGAGCTAAAAAATGAATTGTCACATGAGGAATATCAAATGATTGAGAAGCACCTAAAGAAATGTTCAACATCTTTAGTCTTCAGGGAAATGCAAATCAAAACAACCCTGGGATTTCACCTCACACCAGTCAGAATAGCTAAGATCAAAAACTCAGGAGACAGCAGGTGCTGGCAAGGATGTGGAGAAAGAGGAACACTCCATGACTGGTAGAATTGCAAGCTGGTACAACCTGGAAATCAGTCTGGAGGTTCCTCAGAAAATTGGGCATGATACTACCAGATGACCCCGTTATACTACTCCTGGGCATATACCCAGAGAATTCCCCAGCATGTAATAAGGACACATGCTCCAGTATGCTCATAGCAGCCCTATTTATAATAGCCAGAAGTTGGAAAGAACCCAGATGTCCCTCAACGGAGCAATGGATAAAGAAAATGTGGTAGGGGAGGGAATGTCAGGACAGGAAAGCCACTTTCTCTTTCCCAGATCCATAGCTCCTCTCTTTCCCTTCAGAAAACAACAGGACTCCCAGGGATAACACTGAATGTTACATATCAAGATACAATATGACAATGAAGAAAAACTTATTTCAAGGCTAGGCTAGATAATCCAGACAAAACAGTCAAAGACAACCTCATTTCCACTGATATGAATCGACAAAAACTCCAAGGTAGCATTTGTAACACAAATGTTGAGGACCTTCCTGCTTCAGTCTATGTGAGTCCTGTTGAGCCCTGTTTAGTTTATTCTGTAGGTTGGGTTCTCCAGACGTTCTTGACCTCTCTGACTCCTACTTGCAAAGTTCTGACCCTGGTGGGTCAGAGTGGCATAGCTCCTGTCCTTGGAACAAAGCCCAGTTGTGAGCCTCCATGAGTTTTTATGGCTGCTATGGGCATAAGGCTTGTTTGTGTAATAATGTACATATTTCGCATTCCTCCAAAGATTGTTTTTCCTGTTAATGTTAATGACTCTGAGATAATCAGATATCATGAGTTCAGGTGTGGCTAATGTCCCAGAAAATAGTAAATTCTAGGACTTTCAGGACAGCCCTTAAAGATATGGGTAAGAGCTCTTAAATACATGAATTCAAAATATATAATTTCTCAACTATGCAAAAATATAAGAATGCAATATGAAGTATGAGGGGCTTCTTGAATGTAATGGAAAAAAGGCAGCTATTTTGATTAGCCAGTTTGTCAAAAAGATACAAAGCAGGCAGATTCCTAAGTTCAAGACCAGCTTGAGACACAGCAAGTTTAGGCCCAGGTGTGGCAGAAATAGTAGTTTCAGGACAGGGTCCCACCCAACTAGATTACCAATAGCAGCAACTAACCTCGACTCCTGAGGCTTCTGGAGACTTAATTACGAGCCAAAAAGCAAGACTTGGCTGGACATAGGTCCCCAACATATATGTACCAGATGTGCATTTTGGTCTTCATGTGGGGCCCCCAACAACTGGAACAGGGGCTGTCCTTGAATCACTTATTTGCCTATGAATACTGTTCCCCTTACTGGTAGGTCTTGTCTGGCTTCAGTGGGAAAGGGTGAGCCTAGTTTTATAGTGTCTTGATATGCCAAAGGGAGGGAGGGGTGGTACCTGGGAAGAGAGAGGCGTGTAACAGTCTTCCAGCAGGAAGTTGAACAACTTCTGATGGGGAGTGAGGATGACTATAGGAAAGGCAGAAAAATGACCATCATCTTTGTCTTTGCCTGGCCGGTAGTCTCTCTCTCTCTCTCTCTCTCTCTCTCTCTCTCTCTCTCTCTCTCTCTCTCTCTCTCTCTCTCTCTCTCTCTCTTTCTGCTTAGAAGAGGAGGCAAATGGCTCCCAACAGTGGGGCCTTGTCTTCTGAGTGAAGAAGGGGAGAAGGTATTTGAGGGAGGATCGATGTAGAGAAGGTCTGGAAAGAAAGGGGGCTCTGATATTTGGATGTACAATGAAAAGAAACTAATTAATAAAAGATAAAAAGAATCTTCTGGACATCACTAGACAATTAAGTATCATTTACAGCTTAAGAAAAAAGCTTTAACTAGATCTCACTTGTCAATTACCTCAGTTTTTAGCACCATTATATGGGATCTTTTACTGTCATATAAGACCATGTGGGTTTCAAATAGCAATCATGATATTTCAACATGCAAAATATTAGAATATCTGTCTCTAAAAATATAAAATTAGTGAATACGAATATGATTTATCTAAATAATGGTACTTAGACTACCAAGATACTAGATACAATAGTTCATATGCTAAGTGTTAATTAAAGTAATCCTACTTCCATACATATCAACAAATTACATAAATGTTAAACTAATGGGTATCCATATTTTTTCAAGACATTTCTTACTGTATAGCCTTAGCTACCTGTGGAAATGTTTATATATATACATATATGTATATACATAGATAGATAGATAGATAGATAGATAGATAGATAGATAGATAGATAGATAATCAGGCTTGAGTCAAACTCATGAATATCTGACTGTTCCTTCTAAATGTGTAGACTAAATTCATGAATCTTCACATCTGTCTAATATATGTAGATTTTATAAGCAAGTGAATAAATTATACCATGAAGAAGCTAATTCAATAGGATGTACATATATGTCCAAAATAGAGCAATCAATTAAGAAGCCCTTTACTTCACAAGGTAACACACATAAGAGTTTAGTGTATTAACAAAGAAAAAGAAAAGATTATCACACATTAAAATAGTGAGATTAGTTAATATGGATAAGACTTTTTCATTCTGTTGAATTTCTCAAAGAACCAACTCTTTGTTTCATTGATTCTTTGTATTGTTTTCTTTGATTCTATTTTATTAATTTTGGCCAAGAGTTTGATTATTTCCTGTTGTCTACTCCTCTTTCATGTTTTTGCATCTATTTGTTTCAGAAATTTCTGGTGTGCTGTTAAGTTGCTAGAATTAGATCTCCCTAACTTCTTTAAGAAAGCAAATTGCAGCACCACTTCCATTGTGTCTCCTATGTTTGGGTATGTTGTACATTAATTTTCATTGAATTCTAGAAACCACACATCTGTAAGAATGGCTAAGATCACAGGTGACATCTCAGGCTGAAAGGATGTGGAGAAAGGGAAACCTTCATACACTACTGACGGTTGTGAAATCTTACATAGACACTTTGGAAATCAATATGTTGGTTTCTCAAAATATTAGAAATCCATTTATCTCAAGACAAAGCCGTACCACTTCTGAGCATATTCCCTAAGGATGTTCCATCCTATTTAAAGCATACTTGCTCAACTATGTTCATAGCATCCATAAACTGGAAACAACCTAAATATTCCTATCTTAAAGAATGGAGAAAGAAATGTGATATATTCACACAATTGAGTATTAGTCAGAGTTTCAAAACAGTAACATCATACAATCTGCAGCCAAATGGATGGAACTATAAAAATAATCATACTGAGTGAGGTAAGCCAGACCCAGAATGACAATCCTGTTATATATTCACTTGTAAGTGGATATTGGATGTCAGGTAATAGACAGAAGCCAAAATTAATAGATTTTTCAGGCAGACTTAGGACAAGTAGGGCTGGGAACAGTAGGAACCACACTGGGGACATTATGGACGGAAGGATAAAATACTGGGAGAAATGACTGGAATTGGGAGGGGGCATTTGGGGACAAGGTGAGCAACAAATGTGTGCAGGTACATGTAAGTATATTATATAAAGAGGTTCTACTTTGTGTAAGTGCTTTGGGTATTTATAAGCTTTAGAGTATTTAGAGGGGCCCAGAAACACTCCTCAGTGAATAGAAGAGATAACTATTCAGATCAGAACACAAATAAATTCAAAGTTATATCCCATGTTTACTTTAAACCATTCTTATTACAGGAGTTAATAAGTTGTGCTGGAATTCCTAGAAGAGAGATTTTTATCCTTCAATATTTTGCATATGTACCACTTATAATTTCTGCTAAGTTTTTCATATCCTATTGTGGTTTGGTTGAAAAACAAAACAAAACAAAACTACTGCTTTATTGCCAGTGCTTATTGGTTTTGTAGGAAAAGTACAAACCAGAGCATTTACAAAAATTAGGAATCTGAATCATAAAAGAATGAAGTATATTTTATCATTACGTAATGTTTGATAGATCAATTTATAATTTCATTTATACCACATGTATGTTTTAACAAACAAACCACATATTTTTAAACTGTAATTGCATGGGACTTTTGCTTTTTCAATCAGCAAATATTAATGTTTTACAAGTGATATGCAGTGACATGGAGGAAAACAAAAACAGATTATTTATATCTCAATATATTCTATGGGAGAAGTATACATGTATGTGAACACACATATATACGTACAAACATGGAGTATATTTAGCACAAAACTAAAACTGAGAAAAAAAAACAAAAGAAAATAAGCAATATCCAAGAGTGAAACAAAAGTTAGCACCTTCTAAAACAGGCTTTGCGGATAGGCATCTATGTTAAGAGAACTTACTGTTCTTAAAAAACACCTCAATTTGATTCCTACCACTCACATGATATTGCTTAAAAAACATCTGAAATTTCTTTTCATAGGATCTGATAATGTCTTCTGTCTTCTGGGTACACTTGTACACATGTGGTACACATATACACACTGAGAAACACACTTAAAGATATGATAAAGAATTACATAATTCATATTTTTTTAAATAGAAAAGACTTTTTTTTCTTGTCTGTAAGTCATAGTGTCCCCAAAACAAATACATCCAGTAAAGTTTACATTTCACTTTGAGCATCCTGGTTTTTCTGTTTGTTTGTTTTGTAGGTGCCTTATTGTGGTGACATGCCACCTGGCAGGAATTTGACATCTACCAATGTGAATTTCTTCTCTTAGCCTTTGAGCAGGAACTCCTGTGTTAGCCATAATCCCCTCCACCTGGGGTGGAGCACTCAGACCAAAGCACCTACAGTTTTCTGAAAAAAACACTAGCCACCTGTGGAAAAGCTTCCAGCCTTTGGGGGAAGGGTTTTCCCTGCCTATATATTTGGAGTTCACCATTAAACTTTGAGACCTTGAATAGCAGGTGTTATCTTGGTCTTCATCTCTTTTTGTTGCCTTCCCATACGTCCCCAGCTTCACTTCCAGGTAACCCTTTTGTTTGTAACTTTGGGCAGTTACATTTTTTTTTTTAAGTGACCATGTATCAGATTAAATTCATTAACTTTCTAGGCAGAATGTGCTTAAAAGTTCTTTTATTCTAAGGAAAGTAGTACATGAATCACTAATTAGAACGGACTACTCAACCTCTTGCACTTATTTTCATCTTGTGTGTACATTAATAGTCATCCTTGAAATTCTATCGTCTTTCTATTCATCAAAGAGAAGCTGATGACTGGGAGCTTCACTAGAGACTAAAGGACTATACTGAGCAGAAGTAATTTGAACATGAAGAGAAAAGGAAAAAAAGTCCCCAGATTCTGAGAGGCCCTAAAGACTAATTTTTCTACTGCATTAGTAAGCTCAACCTATCTCCCATTATAATGTAGTCACTTGCTTTTCTTTGCTATGGTCTAAAGCAGTAACATTTGAATACTGATTCTGCTTCTTCTACTTTTTTTTTTTTTTTTTTTTTTTTTTTTTTGTTTTGGGAACTATCTAGCATAGTTTCAAGTATCTTAAGAAGAAAGAAATTCCTTGTTCCAAAGCGTATATAATTTAAAAAGTTGTGAGAATTAGAACAAAAATTAACCCACATTCTACAAATGACTCCCTGCTTTAAGTTGTTTCTAATGCTTGTGCTGTAAGAACTTCAATAACATGTCAAATGGGATCTCATTGTCTTCCACTGTAAAAGTTTTTAATTTTGTTTCTTATTTTTTATTCTCATCCAGGATGGAGTAGTTTTTTAACTAATTAGCTTAACTTAGAACTTAGTCTATCTTCACAAAAGATTTGATTTGAATTTCCATTTGAATTATTACATAAAAAATTAGATAACATTTCTAATGTGATGTTTGAAATGCCTAATGAATTTCTTTTCACAGCTGTTTTCCTCAGACATTACTATTTTTTCTTTTCATTTTTTGAGAATTCCAAGTCTGAGGCATCGATCATTTTTGAGCTTAGTAGTTAGTTACAAGGGCAGTTGAGATAGGTTGATATCTGAAACACCTACATGTATGGAAAGTGAAGAACATCAAGTGTACATGCTCCTGTATAGTCAAAGTTTTAAACTGAGTTTTCATGTAAATGAACCCTTTAGTATTCGAGTGGATTGTCTGTTAGGTCTATTTTTTTCATGTGATTTAACTCTAGCTTTACCATGCTTAGTTTTTATCTGGACAACATGCCTATTCATGAGAGGGGGTATAAAGTAACCCACTATCACTGCATTGTTTAATGTATAGTTGTTATGTATTACTATTAATACATAATACCCTGTTAATATATAATTCTATCTGTCCAGCGGCCAAGGACAAACTTGGTTTACTTGAAAGGGGGACTGGGAATAATAAAGAGGTTGGGGGTGAGAGAAGAATGAAACCAAGACAAGCTTCAGATAAAGGCTCAAAGTTTAATATTCAGGACTGTGTTTATAAAGGGAAATTCCACAGAACCCATCCTTTGTTTCAGCTGGAGTGTGTTGCAAAGCAAAGTCAGCTCGACAGTTTAATCTTCTAAGCTCCTGTGGGAATTTGCACTTGCAACCAAGGCAGATGACTCCACCAAGGTTGATAAGGTCTATTGTGGCAAGTGCTCAAGGTCTATTCAGCCTGCTGAAGGCTGGGAAGGGCCTGCTGAAGGCTGGGAAGGGCCTGCTGAAGGCTGGGAAGTGCCTGCTCAAGATTGGAAAGGCCATAATCGCCCATTTTGTTGTTGTTGTTGTTGTTTAAAGATGATTAGTGCAAGCTTCTAGGTGGGGGCAAAGGATTTACTTGTTTGCCATAATCCTGTCTAGGGTAAAGAGTTGCCAGGCGACCATGCCTGTCTTAGGTCATGTCAATATTGTTCCTTCTTACCTGTTATGGAGATCAAGCATATCATTGATGTATGTCTCTATCTTAAGTCGATAGGAGCTCAAGAACATTCTTACCCATCCCTAACTACTGGCATTCTGTATCACACTCTTTCCCATTCATACCAAAGCCACCAAGGATATATGAATATGCACTCAATGCATTTTTTCATAGCAATGAATAAATGCCATGGTGAATAGCTGGGCTTGCTGAAAATACAACCAATCTGCTTAAGATACAAGGTCCAAAATTTAAAAGCCACAAAATTATAATTAATGGTCCAAGCAGTGTAGAAATTAAAATTGTAAGCCATAGGGAAGTTAAAACCAGAATTCAAAACATCCCTTATTCTGTTCTTTTTCTTTTTTTTTCCTTTTGATTAGTCCTTCTCAAACTTAAGCCATAGATTAACAGAAAAAAAAATGATGGACTCTTCCACATTGATACTGTTTATCTTTATTAATTTTATCCTTAGGGCAGACATAAAAATCAGTATTTAAAAGAAGACATCAAGAAAGGAGTTGCCCACATCCTATACCTACATATCTTGCCCTGTAAATATTCTCATATATAAGTTTTGACTGAGGTGAGGCACCAGAGACTGCAGGAATGTCCAGGTATCTAATTCAGCTGCTAATTGACAAAGACCAAAAACAAGGTCTAACCATCAGGTATATGGGGGGGTGGTGGCTTTGAGAATTTATAGAAAGCATTTTCTCTCAAGTAAGTGTGGAGACAACACTCCAGGTCAACTCAACCAGCTGATAGGGATTTTGAGCCATCTTCACCATTGGTATCATTATCATTAGAAGGCTCAGCATTCATGTCTACTTGATGAACCAATCTTTCAGCCAGCCATTGGACTTCATTTTCTTTCTGTGAAAAAACACAGACAGAACCTTGTCCCCATATTAAAACAGAATCAGGACCATTCCATATATCAGTTAGGGGGCTTTGTCATTTAACCATGGCATATGAGCTGGAAGTGACTGAATACCAATGGCGATCTGTGCAGACTTACCGTTAGCATCAATTTGCAAAAAAATTAAAACAAATAAGACAAAAGTGAGGTGAGCTTTCAGTGACCTTGAAGAATATAACTCCCCCCTCTTTTGTTTCTAAAATTCAATTTTTCAGAGTGTGATGTGCATGTTAAACAATCCCTTGTCCCATTGGGTTATAAGGAATTCCAGTTTTATGTTCAATACCAAATTCCTTACAAAGTGATGTAAAGTTGTTTCCAGTATAAGCTGGTCCATTACTAAATTTGGGATACTAGTATTTGGTCCATAAATATTCAGAACTGTAACATTTGTTGGATTTTTCCTTTAATCAGTATAGATTTTCCTATCTTTTGACTCATTTTCATTTGAAGTTTATTTTGTCAGATATTGAAATAGCTAACCCTGATTGCATCTTAATTCTGTTTCCTTAGAATACTTTTGCATCCTTTTTCAGTAATGGGAAATGTGGTTAATATTTTGGGGGAGCAGCAGAAAGGTGGATGTGATATTCTAATAAAATCTGTTAGTCTGATCCTTTTTATCTGAGAATTGATAGCATTAATATTGGAAACTATAAAAGAGTTTTGTTAAGGTTCTTTTTTATTTCTTTTTTTATTAGCTGTTCTGTGATTATTTATTACTTATTGCCTGTCAGTTTAGTTAACCTTTATTTTTGGAAATAATTGTAAATTTCTTTTATTTATTTATTCATTTATTTGCACTCCAGATTTTATTCCCCACCCCCATCCACCATCTACTGTTCCACATCCCATAACTCCTCCCCATATAGTGATTTGCATGAGAATGTCTCCAACCCCTACCCTCACCCCATGACCTCTAAACTTCCTGGGCCTCCATTCTCTTGAGGATTAGGTGCATCATCCCTGATGGAACCCAGACCTCACAGTCCTCTACTGTATATGTGTTGGGGGCCTCATATCATCTGGTGTATGCTGCCTGGTTGGTGGTCCAGTGTTTGAAAGATCTCACGGGTCCAGGTTACTTGAGACTGCTGTTCCTCCTACAGGTTCACTCTCCTCAGCTTCTTCCAGCCTTTCCCTAATTCAACCACCAGGGTCAGCAGCTTCTGTCCATTGGTTGGGTGCAAATATCTGCATCTGACACTTTCAGTTGTTTATTGGGTCTTCTGGAGTGTGGTCATGCTAGGTCCATTTTTTGTCCATGTTTTGTGTCATGATGCATTTTGGTTTATTTATATATTGAGATTGATAATATTGCTTAATAGCATAATTTGTGACGGCATCTGTGGTCTCTCAATTTTTGTAGAATATCTGTCCATGAACAGTTAGCTTCCATAGTCTCCAATGAAAAGTGGAATTCGAATGAATCTGTCTTTTTATGTGACTTGACCTTTTCCCCTTTACAACTTTTAGAATCATATCTCTTTCTGTACATTAAGTGTTTTGAATATTATGTGTCATGGGTAGTTACTTTTCTAGTCCTATTTTTTTTTTTTTTTGTTCTATATGCCTCTTGCTCCTTCATAGGCATCTCATTCTTTACCATGGAGAATTTTTCCCCATGGTTGTGTTGAAAATATTTCCCCATGTCATTATCCTGGATTTCTTCTCCTTCTTGTTTCCCCATTATTTTTAAAAATAATTCATAATTTCATAGTGTTTCCATTTTCCTGAATGTATTATGTCTGGATTTTTTAGATTTTATATTTTCATAGACCAAACTACTCATTCTTTTTACCATGTTATCCAAACCTGAAGGTCTCTTTTCTATGTCTCTTAGTATGCTAGTCACCTTTACTTCTGAGCTTTTTGTTTGAGTTCCTAAATTTTTATTTCAAGATCTATTTAAATTTGGCTTTCCTTTAGTTTTCATTAGATTACATTTCTTTTTCAAATTCTAATTTTATAACATGATTTTGCCCTATTTCATTGAATTGTCTATTTGCGTTTTTATTGTCATTATGAAATTTATTCATACCCTATTTAATGTCCTTGAACATATTCACAATTTCTATTTTGAATTGATTGTCCTATACATATGTTTAAGTTCTTCTTTAAGATATGTTAAAATAGATGTGATGGCATCTGAATAAAGTATATAGTGCTGTTTTTCATGTTTGTGTTTCTGTGCTAGGATTTATACAACTGGCAATATGATATTTATCATATATCTCCATGTAGATAACAAATCTCTTCTTTCTAGGAAGGTTACTGATTCTTTTATTGGTGTTGCTCTGATCTGACAGGTTGTAGAACACATGAATGATTGTTTTTCAGTCTTGGGATACTATGGGTTTTAGATTTCAGGCTCGATTTCCAGATTTGGAGATTTTTTGGACTTGTGTGTTCTCACTGCAATCAATCCCAGACTGAAGTCAGATTCCTGAGAAGCTTGTAGGGACAGGAATGGGACTGAATCTGGAATTCTCTTAAAAAGACTTGTGGTCTGATTTCATGAAGGTAGCAGAGTCATACATAAGGGTACCATGGCTCTGGACACAGATTACTAGTAGTCTGAAAGTGATTGATATAGGCTACATGGAGGAGCAAGGTGGGCAGGAGTACTCTGGATAATTTAGAGATGAAGTATAAAATAGATAGGAATCCTGGTGCCAGGCAAGAGTGACAACTGTAGGATCCCTGATTGAAAATATTTCTGGAGGTCACCAGAGAGTCACAAACAAGTGAAGACTGACCAGATGATATAGGTAATTAGATTGTTGTGAAAATAGTAAAGAGCCAGTGTCCACAGCATTAAGTAGTAGCCTCAATGCCGTCTTAACTACATTTCACTCAGGTTATCTACCTGCCTTAATAAATGTTATTCTTAGATACTTTTGCTGCATTTTCCTTCTTGTATATAGTTAAAATACCAAAAGTACATATTTTAGGCCTAGAGTACTTTTCTTCAGTTCTTATACTTTTTAACATGTGATGATTTTCACTCTAATTTTATCATTGAAAAATAGATATCATCTAAATCTGTAGGATTCATCCAAATTCTAGATTCATGTAGTCTCTTTCCTATCCAACAAATATTTATTATGATCTAGTATAATTTATATAATAAGATGGCATATATCTTTGATTCAACTTCAGGCTGCCACATTTTTCACTAAAAAGCATCTCCCTGGAAACATTATTCAATAAAAAGATTTAAGAAATCATCATCATCATTACTACTTAATCTTTCACTTATGCCTATCACCAATATAATCATTTTGAATCAATATTGAAAATGCATTGGAACTAAAACTTAGGGATTGCTATTATCCTGGACTAAATTCCATATCATTCCTCGCTTGAAGGAGAGAAGTAGCCTTTAAGTCGATTTGTTTTTCCAAGAATATTCACTCAAATTATCCACACAATGATCAAGATTATTTTATAATGTAATTAACAAAACTCCCCAATCCATCTTATTAATTGCCTTGATTCACAAATTAAAGGCAATTTATAATCCTAGTATTACATGAAAATTTCTTTAACTAGTTTCTTCTTTCATTGAAAGTTATTTTTCTCTCACATAATACTACCTGATTATGCATTTCTCCTCTCTTAATTTGTCACAGCTCATCCCCATGTCCTCTCTCATCTAGGATCTAGCCTTTTCTGTCTCATTACAAGAAAGTATCTAAAAATAATAACAAAATAAAAAACAAAATATAAGATAAGTAAATAAGCAAACTTGAATAGGACAAAATAAAAACAGAAAAGAATCAAAAAAATGTACAAGATACAGCACAAAAGCATACCTGTTGAGGTTTGGTCTTTTGTTACATATTGTAGTGCTGAATATCAGCCCACATCTCCCGGTTACCCCCAGGGATGAAAGAATCTGCATGCACACATAGTAATTCTATGTGACCTAACTCCTTAATTTAAACTATTGGTTAAATAAAGATGCCTTCATCTTATAGCCAGATAGAAGAGAAGTAGGTGAGGATTCTGATCCCAGGCTTGGGGTCTGAGGAGAGAGCATGAGGAGGAGGAAGAGAGAGAAGTTGAAAAGAGGAAAAGATGACACTGAGTGGGTGAATCACAGCTGGCCAATTGGAGTAAGAACAGGCCAGTTGTAACATATGTAGTCACGTCTTTGGGTTATTGGCAGAAGAATAGACATAATAGTATAGAGTGTAGATATATGTCCCACTTTATTTCTGATTGAGGCTTATTATAAATATAAAAGTTAGATGTCTTTAATCTGGGAAATGAATTATCAAAGGCAGAGTTTAAACCCCTATTTAAGATTAAATACCACAACATATACCTATTCATAAACTCAAGTATCACATAAAAACACAAAACTGGAATCTATAATATATATGTGAAAGCTATAAGGTTAAAAAATTAAATGATAAATAAGTACATAAATGTAAAAATGAAATCTAAATCTAAACACATAATTATTACAAACAAAGCGAAGCAAAGAAAGCAAAACAAAAATTCCTGACCTAACCTGACAATGTGAGACAAAGAATTTCCAAAACTGTTAGTGATTTATTTTCTGTTGGCCGTCTATGTCTGGGCATGTAGTCTACCCTTAAGAATAGTTTATTACCCCAATAAGATTGCCTAGGTGAAAACATTTTTTTTCATTGGTTGTTCTGGAGAGAGATTCTCAGTTAGGCATCAGTGCATGTGTTCCCTTCTCCTTTGTGTTCTAGGACCCTGCCTGGTGCAGACCTGTAAAATGCTTGTGCAAACTTACTCAGTTTATCGCAGTTCAAACATACTTAAATTCTATAGTATTTTGAGGGCCTTATTTCCTTAATGTCTACTATCTTTCTAGCATTTAAGCTTCTTTCTTCCTCTTCTTTCACAAGCTTTCCTGAACAGTGAAGGAAGGGATTTAATTGAGACATCTTATTTAGAAATAGTTATTCTGAGATCTCTCACTCTCTCTATCTTGCGTTAGTGTGGGTGTCTGTATTTCTTTCAATCTAGTGTAGGATGCTTTTCTGATGATGGCTAAGCAACACACTGATTTATGAGTATAACAGAATGTCATTAGGAAACATCTTGTTATTAAAGATGATGCAAGCAGCATTGGTTATGCATTTCATCCTTTAGAGTGGGCCTTAAAACAAATAAAATATAGCTTGGTTACTCATACAAGTTTTGTGCCAACACTATTCTAGGGTATCTTGCAGGCAGGACACCACTGTAGACTGAAGGATTGGTAGCTGTTTAGGGGTTTGTGTTTCTTCTTTGGTAGTGTGCAGTACCAAGAATACTAGCCAGTAGGAGTGAAGGCACTGCATAGGCAGGAAATTGAATTTTCCTTGTGAAATGAGTTGTGTGCTGAGATGTCTATTCTCAGTTGTCAACTTAACAATATCTGGAATAAACTACAGTTCAAAAATAAAGTGCATACCTGTGACCTGGAATTAAGGCTGGAAGACATTAAATTTTGATCCAGATTTTGAGGTGGAATGTCACAGACTCATATGGATCAACACATTCCTTTAATCTATATCTTGAGGCACACCTTTAATCTGTGTCATACATTCCAGTGGAGGCCTCAATAAACACAATGGAAGAAGGAAGGGTTCATTTTTTATCAGCTTGTACTAGAGGCTGATTGACTACATATTACCAGAATCTTCATGAAAAGGATGGTTTGTTCTTACTGGAATATATAATTATTTTTGATATGGATTTACCTTTCTCATAATAATGCTTCTGCCCAAACTACCATGTGAGTTCTTACAGAATGCCTTAGCCACCATTCTAGTATTCCACAGTGTTTTGCTTCTGACAAAGGAACTGATTTCATAGCCACAGAAGTGTGACAGTGTGCCTATAATCATGGAATCCACTGATCTTAACATGTTCCCTACTATCCTGAAAGAGTTGACCTGATAGAAATATGGAATAGTCTTTTGAAAACACAGTTACAGTGCCAAATAGGTAGCATCAGCATGAATGAATGGGGCAGTTTTTCAGAAGGGAGTATATGCTTTGAATCAACATTCCTTATATGGTCTTGTTCCTCCCATAATCCAAAAATTAAGGGATGCAAAAGGGAAGAGTTCTACTCTCTATCAATTCTAGTTACCCACTAGGAAAGTTTTTGCTTCCTGTTCTTGCAATCTGAAGTTCTACTGACATAGAAGTTTTTGATCACTGACCTGTGGAATGAGGGCTATTATGGTTGAAAGGACCAAATGGGAGGCTTTAGATTTGCCTCTGCCAGAGAAAATAGTGAGTCAAAACAAGTACTGTATCCCTGGATAAACTGTAGAAATTAGTGCCAACATGAAGAATTTGAAAGATGCAGGTAGTGTGGTTTCAACATCTCCCTTAACTTTCATATCTGGCCAGTGCAGAAGACAGATGTATCATGGAGAATGACAGTTGTCTATCAAATGCTAAATTAGGTATTAACTCCATTGCAGCTGTTATACCAGATGTAGTGTTGTTACATTAGAAAACTAATATCTCTCCTTGTACATTTTATGCTGCTATTGATCTAGCAAATACCTTTTTCTCAGTACCTGTCCATAAGGACCACCAGAACCAATTTGCTCTCAGATGGCAAGACTACAAGTATATTGTTACAGATTTGCCTCAAGGATCTATTAACTCTCCTGCTATGTGTCATAGCTTAGAAGAGATCATAATCATTTGTCACTTTCACAAAATACGACATTGTTGCACTATATTGATGTCATTATACTGATTGGACCAAGTGGTGGCAACAACCACTTTGGACTTATTAGTAACACAAATGCATATTAGAGGATAGAAAATAAATCCAACAAAAATTCACAAATCTTCTACCTTGGATATTTTGGGGAGTCCAGTGGCAAATAGATGAATTGTAAAAGAAATTTTTGGGATTTTGAGAAATATTATCATTGTCTGTAGATAACTCTGTCCTTTGAAAGACAGGCTTTGGGCTGCTATTGTGCCTGAGTGGAAATTAAATGTTTGACAAACAACAACCAAATTACCATGCAACCTGAGCTACCTTTCATGACCTTGGTATTATCAGACCCACCGAAGAAGGAATTGCATAGCAGCAATTAATTATCCAATTGAAGTGTTATATACACAATCAGACATGAGCAGGTCCTGAAGACACAAGCAAGTCAGTAAGCAGCATCCCTCCATGGTTTTTGCATCATATTCCAACCCTCAGGTTCTGCCCCCAGTTGAGTTTCTATTCAGACTTTCTCCAGTGATAGATTATGATCTGGAAGTATAAGCCAAATATACTCTTTCCTCTCCACCTTGCTCTTTGGTCATGGTGTTTTACAGGAAAAAGTGAAACCCTGACTAAGATATGTGCTATTTTTATCAATAAGACCCTGTTGTTAGCTCATAGACAGCAACCTATAGCCTCTATAAGAGCCTGGGTGATTGGGGGGTTCCCATGGAACTCTCTAGTTAATGACTCACTTTAATCTAACTCTTTCTCAGTACTGAAACTTCATTGGTGATGAGAGTTGTTGTGTTGTGACACTTTCTTATTATGTGGTGATTTCATTATGATCACCACCATATGTGCATATAATTATATAATTTGAAAAGTGTCTGCTGCATTAGGTTCCCATATGGACCCTCCAATAAGCCTTAACTTCAGCTCTCCTTTCCCACATTCCTCCTTCCCTATCTTCTATACCTCTCCTCTTTGATTCTCTTGTTGCATGTTCCTTGTCATGCATAACTCTCTATTCTATTTCCTGTTCTTAGGGACACCTGACACTCACCCTAGTTCCTCACTCTATACCTAACTTCTGAGCTTTACATGATTGTAGCTTACTTATCTTGTACTTAATGCCCAATATTCACATATAAATGAATAATATATAGGATATTAGCTATTGTGGTTATAAATGACTTCACTTGTATTTTTTCCTAGATCAGTCTATTTACCTTTGAGTTTCATTGTTCCATTTTTTCACATCCAAATAATATTTCATTGTGGAAATGTACTATATTTTCCCTATCCATTCATTCATTGATGGAAATCTAGTTTCTAGTTCTTCACTGTTATGATTAGAGCACAAAGGAACATGGATGAGCAAGTGTCTCTGGAGTAGGATGAAGTATCCTTTGAAACTATGTCAAAGAGTAATCCAGTTGGATCTTGGGGTATATTGACTACCATCGTTTTGAGGAACCACCCAACTAATTTCCATAGTGGATTTAAAGTTTTCCTGCCAGCTTCAATGAATAGTGTTCCTCTTATTCCATCTTCTGCATAGCATGAACTGTCATTTGTTTTATTGATCTAGGTCATTCAGAGTAGTGTGACATGAAAACAGAAAATAGTTTTGATTCTTGTTTCCCTTATGACTAGGAATGTTGAAAATTTCTTTTAAGTGTTTCTCAGCTATTTGTATTCTTATTTTGAGTATTCTCTTCATAGATCTGTTCCAAAATTTTAATATGTTTATTTGTTTTCTTGATGTCTTGATATATAGTTTGGATATTAGCCTTCTGTCAAATGTATAGTTGGCAAAGTCTTTTTCCATTCTTTGTGTTACCACTTTGTCATAATGGTGGTGTCCTTATACTTTTCAGTTTCATCAAACCTATATTAATTGCTGATCTTAAGGTGTGTACTAATGGTGTCCTCTACAGAAAGTCTTATTCTCTGTCAATGAATTTAAGGTTATTATCACCTTTCCAATATCAGATTCAGTGTATCTAGTCTCATATTGAGGTATTTGATCTATTTGGAGTTGAGTTTTATGCATAGAAAAAAAGTATGAAGTCTGTGTTCTTCTATATGCATGCAATTTGACCATCATCCTATGTTAAATATGATCTATTTTTCCTAGATTATATTTATTCTTTATCAAAAAGTAAGTGTCCAAGGATTTATGTCTACGTGTTTTTTATTTGATTATATTAATCAGTGTATTTGCATTTGTATCAGTAACATGATGTTATTATTTTATTATTACTGTATTTTATTACATTTCATTACTGTATCCTTGCAGTACAACTTGCAGATGCTATACCTACAGAAGTACTTTGAAATTTCAGAATTGTTTTAGCTATTCTATTGGTATTTTTTTTGTTTGTCTGTTTATCTGTATAAGTATGTGTTTCCATATGAAGTTGTTAAGAGTGTTGATTTCTTTCTCTCTTCAATTATAATTATATATAGCAATGCTATTGTTTTTCCTGACTAAATTTTGTATCCTAATACTTAGCTGAAAGTGCTGGGGGAGAATGGAGGTTTACTTGTTCCTACTTTAGTAGAATTGCTTTGAGTTTCTATTCCTTTAAGTGGACGATTGTCATGGGCTTATCGTCTCTTTTATGTTGAGGTATATGCCTTATATCTCTCATAATCCTAGGACATTTTTCAGGATGGGATGTTGGGTTTTGTCAAAGGAATTTTTTTTTTACTTCTAATGAAATTATGGCATCATTTCTAGTTTTTCAGATAGTTTATGTGGTAGATTACATTTACCTCTTTGTATATGTGGAACCATTATTGTATTTTTGGAATGAAGCCAGCTTGATTGTGGTAGATCATCTTTTTGGTGTTTTCTTTGTGATGATATTACTAGGAGCCCTGTCTATATGTTGGAGATGCTCTCTTCAGGTTTCCTCTCTCCCCTGTTGGGCATTTCGACTAAGGTCATCCCCATTGAGTCCTGGGAGTCTCTCACATCCCAGGAATCTTGGACATTCCAGAGGTCCCCACTTCCCTACCTCTCACCTCCAACATAAGGAAGGTACCCACTTACACCCAAGAAAACACAGGAAATAATTTAGTCCACACCAGCACAACAGAAAAACAAGAAAATCTCTCTCTCTCTCTCTCTCTCTCTCTCTCTCTCTCTCTCTCTCTCTCTCTCTCTCTCACACACACACACACACACACACACACACAACCACACATGCATGCATGCACACGCACACACACACAAGCACACACACATGCACAGATACAGACACACACACACACAGGGTTCCAGAGCCAACATCAACATAACAGGAACTAACAATCATTGCACATTAATATCTCTTAACATCAATGGACTCAATACCCCTTATAAAAAGACACAAGCTAAGAGAGTGGATGCATAAAGGGATTCTATAATTCTGCTGCATACAAGAATCATACCTCAGGAACAAAAGCAGACAATATTAGACATTATCTCAGAATAAAGGGCTGGAAAATGTTTTCCAAGAAAATAGACCCAATTGATAGGCTGGAAAAGTCATTCAAATATGTAATAAAATAGACTTTAAACCAAAGTAGACCAAAAGAGTAACAGAAGAATACTCCATACTCATCAAGGAAAAATCTACCAAGATGATGTCTCAGTTTGGAACATCTGTGACCTAGATGCAAAGTCACCACATTCTTTAAAGAAACGTTACTAAAGCTGAAATCACACATCGAACCCCAAAGACTAATAGTGGTAGACGTCAGCGCCCTAACCCCACCAATTAACCGGTCATTCAGAGAGAAACTAAGCAGAGGGATAATAAAACAAAGTGAAGTATTGAATCAAATGTACCTAACAGATATCTAGAAAACATTTCACCCAAACACAAAAGATTATATTTTCTCAGCACCTCTGAGAGACTTTTCTAAAACTGACCATATAATCAATCAAAAAACAAGTCTCAACAGATACAACAAAACTGAAATAACTCCTTGTATCCTATCAATCCACCATAGATTAAAGGTGAACTTCAAATGTTTTGTATATTAATTGTGTTTTAAAATTTTGTGTAATTATTTTCATGGTAATTTAATATGCTTCTTAGTATTTTATATTTATTATTTTTGGTTATCTATAAAGACAAATTTTCTTTTCTCTTTCCAGTTTAAATGCTGGGATATGTTGTCTACTTGCTACAGTATAGAATCACATGAAAATAATAAAAGGAGATTTTCATCATGTCCCTAATCTTAAATCAGAAAATTCAGATATTATAGTGTCCATGAAATATGAGATCAATAATAGAGAATTTTGGAAATGTCCTTAATTATGTCAAGGAAGTTTGTTTCTAGCCTCAATGTTTAGAATGCTTTAGTCAACCAAGTATTTCAAATTTAGGTATAGCTACATATTTTTTCTCTGTGTTTCATGATAATCATAGGGTTTTTTTGTCAACAGAGTATATCATATTTATTCCTTTATAGTAGATAGTCATTTGTTCTGTATATATGCTTCCATATGACTCACTGATATAATGCTGATTTCATAGGATGAGTTGAGTCGGTTCTTTTAGTTATATTTTTAGAAAAATGCATGGTACACATATTAATGGTTTATAAACCTGCCACAGAATTCACTAATGAAGCCATCTGGATATAGGCTTTCATTGTCTTTTGTTAAAACCTGTACTATTCTTCTCTACTCAAGCCTGGGCTCATTGCCAACAGGGTGTAATTTTTTTAAGGCAATCTTTTTAGTTTCAGTTGATGCCAAAATAGACATTTTATTTGAGTCCACTTTTTTTTTCTGGCCAAAATGATAGCCTATGGATCAACCTGTCCTTCCAGAGATACCAAGCTGTTCATAGCTACTGATTGCCAAAATCTAAATTTGCTAATTCCTTGGGCTTGACCTTCCCAAACTTAAATCAATTGGACAATTTTCTGAATTTTAATGATGTGCAGTGCCAGGAAAATGTGGAAGCTATCCCTGGAGCACTGTTTCCAAAATATGGGGTGGAAAATTGCTAACTGCTCTTAGAACAATGTCCACTGATTTAGAAAAGACAATGACATAAGTCTAGTGGAGTCTGATAGTCTCATCTTTCCTCAGTCAACATAGATCTATCATGTTGTCATCAAGCAGAGAGAGTGTAATCAAAATGTGAATTATCTTGGTCATTCATGAGCAGGGTAGAGTCTCCAATGAAAAAGTAAATTCTGGTAGGAGTAACTGAGCACTGATTTGTTAGTCAGAATTTAATGTGTTCAAAGGGGAAGTCAAGAAATATAATTATTTCTTCATGCCTTACTTTACATTTTTAGGGTATGAAAGACCCTAAAAATGGGAAGAAGAATTTATATTTCTTTGTCCAGAGTTTCTTCAGTGCTTGCTTAATGTTGCTGTGGTGCCAGCCATTTCCTTTCTCCTAGTTCAACTTGGGGGTTTTCTTGATATATGTATATTTGTGGTAATTTTAAGAGCATTTATTTGTATTTTATCAATTTCTATACATTAGATAACATTACATACAGAGATTTTTCCCATTTTGTTTTTGCTTTCATAATGGAAGAACATTTATGCTTTTATTGTGCTAGGTTCATAGTTATTTCACATAGCATTTTCAATATAACAGTTCTTTGACATATAATGTCAATGGTTTCAACTTAGGATTTTACATTATCTTTTTCCTAGTTTGCATGTAATATGTGTCCCCATTACCTACATCTATTTATATGTACTTGACCTTTCTATTCAGAAAGATATGACACTGTGGAATTCCTTCTGCTTATGCTCCTTGTGCTTCTTTATTTCATCACTTAGGGTTTAACCTCTGTTTGAAGTATTGCTATTTGTCATCCCTTCAGAGAGTTCATTGCCAGACATATGTTTTGGGTTTTGACCTTGCAAATCTTTTAATCTTTATTTAAAGGCATATTCTTTGCCTTTTATATACTTCAAATATTACTTTACTTCAATATTTCCTCAGATGTATTTATCATTATTTTAAACACTCTTTCTTTTTGCTTCTCTGAAACCTCATTTATTATTAATTATATTTTCATTCATATATCAAAACTGTTATCTTAATTTTCATTTATATACAATTTTCATTATATACCATTGTTAATTGGTATATTCTTGTGATTTCCTTCTAAGATGGTTAAAATTTACACTCAAGAATGAGATGGAAATACCTTCATGCTATGCTCTTTGGTTCGTAGTTCAGTCTCTGAAACCCCAAGGATTAGATTAGTTGACACTGTTCATCTTCTTGTGGAGTGCCTATCCTCTTAGAGGAATCAATACTTCCTCCTGTTCTTCCATAAGAGAACACAAGTTCTATCCACTGTGGATGTCCACATTTGTGTGAGTCAGCTGCTGGTTAGAGACTCTCAGAGAACAGCCATGCTAGACTCCTGTCTCCAAAAATAACACATTATCATTAAGTGTCAGGGATTGGTGCTTGTCCATGGGATGGGTCTCAGGTTGGGCCAGTTATTGATTGGCCTCTCCCTCATTCTCTGCTCTATCCTCTGTTCCTGCATTTCTTGTGGACAGGATAAATTTTGAGTTTAAAGTTTTGTGGGTAGATTGATATCCTTATCACTCTATGCGGGCTCCTGACTGGTTATAGGAGGTGGCCCCTTCAGGTTCCATATACCAAATGCTGTGACAGCTAAGGATATCCCCATGGATTTTTGGGTACTTCCTTTATCCCAGGTCTCTGTCTCTTCCTGTCAATGTTACCTAATTTCCCATCCCAGTGAGTGGCTGATTTTTATCCCTCCTCTCCCTCCCCATTTCTGATCTTAAGCACCCTTTATTCCTCCCCCAACACCTCCCATCCAGTATCCTCATTCCATCTGTTTTTTATGAATATTTTATTCACCCTTCTTAGTGAGATTTACACAAGCTTGCTTGTACCTTCCTTCTCTTTCAGCATCTTTAGGTTTATGGAGCACACCTTGGGAATCCTGTATTTTATGGCTTATATCCAAGTATAAGTGATTACTTACCCTGCATGTCCTTTTGGGATTGGGTTATCTCGTGCAGAATGATATTGTCAAGATTCACCTATTTGCCTACAAAATTCCCAATGTCCTTGTTTTTAATAGATGAATAGTATTTCATTGTTTAGATGTACCACATTTTCTTTATCTATTCTCCAATTCAGAAACATCTAGATTTTTTTGCCAGTTTCTGGCTATTATGAATAAAGTGGCTACTTTTGACACTAGTTCTCAGTAAGATTTATTTCATTATCCTTATACATTCTAAGAAATAATGATTCTGTGGTGATATACAAGTGCCACTAGTAAACTTGTTACCATGTTCTTTTCATTAAGGAATGCTTAATTTAATCTGAATCAGAACTGATACCACAATAAGAATATTTTATGGTATTTTGCATTGTATTGAGGTGTCAATACAAAAGATATATAATAAATTTTGAGTCAAAATATCTAAGATCAATACAATTAAACAATCTGAAAAAATTTTTAAAAATGAAGTAAAGTATAAGGGGTATGAAAATTTGTTGATTAGTTTATACATTTTCTGAAATATATACATTCTGTTTGTATCAACTACACTCAAAAGAAATTATTCCCATGCAAGTTTTTCCCTGTGAGACAGTATTTTTTAGAGTGAGCTAATTCTTTTTACTATGGACTATGTAATTATTCACTTTACATTATTTCTTTGTCTTGAAATTGTCACATTTTGTCAATACCCACATATAATTCATAATTTACATTAATATTATATATTAATTGTACACAACAATATTTTTTCCATTGTGACATTTCTGTATGTACCTTGATCATATTTATAGTACAGGTGACTGCTTGTTTGTTTGTTTGTTTGTTTGTTTGTTCTAAATGCGATTGGGAGGCACTTTTTTTATTTTCTAAGTTTTTTTATTAACATTCCAAATGATTGCCCCCTCCCCAAAAGTCCCATAAACCCCCTTCCCTCCCTCTGTTCCCCATTCAACCTCTTCTCGCTTCTCTGTCCTAGCATTCCCCTAAATACAGTCTTTCCAGGGGTCTCTCCTTCCATTTTCTTGGAAATCTATTGATATGTGAATTGTATCTTAAGTATTCTGAGATTCTGGGTTAATATCCCCTTATCAATGACTACATACCATGTGTGTTCTTTTGTGATTGGGTTACCTCACTAAGGATGATATTTTTCAGTTCTGATCATTTGCCTAGGAATTTCGTGAATTCACAGTTTTTAATTGCAGAGTAGTATTCCATTGTGTAAATATACCACACTTCTGAATCGATTCCTCTGTTGAGGGATATCTGGGTTCTTTCCAGCTTCTGGCTATTATAAATAAGGCTGCTATGAACATAGTGGAGCATGTGTCCTTATTGCATGCAGGTAAAGCCTCTGGATATATGCCCAGGAGTGGTATAGCCGGATCCTCCAGGAGTGTCATGCCCAGTTTTCTGAGGAACCGCCAGACTGCTTTCCAGAGTGGTTGTACCAGCTTGCAATCCCACCAGCAGTGGAGGAGTGTTCCTCTTTCTCCACATCCTCTCCAACAACTGCTGTCTCCTGTGTTTTTGATCTTAGCCACTCTGACTGGTGTGAGATGGAATCTCAGGGTTGTTTTGATTTGCATTTCCCTAATGACTAAGGATGATGAACATCTCTTTAGGTGCTTCTCAGCCATTAGATGTTCTTCAGGTGAGAACTCTTTGTTTAGCTCTGTACCCCATTTTTAATAGGGTTACTTGGCACTCTGGAGTCTAACTTATTGAGTTCTTTGTATATATTGGGTATTAGCCCTCTGTCAGATGTAGGGTATCCAGTCTGTTAGTCTATGTCTTGTTTATTAGCTATAGGAGTTCTCTGGTGGAGTTCTTTGGGTTGCTTAAGTATACAATCATATCCTCTGCAAATAGTGATAGTTTGACTTCTTCCTTTCCAATTTGTATCCCTTTGACCTCCTTTTGTTGTCTAATTGCTCTAGCTAGAACTTCAAGTACTATATTGAAAAGATATGGAGAAAGAGGGCAGCCTTGTCTAGTCCCTGATTTTAGAGGGATTGCTTCAAGTTTCTCTCCATTTAGATTGATGTTGGCTACTGGATTGCTGTAAATTGCTTTTACTATGTTTAGATATGGGCCTCGAATTCCTGATCTTTCCAAGACCTTTAACATGAAAGGATGCTGAATTTTGTCAAATGCTTTTTCAGCATCTAATGAAATGACCATGTGGTTTTTTTCTTTGAGATTGTTTATGTAGTGGATTACATTGATGGACTTCCTTATATTGAACCATCCCTGCATCCCTGGGATGAAGCCTACTTGGTCTTGGTGAATGATCATTTTGATGTGCTCTTGGATTTGGTTGGCAAGAATTTCATTGAGTATTTTTGCATCGATATTCATAAGAGAAATTGTTCTGAGATTCTCTTTCTTTGTCGGATCTTTGTCTGATTTTGGTATCAGCGCAATTGTGGCTTCATAGAATGAGTTGGGTAGTGTTTCTTCTGTTTCTGTTTTGTGGAATAGTTTGAAGAGTATTGTTGTTAGGTCTTCTTTGAAGGACTGATAGAATTCTGAACTAAAACCATCTGGACCTGTGCTTTTTATAGGTTGGAAGATTTCCAATGACCACTTCTATTTCTTCGGGGGTTATAGGATGGTTTAGATGGTCTATTTGAACCTGATTTAATTTTAGTATTGGTATCTGTCTAGAAAATGGTCCATTTCTTCCAGATTTTCTAGTTGTGTTCAATACAGGTTTTTGTAGTAAGATCTGATAATTTTTTGAATTTCCTCAGTTTCTGTTATATGTCCCTTTTCATTTCTGATTTTGTTAATTTCGACACTGTCTCTGTTGCCTCTGGCTAGTCTGGCTAAGGGCTTATCTATCTTGTTGATTTTCTCAAAGAACTAACTCCTAGTTTTGTTGATTCTTTGTATGGTTTTATTTGTTTCTACTTGATTGATTTCATCCCTGAGTTTGATGATTTCCTGCCTTCTACTCCTCTTTGGTGTATTTGCTTCTCCTTGTTCCAGGGCTTTCAGGTGTGGATTAAGCTGTTAGTGTATGCTGTCTCCCGTTTCTTTATGGTGGCACTCAGGGATATGAATTTTCCTCTTACCACCAGTTTCATTGTGTCCCAGAATTTAGGGTATGTTCCTTCATTTTCATTAAATTTTAGAAAGTCTTTGATTTCTTTCTTTATTTCCTCCTTGACCAAGTTATCATTGAGTAGAGCATTGATCAGCTTCCATGTGTATGTGGGCTTTCTGTGGTTTTTGTTGCTATTGAAGACCACCCTTACTCCATAGTGATCTGATAAGAGGCATGGGATTAGTTCGATCTTCTTATATTTGTTGAGGTCTGATTTGTGACCAATTATATGGTCGTTTTGGCGAATGTACCATGAGGTTCTGAGAAGAAGGTATATTCTTTTGCTTTATGACTTCAATTTAATTCACTGTGTCCCTGTTTAGTTTCTGCTTTCCTGAATGATCCATTTCAGAGAGCAGGGTGTTGAAGTCACCCACTATTATTGTGTGAGTTGTGATGTGTGCTGTGAGCTTTAGTAAAGTTTCTTTTACGAATGAGGGTGCCCTTGCATTTGGAACATAGATGTTAAGAATTGAGAGTTCTTCTGGGTGGATTTTTCCTTTGTTCAGTATGTAATGTCCTTCTGTGTCTTTTTTGATGACTTTAGATTGAAAGTCAATTTTATCTGATATTAGGATGGCTACTCCCCCTCATTTCCTGGGACCATTTGCTTGTAAAATTGTTTTCCAGCCTTTTACTCTGAGGTAGTGTTTGTCTTTGACACTGAGGTGCGTTTCCTGCATGCAGCAAAATGCTGGGTCCTGTTTATCTAATCCAGTCTGTTAGTCTATGTCTTTTTATTGGGGAACTGAGACCATTGATATTAAGAGAGATTAAGGAATAGTGATTATTGCCACCTGCTATTCTTGACGCTATCTTTATGTTTGAGTGGTTATCTATTTTGGGTTTGATGCAAGAAGGTTACTATCTCGTTTTTTCCAGGGTGTTGTTTCTCTCCTTGTATTGGTGGTTTCCACCTATTATCCTTTGTACGGCTGGGTTTGTGGAAAAATATTGTGTAAATTTGGTTTTATCATGGAATATGTTGGTCTCTCCATCTATGGTGATTGAGAGTTTTGCTGGGTATAGTAGTCTATGCTGGCATTTGTTTTCTCTTAGAGTCTGCATGAGATCTGCCCAGGATCATCTGGCTTTCTTAATCTCTAGTGAGAAGTCTGATATTATTTGGATAGGTCTTCCTTTATATGTTACTTGGCCTTTTTCTTTTAGTGCTTTTAATATTCTTTCTTTGTTCAGTATATTTGGCATTTTGATTATTATGTGTCAGGAGGTATTTCTGTTCTGATCCAGTCTGTTTGGAGTTCTGTAGGCTTCTTGTGTGTTCATCGGCATCTCTCTCTTTAGGTTAGGGAAGTTTTCCTCCATAATTTTGTTGAAGATATTTACTGGCCCTTTAATTTGCAAATCTTCACTCTCATCTATACCTATAATCCTTAGGTTTGGTCTTCTCATTGTGTCCTGGATTTCCTTGATGTTTTGGGTTACACTTTTTTTTTTTTGTTTTGTTTTTGTTGTTGTTGTTTTTTTGTTTTTTTTTTCTTTTTTTGCATTTTGCATCTTCTTTGACTGTTGAGTCAATGCTTTCTATGGTATCTTCAGCACATGAGATTCTTTCTTCCATCTCTTGTATTCTATTGTTGGGGTTTGCATCTATGACTCCTGATTTCTTCCCAAGGTTTTCTATTTCCAAAATTGTCTCCCTTTGTGATTTCTTAGTTATTTCTACTTCCTTTTTTAGATCCTGGATGGATTTGCTCAGATCATTCACTTGTTTATTTGTATTTTCCTGTATTTCTTTAAGATTTTTTTGCATTTCCTCTTTCAGGATTTCTGCCTGTTGACCCAAGTTCTCCTGTATTTCTCTAAGCGATTTTTGTGTTTCTTCCTCATGGGCTTCCATCTATTGATACATAGTCTCCTGCATTTCTTTAAGCGATTCTTGTGTTTCCTTTGTAAGGGCATCTACCCGTTTATTCATTTCTTTAAGGGATTTTTATGTTGCCTCCCTACGGTCCTCCATCTGTTGACACATATTCTTCTGCATTTCTTTAAGCGATTTTTGTGTTTCCTTTGAAAGGGCATCTACCCTTTGATTCATTTCTTTAAGCGATTTTTGTATTGCCTCCTTATGGGCCTCCATCAGTTGACCCATATTATCCTGCATTTCTCTAAGAGATTTTTGTGTTTCCTTTGTGAGGGCTACTACCCGTTGATTAATGTTCTCTTATAATTCTTTATGAGATTTATTTGTGTCCTTCTTGAAATTCTCTAATAGCATCATGAGAAGTGATTTTAAATCCAGATCTTGTCTTTCGGGTGTGATGTGGTATCCAGGACTTGCTGCTGTTTGAGAGTTGGATTCGGATGGTGCCACATTGCCTTGATTTCTGTTAGTAACATTCCTACATTTGCCTTTTGCCATCTGGTTACCTCTGGTGTTAGTTGGTTCTGCTGTCACTGGCTGTTGGTTGGACCTCCTGTGAGCCTGAAAGGCTATTTCTGTCCCCCCTGGATGACCGGGATTCCCCTGGCACCGATTGCTGGGGCCTGCCCTGCTCCTGAGTGACTTTGGAGCCCTGATGTGCCTTGCCCCAAGTGATGTTATATTGGGGAATCCCTGTACATCCAAAGGCTCAGTGTAGTTGATCCTGGAGCAGAGGTCACCAAGGGGAGTCTGGTGTGCTCCCTCCCTGTGCAGGTGCGCTCTCTCCCAGTGCGGGTCCCTCTGCAGGGCAGATGAACCACAGCTGAGCTGGCATGTAGGTAACCACAGAACATGCCCAGCTCTTGGGAGCAGGAAGCACACAAGCTGGCTGAATCCCAAGCGATATTATACTTGATTGTCCCTACGCCTGGAGGTCCCAATTGCCCTGATGCCGGAGCAAATATGTCAGAGTGCACTCTGCATCCTCTTGGCGCAGATCACTCTGTAGGGCAGATGACCCACATTAGAGCTGGCACCCAGATGACCACAGAGCTGCCCTGCTCTTGGGCGCAGATGGAAGCCCAACAGGCTGTGTCCCAAGTGATGTTATATTGTGGAGTCCCTGGGTACCTGGATGCTCAGTGCAGTCGATCCCTGGGGGCAGAGGTCCAGGTGACTGCTTTGCAATAATCTCATCCCTGTCTTGTGTGATGACTTCCTGAATTGAACACTTCTATTTTAATTTCATTAAAAAACAACTATATTCTAATTTTAAAAATTTCCATTCTAATTTTACCTGATTTTGTTTAAAATATTCTAAATATGATCACTCCTTTTCCTCAAAATTATTACATTCTTATTTATTGATAGATAGCTGTTACTATGGTATTGTGTACATAAACTGTTTTATTTTTTTTTTTATTTACTAACTTATCGATAAAAAACTTTCAGGTGTTGTGTTTCTCCCTCTTACCTCTCTCACATTGTTATCCAAGGCAGGCTGGAGAGCTGGCCCCGTGCTCATGAGAATGGATAACTAACCCTTCATCTTACTGACTGCAAAATTGAAGAGATTGTGTCCTGGACCTAGCCTGGGCAATACAGTAGAGCTGAACTTTGTGGCAGAGCCAGGGGGTGAGCTGGCATCAGTGGTATGGGACAGCTCTCCTAGTCATTCATTTCTAGTGGGCTTACTGGGTTAGCATGGGCAAGGAAGAGATGCTCTTTCCACACCCTATCCCTTTCCACCTAGAGCTAGCCCTGTAGTCATGGAACAGGAGAGTTATTTCTGCTTCTCACTGACTTTAGTACTCAGGATAGTGGGCCCTGCCCTTTGTCTGGGCAACAGAGTAGGGCTGGACTTTATGGTGGGGGAGAGTGTGACCCATCTCCAATTTTATGAAAAACGAAGAGATGGTCCTATACCTTGACAGCTGAGGTATTGAGTGAGCTACCAGGGTTAGTACTGGGGAGCTCATGTTAGTAGTTTGAGTACAGGAAATCTGTTAGGCTAAGCAATTCAGCAATTACTCAGGCCCAAATACAGGGCTTTGAGTTGGTCTACCACAACACCTACCTCATCTATGAACTGCTGGAGTATGTGAAAGAGCTAATCTTAATTATCCAAAGTTGTAGGATCTCCATGATATAGGGCAATAATAGGATATCTGAGAAGAGGTAGGTAAGTATAGCAGATGTTAGATACTTTGAACCAGATCAACAACAGATTGCAATGTGCATATGCAAATAAATATGTGAAGACAAGAGATTATACTATGGGTTACACTGCTACATACTATAACTTGCAAGAGGACAAGTTTATGGTTTTGTTTTGTTTTTTAAATTTTTGGGTTGGGGGAGATTACAAAGGTAGAGGGCCTATGTGGGGAGATGAGCGGGATCCTGGTACATGATGTAGAATTCACATAAAATCAATTCAAAGTTAAAGTAAAACCTTTAAGTGCACCCTTCACATTTGAACCTGCACTGGAGCAGACCTAGGGTGCTGGCTCTGCACCCACTCCTACAACACTCAGAGAAAGACTGACTCTCAGGTGCTCTAATATGCCTCAAATCACAGGATGACAGATACTATGATACCCCCAGGAGCACAGGAGCACAGGATCACATAGGAAGCTTGACTCTCAGAAGATCTGACACACACAGGATCACTGGAGCACTGACACACTTAAGATAACAGTTGAGACCACAACATCTTTCCCAACACCTGGTATGACTGGGACCCCCAAAGGAACCAGGGAAACACAAACCCCTGCCTATCCAGAAGCATGGGATCCTTCCAGCTTTTACCCAGCTTGGATCAGACTCAGGGCTCTGGCTCCTCACCCACTCCTGCAACACCCAATGAAAGCTTGACTCCCAGGAGCTCTGACACAACAGGATCTCAGGAGCTTGGTCACGCCAGGATTTCAAGATCCCAGAGACAGCTTGACTACCATGAATTCTTAAACACCAAGAATTTCATGATCCCAGGATCCCAGAATCACAGTATCACAGAAACAGCTAGACTCTGAGGAGTTCAGACACAAATAAGATCACAGGAGGGAGAGACTCCAGTCAGAGATAGCAATGGCAAGTAGCACTAGAGATAGCCAGAGGTGAGAGACAAGCACAAGAAAGAGAAACCAAGGCTACTTGGCATTATCAAAACTCAGTTCTCCTACTATATAAAGTCCTGGATACTCCAAAACAACAGAAAAGCAGGATCCACACATAAAATCACATCTCATGATGATGATAGAGGACTTTAAAAAGGACATAAATAACTCTATTACAGAACCACAGGAGAAGACATGTTAAACAGGTAGAAGTCCTTAAGGAAAAAAACACAAAAATTCCTTAAAGAATTACAGAAAATCAAAACCAACCAGGTGAAGGAATTGAACAAAACCATTCAGGATCTAAAAATGTAAATAAAACCAATAAAGAAGTCACAAAGGGAGACAACCCTGGAGATAGAAAACCTAGGAAATAGATCATGAGTCATAGATGAAAGGATCACCAACAGAATACAAGAGACAGAGGAGAGAATGTTAGGTGAAGAAGATACCATAGAAAACATTGACTTAACAGTCAAAAAAATGCAAACTGCTAAAAGCTCCTAATCCAAACTATCCAGGAAATCCACGACACAATGAGAAGACCAAATCTAAGGATAATAGGTATAGAAGAGAATGAAGATTACCACCTTAAAGGGTCAGTAAATACCTTCAACAAAATTACAAAAGAAAACTTCCCTAACCTAAAGAAAGAGGTGCCCATTAACATACAAGAAGTCTACAGAACTCATAATAGACTGGACCAGGAAAGAAATTCCTTGCATCACATAATAGTCAAAACACCAAATGCACAAAACAAAGAAAGAATATTAAAAGCAATAAAGAAAAAAGATCAAGTGACATATAAAGGCAGACCTATCAGAACTGTAGCAGATTTCTCACCAGAGACAATAAAATCCAGAAGATCCTGGGCAGATGTCAGACAGACCCTAAGAGGACACAAATGCCAGCCCTGGCTACTGTACTCAGCAAACATCTCAATTGCCATTGATGGAGAAAAGAAGATATTCCATGACAAAACAAAATTTGCACAATATCTTTCCACAAAATCACCATTACAAATGAAAACACAAAAGGAATACTCCAATACTAGGAGGGAAACTACACCCTAGAAAAAGCAAAAAGTAATCTTCCTTCTACAAACCGAAAAGAAGATAGTTACAAGCATAACTCCACCTCTATCAACAAAAATAACAGGAAGGAACAATCACTATTCCCTAATATATCAACATCAAGGGACTCAATTCCCCAATAAAAAGCCATAGACTAATAGTCTGGATATGTAAACAGGACCCCATATTTTGCTGCATACAGGAAATGCTATGTACCTCAGTGTTGATGACAAACACTATCTCAGAGTAAAGGGCTGAAAAACAATTTTCCAAGCAAATGGTCCCAAAAAATAAGCTGGAGTATCAAGACTAATACTGGATAAAATTGACTTTCAACCAAAAGTTATCAAAAAGGAAAAGGAAGGATACTTCATACTCATCAAAGGAAAATTTTACCAAGAGGAACTCTCAATTCTGAATATCTATGCCCCAAAAGCAAGAGCACCAACATTGATAAAAGAAACGCTACTAAGGGTCAAAGCACACATTGTCCCTCAAACAATAATAGTGGGAGACTTCAATATCCCACTCTCATCAATGAACAGATCATGGAAACACAAACTAAACAGAGACACAATGAAACTAACAGAAGTTATGAACCAAATAGATTTAACAGATATCTATAGAACATTTCATCCTAAATCAAAAGAATATACCTTCTTCTCGGCACCTCATGGTACCTTCTACAAAACTGACCATATAATCAGTCGCAAAAGAGACCTCAACATATATAAAAAGAGTAAAATAACCCCATACGTCCTATCGGAACACTACAGATTAAGGCTGGTCTTCAATAGCAACAAAAACAAAAGAAAGACCACATACACATGGAAGCTGAACAATACTCAATGATAACTTGGTCAAGGAAGAAATAAAGAAAGAAATTAAAGACTTTTTAGAATTTAATGAAAAAGAAGGTACAGCATTCCCAAATTTATAGGACACAATGAAAGCTGTGCTAAGAGGAAAACTCATAGCTCTGAGCGCCTCCAAAAAGAAACTGGAGAGAGCACACACTAGCAGTTTAACAGCACACCTGAAAACTCTAGAATAAAAAGAAGCAAATACACCCATGAGGAGTAGATTGCAGGAAATCAAACTCAGGGCTGAAATCAACCAAGTAGAAACCACAAGGCCTATACAAAGAATCAACAAAACCAGGAGCTGGCTCTTTAATAAAATCAGCAAGATAAACCCCAAGTCAAATGAACCAGAGGGCACAGAGACAGTATCCAAGTTAACAAAATCAGATTGGAGAAGATCAAATACTCAAGTGTCAGTACTCTTCCATTGCTGGTGGGATTGTAAGCTGGTACTACCCCTCTGATAATCTGATGATTCCTCAGAAAATATTACATTGTACTACCTGACAACCCAGCTATACCACTCCTGGGCATTTACCCAGAAGATGCTCCAACATGTAATAAGGACACATGTTCTACTATATTCATAGAATCCATATTTATAATATGCAGAAGCTGAAAACAGCTCAGATGCCCCTCAACAGAGGAATGGATACAGAAAATGTGGTACATTTACACAATGGAATACAACTCAGATATTAAAAACAATGACTTTATGAAATTTGCAAGCAAATGGATGGATCTTGAAAATATGCTGAGTAAGGTAGCTCAATCCCCCCCAAAAAACAAACAAACAAAAACAATGGTATGCATTCACTAATAAGTGGATATTAGACTGAAAGAATGGGGTACCCAAGACATAATTCACAGACCAATATGAAGCTCAAGAAGAAGGAACACCAACGTGTGGATGCTTCAGTGCTTCTTGGAAGAGGGATCAAAATACAGGAGGAAATACAGAGACATGTGTGAAACAGTGGCTGAAGGAAATGCCATCCAAAGACTGCCCCACCTAGGGATCCATCCTATATATTGTTGCCAAAACTAGAAGCTATTGCTGGTGTCTGGAATTGCTTGCTGACAGGAGGCTAATATAGCTGTCTTCTGAGAGGTTCTACCAGTGCCTGACAAATACAGAGGCAAAGGTCCACAGCCAATGATTGGACTGAGCACAGAGTCTCCAATGGAGGAGATAGAGAAAGGACTGAAGGAGCTGAAGGGGTTTGAAACCCCATAGGAAGACTACAATAACAACCAACCAGACCACCCAGAGATCCCAGGGACTAAACTACCAAAAAAAGTACACATGGAGCGACAACATATGGAGCAGAGGATGGCCTTGTTGGGCATCAGTGGGAGGAGAGGCCCTTGGTCCTCTGAAGGCTCAATGCCCCGGTGAAGAGGAATGACAGAGCTGGTTATTTGGAGTGGGTGTGTGGGTGGGGGTGCACCCTCATTGAAGCAGGGGGACAAGGATGGAATAGAGATTTTCAGGAGGGGAAACTGGGGAAGGGGACATTTGAAATGTAAATAAATAAAATATCCAGTAAAAATAAAACTTAAAAAAACCTTCCAAGTGCTTTAAACATGCACCCATGTATTCTTATGTTACGTGATAGAAAGTTTAATTAAAGGTTTCTTTGAAGATGGAATCACTATTTTTATGGAAAGCTACTTTTTACAGTAAAAACAAAATTCTTTGGTCTTTCCTGGGATAGAAGTGACTATCTATACCAAATCTACAATCGTAAACACGTTTACTATATCTCTGCATTTTTTTTAAATTAACTAAAACATTCCAATGATTTTGAATTATCTTCTAAATTTAGGCATTGTCTCTCTGCTTGTCCTTAGTAAAGATGCTAGTTTTGGTTGTCTTGCCATAAAGAAATAGCAAAACTCACCTGATTTCAAATGAAAAAGCACGGCGATGAAGTAGGTTTTTTTGAGTAGAAGTTAGTGTCCATTTTTTTCTCATTTCTCAAACAAGGGTGGTAACACAAGTCCCTTATGCCGCTGACGGTTATGCAAATATTGTGTTGTCGCCTCTTTGTTATTAAATTATCAATATCAATAAATGAAATTCCAGAATATTCTATTTTATATTATCTGATATGCAAGAAAAAGAGAATAATTTTATAAAAATATTATACCTTAAATTATTTTTCCTTTTTTAAAATAGAAGAGTCTGCTTGAATACTGTATACACTGGTATATTTTCTTCCGTTCTTGCTGCATTGCTAATTTTCAAGCTATACTTGCATTTAAGCACGTTCTTCTTTAGAATATAATGATCATACCCATCGCCAATTTCCTTCCCAGAGTATCATATTATGTATGTTTTTCATAGATTTGGCTAGTTTGGAAGTGCATATAGTGATGGGCATGCAATTCCAGAGAAACCGTATTTTCCGTATCTTTTCAAATTTACCTTACTGAAGTAAAGTTAGAAAATAATTGTGTATTGTGATTGAAGCCAACTAATTATGAATATTTATATGTTTTTGTATGAAGAGAAAGTTTAACAATATTTTCAATTCCTTTGTCTTCCTTCTCAAGAAAATTTCTTTTTCTTTCTTTCATTTTCCTTTTCTTTCTTTTTCTTTCTTTTTTTTTTATATACATAAATAAATCCAGCTGATCCCTGCAGTTTTGAAGAACAGGAGCCCTTCAGTCAGGATTGATGCCCAATGAACAGCAAATTCCCATCATGGTACAGGCCATGTGTGATCAAAAGATGATGAATTTTCTGTTTATGCTGCCAAGAGGAGTTGCCTTAGTCAAAGCCCACAACAATACTGAAAAGCATGGCTGCTCCTTCATTAGATATCATCTCTGAGGTTGCAGCTAAGTCATATTAAAAAACAACACTCATCTTTAGCAAATATATTCTAATGTATAAAAGTTTAATAAATAAATAAAAAAACCCTCAAGATTATCTTCCTTTTTTTTATTATTTTATTTTTTTAATTTACATTCCAAATCACTTCCCCTTTCCCGTTTCCTCCCTCCCCGAAAGTCCCATAAGCCCCCTTCCCTCCCTCTTTTCTCCATTCAACCCCCTCTCGTTACTCTGTCCTGGCGTTCCCCTACATCCAGTCTTTCCAGGACCAGGGGTCTCTCCTTCCATCTTTTTAGAAATCTATTGATATGCGGATTGTGTTTACGGTATTCCGAGATTCTGGGTCAATATCCCCTTATCAGTGACTGCATACCATGTGTGTTCTTTTGTGATTGGGTTACCTCACTAAGGATGATATTTTCAAGTTTTGACCATTTGCCTAGGAATTTCGTGAATTCATTGTTTTTAATTGCAGAGTAGTATTCCATTGTGTAGATATACCACATCTTCTGAATCCATTCCTCCGTTGAGGGACATCTGGGTTCTTTCCAGCTTCTGGCTATTATAAATAAGGCTGCTATGAATATAGTGGAGCATGTGTCCTTATTGCATGCAGGTAAAGTCTCTGGGTATATGCCCAGGAGTGGTATAGCCGGATCCTCTGGGAGTGTCATGCCCAGTTTTCTGAGGAACCGCCAGACTGCTTTCCAGAGTGGTTGTACCAGCCTGCAATTCCACCAGCAGTGGAGGAGTGTTCCTCTTTCTCCACATCCTCGCCAACAACTGCTGTTTCCTGTGTTTTTTTTATGTCATTCTTTTCAAAATTATCTCCTAATTCTGTGGCATTATATTTGAAGTGGCCTTCATTTAAGTTACTTTTTAAATAAACTCTTAAAAAGTAAATAAACACATCAAAACTGTTTAGTTTCTAGATAACCATCCAGATTATTCCACACTTTGCCTTATCTTCCATTTCTTTATTTTTGTCATTATTTTATTTAACTACTTTATATCCCTAACTAGCCCCCCATCGCCTCCCAGTCACCCCCAGATCCTCCCTTAGTTTAACATCTCCCAGTTCCTATCAACAGGCACATCAAGCCACTGCAAGACTAGGTTCATCTGTTCCTAGAGATATCAGACAAGGAGGACCAGTTAGGGGAACAAGATCCAGAGGCAGCAGTAGATTGAGGAACAGCTCCACTCCAGCTGTTGGCAGACCCTCATGAAGATCAAACTGCATATCTGCCAGGCATATTCAGGGGCCTAGGTCCAGTCTATTCTTTCTCTTTGGTTGGTTGTTCACTATATAAGAGCCCCCAAGGATCCAGTTTAGTTTCCTCTGCAGGTCTTTCTGCGGAGTTCCTTAATCCTTTCCCAAACTCTTCCACAGGACTCCCAGACCTCTATCATATATTTTTGGCTGTGAGTATCAATCTTTTCTCATTGGCTGCTAGGTGGAGCCTCTAAGAGTAAGTTATGTTATGCTCCTGTCTGCAAGCATAACAGAGTACTATAAATACTATCAAGGACTGGTAATTGCCCATGGGATAGGCCTCAATTTGGGCCAGCTATTGACTGGCCATTCCCTCTATTTCTGCTCTGTTTTTGTCCCTCCACATCTTGTAGGCAGGTCATATTTTGGATCAACAATTTTGTGAGTGGGTTGCTGACTATATCATTCCATTGGGAGTCCTGCCTGACTACAGGAAGTGGCCACTGTGAGAGCCATATTCCTCATTGCCAGGAGTCTCAGACAAACTTGCCCTATAGAAGCTCTAGAACCTCCCAACATCTGAGGTCTTGGCACATTGTGGAGTTGCTACCCATTCACCCACCACAGATTTCTATTATCTCTCTTTTGTTCTCCCTACACCTGATCGCCCCCCCCAACCTGATCCCATACCCATTCCCATTCCCACTCAGTTCACTTCTCTATACAACTCTGATATCTATTTTATTTGCCTTTATGAGAAAGATTCAATCATCCAATCATCTTTCCTTTGGCCATTTTTGTTACTTGGTGTCTTTGGGTCTGTGGATTGTTGTGTAGTTATCCTGTACTTTATGGCTAATATGTACTTACAAGTGAGTACACACCATGCATGACCTATTGGAACTAGGTTATCTCACTCAGGATGATATTTCCTAGTTCCATCCATTTGCCTGCAAAATTTATGATGTCCTTGTTTTTAATAGCTGAGTAGTTTTCCATTATGCAAATGAACCACATTTCTTTATGCATTCTTCAGTTGAGGGAAATCTAGGTTGATTTCAGTTTCTGACTAATATGAATAAAGCTGCTATGAAGATATGAAGGAAGTGTCCTTGTGGGATGGGGTAGTATCTTTTGGGTAGAAGCCCAGAAATTGGATAGCTAGGTCTTGAGGCAGAACTATTCCAAATTTTCTGAGAAACTGACAAATTGATCTTTAGAGTGGTTGTACAAGTTTGTGCTCCCACCAACATTGTAAGACTGTTACACTTGCAGATATCTAACCACATGTGCTGTCATTTGACTTTTTATCTTAGCAATTCTGATGGGTGTAGGGTAAATTTTAGAGTCATTTTGATTTGCGTTTTCCTGATGACTAAGGACATTGAACATTTCTTTAACTGTTTTTCAGACATTCAAGATTTCTGTGTTGATAATTCTATGTTTACCTCTTGTATTAGTTAGGGTTCTTTAGAGAACCCTATGGTTCTCTAAAGGTATGGGTAGTTTCTATATAGTTAGGGAATTTTTTGATGACTTACAGCTTATAGTCCAACTCCCCAACACTGGTCAGCAGTAACTATGAATGGAAGTCCAAGAATCTAGCAGTTGCTCAGTCCCACAAGGCAAGCAGTCAAAGAAGAGTGAGAGCAAGTCTTCCTTCTTTCAAGGTCCTTATATAGGTCTCCAGCAGATGGTTTGGCCCAGATTAAAGGCATGTGCCACCGCACCATTAATCCCAGATGACCTTAAACTCAGAGATCTCCTTGTCTTAATTTTCTGGGATTCATAGCCACTATGCTTCAAGACCTCCATGCCAAGATCTAGGTTAGTAACATGTATCTCTGAGACTCCAGATTAGGATCATAGGTGAGCCTTCCAATTCTTGATTAGTTCATTCCAGATATAGTCAAGTTGACAACCAGGAACAACCACTACAATCCACCCCTTTCAACTTGACACAAATAATATCACATGTCCACATGAAACAATAACAAGGTCATGAATATGCCTAACATGATATAACTATCACTCATACAATTGCAAACAAATTTGTATATTTACAATGGGGCAATGTCTCTTGGGAATATTCTTTTAGTGTCTCAACACCAATTGATGTTAAAGAAATTGGAAGAAAGACAAATGTATCCTTGGCAAAATAGGACAGAAACATTCATATTACTTATAATCCTCATTTCTGCAACAGGCTATGTGGCCTTAGCTAGTATTTATAACTACCTTCCTCTGCTACCCATTCTGTATTTCCTTCACCTTCGGCAAGCCCTTCAGCAAGTCTTGGCTATTTCCTGGAGGATTGACCCATACCTTCATTCCTGATGTGTCTGTGTCCTTTGTCATCCTGCTTGGATTAGGCTGTTTTAGTTTCCTATTGACTTTAATCACAGGACATGGTAGTATTAAGAGATGCCCTAAGGAATCTCCTGCACTCCAGACAAAATCCTGCTTACATCCATTGTGGAGAGGCAATCCCATTTCCCCATGGTAATCTGGATCGATCACCCTTCCTAATCCTGTTATTCCTTTTTAAGCCTGTTGGTTTAAGGGCATTAAAAACCCAAAATGGACAGGGGGGAAGGCTGAGCTTCCAGTTCAATGGAATGTTTGATGTGGTTCCTGGTAGGAGCACTCCCCCCTCTGAACCAAAACTTCTAGGCCAGCAGAACCTAAAGTTGTGGGGACAGGAAGCAAAAAATTTCCTGGAGGATCACTAGGAGTGATAGTGAGTGGAAATATTCCCTTTTCCACCCCTTGATTCCTGGGCTCATGGATCCTGGCTATGGGAGAAATTGTATCATATATTGAACACTGATTCTTCCTTCTGAAGAACTCTGCCCCAGCCCTCTATACAGTTGCCACCTAATTGGTGCTGTAACTGTGTCTTCAAAAGGCCATTCCATCTTTCTATCAGACCAGCTGCTTTAGGATGGTAAGACCAGTGAATTCCATGATCGTGGGCCCACTGTCGCCCTTCTCTGGCTGTGAAATGAGTTCCTTGGTCAGAAGCAATACTGTGTGGAATAACCTGACCAAAGATAAGGCACTCTGTGAGTCCACAGATGGTGGTTTTGGCAGAAGCATTATGTGCAGGAAAGGCAAATACATAACCAGAATAAGTATCTACTCCAATAAGAACGAAACATTGTCCTTTCCACGGGGGAAGTGGTCCAATGTCGTCAACATGCCACCAGGTTGCTGGCTGATCACCTTGAGGAATGGTGCCATATCTGGGAATCAGTGTTGGTTTCTGCTGTTGGCAGATCTGGCATTCAGCAGCTGCTGTAGCCAGGTCAGCCTTGGTGAGTAGAATCCATGTTGCTGAGGCCAAGCATAATCTCCATCTCGGCCACCATGGCCACTTTGTTCATGTGCCCATTGGGCAATGACTGCGATGGCTGGGGAAAGGTGCTGACTGTCCTCAGATTGGGTCATCTGATCCACTTTATTGTTGAAGTCCTCCTCAGCTGAAGTCACCTTTTGGTGAGCATTTACATGTGACACAAATATCTTCACATACTTTGCCCATTCATGATGGGCAATTCAGGTCGAATAGTAACTTGGTGTCCTATTGTCAAATGTTGAGTTTCCACTAGGCCCAAAAGCAGGACAGGAGCTGTTTTTCAAAGGGAGGGTAGTTGTCTGCAGATTATGGTAGAACTTTGTTCCAAAATCCCAAAGGTCTCTTCTGTGATTCACCTACAGGGGCCTGCCAGAGGCTCCAAACATCTTCTCTATCTGCCACTGACACCTCAAGTACCATTGGGTCTGCTGGATCATATGGTCCAAGTGGTAGTGCAGCCTGCACAGCAGCCTGGAACTGTTGAAGAGCCTTCTCCTGTTCCAGGCCCCACACAATGCTAGCAGCTTTCCGAATCACTTGGTAAATAGGCCTGAGTAACACACCTAAGTGAGGAATGTGCTGTCTCCAGAATCCAAATAGATCCAATAAACTTTGTGCTTCTGTGGGAAAAAAAAAGAAAAAGAAGCATGGGGCCTGGCGCAGGCGGACACAGGGGCACAAGCCAGGCCAGGCCGGCAGCGTGAGGGCCTCGCTCTAGGGCCAAGGCAGCATACACATGCAAAGGATGCAGGCGGACACGGTTCCGCGCGGGGCGGGGGGAGGGGGGGTGGTGGTTTGGGGAAACAGGCAAGATGCACCTGTGCCTCCGCCTAACCGGGAGCAGGCGGCCACACCGCCAGCCGGTCCCGCACATGGCGTGCGGGGGCGCAGAGAGATCCAGAGATCCCGGATCTCTCTGAGTGTTACCTGTGCTCAGACTGTCTGCTTAGCTGAATCCCAGAGTCTCAGACAGTGCGTACCAGCTAGCTCCGTGTGGCGAGTTTAATAAGAGGCGGCCCATAGCTTTGATGTTTTATTATTAAGAAAATAGAAAGAGAAAAGAGATAGAAAGATAAAGAAAGAGGAGAAAATAGATAAGAAAAGCCATGACCACGTGGAAAGGGGAGAAGACAGAGAGACAGACAAAGAGAGGGCCAGGAATGAACAGGCAGAGAGAGAGAGAGAGAGCATGAGGGGTGTTATTTATAATGAGTTGGGCGGTCAGGTGACCAGGAGGTGGGGACAGTGTGGCTGCAGGCAGGTGACTAGGCGGAGTCAGGCTAGAACCTGGGGCGTGGCCACACATCTCATTAAGGTCCCACATGCTTCTTTCTTGGTGGTGGGAGGGTCCAGGTAGAATAATTTATCTTTCACCTTAGGAGGAACATCTCTACATGCCCCATACCATTGTACCCCTAAGAATTTCAGTGACTTAGATGGTTCTTGAATTTTGGTTGGATTTATTTCCCATTCTCTCATACAAATATGTGTTACCGATGAATCCAAAGTGGTTGCTACTTCCTGCTCACTTGGTCCAATCAGCATAATATCATCAATATAGTGCATCAATGTGATATTTTGTGGAAGAGACAAATGATCAAGATCCCTTCTAACTAAGTTATGACACAGGGCAGGAGAGTTAATATATCCTTGAGGCAAAAATGTAAAGGTATACTCCTGGCCTTGCCAACTGAGAGTAAATTGCTTCTGGTGGTCCTTATGGACAGGTACTGAGAAGAAGGAATTTGCCAGATCAATAGCTGCATACCAGATTCCAGGAGATGTGTTAATTTGCTCAAGTAATGAAACTACATCTGATACAGCAGCTGCAATTGGAGTTACTACCTGATTAATTACCAATAGTCAACTGTCATTCTCCATGATTCATCTCTCTTCTGCACTGGCTAAATAGGAGAGTTAAAGGGAGATGTGGCACCACCCCTGCATCTTTCAAGTCCTTGATAGTGGCAGTAATTTCTGAAATTCCTCCAGGAATATGATACTGTTTTTGATTCACTATTATCTTTGGCAGAGGCAACTCTAAAGGCTTCCATTTTGCCTTTCCAACCACAATAGCCCTCATTCCACAGGTCAGGGAACCGATGTGAAAATTCTGCCAACTTCTGAGTATATCTATCCAAATTATACATTCTTGAACTAGGGAAATGATCACAGAATGTGTTCGGGGACCTACTGGACCTACTGTGAGTCGAACATCATCAAAACTCCATTAATCACCTGTCCTCCATAAGTGCCTACTCTAACCGGAAGGCCACAATGTTTATGGGACCTCCTGGGATCAGTGTCAATTCAGAACCAATATCCAATAGACCCCAGAAAATCTGATTATTTCCTTTCCACCAGTGTACAGTTACCCTTGTAAAAGGTCCTAGGGACCTCTGAGGAAGAATTGGAGGAAGATTAACAACACAACTTTCAGGCATCTTATCAAGATCCTTCCTCAGAGGAATTTGGCCACCCCTTCATTCAAGGGGTTCTAGCTCTGAAAACTGGCTCAAATCTGGAAATTGATTCACTGTCCTAGATTGCCTTTTGCCATGATCCAATGTAGCCTTTCTTTCATTTGTTTGAGAAGTTTTCTACTTATACCGATCAAACAGATATGAAGTAGGTTTCCTATCTATTTCAAGTCTGGAAACACCATGATTGACTAGCCAGTACCAAAGGTCCAAACAAGTCATGCCATTATAAATTCCACATCTCTTTTACTAACCATTATGAGGTATGTCATTATAAACATTGTTTTGTCTACCCTGTCCATTATAATAACTACAATCACCTTGTCTCTTGAGATTCAATGCTGCTACCTGGCCCTTGTACCTTGCGGCCCAATTAAACCCATTGAATTTAATTCATCTAATTGTGCAGTAGCATCTCCAACCTCAAAATCTGGCACAAGGAAAAGGTAAGAACAAAATCCTTTAAATTTGCTGGTGCCCCTATCACCAGTTTGCATCTTATAGTACTGGTGAAGGGCATATCTTCTGGACCTTCCCATTGTGGATCCTTAGGTTTTACACGATGTATCCACTTTAGCATTGCAATTTCCCTAAGCCTTAAAATCCCTTCATCAACACTAAGCCAAGGGATATTAGGCATCTCCAACTCCTTTTCAGCAAGCCATCTTTTGATAAACACTTCAGTCAACCACTCAAACAAACTTCTGACACCTTTTTTAACTGGGCAAGCTTCCATATTAAACCTAGAATTAAACTCAGAGGTCCGATATCATTAAACTCAGTCTGCTCTAGTTTTATGTTCCTTCCACCATTATCCCACACCCTTAAAATCCATTCCCGTGTATATTCCCCAGACTTCTGCTTGAATGAATTAGCAAACTCATTAAGCTCCTTAGTAGTATAGTGTGTTTCCTCATGGACTATACTTTCTACCTCCCCTCTACGGGCCTGTTTTGACTTGAGTCTGGTTATAGGTCTAGAAGAAACTATTGGTGGGCCTTGAAAAACATCAGTATTGTCTTGTCTGGCATTTCCTTCAGCAACAGTCATTGCTGGTTTGTCAGGTTCTGAGGGATTATTTTCTTCATATGGAGAAGGCATTATTTCAAGGGATGGGGTTGAGGGCACTACTTGCTCAGGTGGGGCAAATCCTTGAAAATCTGTAGATTCAAAATTCTCAATTTCAACAGGGTCTTTCCATACATTCCTATCCCAAGTTATAGAATCCCATTCTTTGCCAATTAATGCCCTTACTTTAACTGCTGACACCCTCTGAGGCTGAGACCAGAATTTTCACTGTAATTCAGCCAACCTTATAATGAGGCCTTCAGTTTGACTTTCTGAAACTTGAGTTCTATGGCTGCTAGAGAGAAGATTCTCTTCAAGGGCACACTTAGCAACATTTAGATTGTTTACTTGCATCTGGAGCTGTTCGATTTTATCACACAACTTCTTCCTTTCCTTCATTGTTTTTTCCTGGGATGCTAAGAGCAACCAGCCAGCAAAATCATTTTTACATTTTTCCCCAACTTGTAGAAAGTATTGTACACCACAAAATCATCCAATTCATCAAGTTACTCAAAGACATTAGCTTCTTACAGTTGAAATATATTTTCAACCACAGGTCTTCAATATTCTCTGAACTCCCAGAAGGAAGAGAATCTCGAGAGGTTTCAGTAGTTGAAGGTGCTGATGAATTACCAAACCAACTCCATATTTTTAAAATATTCATCCTTATACTTCTGCTCCTCTAGAGGAAGAGAATCTCGAGAGGTTTCAGTAGTTGAAGGTGCTGATGAATTACAAAACCACCTCCATATTTTTAAAATATTCATCCTTATACTTCTGCTCCTCTAGAACCATTTCTGGTACCAACTTCTGTATTAGTCAGGGTTCTCTAGAGTCACAGAACTTATGGATAGTCTCTATATAGTTAGGGAAATTATCGATGACTTAGAGCTTGTATTCCACCTTCCCAAAAATGGTCAGCAGTAGATGTGGATGAAAGTCCAAGGATCTAGCAGTTGCTCAGTCCCACAAGGAGAGCAGTGAAGGAAGAATGAGAGCAAATCTTCTTTCTTCAAATGTCCTTATATAGGTCTCCAGCAGATGATGTGGCCCAGATTAAAAGCATGAGCCACCGCGCCACTAATCCCAAATGACCTTGAACTCAGAGATCTGCTTGTCTTAATCTTCTGGAATTCATAGCTACTATGCTTCAAGATCTCCATGCCAAGATCCAGGTCCGAAACTTGTATCTCTGAGCTTCCAGGTTAGGATCATAGGTGAGCCTTTCAGTTCTTGATTAGTTCATGATATAGTCAAGTTGACAACCAAGAATACCCAGTACACCTCTGTACCTTATTTTTAATTGGGTATTTAGTTTGTTGGTGTGTAACTTCTTGATTTATTTATATATTTTGGATATTTGCACCTGTCAGATATGGAATAGGTAAAGATCTTTTGCCAGTCTCTAGCCTGTCATAAATTTCTATTAACAGTGTCCTTTGAATTATAGAAGCTTTTAAGTTTAATGAGGTCCCATTTATTAATTTTCATCTTAGTGTCTGAGCTATTGGTGTTCTGTTCAGGAAGTTGTCTCCTGTACCAGTGAGTTAAAGGTTATTCTCCCCTTTCTCTTCTATTTGATTTAGTGTTTTGGGATAAGGTCTTTGATCTGGTTGGACTTGAGTTTTGTGCAGGGTGACAAATATCGATCTATATAGCAAGTGAAAGTCCTGTATGACAAAAACTTCAAGAATTTGAAGAAAAAATTGAAGAAGATATCACAATATAGACAGGTGGTCATGTTCATGAATCAATTCATAGGATCAACATAGAGAAAATAGACATTGCACTGAAAAAAATCTATATATTCAATACAATTCTCATTCAAATTTTAACACAATTCTTTACAGACATTAAAACAAAACAATTCTCAGCTTCATACGGAAATCAAAGCAAAACAAGATAGCCCAAACAATCCTATACAATGAAAGAACTGGAGGTATCACAATTGCTTACTTCAGACTGTACTATAGAGCAATAGTAATAAACTATACTTGCTATAGATATAGAAACAGACAGGATTATCAGTGAAATCGATTCGAAATCCCAGAAATAAAGCAACACACCTATGAAGATTTGTGACAAGGAAGTCAAATTCATACAATGGAAAAAGGAAAATATCTTCAAGGACCAATTTATGGGACTTGTCTAATTGGATGCTAGCATGTAGAAGAATGCAAATACATCTGTACTTATCATCTTTCATTTATTTTTTAAATGAATCCCAGAATAGCAAACTCAAGATACTTACATTGCACCTTTATTCATGTATGATGTACATTTCTTTCTAAGATCATCATGGATATAACTGAATTTCAAATATATTAGTGTCCTAGGAGTATTTTCTGACAGTATTCTTCATCATAATGAATAATGATTTTATTTCTTCAACCCCTTTGTATAATGTATGAATTTTTTGTTTCAAACTTTGAAAATGCAAATGTGATTAGTATTATTTCAAATATAAGCACCAGAATTCTTAACAAAAGTCTTATTATAATTTTGGTATCTATTATTAATAAACTGCCCTTATACATATATATTTATTCTATTTTTCTCAATTACTTCTTTAACACTTGCAAATTTAAATCAAGTAAGAATTTGGAGTTCTGACTAATCAACAGAAATATATCTTATTGCATATTCGAGAACTTTTCATTTTTTAAATAGAAATGAGACCATATACTTCCAGATAAGAATAATCTATATTATTTTTACTAATGATCTCATTCATTTACATCTCAAATAATATTGCACTTCCTGCTTATACCTCTACAAGCCCAGTATGCTGGGACATCAGAGCTCCACTGGACCAAGGAGCTTTATGTCAGTCAAGGCCATTCTCTGCTACCTTATGTTTCCGGAGGCATGGCTCTGTCCTAGTACATTCATTGATTAATGGTCTAGTTCATGGGAGCATTGGGTGGTCTGGCCAACTGATGTTGTTTTTTCTATAGGGATGCAATCTTGCTCAGCTCCTACAGTCCTTCCACCAGCTCCCCCACCAAGATTTCTGAACTCAGTCTGATGGTTGGCTCCAAGCATCCACATCTGTAGGTGAGCTGCTGGCTGAGCTTCCCAAGGAGCAGACATACCAGATTCCTGTCAGCAAGTGCCTCTTGGCAATGGCAACAGTGTCATGTTTGGTGTGTGCAGACAGGATGGATACCCTGGTGGGGCAGTCCCCAGATGGCCCTTCCCTCAGTCTCTGCTCTATTTTTTGCCCTTGTTCTTCCTTTGGACAGGAGCATTTTTGGGTTAACAACTTTGAGACTGGTGTGTGGCCACAACCCACAACCATGCGGTGTGCTTATCTAATAGAGGTGGTCTCTACAGGTTCTATTTCCCCTCCTCTGCTAAAATCATTCCCGGTGGGTCCCGGGAGCCTCTCATTTCTCTGGTGTCTGGGATCCTCCAGTGGGTATCTCCAATTCCTCACCACCCCCTGCTACATATTATTTGATTTCCTGATACTCTGTACCTCTCTCCTGTCCCCTCCAGTACATGATACTGCCCCCTTTATTTTCTCCTCCTCCTCCTCTTTCCCTCCTAGCTTCCTCCCTTCCTCTACCTCCCACTATCATTCGGTTCACCTCTGATGCAGGACTGAAACTTCCAAACCCTCTTATTCCTTACTCCTAAGCTCAACATGGTCTGTGGGTTGTATCATGGGTATTGTGAGATTTTGGGCTAATATCCAATTATTGTTGAGTACACGTGATGTGTGTTCTCTTGTATCTGGGTTACCTCACACAGGATGGTATTTTCTAGTTCCATCAACTTGCCTATGAATTTCATGAAGTCATTGATTTTAATAGCTGAGTAGTACTCCACTGTGTAAATATATCACATTTTCTGTACCCAGTCTCTCATTTCAGGACATTTGGGTTGTTTCCAGATTCTGGCTATTACAAATTAGGCTGCTATAAATGTGGTGAGCATGTGTCCTTGTTATATGTTGGAGAACATTTTGGGCATATGCCCAGTAGTGGTATATATAGGTTTTGAGGTAGAACTACTCCCAATTTTCTGAGTAACCACTAGAGTGATATCCAGAGTGATTGTACCAGCTTGCAATCCTAGCAATGGGAGAGTGTTCCTCTTTCTCCACATCCTCTCCAGCATCTTGTTGTGAACTGAGTTTTTGATCTTAGTCATTATGAGTGGTGTGACATGGAATCTCAGAGTAGTTTGGATTTGCATTTCTCTGATGACTAAGGATGGTGACCTTTCTTCAAGTCCTTCTGAGCTATGCAAGAATGCTCAGGTGAGAATTTTCTGTTTAACACTGTACTCCATTTTTAATAGGGTTATTTGGTTCTCTGGAATCTAACTTCTTGAGTTGTTTGTATATTTTGGATATTAACACTCTGTCAGATATAGAATTAATAAAAATATTTTGCCAATCTGTTGGTTTGCTGTTTTTTCCTATTGACAGTGTCCTTTTCCTAAAGTCTTGGAGAGATCAGGAATTCAAGGTTTGTATCTAAATATAATAAAAGCAATGTATGACAAAACAATAGTCAATATCAAACTAAATGGAGAGAAATTCAAAGCCATCCCATTAAAATAAGGGATAAGGCAAGGCTGCCTACTTTTTCCCTACATATTCAATATAGTACTCAAATTTCTAGACAGACCAATTAGTGAACAAAAGGAGATTAAAGGGATACAAATTGAGAATGATAAAGTCAAGATACCACTATTTGCACATGATATGATAGTATATATAAGGGACCCCAAAAATTCTACCAGAGAGCTCCTATAGCTGATAAACAACTTCAGCAAAGTGATTGGATGCAAAATTAACTCAAACTAATCAGTAGCCTTCCTCTATTCAAAGGATAAATTGTTTGAGAAAGAAATTAGAGAAACAACACCCTTCACTATAGTCACAAATATAAAATATCTTGGTGTGACTCTAACTAAGCAAGTGAAAGATCTGTATAACAAGAACTTCAAGCCACTGAAGAAAGAAATTGGAAATCTCAGAAGATGGAAAACCTCCCATGCTCCTAGATAGGCAGAAATACAATAGTAAAAATGGCCATCTTACTAAAAGCAATCTACAGATTCAATGCAATCCCCATCAAAATTCCAATTCATTTCTTCATAGAGTTAGAAAGAACAATGCTCAAATTCATTTGGATCAACAAAAGAAAAACCCAGGACACTGAAAACTGTTTAATAAAAGCACTTCTGGGGAAATCACCATCCCCAACCTCAAACTGTATTATAGAGTAATAGTGATAAAAACTGCACAGTATTGGTACAAAGTTAGGCATGTAGATCAATGTAATAGAATTGAAGACCCAGATATGAACCCATGAATCTGCAGTCACTTGATCTTTGACTAAGAAGCTAAAACCACCCAGTCGAAAAAAGATAGCATTTCCAACAAATAGTGCTGGTTCAACTGGCAGTCTGCACATGAAAGAACATAAATTGATCCATTCTTATCTCTTTGTACAAAGCTCAAGTTCGAAGGATCAAGGACATCAACATAAAGCAAGATACATTGAATCTAATAGAAGAGAAAGTGGGGAACAGTCTCAAACAAATGGGCACAAGGGAAAATTTCGTAAACCAATAGATCAACAATCAATAAATGGGACCTCATAAAATTGCAAAGCTCCTGTAAGGCAAAAGACACTGTCAATAGAATCATCTATCTTAATATTCCTTTTCAAACAACTTTCTTCAAGTTCTATACATGTATGATAATTTCTTAATAAAGAAATAGATTTAATTTGCCTTAGTTTCAGAAAGTGTACATTTTGAACTTTCTGTAGAAAGTAATTTGCAAAAGAAATTACCAAATATCTATATATTTAGATTTGTTTTAAATCAAGACAATATGAACAGATAATCTTATTTCTTTGATTATGTATTATACCATGTAAGAAGATGTAGAAAAAGAGATTATGGAAGAGGGCATTAAGTATCTACCTTATTTATTGTCTCTTGCCATATTAACTATATTAGTTCACACATGCTAGTGGTATTCCCTAACAAAAATATGCATTATATCAGACACTCCAATACCACTATTTTGAGAGACAGATTTTCAAAATAAAATAGATTTGTGGAATATATTGATGCTGTCATAGTTTCCACTAAGGAATAACAGTTTTGCTTAATGCTGCAACTGAAGGAGTAAAATTCACTTATTACATTTTTTATTGACTAGGTTAAATAAGAATACTACAGAAACCCTATAATATTAATAGATTTCTCTAATTTTATATCAAGATTGGATGCAATTACAATGTTGGTTATACCACAGTAGGGAACTTATGCTCTCATCTCTATTAATCTGTAGAGACATAAAATAATTATCAAAACCAATGTCATTACCCTCATTTAATTCTGTGTTCCAGTGGTATTCATACCGAGGGTAGGATTTGCCCTTGTCAAGTTACACCTTAAAATGAGCAATGTTACTCATCATATTTGATTGCTCATCATATCTTCTGCTGCAGAAACTGTTAACAAGGGAAAAATCCATTTGTGGGATTTGAATATATGTGATACAATGAATTACTATTTATGACATAAAGTTAGAATGTATTTTTAATCTATGTGACTTAATTCTGACAGTAATTCATTGAAAGCAAATGCTAATGATTCAAGGTCAATTTCAAATTTGTATTATTTATAGTTTTAGAATAAATGATTTATAGCAATATATGAAAAATATTTTGATAATGTCAAAATATTTGTTGAATAATATATAATCCATTTTAACTGTACATTTTATGAAGCAAAATAAAAGAAAAATATTCATTTAAGTTATTACATTTGCTTTGGTTCATGTGAAATTAGTCAAATAAAGAATTTCGCATTGCTTAATATTATCTTTTTGAATGGAGAAACAAGAACATATTGGATTAAAATAAAAGATAATTTAACCCCATTTATAATGTTTTCTGAATTCTTTAATTCTTTCTACAGTCTAGTCTTTATCCCACTCCAAGTCTGCCTTCTGACTGTTCCTCATCCCATAATACCTCTCCCCTTCTCTACCCACCCTGTCTCCAAGAGGATAACCCCACTCCCCATCCCCACCCCACCAGACCTCCCCACTCCCTAGTACCTCAAGTCTCTGGAGGGGGGTAGGTCTATCTTCTCTCACTGAGGCCAGACCAGGCAGTCATCTGCTGTATATGTGTCAGGGACCACATATCTACTGGTGAATTCCACCTGGTTGGTGATTCAGTGTCAGAAAGATCTCTGGGGTCCAGTTAGTTGAAACTGCTGGTTTTTCTATAGGGTTGCCCTCCTTCTCAGTTTCTTTCAGCTTTTCCCTAATGTAACAACAGGAGTCTCCAGCTTCTGTCCACTGGTTAGATTTAAGTATCTGCAACTGACTCTTTCAACTGTTTTTTGGGCCTCTTTGAGGGCAGTCATGCTAGGCTCCTGTCTGTAAGCATGCCATAGCATCAGTAATAGTGTCAGGCCTTGGGACCTCCCCTTGAGCTGGATACCAATTTCAGCCTATCACTGGACCTCCTTTCCATCAGACTCTTCTTAATTATTGTTCCTGCAGGGATTTTTTTTTTGATAGGAACAATACTGGGTCAGATTTTATTTTACTTTTGTTTTGTTTTGTTTTTTCAGGTTTTTTTTTTTAAATTTTGATTGGTTATTGCATTTATTTACATTTCAAATGTTATCCCCCTTCCCGGTTTCCTCTATGAAAATACATCATTGCACCATCCTCCCCCTGCCTCCACAAGGGTGCACCACACTCACCTGCCCACTCCAGCTCCACTGCTCTAGCATTCCCTTACACTGGGGCATCAAGCCTTCACAGGACCAAGAGCCTCCCTCCCTTTGATGCTGGACAAGGTTATCCTCTGCTACTTATGCAGCTGGAGCCATGGGTCCCTCCATGTGTATTCTTTGGTTGGTGGTTTAGTCACTGGGAGCTCTGGGACATGCATATAAGGCTCCTGTCAGCAGGCACTTCTTGATATCAGAAATAGTGTCTGGGTTTGGTGGCTGCATATGGGATGGATTACCACATGGGCAAGTCTCTGGATGGTCATTCCTTCAATCTCTGCTTGACTCTTTGTCCCAGTATTTCCTTTAGACAGAGTTATTCTGGGTTTAAATTTTGAGGATGGGTGGCCCCATCCTCAACCATCGGCTATGCCTAACCTCTGGATATGGTCTCTACAGGTTCTCTCTTCCCTGTGTTGAATATTTCAGCTAATGTCACCCCCATTCAGTTCTGGGAGCCTCTTGCTTTCTTGGCATCTAGAACTTTCTGTTGACTAGCCCCAGTTCCCCATCTCCCATTGCTACACTCCTCTGTTCAATATTCTGACCCTCTGTACATCTCCCTGGTCTCCTCCTACACCTGATTCTGCCTTTTATTTCTCTGCCACTTTTCTCTTCTTCCCAAGTCCTGACCACCCTCTATCTCCCATGATTATTTTGTTTTCCCTTCTAAGTAGGTAGGACTGAGGCAACCACACTTTGGTTTTTCTTCTTCTTGATCTTCATATGGTCTGTAAGTTGTATCATGGGTATTCTGAGATTTTTTTCCTAATATCTACTTATCAGTGAGTACATATCTTATATGTTCTTTGGTGACCAGGTTACTTCACTCAGGATGATATTTTCTAGTTTCATTCATTTGCCTAAGAATTTCATAACATCATTGATTTTAATGGCTGAATTCTACTCCATTGTGTAAATGTATCACATTTTCTGCATCCATTCTCTTGTTTAGGGATATCTGGGTTGCTTCCAACTCTGACGATTACAAGTTAGGCTGCTATAAACATTGTAGAGTATGTGTCCTTGCTATCTATTGGAGCATCTTTTGGGTATATGCCCAGGAATGGCATAGATGAGTCCTCAGGTATTACTATGTCCAATTTTCTGAGGAGTTGCCAGACTGATTTCCAGAGTGGTTGGCCAGTTTGCAATCCCACAAGCAATGGAGGGATGTTCCCATTTCTTCACATCCTTGCCAGCATCAGCTGTTACCTGAGTTTTTATCTAAGCCATTCTGACTGGTGTGAAGTGGAATCTCAGGGTTCTTTGGATTTGCATTTCCCTGATGACTAAGGGTGTTGAACATTTCTTTAAATGCTTCCCAGCCATGTGAGATTCCTCATTTGGGAATTCTCTGTTTAGCTCTGCACACCATTTATAACAGGGTTATTTGGTTTTCTGGAGTCAAATTTATGCATATTTTGTATATTAGCCCTCTAAGGGATGTAGGGTGGGTAAAACTCTTCCCAACCTGTGGGTTACTATTTTGTCCTATTGACAGTGTCCTTTGTCTTACAGAAGCTTTTCAATTTTATGAGGTCCCATATGTTGATTTTTAATCTTAGGCAATAAGGCATTGGTGTTCTGTTCAGGAAATTTTCTCCTGTGCCCATGAAAAGGATCTTCCCCACTTTCTCTTCTATTACATTCAGTGTATCTGATGATCCACATGGACTTGACCTTTGTACAAGGAGATAAGAATGGGTCAATTTGCATTATTCTATATGGTGACCTTCACTTAAGTCAGCACCATTTGTTGAATATGCTGTCTTTGTTCTACTAGGTGGCTTTAGTTTCTTTGTCAAAGGTCAAATGACCATAGGTTCATGGGTTCATTTCTGGGTCTTCAATTCTATTCTATTTATCTACATGCCTGCCTCTGTATCAATACCATGCAATTTTTGTCACTATTGCTCTGTAATAGAGCTTGAGTTCAGAGAATTCCCCCCGAAATTCTTATTGTTGGGAATAGTTTTGACTATCCTGGATTTTTTGTTGTTCCAAATGAATCTGAGAATTGCTCTTTCTGTCTCTGAAGATTTCAGTTGGAATTTTTATGGGAATTGGATTGAATCTTTAGATTGCTTTTGGTAAGATGGCCATTTTTAACTGTGCAATGGCAACAATATTGGTATTAGGTCTTCTTTGAAAGTCTGGTAGAATTCTGCACTAAAGCCATCTGACTCTGGGCTGTTTTTGGTTGGGAGGTTTTTAATGACTTATTCTATTTCCTTAGTGGTTGTGGGACAGTTTAGATGATTTATCTGATCCTGATTTAACTTTGTTACCAGGTATCTATCTAGAAAATTGTCCATTTCAAACCAGATTTTGCAGTTTTGCTGAGTACAGGGTTTTGTAGTAGAATCTGATGAATACTTTGAATTACTTCAGTTTCTGTTCTTATGTCTCCCTTTTCACTTCTGATTATGTTAAGTTGGATACTGCTGTCACTGTACTCTCTGGTTAGTCTGGCTAAGGGTTTATCTGTCTTGTTTATTTTCTCAAATAATCAGCTTTTGGTTTTATTGATTCTATGTATCATTCTCTTTGTTTCTATTTGGTTGATTTCAGTCCTGAGTTTGACTATTTCCTGAAGTTTGCTCCTCTTGGGTGTGTTTGCTTCTTTATGTTCTAGAGCTCCCAGGTGTGTTGTTAAGTTGCTAGTGTAAGATCTCTTTAGTTTCTTTACTAGGGCACTTAGTGCTATTAATTTTCCTCTGAGCACAGCTTTCATTGTGTTCCTTAAGATTGGGTATGGTGTTTCATCATTTTCTTTGAATTAGAGCGTATTGCTTAATAGTTTTTTATGAGAAAATTAGAACTGAAAAATGTATGTTAGTAATTCAGCCATTATGATTCACTGGCATAAGGAATGAATAAGAATATTTTTGAAATAACTAACAATATCTTAACATTAAGCTATTTGTCTTGATTTCCTTGACTGCATAATTTCTAGAAAATTTATTGGTTATTTTATAGATTAGTGTAAAAAACTAAAATATTTTGAGAAAGTGGAAAATGAATTAGCCATTCAAATCAGATACTTTATTGTATATGAACCATCAATTAATTAGTGTTTTTGTAATTGTTTGAATGTATCTGTTTATGAAAGATTTCCTCATAAATAATATTAAATTATTGAAGGTTAAGGATGAATCCTGCATAGGTCTCAACTCAAAGAGTAAGAGAGTGATTATTTACAATGTGAAAAATTGAGTATATAACCAACTGAATGTTTAATCCATCATTTTTCAATAAGGAATATAAATGTGTTAGGATAAAAAGTTATAGAGAAGAAAAAAGTGATTAAGGGATTAAAATCGGTTGGAATAGGATAGAATGTCAAGATTACACAGGTATAATGATGTAACATATAAAACAGAATAAATGGAACAAAAGAGGTAAGAAGGAAAGGGAAGAATAAAAGTAAGATGGTGAGAGGGAAAATGGGAAAAAAACAATATCTCAAAGAGAAAACTGGAAATGTGTCTCTAGACTACCTTATAAAATATAAGAATCACTGGAATGTCAGTGAAAGGCATTGAAAGCAACTGAAATATAAGTGAATATAAACACCATAAACAATATAATAAATGCAAAAAGGAGTTCTTAATTGGACCTTAAATATGGGGAATGCTATTTCCCAGGCAGAAATATGATAATTATTTAAATCACCATAACACCACATCTGTAACCTAAACAAGGGAATTCATTCAGAGAACTAAAGAATGGCCTCAAAGATTTACAGATGATAGTCCCATAAAGAAACCAAGAGTTGGTCCTTCCTATAAACTCTGAAAACATTAGTAATGAAAACTTTGTAATGTAATTTTTATTATTTAAATTTTAGGACCTTCTTTCCATTACTGTAAACAATAATCAAAAACATTGTTGACTACCTGATATGTCTATCATATTATCCATTACTATGCCTATTATTGGATCTGTTGAAAACTCATTACAAGACAGTTGCACTTGTTACATTTGGTTTCAAGGAAGGAAGTTCCCTTTGAACAGTTACAAAACAAGAGTCTTGCCACTCATGTGACAATGGATGAATGAACACATATTTCATCTGATGGCACATTACTTGCTGCCTGATTTCAGAAACCAACACATTCGCCTACACTCCATAAGATCAATGCTACTTCTGTAAAAGCTAACTTCTGTTTGTTATGATTAAATGTCTAACAGATAGACACTTTAGAATATGAGATAGTTGCCTATTCTAATGCATCTCATATGACGATATAAGCCTCTCCTTTATTTTTGGTTTTTCTAATTTGGTCTGAATGAATGGACATGTGCAGTTCTGAATTTGATTCAGTAGCACTTGATGCATAGCATAAAAATTGAAACTTACCATCACTTTCCTCCAGATGGGTCCCTGTGTAAGAGTTGAATCTCTTCTGGCATCAAATTCCAAAGCTTCCAGTAATCACAATGCAGATGTTCAGCAAGACAATTTTAGCTTTAGCATCCTTCTTAGAGTGTCATAAAGTATAGCTCAATTTTTTATGAAAAAGTTTTAAAAGAAACATATTGGTGTCTCTATCTATTTACATTTTAATGGGATATGAGTCCAGGGCTGTATATTTTTATTATATGCAACTAGTTTTCTAGCAAAACTATTGTGAATCTTGCTGACATTTTGCTTGAGTAGTTCTCAATCACTTAAATATGACATTGTGCTTGCATAATCTTCTAATGTATTTACATTTGCTCCTTGGTTCAAATATTAGTTCCTTGAATTTAAATATAACATGTAAATATAGGTTTTTGAAAAGACTTAAAAGAAAATAAAGCAGACAAGAGAAGGAAGGAAGCATTATATATGAAAGAGTTTTACACTGGCATCATGATATCAAACCAGGCTCCCCCAGTATCATGAACTTTAATTTCGAGAGTATTTTCAGGAAAATGATGTCTCAATTTCTTTTCTGATGTGGCCTTCTGGAAAAAAAAAACTAGATTTTTTTTCTTCAAAGTGATATTAGCTTGAAAATTCTCTTTCATCCAATCATGCTGCTTTTTTCTATCTGGCCCTTTTTAATTTTAAAAATAATTTATGTAATATATATCTTTATAATTTTACAAGCATAGTGGAAGTCATGTTATGTCTGTGGCCATTATTTTTAACTCACACCATTCAAGATGAAGTCTCATATTTCACATCAATGATTACAATTACCTGGATATTTTCATACTCCTATGTATGAGTATATAAGTGAGGTAGGTGATAAAAATAAAAATATGTTTACATTATTTTTAAATTTATTATTTATAATATGTATGTATTTCTGGGTGTTTGCAGGTGTCCATGTAAATAAAGTACCCAGGTAGGCCAGAAAAAGGACATTAGATTCTCTGGAACTGGAGAAATAGGTGAGTGTACGCTACCTGATATGTGTGAACAATTGGACTTTATTTCAGTACATAAACTGGTTGAATACTGCTGTATTTCTTTGCATTATTTTTATTAACACAAATTTATTTTGTAAGCTAAAATACCTATATTTTTCTATTAATGAAAGCAAGCGATAAGTGAAAATGAGTCTTTTCAGGAAAATAAATACTTTGGAAGTAAGGGTTAGGTTCCAGCATAAAGAAAAGTATAAAGACACGGGGCAGGTTCGGGGATACTGTACTTAATCCATTATGTTCCTTCAATTCAGTGGAAGGCAACAATTGGTTTCTTTTTACAAGTCTATGTTACAAACTCTATACTTTGTTTTCTATGTGCACATCATTTCATTATTGTTTATTATTTTTCTGTAAGAAATGTTTAGTCACATTAACTTTAAGTTTTTCTGGTTTTATTTTAAAACCAGATGATGAGATGTGTGATGCTGAGGCTTGTTTTGTTTTGTCCTTTCCATCTTGACTATTTTTTATGGAACTCTTCTCTCTCTCTCTCTCTCTCTCTCTCTCTCTCTCTCTCTCTCTCTCTCTCTCTCTCTCATTTGTTCTTTCTTTCTTTTTTGTTTTCATTGCAATTTTTTGAGACAATGGTGTCTCTTTGTAGATCAGGTGTGCTAACTCACAGAAACCAGAAACCATCCTGACTCTACCTCCTCAGTGCTGGAGTTAAAGAAGTGCACCAATGTGTGGACATTCCTTGGAATATATAACATAATTAGCTTTAGAGGCTAATTGTCAACATTCTGCAGAGAAAAAACTTAGATGATCAGTAGTTATGTGCATTAGACTATTAATTATGTAAAATACTATGACTATTATTTAACAATTAAAAGTAGAAATGTCATATTGCCCTTCAATAATATACTTGAGTATTCACAGAAAGGAAATTGAATCACTTTTTAATATCACATTCTCTGCTTCTCAGTTAAATTTAGCTCAGATACGAAATAAACACATATCACTAAAATGATAAATAGAAAAGGAAAACATCACATATTAAACATTAAGAAATTACATATTAAACCTTGTCATGTCAGAGTACATGAAGAGAACAGTACATTATTAAGTAAAATAGGCCAGAATTAAAGCAAAATACCTTTTATTTAGATTTTTTTCATGCCTGGAATGTAAATTTAATGTTCTAGAAGTTGATGGAATAATGGTTGTGTCAGATAGGAAGAGGTTTAATGTTAGCTAAGTCTCTAGAGCTCTGTTTATACAAAATGAATTCCCCTCCCTTTACTCCCCACATCCTGGCCCCACTTTATTTGCTCTCTATTGTCTCCCATTAGAAAAGAAGAGGCTTCTAAGATATAACAATCAAACAGGACACAACAAAATATAGCAAGATAAAGCAAAGGGTACCTTATTTAATTGTTGACAACCAACAGGAGGATAAGTCACAAGAGAAGGCACAAGAGTTACAAAGTCACTTATTCTCACACTTAGGAGTCCCATAAAGCACTAAGCTGAATATATTCAGTAAAGTATATGATGCAGAACTCCATAGGCCCTGTGCTTGTTGATTCAATCCCCGTTGAGTTCACATATACCATTTTCAGTTGATTCTATGACTCTTGCTCTTCAGGTTTCCTTTATCACATCAGGTTCTAATATTTTTTCAACCTCCCAGTCCATGGTGTTCTGTGAACTGTAAACAGGGGGATTTGGTGGAAAATTCCATTTAGAGTATCTCTCAATATAATGTCTGGCTGTAGGTCTTGTGTCAGTTCCCATCTGCAGCTGGAAGAAGGTTCTCTGGTTATGACTAAGTAAGACACTGATCTATAAGTAGAGAAGAATAACATTAGGAATCATTTCATTGATACTATATTTTTTTGGATGAGAAATACTTAGATTTACCCTTGGTTTATTGGTTATGTAGTCTCTGGTCCTGTATTACACAAGCAGTGTTGAGTATGGATTCCTTCCTGTGGAATGCAGGTTGTCAAGTCAGACATAGCTTGGCTATTTAATCATTCTGAGTGAGGTAACTCAGTCACAAAAGAACACATGTGGTATGTACTCATTGATAAGTGGATATTAGACTAAAACCTCAGAATATCCAAGATACAATTCACAGACCATGTGAAGCCCAAGAAGAAGGAAGACCAATGTGTGGATGCTTCAGTGCTTCTTAGAAGGGGGAACAAAATACTCACGGGAGGAAATATGGAGACAAAGTCTGGAGAAGAGACTGAAAGAAAAGCCATCCACAGACTGCTCCACCTGGAGATCCTTCCCTTATACAGACACCAAACACAGACACTATTTTGGATGCCAAGAAGTGCTTGCTGACAGAAGCCTGATATAGCTGTCTTTTGAAATGCTCTGCCAGAGCCTGGCAAATACAGAGGTGGATGCTCACAGCCAACCATTGGACTGAGCCCAGATACCCCAATGGAGGAGCTAGAGAAAAGACTGAAGGAGTTGAAGGGGTTTGGAATCCATAGGAAGAAAAAAAAATTATCAACCAACCAGTTCCCTCAGAGCTCCCAGGAACTAAACCTCCAACCAAAGAGTACACATAGAGGGACCCATGGCTCCAGTCGCGTATGTAGCACAGTATGGCCTTGTTAGAAATCAATGGGAGGAGAGGACCTTGGTCCTGAGAAAGCTCGATGCCCCAGTGTAGGCAGGGCAGGAGTGGGTAGGTGGGTGGGTGGGTGAGCACCTTCATAGAAGCATGGGGAGGGAGGATAGGGTAGAGCTTTTCTAGAAGGGAAACTGGGAAAGGAGGTAACATTAGAAATGTAAATAAAATAAAATAAAATAAAATAAACAAGTTCTATGCTTATCATTGCCCTAGCATGTTTTGCATGCAGGGTGGAATGTAGGTCAGATATTTCGTGGCTGGGTTGATATACTAATTTCTCTTTTGATAGCTTTCAGAGTACCTTCCCATCCCAAAGACACTAGAATATAGGTGTGGAAACTACATGTAGACACCAGATCAACCAACTTCTCTATGTTCAATAATTTGTACAGGTTTTACCTATGGCAATGGGGCCTTGTTGTCAGTTTTTAAGAGAGTAATCCATTATCCTAGAAAGAACCTGGGTTGTTTATGAATTTCCATACTCCAGAGTTTATTCTCCCCATACCCCAGTCCACCTTCCAACTGTTCCACATCCCATACCTCCTCCCCACACTCCTGTCTCCACAAGAATGTCCCTAACTCCCACCCCACACCCAACCAGACCCCTAAACACCCTGGAGTCTCCAATCTCTTGAGAGTTAGGTGCATCTTCTCTGACTGATCTCAGACCTGTCAGTCTTTTGCTGTATATGTGTTGAAGGCCTTACATCAGCTAGTATATGCTGCCTGATTGGTGGTCCAGTGTTTGAGAGATCTTGAGGATCCAGGTATACTAAAACTGCTGGTCTTCCTACAGGGTTGCTCTCCTCCTCAGCTTCTTCCAACCTTTCCCTAATTCAACCACAGAGGTCAGCAGCTTCTGTCCTTTGGTTGGGTGCAAATATCTGCATCTGCCTCATTTAGTTGCTTGTTTGGTCTTCCAGAGTGAGGTCATCATAATAGGTCACTTTTATTGTGAGCACTCCATAGCCACAGTAATAGTGCCTGGTCTTGGGACCTCCCCTTGAACTGGATCCCACTTTGGGTCTGTGGCTGGACATTCTTTTCCTCAGGCTCCTCTCCATTTCCATCCCTGCAGTTCTTTCAGACAGCAAAAATATGGGTCAGAGTTTTGACTGTGGGATGGCAACCCCCTCCCTCACTTGATGCCCTGTCTTTCTGCTGGAGGTGGATGCTATAAGTTACCTCCCCCTACTCTCATTTCATCAAAATGACCCTGAGATCCCACCTTATACCACTCAGGATGACTAAGATCAAAACCTCAGGTGACAGCACATGTTGGCAAGGATGTAGAGAAGGAGGAACATTCCCCCATTGCTGGTGGGATTACAAACTGGTATAATCACTCTGGAAATCAATCTGGAGTTTCTTCAGAAAATTGGAAATAGATCTACCTGAAGACCCACCCTTAACGCTCTTGGGAATATACCTAAAAGTTGCCCCAACATGCCACAGGGGCACCTGTCCCATTATGTTCATAGCAGCCTAACTTTTGATAGCCAGAAACTGGAAAAAAACCCTGATATCCCATGACAGAAGAATGGATACAGAAAATGTGGTTCATTTACACAATGGAATACTATCCAGCTATTAAGAACAAGGACAACCTGAGTTTTGCAGGCAAATGGATGGAACTAGCAAATATCCTGAGTGAGGCAACTCAGACCCAAAATGACATGCCTAGTATGTACTCAGTAATAATTAGATATTAGTAAAAAGTAAGTAAACAAACAAACAAACAAACAAATGCTGAATACCCAAGATATAGCCCACAGAACTCAAAAAGGTCAACAAGGTGAAGGGCCCAACTAAGGATGCCTCAGTCTCATTTGGGAGGCAGAAGTAAGCAACCATAATGGGGAAGGAACAGACCTTGGAGGGAAAGTGGTTGGGGGGGGTGTGCTGCAGAGAGGGGAACATGATCAGGTATTTGGTGCAGGAACAGGACTGAAATCCCTGAGGGCCAGCAGAAAGAATGGAAACATGCAATATAGAAGGTTGGGGGAATGCTCCAGAATACACCAGAGACCTGAGAGGTGAGAGACTCAGAACTCAAAGGGAGGGACTCTGTTTGTTCTTATTTCTTCCTTTGCTCCTCTTGAGGCAGTAGAGAGGGAGGAACATTTGCAGGGCTAAGACTTGGTCTTAGGAGATATTTAGGGTTGCAGTTTAATTATACAATGTTTACCTATCTGAAGTCTAAGTCACTTTGCTTTAGTAGCTGATCTGTCTTCTGAGTTCATCTGAGGGCAGAAACTGTTTAGCACCTACTCATAAAACAGCATGGGATCATGTAAGTTAGCCTTTGTTTTATCTCGGCAAGAACTACACCCCTCAAACTTTCACACTACTTGAAGTCACAGGAAGAAAAGGGAACACATTGAGAAGTGGTTTTAGCTTTTATTCCTAAGTTGTAAAAATTTTACTATGGTAGCTCTCTAAAAAATGGGAAAGGATCTTCTAAGACAAAGGGGATAAAGGTTTCCTCTTCTCCTTTTCCTCAGCATTTATACTTCTATCAGAATCCATGATTACATGGTTAAATAGTTCACCACAAGTTTATAAACAAATTCAAATCATGAATAGAATAAAAAGTTTACAACAGAAAATGTTTACATGCAAGCAATCCCTTCTGAGCCTTCTCCCCCTTCCATGGCTGCCAGCCCTTTCTGATGTCACAGAACCTTGCCAGGTCTGCTGCAGTGAAGATTCCACCTCCTGATACCTCCTAGAGAACCAGCCACTCAGGGCAGTTGGTAAGAAACTCCCACCCCCACCTCTGGAGGCTGCCACCAAGGGTCCAGAAGGACTCACTACCCAGAAACCACCAAAAGCTCCCCCCTTCTGAATAGCAATCCCTACCAATCCTTCTCCCCCACCCACCTCCAAAAGCCCTTTCTGCTGAGGCAGAACTCTGCCAGGTCTGCTGCAGTGAAGATTCCATCTCCTGATACTTCTTAGAGAACCATACACTCAGGGCATTTGCACTTTCTGCTGTGGCAGAATCTTGCCAGGTCTGCCACAGGGAAGACACCATCTCCTGATACTGCCTAGAGAATCAGTCACACTTAGGTCATTTGGAGTGGGGAGAGATCTGGGAGCACAGGAGAGATGCTCTCCCAGGAGAGCCTACATAACTGTGAGCACAGAGAGAACAGGAATCCCAGGAGTACATATACACAGGTTTACAGGACAGATAAACCAAAATCAGAGACAGCAAGACCAGCTAACCCTAGAGAAAAGTAGATGGCAAAAGGCAAATGCAGGACCATTACCAACAGAAACCAAGGAAAGATGGCTCCATCAGAACCCAGTTCTCCTGCAACAGTAAATCCTGGATACCCTAACACACCAGAAAAGCAAGAGCTGGATTTAAAATCACATTTCATGATGCTTATAGAGGACTTCAAGAAGGACATAACTCCCTTAAAGAAATACAAGAGAACATGGGTCAAAAGGTAGAGGCCCTTATAGTGGAAATACAAAAATCCCTTAGGTAATTATGGGAGAACATGGGTCAACAGGTAGAAGCCCTTAAAGAGGAAACACAAAAATCACTTAAAGAAACACAGGAGAACATGGGTCAACAAGTAGAAGCTCTTAAAGAGGAAACACAAAAATCCCTTAAAGAATTTCAGGAAAACACAAACAGACAAGTGAAGGAACTGAACAAAACTATCCAGGATCTAAAAATAGAAGTAGAAACAATAAAAAAATCACAAAGTGAGACATCTTTGGAGATAGAAAACCTTGGAAAGAATTCAGGAGTCATAGATGCAAGTATCAACAACAGAATATAAGAGATAGAAGAAAGAATCTCAGGTGCTGAAGGTACCATAGAAGACATGACTCAACAGGCAAAGAAAATGTAAAATGCAAAAACTTTTTAACCCAAAACATCAAGGAAATCCAGAACACAATGAGAAGACCAAACCTAAGGATCATAGGTATAAAAGAGAGCAAAGATTTACAACTTAAAACGTCAGTAAATATATTCAATAAAACTTCCATAACCTAAAGAAAGAGATGTCCATGAAAACACAAGAAGCCTACAGAAATCCAAACAGACTGGACCAGAACAGAAACTCCTCCTGACACATAATAACCAAAACACCAAATGCACTAAACAAAGAAAGAGTATTAAAAGCAGTAAGGGAAAAAGGTCAAGTAGCATATAAAGGCAAACCTATCAGAATTATACCAGACTTCTCACTGGATATTATGAAGGCTAGAAGATCCTGGGAAGATGTCAAACAGACCCTAAGATAACATAAATGTCAGCCTAGACTGCTACACCCAGCAAAACTCTCAATTACCATAGATGGAGAATACAAGATATTCCATGACAGAGCAAAATTTACACAATATTTTTCCACAAAGACAGCACTTCAAAAGATAATGGGTGGAAAATACCAACACAAGGTAGGATACTACACACTAGAAAAGCAATAAAGTAATCTTTCAACAAACCCAAAAGAAGATAGCCACACAAACAGAATTCCACCTTTAACAATGAAAATAACAGGAAGCAACAATCACTTTTCCTTAATATCTCTTAATGTCAATGTTCTCAATTCCCCAATAAAAAGACTAACAGACTGGATATTTAAACATGACACAACATTTTGCTGCACACAAGAAACCTACTTCAGTGTCAAAGACACTCATTACTTCAGAATCAAAGGTTGTAAAACAATTTTTCAAGCAAATGGTCCCAAGAAAAAAGCTGGAGTGGCCAAACTTATATTGGATAAAATCAAATTTCAACCAAAAGTTGTCAAAAAAAGACAAGGCAAGACACTTCATACTTATTAAAGGAAAAATCTACCAAGATGAACTCTCAATTCTGAACATCTATGGTCCAAATGTAAGGGCACCCACATTCATTAAAGAAACTTTATTAAAGCTCAAAACACACATTGCAACCCAAACAATCATTGTGGGAGACTTCAACACCCCACTCTCAACAATCCACAAATCATGGAAACAGAAACTATGCAGAGACACAGTGAAACTAACTAAATTTATGGACCAAATAGATCTAACAGATATTTATAGAACATTCTATCCTCAAGCAAAAGCATATACCTTCTTCTCAGCACCTCATGGTACCTTCTCCAAAACTGACAATATAATTGGTCAAAAAACAGACGTCAACAGATACAGGAATATTGAAGTAATTCCATGCACCCTATCAGATCACCACGGCCTAAGGCTGGTCTTGAGTTCAAACAAAAACAACAGAAAACACACATACACATGGATTTTGAACAATGCTCTACTCAATGATAGCTTGGTCAAGGAAGAAATAAAGAAAGAAATTAAAGACTTTTTGAATTTAATGAAAATGAGGACACATCATACCAAAACTTATGGGACACAATGAAAGCAGTGCGAAGAGGGAAAAATCATAGCTCTAAGTGCCTCCAAAAAGAAATTGGAGAGAGCTGACACAAGCAGCTTGACAACACACCTGAAAGCTCTACAACAAAAAGAAGCAAATGCACCAAGAGGGGTAGAAGGCAGGAAATAATTAAACTCAGGGCTGAAATCAACCAAATAGAAAGAAAAGATCCATACAACAAATCAACAAAACCAAGAGCTGGTTCTTGAGAAAAGCAACAAGATAGATAAACTCTTAGTGAGACTAAGCAGAGGGTGAAGGAGCACTACCCAAATTAATAAAATCATTAATGAAAAGGGATACATAACATCAGAAACTGTGGAAATTCAAAAAATCATCAGTTCCTACTACAAGAACTTAAATTCAGCAAAGTTTGAAAATCTGGACAAAATGGACAACTTTCTTGAGACATACCACATGTCAACGTTAAAACAGGATCAGATAAACCATCTAAATAGTCCCATAAGTCCTGAGGAAATAGAAGCAGTCGTTAATATTCTCCCATCCAAAAAGAGCCCAGGGCCAGATGGGTTTAGCGGGGAATTCTATCAGATCTTAAAAGAAGAGCTAATACTGATACTCTTTAAACTATTCCACAAAATAGAAACTCAAGTAACACTACCCAACTTATTCTATGAGGCCACAATAATACTTATACCTAAACCAAACAAAGACCAAACAAGGAAAGAGAACTTCAGACAAATTTCCCTTATGAATATTGATGAAAAAATTCTCAACAAAAATCTGGCCAACCAAATCCAAGAATGCATCAAAACAATAATTCACCACGATCAAGTAGGCTTCATCCCAGGGATGCAGGGATGTTTCAATATACAGAAATCCATCAATGTAATCCACTACATTAATAAACTGATAGAAAAAAAAAACCACGTGGTCATTTCATTAGATGCTGAAAAAGCTTTTGACAAAATTTATCATCCCTCATGATAAAAGTATTGGAGAGATCAGAAATTTAGGGCCCATACACAAACATAGTGAAAGCAATTTATTGTAAACCAGTAGCTAACATCAAGCTAAATGGAGAGAAACTTGAAACAACCCCAGTAAAATTGGTGACCGGATAAGGCTGCCCACTCACTCCTTATCTATTCAATACAGTACTCAAATTCCTAACCAGAGCAATTAGACAAGAAAAGGATGTCAAAGGTATAAAAATTTGAAGGGAAGAAGTCAAAGTATCATTATTTACAGATGATATGATTGTATACTTACATGACCCCAAAAATTCCAGCAGAGAACTCCTACAGCTGATAACAACTTCAGCAAAGTGGCTGGATATAAAATTAACTCAAAAAAAAATCAATAGCCTTCCTATACTCAAAGGATAAACAAGCTGAGAAAGAAATTATGGAAATAACGTCTTTCAGAATAGTCACACATAATATTACATACCTTGGTGTGACCCTAACCAAGCAAGTGAAAGATCTGTATGACAAGAACTTCAAACCTCTAAAGAAAGAAATCATAAAAGATCTCAGATGATGGAAAGATCTTCCATGGTCATGGATTGGCAGGGTTAATATAATAAATATGGCCTTCTAACCAAAAGCAAGCTACAGATTCAATGCAATCCCTATCAAAATTCCAAGTCAGTTCTTCATAGAGCTAGAAAGAGCAATCTTCAAATTCATTTGGAATAACAAAAAACCCAGGATAGTGAAAATTATTCTCCAAAACAAAAAATCTACTGGGGGAATCACCATCCCTGACCTCAAGCTCTACTACAGAGCAATAGTGATGAAAACTGTCTGGTATTGGTATGGAGACAGGCAGGAAGATCAGTGGAATAGAACTAAAGACCCAGATATGAATCCACACACCTATAGTCACTTGATATTTGACAAAGGAGATAAAAATATCCAGTGGAAAAAAGAGAGCATTTTTAACATATGGTGCTGGATAAACTGGAGGTCAGCATGCAAAAAAATACAAATTGACCCATTCTTATCTCCTTGTACAAAGCTCAAGTCCAAGTGGATCAAGGACCTCCACATAAAACCAGATACAATGAAACTTACAGAGGAGGAAGTGGGGAAGAACCTTGAAAACATGGGCAAAGGGGAAATTTTCCTGAATAGAACACCAATGGCTTATGCTCTAAGAACAAGAATCAACAAATGAGACCTCATAAAACTGCAAAGCTTCTGTAAGGCAAAGGACACAGTCAATAGGACAAAACAGCAACCAACAGGTTGGGAAAAGATCTTTACCAATCCTACATCCGATAGAGGGCTATTTTCCAACATATACAAAGAACTCAAGAAGTTAGACTCCAGAGTGTCAAATAACCCTATTAAAAAATGGGGGTACAGAGCTAAATAGGGAATTTTCAACTGAGGAAATTCAAATGGCTCTGAAGCACCTAAAGAAATGTTCAGCATCCTAAGTTATCAGGGAAATGCAAATCAAAACAATCCTGAGATTCCATCTCACACCAGTTAGAATGGTTATGAAGAAAAACTCAGGGGACTGAAGATGCTAGAATGGAGGTGGAGAAAGAGGAACACTTCTCCATTGCTGGGGGGATTGCAAGCTATTAAAACTGCTCTGGAAATCAGTTTGATGGTTCCTTAGAAAATTGAACATAGTACTACCTGAGGACTCAGCTATACCACTCCCGGCATATACCCAGAATATACTCCAACATGTAATAAGAACACATGCTCCACTATGTTCATAGCAGCCTTTTTTATAATAGCCAGAAGCTGGAAAGAACCCAGATATTCTTCAGCAGAGGAATGGATACAGAAATTGTGGTGCATATACACAATGGAGTACTATTCAGCTATTAAAAGCAATGAATTCATGAAATTCTTAGGCAAGTGGATGGAACTAGAAAGTGTCATCCTGAGTGAAGTAACCCAATCACAAATGAACACACTTGGTATGCACTCACTGATAAATGGATAATAGCCCACAATCTCAATATAAACATGTTACAATTCACAGACCACAGGAAGCTCAAGAAGATTGTAAACCAAAGTGAGGGTGAATTTGTTCCTCTGAGAAAGGGAACAAAATAATCACAGGAACAACTATGGAGACAAAGTGTAGAGCAGAGACTGAAGGGAAGGCCACCCAGAGATTGTCCTACCTGGGGATTCATCCTACAAACAGTCACCAAACACTGAAACTGCTATGGATTACAAGAAGTGCTTACTAAAAGAAGCCTATTATGGTTGTTTTTTGGAGGGGCCCTGCCAGAGTCTTGCAGATACGGATGTGAATACTAGCAGCCAACCATTGGGCTGAGCATGGGGTTCACATTGGAGGAGTTGGAGGACAGACTTGGAGGAGCTGGGCGTGGGGGAGGTTTACAGCTCCATGGGAAGAATGACAATGTTGGCCAACCAGACACCCCAGGGTTCCCAGGGTCTTAGCCATCAACCAAGGAGTACACGTAGTTCCAGCCAAAAGATTGGCAGAGGAATGCCTTGTTGGGCATCAGTGGGAGGAGAGGTCCTCGGTCCTGTGAAGGCTCAATAGAGGCCCCAGTGTGGGGAAATAGAATGGGGGTCATGGGAGTGGGTTGGGTGGATGAGTATATTCTTGGATGCAGGGGGTGGGAGGATGGGTTGGGGGTTTTCAGAGAAGTTGGAAATCAGGAAGGGGTATAACATTTGAAATGTAAATGAAGAATATATTCAATAAAAAATGGTAAAAAAAGAAAATGTTTACATGCATATCCATTAGGAGCAATTATCTGACTAAACATTCATCATCTTTTATCAGCTCTACAGGTTCATGGAGAGTTAAAATCATAACTTTTGTGACTAAGATATTAGTGAAGTTTCATATAGGTAAATGTAGTCACTATTTTATCTTCTGTCCTTGCACCTAAAATAAATCATTAGTTCTCTCTTTATGACCTTTGGTTAATGATTTACAACCTCTCAGAAAATGCTAAATTGCAGATGACTGCATGCTTGCTACCTCAGATGGAACTAACTCATGAAACTTGAAGACTGGCAGAGTTCTCAATGCAGTTCTTACATCAGGAGCAGTCCTGTTATTAAGAACTTAATAATTACTAATCTAATTTTAGGAATTCCTAAAGGATCATCATTATGAATTAATAAATCATATCTTTGACTATATACCATCACTATAAGACAGTACATCTTCATTTTTTCTGCAGAGATCTGCTCAAAAGGGTGGGTCAATACCTAGTGATTATATATATATATATATATAATATATGTAATTATAAATATATCTTTTAATATATATATATATATATATATATATATATATATATATAGGAGTATTTCCTAAAATGAGGTTCTCTTGGCCTTGTCTGAAGGAGAAAACATACAGTAGATTTTATCCAAAGGTGAATAATCTCAAGAAGATCATCTGCTAGTTTTTAGCTCCTCCTTGTTAGCTTCTGGCACAAATGCACACATTTCAGTGCTGAATAATGAATATAGAGACTTGTTGGTGCTTGCTAAGTACAACTGAAGTACATCCTAGGTCAGTCTTGTTTTTCACATTTAATTTTATTTTTATGGATCTGAGTATCAGTGATTTGAGCAGTTTTACTCTTAACTCACTCTGAAAAGACCTTTAACTTGTAATCTTCCCGCTTTACAGCCCACGATTGCTAGCATTACAAGCCATAACTACCATACTGTGTCTATCTAGAATTCCATTCATTAATCTTTAAAAAAAATATTTCCCAGGGTGTATCTCCGAAGTCTCTATTTCTTTACCAGGTTAATAAATAATAATAATCATTTAGCTCATACAGATGAAATTTCTGGGAGAAGTTAAGTTAATGATAAGCATATTTTATTGATTTTAATGTATCAGAGAATCATCAATACTGAAATAGAATTTTGACATTTAAAGAATAAGGTTGAATATTCTAACCACAATTTCTTTTCCTGGACAGTCTTTGTAATAATTTCTTTGTATGCATTTTCTAAAAAATCGGTGACAATAGCATGGAGGGTATGATTATTTTAAAAATGAGACTATTCAATGTCAAAGAACTGGAGTACCTGAGGTTTCCAACCTCCACTTCAAAATAATGTGAAACCGTATTATATAATGTAACCCATGCAATAAAAAAGGTTGGCAATAAAGTTACATGCATCATCACTGTTAACAATGTATGTTAAACAAAAGAAGTCAGATTACATCCCCAGAATTTCCTAGACACCTTCACTGCAGAGAATGAATCTAAAGCCTGCTAGCAAGTATATTCAGAATGCCCTGCTGATTCTTCTTAGTCCAAGTTTGAGGCATTTTTAATTAATAATGTCCTAATATCACAGAGTACTGAAGATAGTTTGGAACATAATAATGAGATCGTATGGAAACTTTCATGTATACCAAGCACTCAAATGTATTTTGAAGTTCAAGTTATTGTGTGGATCATTGGATAAAATATTCCAGAAATGAGGGTCAACAGAGTGGATTGTATCCAGTAAGATTAGAATAAGGTGACAAAAGTGCACTATGAAAATATTAGAAACAATGAGATATAAGTTTATAGTAAAGCTTTGAGTAAGTTATATTCGTTTAAAAACACTTTTTTTATTGTGCTTATTATTCTATCTATTAAACTTGGGTTTAATAAAGAATGATGTATCAGAGGTGAATTGAGACCCAGAAACTCTTCGTGAGCAGTTAGGAAACAGACCTCAAATCTGAACCCTGAATGACCTTTTACAATTGTTAATAAATATTTACTCAGATTTAATATTGAATATTGAAATTCAGTTTATTTTCAAGTGACAATAACTGAGTGATTAATGCCTACTAAAATGTACTATTACTAAGTTCAATACATTATTGACCTTCTTTGAGTGATTTAACTCAGTAATCTCAAATTGCAATTGGCTACAATACAATCATACCCAAGTTGAGAAACTCTTATGACTACATGCAAGCAGGCCACAGATTTGTCGGAATTTTCAGTTACCTATTCAATTATAAAAAAAAATGATTTGGAATTTGCATTATACTATAATTACATGTCAGTATATAATGATTATTATGATTCTTTGTTTCAGTGTTTTTAATTATTATAATTATTACTAATTTATTAGTTATTTTTTATTTATTTAAATCCTAAATGTTGCCCACCTACTAATCACCCCCCACAAAGTTCTTTCCTTGTCCCCTCTCCTCTTGGCCTCTGAGAGGTTGCCCCCCCAGGGGATTCCCCCTCCCTGGGGCATCAAGTCTCTGTAGGATTAGGCTCATCCTCTCTCACTGAGGCCAGACAAGGCAGTCCTCTGCTACGTAAGTACTGTGGGCCTCAGGCCAGTAAATGTATGTTTTTTGCTTAGAGGCTAAATCTCTGGGAGCTCCCAGAGGTCCAGGTTAGTTGACATTGTTGGACTTCCTATGGTGGACATCCCATATAGTTCTTTCAATCCTTCCCCTAGCTGTTCTAAAGGGGTCCCCAACTTCATTGAATGCTTGGCTATGAGTACATGAATCTGTCTCAGTCAGCTGCTCAGTCAGTTTCTGAGAGGACAGCCTATCTCCAAGCACAATATAACATCAATAATAGTGTCTGGATTTGGTGACAGACTATGGGGTGCACAGTGCAGCCTGCAATATTTTTTTTTAATTTACATTCCAAATCACTTCCCCTTTCCTGTTTCCCATTTTTTAAACAGGAGCAATCTTAGGTTGAAAATTTCTTTCACTGATTTTAAACCCTTGAAATTCATATTATATCCTAAGCATTTTCAGGTAGTCTTCTTGATTGCACAGACATTAATGAAGATTCTGTCCTAAGAAATGTATTTATGAGTAACATTATACAACACAAAAGTGAACTAATGAAGGTTGAAAGTTATATGTGAAAGTAGTAGCTGTAGAATTAAAAGAAGTAAGTGTTGATGTCAGGAAAATACTGGTTTGTCTTTTGCAATCTA